>JAYKKT010000090.1:32700000-33300000 GCA_036023115.1 Brasenia schreberi | reverse complement strand
GGCACTGAGATGAATTTAGGTTAGTTTTGGTGGCCATATATCAATTGTTATCGCATCAATCACACTTTGTTGGATAATGTTTGCCTGTTTTACAGAGTAGTGTGTATATCTTTTCACCTTTAGAGTATGCTCACTATTACCATGATGTCTTCTGCAGTTGATGCAATGCCTTGTACAATATCTTTTGAAAGAGGGAAAGAGCGCCACTTTTTATTCTTGGCAATGTCTACAGGAACACTAGGATGGATTGTCCTTGCAGAAGAACTACCCCTTAAGCCAAAGTATGGGGTTGTTCGTGTTGCAGCACCATTGGCGGGGTCAAATGTATGCACCTTTTAAACTTACTTGGTACCATGCTACTTTCACTACATTATATTACTGGTCTATTTTGCTTGGAAAGAATGTTCATTGGGAGGATAACAAAGCTTATTGCTTCATATAGTACTAACTGCACCAGATATTATGTAGGATAGTCAATAGAATTCTCCTGTTTCGAACACAGTTCTTCTTAAGGTAATATTCTGAATAATATTATAGGAGTTTCAATAATTTCAATTGCTTATGTTGAGGTGTCTGGAATATCACCTACTTTACCCTTGATGGGGATGAGAGAGCTTCTTTAGGAAAACAAAAATGTGGCATAAGGGCTCCCAAGTGGCTGGGCTCCAGTTCATTTGGTACTCCAGTCTGCCTGGGTTCCATCTTTGGCAGCTGGATGTTCGTCCATGCTGCCCTGGCAATTGCTTTCCAGCAATTTTACTGCTGGTTCTCAGGAAAACACATTATTAGGTCTCCGGTGCAACTATGTCTAGATGCTGCAAGGGCTTCCAGGAGACTAAGGCTTCAGCTTACGTGCATTTTGGCATTTGTTGGCGTGCCCAGGATTCTGGCATTGTGTGAGGCTAAAGGGAAAGGGGGACATCAAGATAAGTAAGTGGAGGAATGCTTAAACACAGTGATCTTGGAGTGGGTATAATAGAGCATGAAAAGAGTTAGTGTTGTGATTGAGATTTCATTTGAAGAATTGGAGCAAAAGGCTTTGCACTTATTTTCTGGGTTGGAAAACGTAGTTATATGGGATGGGGGGGCAAGGGCACCAGGGTGGGGGGCACGAAAAAAAAGGGGTGGTGTGAGGAAGCGTAGAAGATCAGAATTTGATTTAAACCATGATAATCCAAAGGCGGTAATGGTATTGGGAGTAGATGGGCTATTAACAATTTGATGAAGTTAAAGTCTACTTTGTCTTGGAACTTTAGGGGTACTAACAATAAGAGGATGTCGGATGCCGCCAGGATCTTGTGGAAAGTGGAGGGAAAGTTTGTATTGTTTTGAATCCATTGTGTGGCTTGCAATTTATTTGAGTAGAGGTATTGCGGTTGGCTTTTTTTACCCGTGGTGGGCAGTGCATAAGGCATTGTGGTTGTCAAGGGTAGATGGGATGTTACTTGGGTAGTTGGAGGTGACTTCAGCATATGTTTCCAAATGAGAGGAGTAAGGAGTGGACTTCAGTGCAGATTCCCCATGGGTTTCTTTTTCTTCGTTTTTGTGCTTGGGAGTTGGCCTGTTGCAAGATCCTCCATTTTGAATTTTTGACAATTTCCAAAGGAGGGATTTGACTTTAGTGAACAAGGTCCTATTTACGAGAAAGAGTCCATGGAACAACACCTCTTATTATTTTATGAGGTGGTTAGTCATTTTTGGAGGGTCATCTTTAAGGTGCTTAGGTTGCAATGGGTATTAAATAAGAAGGAAGAACTTTGGACTTCGTGGTATTTTGGTAAATACTGTAAAACAAATATGTATTGGTGTGGATCCCTTTTGTGATTTTCTGGTTAGTTTGGAAGAAAGGAGCGTTTCTGAAAGGTAGAAAAACCATTGAGCGTTCTTTTGGAGATCTGGCTTTGTTTTTTAGTTCTGGTTCAAAGGCAATGGTTTTAGCCGACCCCACATCTAGTATGGGAAAAGGCTTAGTTGTTGTTGTTCAAAGGCAATGGTTTTGGGAATATGTTAGGGCCTGTAGAGTTTATAAGTTCTTGCCATCTTTTTTTCTTTATGTATTTGTTACACCTGTTGATGCTTTGCAATGGAACATTTCTTACCAGAAGAAAAACATCCCAACTACAGCCTAAGGCCTTGGAATGCTGGGGCACCAGAGCAGTAAGTAGGCTAAAGATGATTGTATGCATATTTCGTTTTTCTCTTATAACACATACTACAACGTGAACACACATATACGCTTCCTTTATAGTCATAATTAGTTATTTGTTGCTAAATTTTCAATTTATTGGTTTATATGCTTTCTTAATATTTTTTTTTTACGATCTGACTGGACAAACTAATGCATGCTACATGCCAAATACACTTTCCCTGACATCTGGGCACAGAATTATTTGATTGCTTGCTTCCATTTTCTTTACTTTCAGAAATGCTCAAAATTTTGTGGTCCATACCCATTTCAGCCACCAATCATGAAAGACTAACAGCCGTTTCATCTAGGTAGACAGTTATCCTACTACAAAAGATTGGACAAGAGACTTTTTCCTTTCACTCGGATCAGTAGGACTCAAGAATTTTCTTCTTTTTTTTTTGTAATAAGATTTCTCAACATTGTTCTCAAATGAATCTATAGGTGTGTGCCTTCTCAATTAGCATTTCAGCATCGTTTCTCCTTCATATTGGATAATTGTCTCTGCCTTCATATTAGATACTTGGGTTTTCCTTCATAGTCTTCTTATAGCAAGAATTTATTATCTTTTGACTCTGTTTCTATGATTTACCCAATAACCTTTTATTTTTTTTAACAGCCCAGAATTGATGATAAATATTCAAAGTGGTTGCACTTGCGAATCCGTCCATCTAGATTACCTTCAAAGGACTGTCCTAAGTCAGAAACTTTTGGAAGGACGAAGTCAAAATCTTTGATTGATGGAAGATGGACTCTTGCTTTTTGGGATCAGCAATCTTGTAAGGATGCAGAGGCCATGGTACTTGAGGAGATGGATCTGCAAAGCAAGGAAGTGGAGACGAGACTAATGCCATTACTGAATCCTGGCAGTTCTAGTGCTCAAGATGCAACCAATCAGAGCTCGAATTGTTCAGATGAAGCATCTCATCAGTCGTAGATAAGCGTCTTGTTCATGCTCTTGTTTTGTTTCTCGAGCACAGCTGCTTAGCAATTGCAGTAAGAAGACGAATTGATGGAATTTGCAGTGAGAAGTCACTGAAGAAAAAAGAGAAGATTTTAACTGGGGACTTAGTTTGGTATGGTTAGGAGCAGCATACAAGCAACGGTGACAGCCACAGCCACATTCTGTACATTTCGGTAGGCAATCAGCAACAAATTGTGCAATGTAGAGTAGAACTTTATTCCCAATTTTTTTGTATAGTTTTCGCGTAATCAAGTGGGCCTCTTTAATAAGCCCACATATTGGTTTCCATTTGAGCCATATTTTGAGTTTCGCTTATTTAATTCTCTTGTTGGGATTTGAAAATCCATTTCCTGCTTTTTTCACTTGTTCCTAGTTATAATTACAATGGCAAAGGGACTTGACCCTGTAGAAAGAAGTTATCTTCTGTGGTAATTTGTTGTGTAGCTTTTAGAATTGTTTTGAACCATGGAACGTGATCATGGTCATAGTCACTAGGTATGATGAGGGAGGACTTACACAGTAGGCGTGGCAATTTTGGAGCCTACCAAACTCGACCTGGAAAATGTGGCTCTCCCTTGGGGTTTAGGCCTGCCGTCTCGGGTATAGGTGGGCTTGAAGCAACCCGAGAAAAGCCTATTTGTATATTGGGCCACAGACATGTCGACCCAGACATGGTCGGAACCCAATCAGATCGAATCTGGGATAAAAGATGACCCATGGGTTTGGTCGTCGTCAACCTACTTTTGACATGCACCAGAAATGACATGGCCCAACCCTGACCTGTTAAGACGATTTGCAGGTTTATTTTTTGGAAGCTTGACCTTTTCTCGGTCGAACATCGACTCCCGCAAGTGGCAAAAGTAGGTTCTCTGAGGAAAAATAAAGCAGTTGGGAAAGACGAAAAGGCAAGTATTATGCCATCAAGAAACAGAAATGGCACCAAGAACAGAAGCATATTTTTTCAGAGATGGAAATCAAGCCAAAGGGATTTACTCAGACCCTTAACCCCAAATTCCTCGAGTTGAGCTAGTTAAGGGTAATTCCTCAATAATAAATACTTCCTCAAGCATTCAATGTGACGTACTGGACTTGTTAACTTTTAAGCGTTAAGTACCACTTAAGAGAGATAGTTGATAGTTCCTTTGTTTGCTTACATGGTTAGCTTATTGGTGTGGAGAAGTGGATTTCATCTCCAAGAAGGTTCAACCTTTTCCCTTGAGAAAAATAATGTGGTTCAACTTTTATGGTGCATGTGGAACAGATTTTCGAAAGGATTCATGCATGGAAGAAATCCATGGAGTGTCTGGGATCTAATTCCTTTCCCTCTTCAATCATCAAATTACATGTTGCAGGAAACTGGGGGTGAAATCTCTAATGAAATTGCAAGTGTGACAGTTTTTCTGCGTAGAATTCGTTTCGCTAGTTTGACACATGAAATCTCTCACAATTCCTGCATTTGTAGGATATATTTTGTAAGTGAACCTCTTTCTTAGTAGTGGGAACTGAAGAAAGGATGGGAAAGACGATTTCACGATACTTGTTGGGCTACCGTAAGAACAATTTAGATTAAGATGGGAAGCAGATAGCTCCTCATTTGTGATTCTGACCGCAATGACATAAGTTTTGTGCAGAACGTCTTAGTTGTAACCAAAGACTCGATTTGGTTGGGAACATACCCAAGACTAGATTGGTCAATAATGTTTTTAACATTCAAAGTGAACCTTTTGACTACTTTTGGTCAAATTTTACGAAAGTCTAACATCATTGTGCCACTAAGACCCTAAAAACTATATATTTTGATCCCTCCATCTACTTTCACACTTGCACCGAGTGCCCCACATACGGCCAGCCACAGTGTAAATATTTTAATGCTTGAAGTGCTTACTTCCTTACCGTTCCTTGTGATTGAATACCTTGTTAGTCATATCTTCCCTTTCCTTTTCAACTAGTTGGTATGACAGTAGGCTTACGGTTCCTTGAGGATAGATTTTTTTAATGTACATGTAGCAATAGGCTTTTTTGTCTCCTTCTATGTTAGTTCCTTTTTGTCCTTGTAGTATTTTCTTTTCGCGCTCTTGATTCTCTTCTCTTCGAGGTGGACCACGTAAAAGTGAAAAACCAACAATTCCTGCATGCATGCTGTGTGTGCGTGAGGATGTTGTTCATAACCCAGGCTTCCAATTAATATTTATATGCAAGAAAGATATGCGTGCACTGATACACACACACAAACATTATAAACATCTTGTGTGTGCGGGTGTGTTCACAAGAGAGAATCATTAGGGATGAGAGAGAGAATAGTTCATAGTACATCCATCAAATTCATTTTAAAATCTCCACTATTTGATAGACATAATCAATGCTGGAATTTGAATTTTAAAAAATATAAAAAATATAATGATATTTTTTATTTTTTAAAATTATATCTCAATAATTGATATGATAGAAATCTTTACACGTGCGCATGTGCATTGAGATTGGTATAGGATAGGGACCCTATGAGAAGGATAAACACACCAAAGAGAAATATTTTCATCAGTCCTGGTAGGGAACACAATGATTTCTCCTACCCGTTGCACTATTTTTTTCTGAAATTTGTAAGAAAGAGGATTTCTTTTTCTTATCACAAACGAGGTATGCTATGCACGCCTGAAGAGTCGAACTTGTGGTCTACAGCACGCAACTCGAGAGCCCTGTCAGATGGACTAACACCCCGAGTGCGTAAGGAAGTGGATTTCTAATGGAGCCTTTCTGAACATTGATTGCATATTATTCCTTAATCTAATTCATAAAGGAAATTTAGGCAATTGATTGACTAAAATACGCCTTCAATTATAATGTTCCCCAGCACCTCAAAGCAAATTTTGGAGGTAGTGTATGAGGCTGCCTATGCAGCCCTATATGCCCATGCTTATCTCTGGCTGGCTAAGACCTCCACTTGAACTAAAACCCGGAGTTTTTGCATGAGCCTGAGAATCAAGGGATAAATGAATGCCTAGAGCGAGATTTGGACTTGGATTTGCAAGTTGGTGATATTGGTTTCTACAGGTGACATGATTCAAGTGCCTTAGTGGAATTGTAAAATTGCAATGGAAACCAATTTGAAACATTAATTTGCATCGCGATTTACATTCTTCGTGAATGATCATTGCATGGTTTTCTCATGGTAGCTAGACGCGATAGGACCCATTTCCGGATCTAGTACTAGCATCCCAGTGTAGAGTCTTGTGCTGTCTTCGTTGGATACAAACAGGATTAATGATTCGCTGATAGGTATTAAAGTTCTAGTGAAGTATGCAATGGTTCATCTGTACTAGGAAATGAACCAGCAGTAGCTACAAGCATAGCTTCTAGGGGTTTCAACATTTTTAATAGTATGGGCTCTATGAGGACGACAACATGACCATGCATATATGTTCATCTGATGCAGCTTCAAATCACACTTTTTTACTCATGATCCATACATTAATAATTCAAAAGTATTTGATTGTAATTCTCATAAGCATGAAATCACATAGAGAGAGGGAGAGAAGTCTCGAACGAAATTTACAATGATACAGAAGCAAAAGATGAAAAGGCAGTCTTTTGTGATTTCATTTGTGGAGGCTACATCAGTCAATCCCCTCTCCGCCAAACAAAAGACTCTTAACCCGGACCTATTTACACACTACTAGAAACGGTTTTACTTGCTTTTCAACTATCCACATCTGAGTTCGTAGTCTTTCTGGTAGTCAAAAACAACCTCTACTCTCTTTGGAAGAGGTGAACCTTGATACCCACATTCCAACACTTCCTCTTTTTCAGGCTGAAGGCACAGTTTCACCTTAATACTTTCTTCCTTCCCTATCTTTTTTATGATTTTCATGTTCTTTTCAAAGACATCCTTTATCCAATCTTCCATCAAATAATTGGGGAATAAACATGAAGCACAGACCAGTTCCTCAAGGACATCTTTCTCAATGTGGAATTGCCATCTTCTATCTTCAAGAACTTCTGTGAATCCACGCCTCAACTTCACAAGGAAATACTGTGAAATCGAGTTCGAGTCCAGAGGGAGGTCTAGAGTGAAATGATGGCTAATCTTACTCAGGAACAAATTAGATACAGAGGTTTTTTCCTCCATGTTCGAGTGCTGTGTTTCTTGAGTCAAGTCACTACGAATGATGGCAACAGACTTGTCTGTACCATCTTCTTCCTCATTTTCTTCTTGAGCCGATATGTTGAGGTCCAGTAAGCTCAAGCATTGCTTTTTTCTGCTGCCTTCACTTATTTCTGAATCAAGAGTCTCAAAATTTCTCTTTCTCATTTCATTTCCTTCTCGGTCATCGGTCGGGTTGTTGCTGACTTGCAGTTTCATTTGAATTACACCTGTTTTCTGTTTTTGTAGATTGGCTGATGAACTACCACTTGTTAATATAATTATGCTACTTGTTAGGAACAATTCCTGGCCATTTAAGTCATGGAGCTTTCCATCGACTATGGCATTTCTGATCGCCTCCAGAAAGGATTCTTTGGCGTGATCGATGTCTTCAATGAAAATCAAGCCATGGGGGTCGGATTTTAGATGTCCTATGATTTTCTCCACAGACCCTTCTCCTGCATTCATGGCTAAATAAATCTTGTCTAAAGAACCAAACATGGAATTGGCAATTGTCATTGCTAACCTTCTTTTCCCAATCCAATCGGAGCCAGTTAGGAGAAACCATATGTGTTTAGGTTCTGAAATAGCTTTTGCTATGCAAGGTATGATTTTGGATTGCCAAGGAATGTTCTCCAGCAATTCCTTACATAATTCTTTGCTAGACGCAGCCTTGCTTATACTACTTTCGGCTACCCAATTGCATGGCAAGAATGCCTTCTTGTTATTGTGAAAATCGCCCTCTTTGAAACCATTAGGAATCGCCGGTTCATGTCGTCCTTCAATGCCTATACCAAGTGCAAGAGTAGTCTTAACTTCAGCAGAACCTTCTTTGACCTTGTTTATGCAATTGGGAGAGCTGTTACACCACCACGGAAATGCTGAACCGAAGCTCAATGTCGCCGATACCGTGCCATTGTTCTTACTAGAGCTTTCTCCAAAATTCATATAGTCGAACCAAACTTCTCCTGGTTCCCTCTGTAGCTGAGTGTGTAATGAATGGTTTAAACTTTGACATAGTCTGCTCCATTTTCTCTTTAGTTCTACTAGCTCTCGGCATGATCCACCCTGCTTAAATTTCATACATGACCAGTGTAGGTATTTACTGGCTTAAATTATATACTTAAGCAACAAGAGGGGAAATTAAATGAATGAATAAAATAATCTACCTTGTTACTGTCAGTTTTATATTGTCTTAACCAGTAAGGAAAATCGGAGGGGCAATTTTCTGTTTCATTGGAACTATGTTGCTGCTCGTCTTTCAAGAGAATCCTGGCTTCCTTTTCATAACTGGAAGCACACTCTAAGCACAAGACGAGTTTATCATATTCATCGTCCGTGATGAAAGTTGATTTCAATATCTCCGTTTGATGCAAAGATTGTTGTGCATGACTGGCCCTTGTTACCGAATCCAGACCTCTGCATTAACATTTTTAAAAAGGAGAAAAAGGAAGGCATGTAAGTCTTTAGTAGAAAGCTTTCTGCAAGCCCAGATCTTCCATATCAGATTCTTAAATGTTTTCAGTCTATTATTTTATTGGTCCCATCTTTGTTGTTTTAGACTCGGATTTTTTAACTTCCTCATGATGGGTCTCACTTTTCCTTTGTTCACCTTTTTATGAGAAGCATAATTTAATGCATGTTGTGGGAAGCGATGTGAGTGCGAGAAAAGAAAAGACTTTCAGAGTTCAAAAATGCTGTAGTGGAATTCCGGTCATCACCACTAAAACAGAAGAATCTACCATTGATCTAGTCAAGACTATTTTATCAGAAACTGGAAAGCTTTTGGAAATAATCAGAGCTTAAATTAAATGAAGGTCATCAATGGCACAACCCTGGAGGTATGCTTTGTTGTCTTACTGTGAATCTAAGCACGAAAAGATTAAAGTTACTACCATCTTAGGATAAGAAATTCCTAGAAATATGGCCAACATAACAGAACTAAACTGTAAGTGACTTGCTTAAAATCATTTAGCTGAACGCAGAAAATGGAATTAAGGTACTTCTGAATAATTACAACAACAACAACTAAGCCTTTTCCCATACTTGACTTCTGAATAATTACAAAAATAAAAGAAAATTTTAAATGTATATTGGCTGAATATTACCTGGCTGAATGCAGGCTCAATGATAGGCTACGTAAAGGAATTGGTACAGCTTGAAGAGTCCACTGGCTCTCCAATGAAGGTTGCCTCATTTGGCACCTCATGTAAGTCTGAGTATTTGCAGTGCCCAAAAACCATAAGCTACTTTGGTGGCTAAATTCAGATAGCAACTTGGCAATTTCAGTAATTAAATGCTCAGCTGGATTATAATCTCTATAAGCTGCATCTTTTTCCAAAAACTCCACCACCCATTTCAAGTTTCCAGCATAGATGATGACTCCACACATTCCAAAATTCTGAACAACTCTTCTTAGATAAAAAACCTGCGACTCGACATCTTCTTTCTTCATAATTCTGATCGAAAGATTTGAAAACTCGACTGCTAAGAACTTCACTGATCTCAAATCTTCAGGAACATCTCCTGTTTCTATCCTGCGCTTCAGTTCAGAAACAAGGCCCTCTGTGCTAGATACGGAGTCCCCAACGAGAACTATGTTTCTTTTTCTCCTTAATAACAAAACATCAACAACCATCCTCAGATCTTCTCTCTCAAAAGTAGAAATCTTCCAATTAGGAGCAAGGAAGGAAGCGTTCTTAAATGGGCTTTCAGAAATCAAGAAGGGAGGGTTTTGCTTCAAAGTGTTAAGAGAAACAAGGTTAGCCCAATTGGTGGTCCATTCATTGTGGCCTGAACCCAAAGGAAAGACCTCTTTAGCGTCAGCAAAAGTATACGAACCGAGGAAACAGACAGTGTTCTCCAGATTGTTTTTGACTAGAGTACTTGAAAACCCTGCCTCTCTCATGACTCTACTAACACTTGGATCATCAAGAATCGATATAATCAGCTGATCAAGCTCAACTTTGATGGATAAAAGAGGCTGCTGCTGTTGTTGGTGATCAAAGCAGCCTCGTCTTTGATGAGCTTGAGCTCTCTTGAGAGCTGCAACCAAAGCATTAGAGAGACATGGCTGGGATTGCAAGAGAGGCCCTGCTGTTGTAGGAAGACGGTTGAGTGCAACGTTGAAACAGAGCTCCAGGGCTCTGCATTGAAGAGGATGAGACGTAGGGTGTGGCTGTGATTTCATGCAGGCTCTCCTGAAAAGGCTTGATCTTGAAGTGATCAGTGTGGCTGCAACGTGAAGAGGGGTGACTTGGGCATGGCCTCGTCTCCTTGCTAAAGCCACTGCTTGCTTTATGGCTCCGGCAGCGTCTGCGCCGAGGGTCTGTTGCACACACGCCCCTGCACGCATGCCTCTCACTCCTCAATCACCTTAACTCCTTAAAACTCCTTAAATCTTTCAACTGCTCGTCTTCTCAGAGGTTCAATAGCAGCACCATCACCGTATCGAGAATTTAGGCAACCCAACCTTCTTTGAAGATAGTCGAGACTTCTCGTGAGTCATAATCACCTCTAACATTAATGATCGTATTCATGAGACTTCTACCAACAACACAAACTACTATTGTTTAGTAACGGCGTTGCCATTGAAATCGACTCTAAGGACTCGAAGATTATGGGCGGAACCTATATTAAACATGGTCAATATATGCTTCCTATAGAGAACAGGTGAGAGACGCCAGAAAGAACACCTTCCGCAGCTTCTTAATACTCATTCTTGAATGCCTTCGCTTCACTGCTCTTTGGTTTTTGTCCTATCTTTTCTCTTTTTGCTTTGTATATCAAAGCAGATGGCGACGACGCTTTGGATAGCTTCTTTAAGAAAAAACTATTGCCACATAGACCCATGCAAGCATCACAAGGCGGACCCACGATTCAAATATCAATAAGAAGCTCTCTCTCTGTCTGTCTTTTTCTCTTTTTGGTTTTCGGAAGAATTTTAGCACAGGGTCGCCATACAAAAACATTTAATATTTGTTTGTGAGAGGGATATGATGTCTGATATAGAAAAGAGAGAGAAAAGAATGTGACGGAAAAGCAAAGGAGCGCTTTTCTTTATGTTTCGTCATACATCCCCACGCCAATTCCTCGTAGACCAGGAGGGAACCCGACATTAGCTGCCTAAAGTTTATTCCTCAAGTACTTCAAAAGCAACCCTCTGTCTGCTATTCTACCCATTCTTTGCTCTTTTTACTCTTCCTATTCCTGTTTTTTGTCTTAATCCCCGCAATGTACATGAAATGAGGTGTCACCTCTCTCTCTCTCTCTAGAAAAACATGCGCGAGCTCACAGATAATTTCTGATGATAAGCCCATTAAACATTTTGTTCTTCCCGGGCATATAAGATGACCTAAAAAAAATTTAGATATGAAATATAAGAAATTAATAATGATTCGAAAGTTTTAGAAAACCAGGAAACGTGAAAGGCTAAAAAATTGTTCTTTGTAACTAATGTCGATTCTAATAGGTATTCCCTTTTCTTGGCATCAAGATAATGGATAAGACGAAGAATTTAAGTAATATCGCCTAGATTGGTGACCAAGGTGCAAAGCTGAATGTGCCATTACTAGTATATGAAAATGCCATGCTAAATTGAATCACACCAGCTAACTCGTGCAGATTTTCCATTAACGGGATTACGTGTAAGGGATTATCACCGTGAGCTTTCATTCAGTAGCTAGGTTCCTTTCTAGTAGTTCAAGTTCTCTACATGAACTTCAATATGGGTCACACTCATAAAGGTATCATTATGTAAAAATGGCGCTTTTGTCATTTGAAAAGGTTCATTGGGAAACGGAAAGTCTCATGCTCTTACTGAATAAGATAAGTTCATGACTCATGCCGGCTACCGTAGTAATTAAGTAAATTTCTCTTTCATTTACAAGTGCGAAAGCTGAGATACACTTTACGTTGATTTTTTCGGATGTTCCTTGTAATCTTTTATCGATAGGAAACGAGGGAGCTGTTTGTCAGCAGGTAGAAGAAGTTTCATTTACGTTAATTTTTTTATAAATCTGCCGACATTTATATATCTATATATTTAAACTTTGAGTAGCGATCTTTATCAAGCCGCTGGTATTCAATCCCCACAGGTTGTCACGAGCCCACTGCCAACGGTTCTCAAGTGATAAGCATGGTTCCTCTGTGAGATGTGCAGTAGAGATTTAATACTTGGTATTGTACACTGAACAGAGTTGTTCTGCACACGCATGCAGTATACATGTGTAGATAGACACGAGAGGTTGAGACAAGCCAATTTATAACATTCCGGAAACACCAAGAAGGTCTGTCCCAACTGTAAGACGCCTTGGAGATGAATAGCTTCCTTGTAGCAGAGAAATCATCTCAGTGGACTTAGACTTAAATCAATTTGTCCATATTGAATACATTCATCATTCATATATGTATGTATGCGTGTGTGTCTGTTATTTCTTATCCAATTTACAGCAACGTCGAGTTCCTTCATTCTCAAGAACAAGAAAATGACAAACCTTGAGAGAATTAAAATACAGTTCTAAATACAAGGATAAGTCTCTCTAGAAGGACAGCATCACGGCCCATTATGTGGAAGGTACCCTTTAGCTTAATAGCATGAATGCATCTCCCGTCAAAGCTTTTTGATTAACCATTACCCTTGTTTTAAAGCAGTCTAAGATGAAAACAATCCTATAAAAATCTTGTTTTATCCAATAATGTCATATTCCAACTTTTTCACGTGAATGCTCTTTGAAATTCAGGTACACACGCACAGGTACATACATATATGGCAACCTAGAACCTAAGAACCATGCAGGATGATTAGCAGTCTGTTTGTATTATTCTTTAAATAGGCTGAGGACTATTAATGATGTCGAAAAATAGGAGCTCAAGAGTTTGTTGTTGTTTGGAAGAGTTCATAGGCAAATGAACAAAGAAGGATATTTTCCTGATAACAAAAAGGAGACAGTAGAACAATGTGGCTTTTGGAAGGCTGAAAGTAGTTAGCATGCTGCCTGCGAATAGTATGCGACAGCAGCTTTCAAGATTGTAATTTTAGGAATACAGCTCGTCATTTGATTTTCTTATCATACTAAAGGTTTAATCCAACTCCGCCTAAGGGATCACCATTGCATGACTGATCCAAAGCCTCGATAAAGAGGAGTGTTGCGTTAGGCTTCCGATATGTAGCATATCTACCCATTATGATAGGGCTATGTAAAAACAAAGAATCCATGTAGCATGAAAAAAGGCTTAGCTGATGTTGTACTAAAGGTTTAATCTATCATAGTAGGTTCGTGGAAATGTCGACGTGACCGGAGGGTGAAAGAGTGGATTTTCCTTGAATTCACTAAAACCAAATTCCTGGTAAAGATGTGCATAATGCCGTTTGGTTCAACCCATTAAATGTAAAACCTAAGTTTAATTGATTTAAATAATTGGTTATGTGCCAAAATATACTGAAAACTGAGATTCACATCAATTCAAGGCAAGCATGTAGTCTGTGTACGTAATGCACGCCCGCATGTGTGTTTGTGTGCTCGCGTGTGCGTGAATGTAGTTATTATGAATTCAATTAGGACACAAACATTGTGGGGCAAAATTGGTTCATGGTTGTATAAGATATGAATGAATTTGAATATGGTCTCCAACTCCTTTTACGCTTTATCTTGAATGCCAATAACTTTCAGTTGTTGAATTGAATGGTGCCTTACTAGGTCTTCCAAACATGGATGTGACCTTTATTATGTTTCTTTTTTTTCTCTTTTCCTCTTCTTATGACAGCATAGGGTGAGTTCAGATGGACACCATGATTTTGATGCCTCCTCAAGGAAATTTATCTATTGGCGAGGTCTAGTTACCATTTTGCCTTCACTTTGTGTCGTGGTTCCTCCTTTATAAAAAGAATAATGAGAAATTCTTATCATTTCTAGTATTCAAGATTGATTTATGTATGTTCTAAGATTCATCGGAAAACTTAACTATCTTAAATTACTTTTAAAAGACAAATTTTATCATCTGTAGTAATTATTAGACATTAATCAATTTCAAAACATGAATTTTATAAAATTGATCATATTCTAGTATGCTTTTATCCTAGAATTTTTTAACAAAATAAGGAAGGCTTTCTCATGTGGTTTAGAAATTTATATCTATAAATAAAGTGAATAAACTTTAACTATACGTCCAAAAAAGGTAGGATCATTTGTGCACAATTAACTTTTGTTAGTCAATTACAAGGAGCCCATGGTGGAAAGTTTATGTACGAAAAGCTACATTATGTTAATTTTACGATCACTTTTGATCATCAAGAATGCTTATTGGAATAATAAGTGATTTCATATTAATATTTAATTTAAATAAGGTATTTTATGTGATAAGAAAATATCATTAAAGTTTAAAGATAAATCTGAGTGTTGACAATTAATCATCAATATGTACAAAAGATGTCTGTAGCACAAATGAAGAGGTTGAAATGGATGAGTAGGGAAAGACTACATACATAATGAGGTTATTAGAAACAAATTGGGAGTAGCACCAACAAAGGATAAAATGAGGAAAAATCATTTAAGATCGTTTGGAAATGTAAAAAGACATATCAAAGACACTCTTGTAAGAAGATATGAACAACAAAATGTTAAAAGAGGAAGAGAAAGACTACAAAAGTATTGCAAAGAAACAATAAAGAATGATCAAGTTTATATTGAGTTAACTGCTAGGATGACACATGATATGGGTATGTGGAAACACGTAGTCGACTCCATCTAGTATGGAAAAAGGCTTAGTTGTTGTTGTACTTTTGTATTTTGAAGGTGAGTTTAACACGTGTGGGAGCACACACTAGGTATACATACACGTAGGTATGTCCGTACAATACATTATATATAGATATATACGTGTGTGCACGTGTTTGTGTCTGCACAAACATATAGACAGATATAGATAAGATCAATGCCAAAAGATGAGGGGTCTACAGTGGGGCTGATAAATCAACTGAACTACCCAAAGTCGGCTAGTTTCAGCTCATGGTAACTCATTGGTGTTGGGTTCATTAAACCATATAACATGAATATGAACATGGGCTGCTCAGCTTGGTTGAACTCAGAGAAGGCAACAAATGTGCGCACCGGCTGGCAACCAGAGTCTGAATTGAATTCATGAAGACAAAACTTGGCTTATTACTGCAGATTTCCTGGTGCAGATGATGAGGTCTGAATAGATTGTAGCCCCAGATGCAGAGTCGCAGTTAACACCCCCATCTTCCCCACGGAAAAGAAAAGAAAAAAAGATGGGATTCTTAAAGTTGCTTCCCTTGCCCAACATACAAGAAACGCATTCCTTTGGTCTTTATTGGGATTCGCATTTTCACTTTAGAAGAATAAAACCTTTGGATCGTCATCTCTGGAACGGACCAAAAGCTAGAAAAGTTGTTCACACTGCAGGAATCATTGACGTCTCAGCCTCTTTTTGGTTCCTCTAAGGATGCAAGACTCGACGGATTCAGACCCGCATCTGAATTAGGAACAAGCCAAAGGGAAACTTGGTGTATAATCAGTTTATAGAGCTTAATAGTTCATTCTGCATTGTGGCTGACTTCGGAAATAGAGACAAGATCTCTAAACTTTCATTGAATGCCCTCAGTACCTCCGGCAAAGACATGCACAAGCATGTACACATGAAGCTACACTAGTATTTCCCGAGCAAAAAATATGTGTAGAGACACACACAGAGAGGCTTATCCGCTCTTCTTTCGCACAGGGGTCCTATCTTAAAAGCAAGGTACTTAGGGTTCGATGGACGGTGAAGATCCCCAAGAGATGATGGAAGCCATGGCCTGCATATAAGTGCCTAACATTTAAAGTTTAATGAACCTTCTCAATGAGAAAAGGTAAAATGAAAAAACGAACTGCATTGGAATCCATCTGTAAGATATGACGTTTAGTTATTGCTGCAGGAGCTTGGAAGAGGATCCTTTTTGGCGACCCCCAATCAGTAAGGTCTTAATGAGAGGTTATGGGCCCACAGTCACCATAACGCCAATCCATTTAAGTTAAATGCTTTCGTTTCATGCTAAGGGGGTGGGGCATGCTCTTAGAGAGGTCTCCAAAATGGCGACCACCTGGTGGTAGCTTTTGCATTTCTCGTGGAAACGGTGAAAAACATGATGATTCCTTTACGAAATAAATGCTTTTGCCATCGACGTCCGAAGCAGACGCAAGTCCTGATAGCCTCATCTTCGCTTTTCCCTTTCCTTTTCAATTATTATCGCTTTTTTTTCTCCTGTACGCCAAGGTGACATTTAATGCACATTGGTCAAAGATGGTAAGCAAGATGAAAGCAAAGAGCACAAAACTTATGGCATTTTTTACCGTGTTTGACTGTTTGAAGCGCCATAGCCTAACATCTTTATCAATAAGCCCTTGCCTGTCTCTCTTCATACATACGTTTGTGTGTATATGCATGCATTCGAGCTTTAGATAATCTACCATTGTGGTGTCCTCTTGTCAACCCTTTCTCTCTCTTATTATTAGCCCAATCACTCCGTGAGATCGCATAGAAATAGAAAGGCTTGAGGAATCTGACAACAACAGATCCATACTCTCTATGTCTGCTTACATGATTTAGTTAGCATGTTAGAAAGTTTAGAAGGATTATTAATACATAATATATTTTCATTTAACATGATAAATAATCTTATGCTCATGATTCATGAAGAAACGGACAGTTCAAAATTTATAAATTTTCAATAATGAACCTATTTTTACGTACATTAAAGAACAACGTAAAGGGTAGCTTTTAGCTGACCTTGATGCAAAACATTAATCAAGTGATATTATTGTGAGATGAAACTATCTTATACCACAATGGCAATGATTATATATTAATTAAATGCTATTAGTTTGGATCAGTTTTTTTTGTTACAACAGGATACTGGAGCCAGGTATGCACGCCCCAGGAATCGAATTCATCGCTCTGACCTCGAGAGTCGAGAGCCCTGGCAGGTGGGTTGACGCCCTAAGTGCAGTTCGGATCGATTTATTGATAGAACTTATCTTACCAAAATTATGAATCTTTCTAGAATGACTTGCTCACTGGTACATAATAAACCCTCCCCCTCTTCATACATATTTACACACACACACACACACACGTATATAACTATATATAAAGAGTCGATGAACACATATATAGCTCTCTCTCTCTCTCTCTCTCTCTCTATATATATATATATATATATATATATATAGAGAGAGAGAGAGAGAGAGAGAGCTGATATGAATAGGATGTTCGTATAAAATATTCTTTACATTCACCTCACCCAGGAAAAGGAAAAAGGCCAGCTCATTATGTGGGCAGCTCCTTAACCGGGGGTTCCATGTTATGCCCGGTAGTCGCTAAATGTCTATTTGTGTATGAAAGAAAGTCGAGCTTAGTTCAGATCAGACAGTAAATCTACAAGAGCTTGCTTCAGTGTGAGCTCTAGTTACTGTATTATTCTAAAAGTAATGGAAAGAGTCGATTCTCAGCTTTCTTTTCCTTTCCCTTTTTGCGAGAGAACAGGCTTCCTTAACAAGCTGATCATGGTAATTAATGATCGATCCTGCAAAGATGATTTTTGTACTTTAGAACCAAAACCAAAGCTGATCATAGTAAAACCAAAACCAACAGTGCAACCATACCAGCATCAGACTCCAAAGTTAAGCGTGCTTGGGTTTGATAGCCGGGGTGTGCATCTGGATTTCGCCTCCCCATTGTACATCAAGAGAAAACAAGGCTTCGTTATATAGGTTTTCAATTACCATTGTACCATTCTGATAGATTATCAACATTTTAAATAAACAAACAAGTTCCTTTTAATTTTCTTGTAACATTTTTTAGGTCTTCGCTTGTCTCTTTTAAAGTATTCACGATCAATGAACTCTGATCTTAGTTCCGATAACTTTTATTTTGATTCAAACGACTTTCTTCTTTTAAAGAATATGTATGCACCTATTGAAGCTAGCGGGTAATGACTCATTGAATCTTTCAATTGTTCTAATACTAAAACATGGAAGGCTTTGCCGAGAATAAGTTGTTTCAGCTACATAGATTCTTGGTAGTGTTGTGCTCCATCTAGGGCATTATTAGCATTACTTTTCTTACAACACTTATCTGGTCTTCATTTGTATCTTTTAACGCGTTCATCATCAATTAACTATGATATTATTTATTTATCTTTAATTTGAATGATATTTCTTATCGTAGAGAATAGAAATGCATTTGTTCACGTTATTCAACTCAGTGACTCCGCTTTCAGTCTTTCTATCTGATTGGAACAGGAAAACCAATCACTTAAAATGAATTACAGTTGAAACTCACAAGCCCCGCCATATAAATGCAAGTGATCATACTGTTTGAGTCAGGTCTCATAGTACGGATAGAGGTCCCTTTCTTGCCTTTAAATTCACGCAATTTATCACCAACTATGTCGTCCTGTCAATCAATGCAATAAATTCCGAAAGAATGCAAAAAAAAAGGAAAAGAATTGTGAAAAGGAAAAGTTGGGGAAAAGGTGAGGAAAGGCATGCATGCAATACAAGACAACATCAGACAACGCACATTATTATTATTATTATTACGAGAGAGAGAGAGAGTTGGCCTTCCTATGATGATCCCTTCTTGTCTCGTCCTTCTTTGTGTACTTCGAAAAATTCTTCAGATAAAATTTCTGATTGTTTTTTGCTAAATATTTTTTTAATAGATCATCCTTTCTCTGGCTGGTGCATCTGAGGCTGCCTTCCTGACGATAGCAAAAGAATGAATGTGCTAATATGACTTTTGTAAGTTTTAATGATGCTAGAGGGGTACTCTCAAAGATTCCCTCCTACGAATAAAGCTGGCCAACAGGAGTAGAAGACTAAAGAGTAAAAGTTGCATAAAAGTGGTAAAGTTCAGTGTGATAAAAGTTGGTGTAATTCTTGCATAATTACCTGTGCAGCTTTTCTTTTTTTTACGTTGAACTGGAACATAAAGATAAGAAATCAAAGTGCAGAACTCTCTCTCTTTATATATATATACGGTTTCCTAGTACATAATGCCTTTCATTACATAATTTTATATAGACATTTTTATTCTTTAATCTTTTGATAGATATTTAAATTAAAAGTATCATTATATTTCTATATTTTATATGTACATTAAATACAAAGTAATTCATCTTAAAGATTGAAAAATAAAAATATTTATTTTAAATTATACATCAAAAAATGTCATTCATTTAGGACTCTCTCTATATATAAGGTGACTTATATTAAATTTTGTATTATATTCAATCATTAATTATGAGCTTTACTATATTTATTACAATGAGATCCAATATTTTGCATTGTGGATACCGATCTAACATCATATTTATTGGGTATAAGCCAACTTCCCTATACGTATATACTTGTCCACATCTCACATGAACTGATGATCCAAGTGTTCCACGAAACACCTAATCTCAATACCTCCTCTCTTCCAAAACTTTAAATAAAACACAATGTATTTTCTTTAAAGAAACTGCAATCAGTAGTTCGAGATATGCTATAACCGCTGGGACTTCAGCATATACAATATTTGCTGTATTTTTTCTAAACGCGAAACGTAAACGAGTTAAAAGAACACACTAAAACAGCTAATAATGGTCGAGATAGAGAGATGTATTAGTTGTTGTTGTAGCTTACAGTACTATATATAAATAAAAGAGAGGGGAGCGGTGTGGAGCTTGAGTATGTACTAATTATTTTCCAGTCAAGTTATAGAAAAATCAAATAACAGAGAAGGCTTGCTGTACCGTGTATTCATAGTTGTTTGTCCGTAGTTCATATATACGTAAATGTGTGGATAATTGGTGTGTGTGTGAGTGAGAGAGCTATTGATTGACAAATGGACTGGAAAGCATGGATAGTTGGGAAGGGAATGAATGGGGAAGAAGGAGCTTCTCTTTAAGAGCGCATGCCTTCTGACCAGACAAATATCAATTCATCATGTTTTCTCCCTCTCGGCCGGCTCACCTTTTCAAGCTAAACCGACATTGATTCTCGTTTCCCGTGCTAGCCCAGAAATCAGGCACATGGACAAACACCCACATCTGTGTGTGCATGTGTATGTGTGTGAGAGAGAGAGGGGTGGGGGCATTGTAGCACTCGTGCCTTTTCCCACCGTGAAGATCTACAATAAATTTCTCGATTAGAACTTAGATCTTTGGCCTTTCTTGCCCGTAGCTCAAGAAATCCGGCCTAAATCATATCTTGCATTGGGCCTCCGATTCTCTAAAGCTCTTTCAATGATGACAATGGGAATATTTTTTAGTACCAAAAAACCTATAAGAGCAACGTAATTCAATTGGATCATTAGGTTGAATGGGTTTTAAATTTGTTCATCTCACACTCATCGTATCAACCAACATTAGAAATAATTTTAAAGAATGAGGTATGGAGTAAGTAGGTAGATTTCGGGCAAATAGACCCGATTTCAGACCCGAACCTCATCGCTTCGGGATTGTATAAGTAACAAATTTTGTAGACCCGTATCCGTCAATAGGAACTGTACAAAACGGCCAAGTTTAAATGCATCTTGTCCTTCTGGTCAAAAAAATATGTTATTATAATCAAAACAAAATGCATGTGGACATTTTTTAGGTGTATTTTAGGCCAAATCTAACCCACTGCAGCTCACTTTCTACTCCGTTTAGGTATAACTAAGGTTGTGTATTTGATCCAGTTCATAATAGTTTTACAACTATTCAATTTGAAGAGAACTGAAATAGAATGTTTTTTCATGATATGCGACAGCGACAAATATTAAGTTCCAACGTATACTATGTCAACATAACATCAAAATGAGATAAATTCACTCTTTCACATGTTCACAATTAAAACCACGATTCGTCATTATTTTTGCAGTTTTTTTCCAAAATATGTGCCTAGCTTCGATTCTGGGTCAGACACAAAACAGGTCAGGTTGCACAACATATTGGTTCGGGTTGGTTTTGCTATGTATGTTTTTGAAGAACCAAGCATGTAAGTTTATAAACCAATTCAATTTTAGACGAGCACAGGACCTGCTATTTTACAACCCAAACAAAATCCACTTTTTTTTTACAAGATGAGGCCGAAGCCTAACAAATGCATCCTCTGGGAGTCGAACTCCACACCAGAAGCAACAGCCCCTGCGGTTGAGCTAATGCTTTTGGTTCTCCGCTTTTTAACGTTTAAAATCATAAACTCATTGTTTTTTTTGTTTGTCATAAACTCATACTTTAATATTTAAACAGTTCGGCTAGCTAATCCAATCTAGTTACACCCTAATATCAATAATGGATCAGCAATAAAGATTGTATTTTTTTATATTCCCAAAGAGAATGTTTTTCTCTTTGCATGGGAACAAGAATGAAAGACCAAGAAAGCAGCATATATGATGACATCTCAGTTTCCAAATCAATGAATTTATACACGTTATTGTGATCGTACTACAGCAGAGAGTAAGAGCTTTATGCCTTCTTTTTTGTTGGCTTTGCTGTTCTTGTCTCCTCTATGAACACGCAGCCCAATACTACTCATGGACAGTCTGAGTCTGAGAGGATGCTGATCACTTTTCTCATTTACTTTCCCTAATTCCTGCATCATGTCTCAACATCAATGGGTCCTTTATTTCATTCGGCCACTTCTATATATTGATTGAAGAGATGGGCAGATGAAGAGTTAAAGGTACAAGCTAACTCTGGATCCAAGATAGCTGGTACCACTATCATTAAATCTGACGGTTTACAGAAGTAGGGCAATTCCTGCAACAAGCCTCAACATCAAAGAATATTAGATAGTGCAACTTACCAAAGGCAGGCAAAAATATAACGATCTTCGATAAATGTTTGCTGTGCCCAAATTTTTACAATGAACAGGTCACTTGATAGTTAAGCAGCAAAACCAATTGATTATGAAAATTCGTCGTGGTATGCTATTTGAATAATTTGTGGTGCCGTTAGAGCAAAATTTTCAAGCATGTTAAATATTTAAAAAAGAATATGAAATGGCATTCAACTATGCTCTTATTTATATGCCCATATAGAAATGTTCAAAAGTTCTCCAACTAGCCACCTTCAGTGAATATCGATATTGGCATATAAATTTTGGATCAATATGCCCTTCTTTTGATCAGCTAACTGAGATATGCATGTATGCATGCACAACATTTGACCAGGAAGTAATTTTCTCCAGCATCTTATGCCATTTATAAAGTTATGAGATTGTCAGCTTTATGAGATTCTCCAGCATGTATGCTAGCACTCATAAATACCCACATTAGGTATAATTTAGCATGACTTCCAGTTAACTTTACGAGGCTGAAAGTCAACATGGCTTTGAGGATTCTTTAATGTTGTTGTTACAAAAGGGTACTCTGTATATATGAGTGCTAGCATCAAGATGACGCAAACAAAACAAAGTAATTATTCGTTATGTGCCCTTCTCATGTATTTGTTTGATATCAACAATGCAGCACCCAATTCGCTCAAGTGCACATACTATTGAGACACAATGTCAAGAATATATGTATGCTAGCATATCCAGTCAAAGATACACACAATATTGAGTAAGGTGGTATTCTAGGTTGGCATGCTAGATGATGATATTTAGCATCTTGGTGAGAAATGTTGGAATATGAGCAGTTAGGCATGCATGTACATATATTAATATAGTTCTAAGTGGGCTATTCGTGTGATTCGCACAGTTTCTTATTTAGTACAAGTAAACATTCATGTCCAGGTGTTTTGGGCCATATTTCTCTCTCTCTCTCTCCTCGTGTGTGTGTGTGTGTGTGTGTGTGTGTGAGAGAGAGAGAGAGAGAGGGAGAGATGAAAGCTGGGTCTGTGCAGACATGTTCAGCGTATTGAGCTTCTAACCTAACATTCCTCGAATAACCAATTACAAAACGCCAACCCTCTAGCAAGTGAGAAATGCCCCTTTGGGGCCACGAAAACTCTTGCTTGCCTACCTATAAAGTAGACGGCAAGTGCGTAATCACATGTTTTGGGGTCGTCTGGTTTTTAACAGGATCATTTTCCACAGGAAATTGGCCAAATTGGTTGGAATCAGTTGGAAAGGCAGATTTAGAAAACCTAACAATAATTGTGAAATAATAGAAACTTTTCAGAATTAATACCTGGATAGGATCATTCTCGAAATTTACAGGAAAAGCTAAATGAATTGATTGAAGTTGAATATTTAAAAGAAAAAAAATTTAAGTATAAAATTCACAAGAAATAAATGAAGGCAAAACATCAGCCAGTAATAGACTTATACATGTTTTCCGGGCAATCAGATTCTAATCAACGAGTTCCAGTGGTTTGATTTCCTTTACTGACAACATTGGTTTCTTCAGTAGAGTACTTGAAGGAGTTCATGAAGCTGGGTGATTCAATTGAGCGTTGGTGCTGAAATTGATTAAACACTGGCATTTTCCTCACCGTCACGCTTGGGTAAATGTTCTTGGTGAAGTTTGCCCTCAGAATCATCACTGACTATATGAATTCCTGTTTGAAACCCATCCAAATATGGCATTTGGAGAGCATTCGCTGCTTCGAAATGTCTCTGTAAAACAACGTCCATATTTGTTTAGGAAGAAAGTATCATTAGATACATCCCAAAACTGAAGTTGGACTCCTGTTATTCACCCTGCCTTATGAAAATCTACTCTTGAGCAACACAAGAAACAAACAGTCTAAGTTGGTATTTCCAACATTTCAGTCATTTCCAAAATAATAGTAAAAAATGTTCATTCTTACCAATATAACATCACTTTTTGACTAGTTTCCATAGGACATGCCACCAAAAAAGGACGCAGAATTGAAATAGTTCCCCACGACACCTTCTTTTCATGCCAATATGGTGGGAGTGTAAATACAACAACAACGACAACTAAGCCTTTTTCCATACTAGACGGGGTCGGCTACATAGATTCTTTGTTTCCACAGATCCCTATCGTGTGCCATGTTAGCAATTAACTCACAATAAGCTAGATCATTCCTTATTGTTTCTTTCCAACACTTTTGTGGTTGTCCTCTATCTCTTTTAATACTTTCCAAATTTAGTTTTTCATACCTTCTTACTAGTTCTTCTTTCTATATATCCAAACCATCTTAAACGATATTCTCTCATTTTATCCTCTATTGGTGTCACTCCTAATTTGTTTCTAATAACCTCATTATGTATACGGTCTTTTCTTGTATGACCACTCATCCATCTCAACATCTTCATTTATGTCCGTGAGAGTGTAAATATCTAAGAAATATATGGACATAACTGTGACAGTTGAAAAAGATGCCCGAGACTCCCAAAATGCAATTTGTCATCTCACCAAGCTGATTTCTTATTCCATTTTGATACTTGTATGGGGTATTTAGTCTTCATCCTTCAAAGGATGAGAACTCTGACAATGACAGAAAAGGCTGGATCGTTGTGAAGATCTCTCCCCTCTCCTCGGGATCTAACTTGTTATGGCAGGAAACATATATACCCGTCCAACAGATTATTCGGGTCCTGTAGGCATATGGATTGCGGGCGAGGGTTTATTCTGTAGTATGTGATCAAGATGTGTAACTCAAACCATGTACATTGGCTAGGTCCGTGCAGTGGCAATGAAATAATCACTAAAGAAAAGATGTAGATATCTTGAAGTAGCTTTACACTCGTGAATTAATCTACCAACACTTGGAGTGTGCGCACGAGCACACACACACAGAGAATAGATTTCGGGCTGTCTGAATATTGCTCCAACAAAGATACAGGTGATCATTTGGCTAAAAATTCTCATAAGTTCATAAGGAAATTTTATAACTGAGTCCACCGGTGAGGATAATTTCTTTTCCTATTTTCATAGTTTGAAATAAATACCAAGGTTTTTCTCCCTTCAACACTTCAATCATGTGCAGCATAGTTCGCTCATTGAAGCGCCTCGTGAACCCTTCAGCTTCAGAACTAACGATGTGAGAGGAATATGGCCATTACAGAGATCCAAAAAGAGATGCAAAATGCTGCAAAATTTAAATATTGTGCCTAATGAGATATGGACCAACCCTCCTTCCTGCCCAAATATCGTGAAGGAGGTTTCCTTTTCGATTTTGATCCTACGTCCTGCTTGTTGCCTACATCTTCTTGACTAAGGCGAGGAGTAATTCTCAACGGGTGAGCTTCGGTGTTGAATACCCACTCATCGAATGAGGCAACAGAGGGAGGTGAAAACAGAAGATAGAGATACTTAAGAGTCTCCGCAAGGAAAAAGCTTTGCATCATATCGTCTTTTACTCCTGTATTTACCTGCACATCAAAACAACAAAGCAAAGAGATGTGATTAATATTTACACGATTCTCTAATAGGACTCGATTGACCAAAATTTGCAGAAAGAAAAAACGAGAGAAGTCAACCCTTAAACAACTTGAATTACGCATAACCACTCGTACACTCATATCCTACAATTTTCTTTACCTTAGCACATAACATCTTAGGAGATTTGGAGAACAACTTGAGAATGGAAGATTCAAACCTCTCCCTTGCGGAAGTAATAGTTCTCCCTGCCAATTTAGTTGGTGTTGACTGGTAGAAATTGTAACAAGTCCATGCAAGCTTCACAACAGGATGCAATGAAATTCAGTATAAGTTTGAAAGAAAAAATGGCAATTGAAACCAATAAATTTCTGGCAAATATAAATTTCTAGTACTAGTTATCATTAAAAACCTTTCTTCTTTGGATAAAATTAATTACTTAATATTCAATTAAATCTAAAAGTTGGCTGCTGTGAGGTTAGGTCAGATAGAGAAGTTACAGCATGGCTACAGGATGCAACCTAGTTCTTTACTCTGTTCTGAATGATGGTTCCAATTCCTACGGGAAAAGGCAAAGTGTTACACTACTTTCCAAAACAATCGAGAATTTGAATGTATAATGTATTTAGAAATGTTTGACTTGGAATTATATGTTTCTGATATTTAAAAATTAGGGAGAAATGTTAACAAAAAAAATATTTGTCAACATCTATGTTACCAGGCATTATTCACCATGAAGTTTCTAGATATTGTTCAAATATCCATTTGGAAATTGGCATAAATATGATGATAAAAACAACAACAGATGTAGCAGAAACAATAAGAAAACAGATAGATAACAATCTGATTTTTAAAAAAAAAAAATAAAAATAAAAATAAGGAAAACTAGAGGCTGAAAACATCTTCAATTCCTCCATGTATCACTAGCCAAAAAGAATGGAAAAGTGACACACAACAAGGAGGAAAACATCTTCAAATTTCCACAAATACTAGCCAAAAAAAGAATGGACTTGTATGATGATATAAACAGCAATCTCAGCTGAGTCTCATACATGCTTAAACATGTAAACATGTAGATTAGGAATGAATGTATTACAGGGAAAAGGAATGACACCTATTGAAGAAAAGATGATAGAATAGCGCCTAAGATAATTTGGACATGTGAGAAGAAGGTCAATAGAAGTCCCAGTTAGAAGAGTTGATCAAATGGAGGATAGTCCCATAATTAGAGGGAGGGGAAACCAAGAAAAACTCTGAGTGAAATCATAAGAAAGGATTTAGACTTAAATGGCCTATTGAAGGATTTGGTTTTTGATAGAACACAAAAATGGCTGCTTGATTCATGTAAATTTGACTCCACTTAGTGGGAAAAGGCTTTGACTATTGTTGTTGTTGTATCTCTTCTTTTCTCTCTTCCCTCCCCACTTCCAAACCAAGCCCAAAGCCCCAAACAACCAAAAACTCAAGTCTCTATAATCCTTCCTCCCCACTTCCCAAACCAAGCCCAAAGTCTCAAACAACCAAAAACTCAAGTTCCAATCTCACACAGATTAGCTGAACAATGCCTACTCATAAATTTAATAGGCAAAGGGACAAGAACATGAACTCCATGTTGCCAAACAAAGCCACTCTTGACATTAAATATGTCAAGAACTCAAGTTCCAGCTTGTTTACTGGATTAGCCATCAATCAACAATAAACCACAGATAATATTAAAAGTAATGTATATGGTGATTAATTCAGCAATTGTTGGTTTTAGAAATATAAAATCATTCCTACGCCTCCACCTAATAACTTAAGCTTTTCTTAGAGAATTGATCTTTTGGTATTATATTTCTTGACCAAAAACACAAGGTCACTCGGTAAAATTCAGAGTTGCAGCGACTAGGCCTTTAAGAAGCCATTCTCTCTTCCAGGGCTTACTTTTATTCATGCATGATGCATATTTCTTTCTTTTCGTTCCCCCATGACAAGTAAGCTATCACAGCTTGAACAGTTTGAACTGCCCAAAGTTTTTTAGTCAAATTGAGTGATGACTTGACCACAAATACTTCTAAAGTATTACCTCCTCTGCAAGAGACATAAATTTGATAGCTTCTCCAGGGCCATAGCCAGAAGATCCCAAAGCCAGCATTCCAGGAACAAAACATGCTAATTCGTCCATCTGAAACAAATACAAGGAGATCTGAGATTCTTTTCATAACATACTCAGCTATGGTTGTATAAATTTCCATTTCAAATAGCACCTTGTCAAAAAGTCCATTTCCAAGCTTCTCAGATATGTATGCAAAAGATGATGGTGTTGACTTCCTAATCATGCTTTGAAGACCTTTCATTGATGTCTCCCACATTTCCCTGAATACACCATTTGTTTGCACATTTAAATATACAGAGGTCCAGATGCAGGCCTAATTCCAAGTTTGAACTTTCATATTAAAGAAAAGCTTAAAAAAAAAAGGCTATGCCAGATGATTGTAGCATATCAAACCAAACAGCAAACACATGCAACAAGAGCATAGAAGAAAGTGATGGCATGTTTGTCACAAGTAAGTAAAATCGGTGTTTTGTAGAATATACACTGAGAGCTCAGAGAATAGCAAAATTAACTTATGTTAATTATAAAAAATAGTTGCAAATTCACAATTTTGGGTACAGGATCTATGGCAGTTCATACTATAATGCTTTGGCTTCTTTCGTATATTTATGACAACAAAATATGTACATGGTGCATTAGTGAGAGGCAGAGTCAAGTGGATGCCTTGTGACACAGGACAGCAAGATCAATAACTTCTTACCATTCAAAGACAACCAAATATGCTTGATTTTTCAGAAGACAATTGACATTCCAAGTTCATTACCTGTAAAATTTACTACTTCAGTCTTGTTCCTTGTATCCAGGCCTTGAGTAGATACTCATAGAAGCTGCTACACATAAATTGGAAGCCTTTTTAAGTATGTGGAGAATGAACTGGAAAATGTCAAGCAGTCTACAACCTAATGAAGGTTAAACATGCCAGAACACATTTGCTTTCAACATATTGTCACGTTGTTACTACGAAGACAACAATTAGTTGAGTTGAGTAATCAATCCTGATACAGTTCACCAATGCTCTTCCTTTAAAATATGTAAAGATTATGCATGCATGGAAACATCTCTGATCATAGGTGAACCATCATTACAATGCACATCAACATATTAAAAATCATCATGCACCCTTTGAACCCATGAGCAACCATAACACCTATTTATTCCATATTCCCAGAAACCATAGCACATCAATGTGGGCAACTGATTTAGAACGCTAAAGTCTCTCTGTTAAATTCAATTTATCATCAAACTGTTTCATTCCTTATAAAGGGTCAACAACCCATCTGTATCTTCTAAATTCTATAAGGCTCATCAAAGAGTCTAACAAAATTTTGCATAAAGTTGCAACTGGATTTTATTTGAAGAGATTGTTAGCCAGCTTAGCATAAATGGCCAAAATTCATAAGATCATGAAATGTTAAAGTTATAAGATATTATCAGTGTCATTACCTATCACCCATAGCACCAAATGTAATTTATATTGGGAGCAAGCCATCATCCGGGTAAATTTTCTCAAGCTGTTTGATGACATTTTCCACCTGCATGAGAAGAGTTAAAAGAGAATTTGTTAGGACTAAGTACAAACAAAGAGTGTATGGATTCAAAAAACTAACTCAAGACAAGCATTCATTTCATATCAAAGAAATCATACTTGAACAATCACGTGGTAGGACAAAAAATTAGTGAGATACTTGTACACCATACTAGAGAATCAGAAACAAGATACTCCCACCCCAACTTTTTCTCACACATTGGATCCCAAAAGTTACCACACAAGCCTTTGCCTAACTTTTAAGGTACCAACACAGCTTGCATTGCAAAAACAGAAAAAGAACTGACACATGGATCCAGTAAACCATCTAGCTA
This sequence comes from Brasenia schreberi, assembly GCA_036023115.1. Classification (NCBI taxonomy): domain Eukaryota; kingdom Viridiplantae; phylum Streptophyta; class Magnoliopsida; order Nymphaeales; family Cabombaceae; genus Brasenia; species Brasenia schreberi. Next base: position 33,270,437 of record JAYKKT010000090.1, on the reverse strand, counting down.
ACAAAAAAGTTGGTGGATTTTCAAGTAACAAATTCAGAAATCCTTGAAGCTTTTGAGGAACATAACATTCAGATTTACAAAAAACCAGTGGATACTTCAATTGAACCACATATAGAATGTTCATCCCACTCCTCTGATTTCAAATTTCTTTTCAAAATTCCCCAAGAAAACATTCATATAATAATTAACAACACCAAGCATTGACAAAAATGGTGGTCACACCAAACCTTTTGCTGATATTTTGGATCTCCTGTCCTTTGAGATAAAACAATAAATTCCAGCTGCTCGGTTCCAGAATCTGCTAGAATGCTATTGCCCTGTTGAAAAATACGCATATTAAGCAATTCCAGTTTATGTTTTCAGCATGACAAATTCGCAATGCCAATGTGCTAATTAAACTTTGCAACAGCAGATGAACATAATTGGACGCAGTATAAGATTATGAAAGAAATGGGGTGCAACTGGAAATAATGTTAGGTACACAAAAAGATAGAAACAAATAAAAAAGAAAACAGCAACCTGAAAAGTAGTATTTTAGATTTTGAAGATATATCCCTGAAAAACAGAAAATACAAAAAGGAATTATTTAAACATACGGGACATTTATTTTTGCATATCAACACTTTCCCTAACTCCGCCTATCTAAGGGATCACCCTTGCATTGCCAGTCCCAAGTCCGGATAAAGGAGGAGGGTTGTGTTATGCTTCCGACAACCATCGTAAAACTTCGTCAGATTTTTTTAACATAGATTACAAAACTTATGAGCATTGCTTTGGGGCGTCTCCGCCTAGCGACGCACCGTAGAGCCCGAATGCAGTTATAAGTAAGCAAGGACCACTACATTTTTGCCCGAATGTAGTGAACCAATTGCAGAGAGGGTTCCCACATCATGGACGAGTGTGGGTAAAGAAGTTAGTCCCACTACATTGCCGTCCGAATGTAGTGAATAATTTTCAAAGAAGGTCTTCGCATTTTGAATATGGACGGATGTAGGGGTAAAGAAGCTAGTCCTAGATAATAAGATTCGTATTGGTTCTTAGAATATCGGAACATTATCCGATAAGCTAATGGAGGTGGTAGATACTATGATTCAAAGAAAGATTCATATTCTATGTTTACATGAGACAAAATGGGTTGGAGAAAAAGCAAAGGAGATAGAGGATACAAATTTTAAATTATGGTACTCAGGTAAAGAAAAGGCTCGAAACGGAGTTGGTATTATCATAAATAAAGATTTAAAGGATAGTGTAGTAGACATACAACGATATGGTGACCGAATCATGACGTTGAAATTAGTGTTAGGAGCAGAGGTTTTGAATATAGTTTGTGCTTACGCACCCCAAGTAGGACTAGAAGATAGTATAAAGATAGTTTTTTGGGAAGAGTTAGATAAGGTGTTTCAAAAGATTCCACCAAGGGAGATGATTTGTTTAGGAGGAGATTTAAATGGACATGTCGGTAAAGAGGCATTAGGATATCAAGGGATTCATGGAAACTTTGGTTTTGGGGATATAAACGAGGAAGGTAGGGAGATTTTAGATTTTGCTATGGCATTTGTTCTCTTTATAGTCAATACAATCTTCAAAAAATGAGATGAACATTTAATTACTTATAAGAGTGGCTTATCACAAACAATTTTTTATTACTTTATTTGTAGAAAAAAAGATAGAGCGTGTTGTAAAGATTGCAAGGTAATTCCAGGAGAAAGCTTAACCACCCAACACCGACTTTTAGTTATGGATTTACAAATAAAAAAATGGACAAAGAAGAAAAGAGTGCATCAAGCTATTCGGACTAAATGGTGGAACCTCAAAAGCGAGAAAGAAGATATATTTAAACATAAAGTCCTTCAAGGAGATGCTTGGAATTATGTTGGTACACCATGTGATATGTGAAACAATATGACTATACATATTAGGAAAGTGGCGAAAGATGTGTTAGGTGAATCTAAGGGAGGTGTACCGGAACAAAAAGAAGCTTGGTGGTGGAGTGAAGTAGTGCAAAATAAAATCAAGGCAAAGAGGGCATATTACAAATTACATTATGCCAAGAAAACTAGTGAAACTTTAAAGGCTTATAAGAAAGTAAAGAAAGAAGCGAAAAAGGCTATCAGTAAATCAAAAGCTAAAATTTGAAAGGATTTATATAAAAAATTCAACTCAAAAGAAGGTGAAAGAAATATTTTTAGGATAGCTAGGGCTAAAGATAAAAAAACTAAAGATCTTAATTATGTTAAATGCATCAAGGACGATGATGAAAAAATTCTAGGAAAAACTATTTTTATAAACTTTTTAATGAAAATAAAGATGTTAGTATTAGCTTAGGAGAGTTAGCCAAATCAGAAAAGTATATAAACCACAATTTCTACCGACGTATTCAAAAGAATGAAGTCAAAGAGACTCTTAAACATATGAAGGGTGGACCAAACAATATTTCTATAGAAGTTTGGAAAATACTAAGAGAAATAGGAATCACTTGGCTCACAAGACTATCTAATGAAATATGAAGAAACCAAAAGATGCCCGAGGAATGGAGAACGAGTATACTTATACCCATATATAAGAACAAGGGAGACATTCAGAATTGTGCGAATTATCGAGGTATCAAGTTAATGAGCCATACTATGAAATTGTGGGAAAGAATTATTGAATGTAGGTTAAGACAAGTATCAAGTACAACAGAGAACCAATTTGGATTCATGCCACGCAGATCTACTGTTGAAGTGATTCACCTTTTAAGACGTCTTATGGAACATTTTAGAACAAAAAAAAAGACCTTCACATGATATTTATTAATCTAGAAAAGGCTTATGATAGGGTACCGAAGGAGGTTCTTTGGAGAACTTTGGAAAAAAAGAGGTATCCCATTGGCATACATTAACCTTATAAGAGACATGTATGATGGTGCAAAAACATGTGTGAGGACTCATGAAGGAATGACGACAGACTTCTTTAAAGTTAATATTGGGTTACATCAAAGATCAACTTTAAGTTCATACTTATTTATAATGGTGATTAATGAGTTAACAAAACATATTCAAGATGAAGTACCTTGGTTTATGTTATTTACATATGACATTGTGTTAGTGGAGGAGTCTAAGGAAAAAGTTAGTAGAAAATTGGAACTATGGAGAGAAACATCAGAAAGTAAAGGCTTTTGACTTAGTAGAACAAAGACAGAATATATGGAATGTAAGTTTGATCATTTGGTTACTTCAGAGGACATAGAAATTAAAATTGACACACATTACATCCCCAAAAGGAAAGTTTTAAATACCTAAGGTCAATTTTTCAAATTGATGGAAGAATTGATGGAGATGTTACGCATAGAATTAATGTAGGTTGGTTAAAATGGAGTGGAACATCAGGTATTCTTTGTGATAAGAATATACTATTAAAGTTAAAAGGTAAATATTATAGAGCACCAATTAGACTTGCAATGTTTTATGGTTATGAGTGTTGGGCAGTTAATCATCTACATGTACAAAAGATCTTTGTGACATAAATGAAGATGTTAAGGTGGATGAGTGGTCATACAATAAAAGACCATATATATAATGAGGTTATTAGAAACAAATTAGGAGTGACACCAATAGAGGATAAAATGAGAGAATATCGTTTAAGATGGTTTGGACATATAGAAAGAACATCAAAAGAAGAACCTATAAGAAGGTATGAAAAACTAAATTCTGAAAGTATTAAAAGAGGTAGAGGATGACCACAAAAGTGTTGGAAAGAAACAATAAAGAATGATCTAGCTTCTTGTGAGTTAACGGCTAACATGACACATGATAGGGCTCTGTGGAAACAAAGAATCCATGTAGCTGACCCCGTCTAGAATGGGAAAATGCTTAGTTATTGTTGTTGTTGTTGAACACTTTCCCTGAGTTTCAGAAGAATATCTTACGCAACAACATTTTCACAGGGAAAGTTTCAAAAGGTTGTGCAATAGGGGGCTGAAAGTTCCCCGGAACTTCTCTGAGGGGACACAGACACAACACACACAGTATAAAATTCGCCAGCGAGACCACAAATGATCGGTTGTTTGGCTCAACTACACCTAGGTCGAAGCAAAATCCATCCAAGCTGAGTGCATGACCATGTTGTGAACAAAGGAGTTAGCACATAGAAATGATAATATCTTGACATGAACTGGACATAAATGCCTCATAGAGGTGAAAAAGTGGACCTGAAATTGGATACACATCACAAGAAGGATTACAAAAGGCCCATGAATTGCAGTAGGCATTAAAAGAGCCAGTATCAAAATCAGGAAGACCGCACTCCTATAAATGGATGCAAGGCTACTATCTATATTCAGGTCTCAACAAAGAACTCATGGAAAGCCAGGTAGATCACGCTTCAGTCTTAAGTTTCATAAGTCAATAGCTCTGGGATTTTCTAATAGCTCCTCAGATGCACTACCCAAACTTTTTTTTGTTACAAAGGGAGGCCAAAGCCTGAGAGACACATGCATGTCCCTTCCAAGAGTCGAACTTGCCACCTGCAAGTGGGCATCACAGAGCCCTACGGTAATATGCTCTGGGTACAGGGATGAAAACTTGCTAGGACATTTTGTGACATAAACCTTCTCCATACCTTACCGGTTAGGGGGATGGCTTTCTAAGGAGTTCAATACCTGGAGTCAATCTGGTAAGGATCTGTTCAACCCCACACAGCCTATTAAAAAAGAAAAGAGAGACCCTTTATCTCCCCATAATGCTTTAGAGTACAGTAGATTCTTAATAAGGCTCACTAGCTATTTACTGCTTCCTTCAGGAAGTTACAGGAACCCTACCAAGGCTCATTTTAGCTTTTCTCTTCTTGCCATTTAACCAATGTTTTACTGATAATAGTGAGAATTGCAATTTTTTTATACCTTCTCCCGTCCTTATAACTTTTTAAACAACAACAACTAAGCCTTTTCCCATACTAAATGAGTTGGCTACATGGATTCTTTGTTTCCACAGAGCCCTATCATAATTTGTAGAATCGATAATAGATAAGTCCGACAAAGTTTTTATACCTTCTCCCATCATTATAACTTTTTAAACATCTTTTAATTTTAATTTTTCACATCTTTTTATTTTTGTAAATGGTTTGCCCCAGTTTTATTATTAAAAAGAACGGCATTAAGACAGGTCTCACTCTAGAGCAAATTTTGCAACTCAAAAAAGTTCTATACACCAATACTTAAGACCTATGCAGTACCTCTTCCTTCTATAACATTGATCTTTAATGACATTATCATCACTAGCACACCAAGCATCACAGTTTATGTTCATGCATCTCTAGCATAGTTCAGGCATACAAATAAGCATCTAGTATAATTCTAATTTTGACGACAAAGACATAAAATGCTTGCCATGGCCATCACAAATTAAAGAAAAGCAATTAGAAGCTAACCCCAGCCCATCCAGGATTATGTGCACGTCCACTAGCCAAATCAATCCGGTTATAAGGAATTCCTGATGAAGTATTCCAAGCAGGAAGCAGCCTATCAGCAATGTCTTTTGCTTTTTCAAGAAATAGTTTGTCCCCTGATAGATCATATGCACTTAACAATCCACCAACAACTCTGCAATCCAGAATATTGAGAAATACAGATATGAACTCAGCAAGTGAAAATTAAATACACCCAAGAAAGGTAGTGACATTTCATCCCTTGACACAAAGTAACTCTAGACTTTAGACATTCAAAAATTAAACCTTATAAAACCTTATGGTCGTCTCAAAAACACTAGCTTCACATTGCTTATTGAAGTCAAGAGACTGTGCAACCCACCTGCAATCAAACAAAAAGAGAAATTGAATTTGCCATAGAATAGCAAACGTAGAAATGACCATACACAACTAGCCCAAATGTTTATATTACAAGTTTTCATGTTTCAATTGTGTAGAACTTCACAGATAGAAGATAGTGAAACTAATAGGAAATTTAGGGGGCACACTTGAAATTTTTAAATAACTTATTTTATCAATACCCAATTCTTTGAAGAGAGACCTAATGGAATGGATATTTTTCTGAAGCACACTAATATTAGTTTTTAAAAGATAAAAACATATAAATGTGAAGACATAGGAAGACCATCAAATACTTAAGTTATCACCACTGAAGCACGGGTACTGGTAAGTGTATCGGTACTTGGGTACTCTGTTTTTATTTTATAAGAATGGATCATATCAACCCGTATTCAAATGGGGTAACCTAAACCCAAAACTCAAATTAAAATAGTGAAATCCCTGATCTCCTTCTCCTTTCACGGTATCATCTCTCTTCTTCGGTGAATTGATTCTCTATGTTCCGGAAAGGTGCAGTTTTCACAGGACGGTGGCGATAAGATGCTATCCATTGCTCTGTGAGGCACGGTGGTCTCTTTCTCTCTATGATTGTTTCGGTGTTATTGACTCACAGAAACAAGGAGCAACTTAAATATCCCTTGAACGTGAGCAAAAATTGTGACTTTTGTGAATCAGCAGAGGATGAAAGATTCAAGCAGTATGAAAATAAAAAATTGATGTGATAAACAAAAATTAGCATGCGTATATCCTACATATGTTTGCACTTGTTCTTACTCTACTGTGTGGTTCCCTATTTTCATTATATGAACTTCTGCGTGTCTTCTAAAAAAGAATGAGTATTCCTGTGCTGATGCGTGGTTCCCCATTCTGATATATTTGCTTGTTGTTTAGTGTTTATGTTTTGATATAATTCGTTTACTTAAATTTATCTTCTTAAAGTTGTCAATTATGAACTACCAAATTTAATTTCATATCATTTTAATTAAAAATAAGGTATATTGAATTTTTTATATTTTTTAATAGTGGTGTACCCATACCTTAGATTTTTTGAAATTCACGTATCCCATACTCATACCTATATCGGGCTATGTTATTAATAGCGCGCTATAGCGGCCGCTATAACGCGCTACAGTAATAGTGTACAACACATTTTGGGTCGGGTCGATTGGATCAATCCAACCCAAATTAAATAGAAACCTACTCTGTCTCACGCCTCTCACCTCTGCTCTCTCTCCTGCCTTTCACCTCTGTACTCTCTGCCACCACCGCATGCACGCCGACGGCCACCACCACCTCCGATGTTGGTATTCTTCCTCTCCCTTTCTCTCTTCTCTCTCTAGTGGGCGACGATGGTGGCAGCCACCATCCATACTCACCGCATGCTCTTCATTTGGACGTTCCGAAGCCTCTGCCTTCTTTAAACCACCACCGCACTCTCTTCTCTCTCTAGTGGGCGACGATGGTGGCATCGACCATCCACACTCACTTCACGCTCTTCATTTGGGTGTCCCGAAGCCTCTGCCTTCTTTAAGCCACCATCCACACTCACCCCACGCTCTTCATTTGGACGTCTCGAAGCCTCTGCCTTCTTTAAGCCACCACCACACGCTCTTCATTTGAACATGCTATCGATTGTTACACATTTCGCTATTATTTCAAAACTTCTATACCTCCTATTGGAACCATAACGAAATGAAGCATATCTTGTGGCAAGTGTAGCCTTTTGTGGATCATAGTTGAATTCACATAGAGGAACTAGAAGAACAAGGATATTCGTCTAAAAATGAGTGAACATGACAATTAAGTGTATATTAAACAATTAAGTATGATTATAATTGAATTTTGATAGATATTATGTAACTTTATTAATCTTCTCGATAGATTGTTATGGAACTTATTCTTCCATATAATGTATTTTTTCCTGCATATGTGATTCTACATATGTACCTTAACCTTTTCTTTTGTGGCAACATGATTATTGGTTAGTAAATGTAAACTGTTTTTTCATGTTCACAATTTTGGAGCAAAATGTGTAATGTGCATATAGGCTCTAAAGAGTAAGAGAGGGGATAGGCTTAGCGACACCATATTCACCATCCTAGCGACGTGCTGCAGAGCCCGAATGCAGTAAGAAGTAAGCAAGGACCACTACATTTTCGCCCGAATGTAATGAATCAATTGCAGAGAGGGTTCTCACATCATGGAAGGGTGTGGGTAAAGAAGTTAGTCTCGCTACATTGCCGCCCGAATGTAGCGAAAAATTTTTAGAGAGGGTCTTCGCATTTTGATTATGGACGGATGCGGGGGTAAGGAAGCTACTCCTAGATAATAAGATTCGACATTATCTGGTAAGCTAATGGAGGTGGTAGATACTATGATTCAGAGAAAGATTCATATTCTATGTTTACAAGAGACAAAATGGGTTGGAGAAAAAGCAAAGGAGATAGAGGATACATGTTTTAAATTATGGTACCCAGGTAAAGAAAAGGGTATTATTATAAATAAAGATTTAAATGAGAGTGTAGTAGACATACAACGATATGGTGACCGAATCATGACGTTGAAATTAGTGTTAGGAGCAGAGGTTTTGAATATAGTTTGTGCTTACGCACCCCAAGTAGGACTAGAAGATAGTATAAAGACAGTTTTTTGGGAAGAGTTAGATAAGGTGTTTCAAAAGATTCCACCAAGGGAGATGATTTGTTTAGGAGGAGATTTAAATGGACATGTCGGTAAAGAGGCATTAGGATATCAAGGGATTCATGGAAACTTTGGTTTTGGGGATATAAACGAGGAAGGTAGGGAGATTTTAGATTTTGCTATGACATTTGATCTCTTTATAGTCAATACAATCTTCAAAAAACGAGATGAACATTTAATTACTTATAAGAGTGGCTTATCACAAACAATTTTTTATTACTTTATTTGTAGAAAAAAAAGATAGAGCGTGTTGTAAAGATTGTAAGGTAATTCAAGGAGAAAGCTTAATCACCCAATATTGACTTTTAGTTATGGATTTACAAATAAAAAATGGACAAAGAAGAAAAGAGTGCATCGAGCTATTCGGACTAAATGGTGGAACCTCAAAAGCGAGAAAGAATATATTTAAACAGAAAGTCCTTCAAGGAGATGTTTGGAATTACGTTGGCACACCCTGTGATATGTGGAACAATATGGTTATACATATTAGGAAAGTGGCGAAAGATGTGTTAGGGGTATCTAAGGGAGGTGTACCGGCACAAAAAGAAGCTTGGTGGTGGAGTGAAGTAGTACAAAATAAAATCAAGGCAAAGAGGGCATGTTACAAATTATATTATGCTAAGAAAACTAGTGAAACTTTAGAAGCTTATAAGAAAGCAAAGAAGGAAGCGAAAAAGGCCGTTAGTGAAGCAAAAGCTAAGATTTGGGAGGACTTATATAAAAAACTCAACTCAAAAAAGGGTGAAAGAGATATTTTTAGGATAGCTAGGGCTAGAGATAAGAAAACTAAAGATCTTAATTATGTTAGATGCATAAAAGAAGAGGATTAAAAAATTCTAGTGGCAAATGATGATATAAGAAATAGATGGAAAAACTATTTTTATAATCTTTTTAATGAAAATAAAGATGTTAGTATTAGTTTAGGAGATTTAGCCAAGTCAGAAAAGTATATAAACCACAATTTCGATCGACGTATTCAAAAGAATGAAGTCAAAGAGGCTCTTAAACATATAAAGGGTGGTAAATCGGTAGGACCAGATAATATTCCTATAGAAGTTTGGAAAATACTAGGAGAAATAGGAATTACTTGGCTCACAAGACTATTTAATAAAATATGAAAAAACCAAAAGATGCCCAAGGAATGGAGAGCAAGTACACTTATACCCATATATAAGAACAAGGGAGACATTCAAAATTGTGTGAATTATCGAGGTATCAAGTTAATGAGTCATACTATAAAATTATGGGAAAGAATTATCGAATGTAGGTTAAGACAAGTATCAAGTACAACAGAGAACCAATTTGGATTCATGCCAGGTAGATCTACTATCGAAGCGATTCACCTTTTGAGACGTCTTATGGAACATTTTAGAGCAAAAAAGAAAGACCTTCACATGATATTTATTTATTTAGAAAAAGCTTATGATAGGGTACCGAGGGAGGTTCTTTGGAGAACTTTGGAAAAAAGAGGTATCCCATTGACATATATTAGCCTTATAAGACATATGTATGATGGTGCAAAAACATGTGTGAGGACTCATGAAGGAACGACAGACTTCTTTGAAGTTAATATTGGGTTACATCAAGGATCAACTTTAAGTCCATACTTATTTATAATGGTGATTGATGAGTTAACAAAATATATTCAAGATGAAGTACCTTGGTGTATGTTATTTGCAGATGACATTGTATTAGTGGAGGAGTCAAAGGAAAAAGTTAATAGAAAATTGGAACTATGGAGAGAAACATTAGAAAGCAAAGGCCTCCGACTTAGTAGAACAAAGACAGAATATATGGAATGTAAGTTTGATCATTTGGTTACTTCAGAGGATATAGAAATTAAAATTGGCACACATTGCGTTACCCAAAAGGAAAGTTTTAAATACCTAGGGTCAATTTTTCAGAGTGATGGAAGAATTGATGGAGATGTTATGCATAGAATTAATGCTGGTTGGTTAAAATGGAGAGGAGCATCAGGCATTCTTTGTGATAAGAAGATACCATTAAAGTTAAAAGGTAAATATTATAGAGCAGCAATTAGGCCTGCCATGTTTTATGGTTCTGAGTGTTGGGCAGTTAATCATCAACATGTACAAAAAATGTCCGTGACAGAAATGAAGATGTTAAGATGGATGAGTGGTCATACAAGAAAAGACCGTATACATAATGAGGTTATTAGAAACAAATTAGGAGTGGCACCAATAGAGGATAAAATAAGAGAACATCGTTTAAGATGGTTTGGACATATAGAAAGAACATCAAAAGAAGAACCTGTAAGAAGGTTAGAAAAACTAAAGTTAGAAAGTATTAAAGAGGTAGAGGACGACCACAAAAGTGTTGGAAAGAAACAATAAAGAATGATCTAGCTTATTGGGAGTTAACTGCTAACATGGCACATGATAGGGATCTGTGGAAACAAAGAATCCATGTAGCCGACCCCGTCTAGTATGGGAAAAGGCTTAGTTGTTGTTGTAGTATATTTGTTTCTTTTAATTCCTTTGCTTAATGCTTAGAATAACTTTGTTATATTTATGTTTTTGTTTCCTAATTTAAGGTTAGCAATTCAATATGCATCTGCCACATGAAATTTATTGTTTGTTTCCTTAGAAGTTAGGAGTAGAATTTGTTTATTTAGTTTGATTCATATTTATGAAAGAAGTGGTTGTGTTTCTTGATATTTCTTAGAAATTAGAGAATTCATTATAATATATAATTTTTTAATCATAAATAAAAGTGTACCGCTAACTCCGCCCATGTAAGGGATCACCCTTGTATTGCCGGTCCCAAGCCCGGATAAAGGAGGAGGGTTGTGTTAGGCTTCCGACAGCCAGCGTAAAACTTCGTCAGATTTCTACAACATGGATTACAAAAATTGTTGTAAATAAAAGTGTACCGCTAAATCTACTATATCCCTGCTACCGCTACATAAGGCTCGACCGCTAACAACCCGCTAACTGCTATTGATAACGTAGATATCGGGTACCGATACTGTACCCATATCCATGCAACGTAGGTTACCACAATAGGCCAAAAGTTTATGGGAGGAAAATTGACCACATGTCACTTGACCCAGAATAAGAGCACATGGATTCACATACACCTTTGTGGCATTGTTGCAGACCAAACTTCTTTAGAAACATGGAATATTTTTTTTAATTCAAGAATATATTCCATGTCTTATGTAGACATGAAACCTATAGAATATCTTTTGACATGAAAAGTATGCCAAGATCAATCTGCTCATAAGAAACGTATCCCCAAACAGTATATGTGCATAGAACAATTTCATCTCTATGATTCCGTCCTTCAGTCAGATATAGAATACAACGTTTTTATGCAATTGGGGAACAATTATGCAAGATCCCTGTGCTGGATGTCATTGATTATATTGCTGCAACTCAAAACGAATAGTATAGTTCCCCTAAAGAAGAAACAAATACAGATAAAGCCTGAAGTGAACAGCAGGGCAGGAGATAAACATGCAGATTAAGCAGATTTTAAGTCACACATGTACCACATTATGAAAAAATTTGTGCAGACTGCACAAGTAATACACAAAGGTCAAAGCATCATCTTACTCTTTAGCCTTTTGGAATTGCTGGTTTAGACCCATGATGTACAATGTATCAAGAGAGTCCACGATAGTTGCTCCAAGACTGCAGAAGCTATCAGTACCCCTCTTGGATTGTGGCTGGAAGTCCCAAATAAAAAGGTCAGTCATTGTTGCTTTCCTATTTAAAAAGGAAGCTAATAGTAGAGATTATTAAGCATGCTACCATGAATAGAACAGCTTCGTGATAGGAGAGGTTATTGAGCATTTTCATAATGGACAACAAAAAAAATCTTCCAGAGATTATAAAGGGCTATTTTCGTCAGGATTTTTTACAAGAACACAGTGGCCCCTACTAATCCAACTCCTGTCTGTACAACTTGATTCACGTGAGTGAGAAAGAGAAAGATGATGTAGTGCTAGGCAAGGGACCTTTCATGATTGATAGCGCAGACATCTAGTAGATCAACCCTCTGTACTTTTATATATCAATAGGATTTGACAAATATCTGGAATGGCCCTTTCTGATATACAGTGTAAAACAAATATACGGTGAAAAGAGTCACACAAATAAATATCACAAACATAAAATGTGATTCATAACAGCCACCAAGGGGGTGACTATGTCTCATAAAGGGAAAGTTGTTGACTATGCATATCCGCTGGGTAGTGAAAAAGGAGAAGCTTCCAAATTACAAACATCAATATGTATGGAAAGAATTACCTACAATGGACACGATCTATTGAATTTGCAATCGTGGCAAGAGGAAGGTGACTATCTTAGAGGAGAAATCCCTCGACCAAGCGATGATTCAACATATGGCGAATAGAAAATGCACTGGTGAGTACATGACTAATTCAATCCATGAATCCAACTATAGGAAGTACTTTTATGTTTCTTGATCAATCCAACTATACGAAGTATTTTTATATTTCTTGAATCAACATGAGGAAGTACTTTTATGTTTCTTGATGAATCCCACTACAGGAAGAATCAACTGGTGATATCTGAAAGGCAGTTCACGATGCATATGCTCAAAGAAAGAATATTGCAGAAAAAGATGAAACCATAGAAGAAAAAAAGTACGTAGATGTCGTCAAGAAGGAAAATTGTTCAGTGAATACTATGTTGAACTCGAAAGTCTCTAGGAAGAGTTATAATTCTTTTCTAGAACCAAATGTCAGACATGTAAAAGGGAACGCAACGAGGAATTTGAAGAACGAAAAAGTATTTGATTGATTGTGGGAGTATCACATGAGTTTGAGGTTGTCAAGAATAATATTTTAAATTGAAAAGAACTTTCACCTCTTAGTACAGATTACTCCCTATTATTAAGAGAAGAAGACAACATGAAGAACCTTGAAAAAGAAGGTAAGATGGGCTCTGAAAACACAACATTTGTGGGATGGAACCCTACTTCTAGACATCGAGGTAAGGGAGCATTTGGAGGTAGAGGTAGAGGTTGATTAAAGTCAATGTCAGATGAGACAGATAAATGAAAGTATTCACACTATGGTAAGTCTCAACATACAAAAGAAACCTACCGAGATCTAGTGGGTTGACCCAATTTCAATCACAACAAGTCATACTACACTGATAATGGTGATAAAGCAACTAATGAGGTTGGATTAGACTCTTTAGAAAAGATGAAAAAGTGGTTAAAAGAGATTAATACTAGATTGACTGATTCATGGGCAACATCTTCTTCTTCAATTGCATATCCTCAGACAACTATGGCATACTCCTTCTCGTTTATGACAATGGGTAACATGTCTTCTTCTCGATCAAGACTATGGGTAATTGATTCGGGTGCTACAAACCATATGGTGGGACATAGGAAACATTTCCATAAATATCATATGATGCTTGAAAAAATGGAATTAAGTTGGCTGATGACTCTCATACTCCTGTAGCAGGAAAACATAGTATTATTACCTCTTTGAGGATACTTAATAATGTCTTGCATGTCCCTAGCCTTTCAATTAATTTGTTGTCCATGTATAACCTATCTAGAGATCTAAATTGCTTAGTAATCTTTCAGTCTAGTAGTTGTTTATTTCAGGAACAAAAGATGGGGATGATTTTGGTCAGGGTAGCATGAAGAAAGGGCTCTATAAATTGCTCACTAATCTTCCAGTCTACTAGTTGTTTATTTCATGAACTAAAGACAGAGATAATCTTTGATCATGTCGCATGAAAAAAGGACTCTATTTCTACGAGGAGACGAGGAGGACTCAGACAGAGGATGTATTCACCTTCATGGCCGCAAACCAACAGAAAGAAATAGTATTATGGCATCACAGATGGGCATTTACTACTATAAAAAATAAAGACATTGTTACCAGTAATTGTGATTTTACTTTACATTGTGGTACTTGTCAAAAGAGCACCATCTTGTGTCATTTTCTATCAATGAATCAAGAGCCTTAAAACCATTTGAAGTTGTTCATTCTGATGTCTGAGGCCCATGTTCTACTACTTCATTACATGGTTATAAATATTTCGTATCATTTATTGATGATTGCATTCAATTTACTCTAATTTATCTTATGAGATCCAGGAAGAAGTGAAAGTTATTATATCAGTATTTCATATGTTTATTCATACACAATTCCAATTGACTATTAAGATTATTCGTACTAATAACGTTGGAGAATTTATGTCACATTGTTTGCATGAGTATTTTCTGAAATATGAAATATTGCATCAGACCTCTTGGCCCAATACTCCTCAACAAAATGGAGTTGCTGAAAGAAAAAATCTTTATATACTCAAGAACACTTTTGTTGTGATATAATGTCTCTAAGTACTATTGAAGAGAAGTTGTCCTAACTCCTAACTGTAGTATACCTTATAAATCGTATGCCAAGTATGGTACTTGGGGGAGTACTCCATTTTATTTCGTGTGTCCTAGTTAAAAACAATTTCATATACCCTTAGAGTATTTGGGAGTACTTGTTTTGTTTATGTATATGAGAACTTCATTTGGATGCCAAGGCATTTAAATGTATTTTTCTTGGATACTCCACTACCTAAAAGGGTTATAAATGTTATGACCCAATAAAAAAAAGGACTTATGACACGATGGATGTGACATTTCAATTCGAGATTCTATTTTATATTTCAGAGAATAATGTTATACCAAATATAACATTTACAGTGGTTATGCCCATAAGGCTACAAGTATGATGAAAACGAAGATGAAATGCAAGAGCACTTATAAAAAGAATCAATTGCAGACAAAGTAAAGAGAAAATAAACAAGTTGTAATGCTTCATCCTAATGCTACTCCTAACCCTAGCCTTTCTCCAAATTCAATTTCATCGTCTATGTCACAACGACACTCTATTTGGGTAAGGTGTCAACACCGACACGGGTGTGACACCAACATAGTGTTTGTCGAAGGTCGTTTTGACCGCACCCAAAAACATGTAAAATGCCTCTCTCCTCCTTGGTTCGCTCTGTGCCTCTGCATGTCGCCAATGTTGTAAAAATTGTGCTGTACAATATTATTTTGGTGTATCACAAGTATCGCACTATGTGATTTATCATGTCGTATCGTACCATATCATTCGATATGGGGTTGTATCATGTTGTATTATATGATATATCCCGTATCGTACAAGTCAACGTTGATTTTTCGAGTATAAATTATGAAAATCCGAAGTTGCAAAAATCATTTTTACTTCTTCCCAAACCCTTTTTCACGTCATTTCCTTGCTCCCAAATTCTTTTCTTATTGATTTTGTGGTTTATTATAAAGATTCTCAAGTGTTTCACCCAATCCAATAATCCATCTCTAGGGCTTTTGTCAAATCTGTGGCATACCCCTTTCCTTTTGCATTCTACATGATTTTTCACTTAAAAAGTTTGGAGATTTTACAGATTTCATAATTCTTAACCTTTAAGAAACCTTTTTCTTCTTATTGATGGTCCACTCTCATCTTAATGGCTTCCAATCGGGTCAATCCGACATGAAAATATTATACTCTGATGTACGAAGGCAATAAGCTTGTGAACAAGTGCATATTTTGTAATATAGTAAAGCATAATGATATTTCTCATATGAAACACCACCTTTCGAAAACCAAGAAAGATGCTAGTGCTTGTCTTCAGGTTTTCGAAGCAGTGAAGTACGAGATTGAGCAGGTATTAGAAGCTTCGAAGGAGAAGAAGAGATTAAGGGTGAGAGAGAAGGCAGAAATAGGTGGTTGGATATGTCTAACCATTTTAAGATGCTTGTAAAGGGATGGTGATGAATTTCATGGTATAATTGATATGGAAGAAGAGATTGAAGAGGGGAAAAAAATGCAAGAAAAGGGGAAGAGTGCAGGTTTTGGTTATATTAGCAATGAAATTGGCTCTTGTTCCACTTTAAGAGCTTCTACTCGCCCGATGTCTATGAGGGGTACTAAAGGAGGAGCCAGAGGTAATGACAATAGGATACCTTCATTTTTTTCCCCACGTATGACTCTTAGAGCTCAGCAAGGTATTAGATCAGTTATTGCTTTAAAGGAGGTAATTGAGAAAGTAAATTTGAAGTGTGCCAAATTTTTTTATGAAAATCTTCTCCCTTTCAATGTTGTAAACTCATTTTCATTTCAAAGTATGGCGGATGTCACTGCCAATGTGGGATCGGGTTATAAAGTCCCTAATTATCATGCTTTGAGGAGTTCATTACTGCAAAAATGGGTTGATATTATTAATGCATGGAGTTCTGAATTTAGGGAGTCGTGAAAGGACACGAGATGTTCTATTATGGTTGATGGTCGGACAGATGGTCAACATAGGTCTTTGGTGAACTTCTTGGTTTATTTTCTTAAAGGAACACTATTTTTGAAATCATATGACTTGTCTCTTAGTAAAACTGCATATAATCTACTCTCTATTTTTGAGGAAGTTGTTAAGGATGTAGGTGTTTCAAATATTGTTCAATTCATTACTGATAATGTTGCAAATTTTAGAACAACTGGTAAGATGCTTGAGGCGAACCATCCATCATTAGTATGGACTCCATGTGTTACACGTTGAGTAGACTTAATGCTAGATTTGAGTGCAATGGATGAAATAAGAGGGACTATAGATGCATGCAAAAATGTCATAAAGTTTATTTATAATCATTCTTCTGTATTGGATTTGATGTGAATCTATATAGTTATAAGGGAATTGATTAGGCCTTCATTGACAAGATCTGTTACGAATGTCATTACCGTGTAAAGTTTTGCATATGATGAATGGGGCTCTATTAGTTGGTCTAGAAATAGAGAGGGGATTGTTGTGGTAAATATTGTTTTAAATACTAATTTTTTAGAAAATTACAGCAAAATTTTTAGGATGTTACCTTTAGTTAAGGTAATGAGGATGGTGGACAGTAAAGATAGGTTTGTATATGTTATGCCTTATATATGGTGTTATGGATAAGGCCAAATTAGAAATACAAGCAAACCTTCACTAAAAATTGTCACTTCTAAAAAAGGTTTGGAAGATAATTTATGCACGCTACAACCGTGAAATGCATCATGATTTGCTTTCCTTAACCCTTCTATTTGATTTACTAAAAAAAGGTATATTGAATGCAATTGACCTTTTACAAAATTATCTATCATTGCAATATCCATTTAGAGTTAAGCAAGTATATACATAGTGTTGGAGATTTTGGAAGGCCAATTGCAATCCAACTCCGCCCCCAAATGCGACAAGGTATTATGTGTTTTTATTGATATTCATTTAGGTTATCAATTGATTGACTTTGAGTGTTTCTTATTAATTATTATGATGTTTTATTTCAGATGAATGGTAAACTCGCTTTGGTATAGATGCACGGTAACTTAGCAAGATTTGCTCAACGACCATGTAGTTCGTATGGATGTGAGAGAAATTAGAGCTTTTTTTAACACATTCACATGAAAAAGAGAAACATACTCAAGTTTTCAAATGCAAGTCCAAAAGATGACAGGAGGCATTATCAATGAAATTGATTGTCCACAAAGGAAGTTTATATGGGGAGACACAGACTCAAACCGAAAAATACATAATGATTAGTTGGAATGCACTTTGCCTTCCCAAAGAAGAAGGTGGCATTGGCTTCAGATCGTCAGAGGCAATGAATTCAGCTTTCTCATGGAATTAGGGTGGAAGATCTTTACCAGAAAAAGGAGTGATGGGTTAAGGCTGTCGTAAACAAATGCAGGAAGAGGATGTATTATCTTGAAGGTAACAGTGAAGAAGGGTGATTTCAGGCCATTAAAGAAACTTGCAAAAGTAAGGCATGTAATAAAAGCAAATGCAAGATATGATGTTCGAAATGTCGAGGAGTTAGGTTTTGGTTGGATAAAAGGCTGGAAGAGGAGGGAATGTTTCATAAGCGTCAAATTTCAAAGGAAGAAAGGTCAGCACCAGTCTGCAATTCTGTAACAGCAGAAGGGGGATGGAACTTAACCTACATTAAGGATTGCCTGGATGAGAAACTGTTAAGAAAGATTCAAGCCACATTACTGCCAAATCAAGAGGATGATGGAGACTGTAGAGTTTAGAAGAGGAGTAATACAGGAGAATTCTCTGTGTCAATTGGACACAAAAGGGTTGTAATTTTAAGAGATGAGAGAGAAGACCGAATTTGGAAACTAATCTGGAAGCACGAAGGACCATTGAGAAACCAAGTACTAATGTGGTGAGCTGCCCATGAACGTCCCCTAACAAATGTTTGGTGCCAACGCTGGAGGGGAGGTGAAGGGGCTTCGTGATATATGAAGGTACCAGGTTGAGAATGTCCTTCGTGCATAAAGAGATTGCAGAAAGACTGCATTGGTATGGACTCAAACTGATTCAGCAGCATAAACCCTGTAATTTTTCACATGGGGACTCAGGAATGGTTCATCCACAATCTGTCTGAAAATTTGGGCAATACGAATGAAGTGCCTTGGAGTGTACTTTTGGGGTCACTTTATGGTATTCATGGAGACATTAATCTCTTTTTTATGATATTTTTCAAGAGCCTGACAGCAGCAGTGAAAGTATTAGAACTTTTCTGAAACACGTTCAAGAGGCCTTCTCTGGTGTCCAAATACTGCTAAATAAGAGTGAGAGACCCAAAGCTTTTCCATGGAGAACCCAGAACCTAAGTTGCTCAAGCTTAACACAGACGGATGTGTGAAAGGAAGGACAAGAGAGGCTGGATGTGGAGGTTTGATACCTAATAAAGAAGGTGAACCACAAAAGCGTAATGGGGTTTGCCAAGTTTCTAGGCGAGTGTTCTGTATTTACAGCTGAGTTATAGTCAGCCTTGGAAGGACTATGTTCAGCCTGGACTTTGGTGCTGAGGAGTATTATTGTAGAATCCGATCCAAAGGTTGTAACTGAAGCATTACAGAAGCAAAAGTCTATCGCTTCCAGCACAGGGCATCTTCTCAAGAGGACACAGGCCTGGCTACGTCAAGACTGGATGCTGAGAGTGCAATATGTCTAAAGAGGCAACTTTTGTGCAGATTGGTTTGCGAACTTTAGCCTCACAAACCCTCATCCTGATCAGGCTATCAACAATCCCCCAGACCAACAGGAAGCTCTATTGGTACGTGACCTGCAAGAAACTTGTAACGGGATGCCTGTAATGAGGTAGCCTCTTAACTCTTGGGTCTGAGGCTCTGCTTGTTTACCCAATCGTGCAGAAATATGAAGTTATGAACTGACATTCAGCCTCTCCACTAAATCTTGCCACAATTATCTGCTTCTCGCTGCTCTTGGGTATTAAATTCTTCCCAATGGAAAACAGAAAAACTGGATAAGGATCTTCAGTCTCTGAATCGCCTGCCTAATCTGCATTAATGGGCAAACTATGGCATGGCGATTAATAAACATCCTTATACTTCAATCCATCACTTACAGTACCCCTGATGTATCTAAGGATTCAGTTAACCGCTGTTGTATATGTTTCTCTAAGATCATGCATGGGTCAAGAGTCAAGACGCTTAGTTTACAACATAGATTCATAAATTGCAAGTAGACTGGTGTAAGCACAGCACGTAAAAGAGCATGAACCCATAGAATTTATTAAAGCAGTCGAATAGTCTAACAGGATTATGATTGCATTTAGTTAGGATACCTGCAGTTCATCTTGGCCCCAGGCATATTTTTCATAGCTGCTCCATGCATGAATCATGGCCTCTTTAACCTTCTCACGACGCTGAATGTCAAGAGGATCATCTATTTCAATATGGCTTTCTTTGACTGCATCACCAGAACCTTCAATAGAAATCTCTTCACTTGATTCACCAAGACGGACCTTCAACCCATGTAGCTGAAAAAGGTTTAAGAATTGTGATTACATTAGTGATATCCCATCAATCTACAAGAATCTTAGCGTCAATATGGAAATATTATTACTTACTTGATTATGCACTCGATCCAATTCTTCTTTTAACATTGATACTTCAACCTTTTCAAAGCACAACATCAATCAGCAAAACAAAAGGACAAACACAGACGAACCACAAGACCGTGTCAGTTATCAGCAGTTCAGCACAGAATGGTCTATACCAACACTGAGCAAAAAAGATACAACTCAAATCGTAACCCTAAAATTTGCACAAAACATTAACATAAAGAAAGCAAGACTAAAAGAAAATAACAATATATCGTGAAAAAGATGAGGTACACAGCTTCTAGCAATTTTCTCATATGAAGATCGATCCTCAAGGAAAGGATGATGCCAATCAAAATTTTCGGTAAGCCAACACTTTCCATAAAAATGCAACGTCAACGCTAAGTAAACAAGGTTAAAACTATCACTTTGTTTCGAGCACTGAAAATCCAGAAAAGGATGAAGAATTTCGTCACTGATCATGCATACCCAAAATAGCAGGATACTGGAAATTCACTATAAAGTGACGGACATTCGTTTTAGAAACGGAAACCTAGAGTCGCTAATCCATAAAGTGCAAGCGAAAATCTAATTAATTTCATAAATCTAAAGGCCATCATATCATACTAGTGCGTGATTTGTCATGAAGTCGACCAGATCAACTAACGGATCTAAGATGCTGGCGAACATACTTTCAACCTAAATGGTTTAGACGCACTCGATGGCCATAACATGCAAGATAAACCTTAAGATGGGAAAAGCTGGCTTCCGCCGTCAATCTGCTCGATGAAGACCCTGATCCAACAGATCACTTCCCCAAACCCCCATTGCACTTACGGTATAGCACTGGTTCTCGGACAAGCAACCAGAAAAGAGCCTCAAACTGGATAATTACAAATGAAACTACAGATCACTAACAATCGAGAAATTTCACAATTTCAAGCCGTAAACTAACAAATACAGTTCAATAACCACAAATAAATGCTACTAATGCTGAGATCACTTGCTACTACGCACACACATATATACAGAGGTTACCTCGTGGTCTCGCGCGAGCATCTGGCGATCCCAGAAGAGGAGGGTGAGGCAGACGAAGGCGATGAAGAGGACGGCGAGGCGCTTCGGACGCTTCAAATAATACGACGGTAGCAAAATTCGCCACCAATTCGACGAAGACAACGATCTCCGAGCCATATTTCCCCTTAACCGCCCGAACAAGCCCACGAAAACCAACACGAATAATCAAATACTCTCTCTCTCTCTCTCTCTCTCTCTCTCTCTCTCTCTCTCTCTCTCTCTCTCTCTCTCTCACTCTCTCCCTTAAAGGAGATCCACGACGAACAAGAAGAGGATCAAAGCAGGCGACGACGACGAAACCACACACGCACGCACACAGAAGAGGGACGGAGGTGGGAGAGAATCGGATGGGAATCGCCGTGTCAAAGAACAGGCTGCTGGTCTTCACACACGCCAATATCGCAGTAATATCTAAAATTCAAGAAAAAGTTGCGATATTTTCAGACGAGCACCCTTCGAATGTCTTCAACAGGGAACTTCATTACTTCGTTGAGGAGAAAATGTCAACTTGCAAAACAGCCATGTTTCTTCTTTGAGTTGAAGGTCGCGAGCTCTAGAGACTATATAGGCGTGGGACAAGGTCCTCTTAATTCCAACTTGTCAATAACAACAAAAGTGTATATATAGACACACATATATATATAGAGAGAGAGAGAGAGAGGAAGCTTTGCATATGGTAGCATAACTTATTCAAATAAATCTTAACTATTCAACTTAAAAGATGATGATTTATATTTTAGTTTGAAAAGGAAATGTATAATAGACTTGATTTAGAAACCAATATTTTGCTTCTTAAATTGAAAGATTGATAACGTTGCTAGAATATACCGTGCTCTCTCTCTCCATATATATATATATAAGGAAAATTAGGGTACTATAGAGTACCTAATACTGGATCTTGACCACTGGATTGAACACAATTGATGATCCATACAAGTGTAGAAAACGCAAGAAAGTGATTTTGTACTCTCAAAATACAAAGCATGTTTTTTTCTCTGCACATCTTAATCGATGGTAATATTGGATGTAATTGTTAGGAAACCAAAACTACTCTCAATACAACCAAGCACACACACACACACACACACACACACATATATATATGCCACTTTATAGTATTTAGAAAACTTCTTAAAAGCTTAATGATTAAGTTCAGAAGGGGTATCCATACATAAAGTACAAGTTTACTTTAGTTTGTTTACTTTTAGATTCAACCATCTATTTCCTAAGACAACGGTATGACAAGTATATAACTTGAAAAACATATTAGACTTTTCACACACACACACACACATATATATATATATAGAGAGAGAGAGAGATCACTTTAAAGTCAAATAATTGGAATCTACAAAATGTGGAGAGAGACGGGCTTTTAGTTTGGAAAATGTACGTGAGATTTTGTCTATTGAAATCCTTTCAAGAGAGAAATCGTCTACTTTAAAGTCAAATCATTCGAATGTAACAATTGTGAGAAGATAGAGACAGACTTCTAGTTTGTAAATATACGTGCTATTTTATCTATTAAAACATTTTCAAATTTGTTAGATCCTTTCTTTTTCTCTCTATAAGCACTATACCAGAATAAGTACGTGCTTGATGGGTTAAGTGAAATGAAAAGGATACGGTAGTCCTATGGGCAGAAGCAATTTCACCACACTTACATATATAAATAAGCAAATAACTATATATATATATATATATATATATATATATATATATATATATATATATATATATGAAGAGAGAAGTAGTAGTAAATGCATAATGATCAGTGATACAAATTTGAATTAAAAGTACTACTTTGCACTTAATGCATAATGTATATTACATACTTTTTTATTTTATCACATCAACCGTTTGTTTTAAGCACTAAAAAACATTAAATTTATGATTTACCATTACATTCTCTCTTTATATATATATATATATATATATATATATATATATATATATATATATATATATATATATATATAAGTGAGATCGGCATTTTCTTCATAGGAGACTAACGGATCAGCCGTTCCGGACCACTCGGAGTGATCGAGCTCCTCACATTCAAGGTTTGAAATTTGACAAGTTGTTGCTTCTTCGAGAATGCTGGTTCCTCCTAGCCATTATCCTACTGAAATAATTCTTGCTAAGAAGAATGCCCATGTTGTGGCAATTCCACCCAGAAGGTAATGGGTTACTCCTACAGCACGTCCTTGTATAATGCTCAAGGCTCTAGGCTGAGTAGCAGGAGCAACTTTTAATTTGTTATGAGCCCAGACGATGGATTCAATGAGTTCTTGCCAATAACCACGACCGCTAAATAGAAACATTAAACTGAAGGCCCAGACAAAATGAGCACCTAAGAAAAAAAGACCATAGGCGCCAAAGGGGTTTGGATTTATTTAGTTGGAACTTGGAACTGTGTCCTCATTGACAACTGTCTACCCATTAGTTTTGGTTGGCATGAGTGAAATTTCAAAAATTTTAATAGGCTTTGAAAAAGTAGGGTTTTTTATTACACAAATATTATCCAAAAGGGTGGGACCCAATCTCTTTCTCTCTCTCTCTCTCTCTCTCTCTATATATATATATATATATATATATATATATATATATTTGAGATATCCAGTTCCAGTGACTTGACAGGGAACTCAGTGAACTTTTGTTTAGATCCAAATGTGGCGAATGGTCCAACGGTGCGAGTGAAGACTTGTCGGTTCCAGTGGGGTTTGTTTAGATATGTTTGTCGATGGGGTGTGAATTTCAGATTCAAACGCAACAAATCTTGATTTGTTTTTTGGGTTCAGCTGTGGGCTATGCCTTAAGTGCATGAACCCAAACGTACTACCTGGTAGAGATCAATCGGGTCTACACGGATCAGCTCCTGAGTAGGCCCGTTTTAGATTGCGTTTAAAATTTGGACTAACACGTTCGATATAATTTAATCCTGTAAGCCAGATAATATTTCAGAAAAGATGCGTTTATAAGAGTTGGGTCACAACGAAATTACTAGGTAATTAGTTTTATTTTAAATTCGGTGTGTTGATTATGACTATCTTGATGCTACTTAGCACGAGATAAAGCTTGGTTTTGGATTGCTGATAATCCTAATACCATAAATTTATTTTATTTTATAATATCTTCATGGGTTCCGCAGAGTAGGTTGTAGTTGGGTTCAGCATTCGGCTAGTGTCTGAATTTTCACTGGGTGTTCGACAGACTCGGATACAAAAGTGCCGGGCACAGGGCGACATCAGATCTCGGGTCTGGGTACAAATCTTTTAGACCCACCCCTGTTCAGGTTCAAAATCAGTTGAGGTCAAGACACATTAGACCCAACAACCGACTGAATTTTAGATAACTGAAGCTTCTGAATCCAACTCAAACCCTTCGGATCCATTGAGGTTCAGTTCGGGGTGATCGCTTCCGATAAACCCAACACGTTTGAATCATCCATGGCGTTCTGACATGATTTTAGAAATTATTTTAAGAAAATGTCGTCTTGAAGATTACGGTAACGGCAAAGCAATCTCCACCCAACATTCATAGCCCCCAAATGCATGTGTACCGTGTTTTGACTCATAAATCACCACCCATTACTTATTACATAAAGACGCCGATGCAATTTGGAACTCTTCCGAAAACTTTCTTTGCAGATAATTTCCCATAAATTTGAAAAAAACAGGTCTCCATGATTCCATCCGAAAACAAGGGCTCATAGGCTTCACATGGCGCATTATTTTAAACATGTCGAATGCAATCAACCTGCACGGACGTGAAGCTCACAGTAATCGAATCGTCTGAACAAGAGTTCACTAAGAAAAGCTCAATTGCAGGCTTACAGCATGTCAGCAACAACCGGATGTCTAAGAAAGGATATATTTTCTAAAAGGAAATATTTGCATATATAATATGAGATAAAGTTCTGTTGATTCAAATATATCACCCCGCGTTCGCTGACAGTGATGGGGTATAATAAACAAGATGCTTAGACTGAGAATGGAACAAAGCGTTAATCACCCTGTTGCTGCAGAATTGACTGTGGTCAAGATGAATTTTGACAGTCTGCTGCATCAGTCTCATTATTCTGCAATCAAATCAGTTTATAGGATTCAATGTTTGGATATACAAGTCTTCTATGGGGAAAAGCTGGAAACGATGACATTTGGGAAGGTGAGGAAAAGAAGGATGATGACCTGATCATTGGAGTCCGATGGCGGAACCACCGTGCTCTTTGAAAGATCCCTCATCATTCCCTGCAGGTCATGCAACACAAATTTAGATGCTGGCATTTCAGAAAATGTGGGTTAGGCAAGTAAAGATCAGTGCTGGTTCGAGACGATGTAAGCTACAAATGTGAGGATCTAGCAATGATCCCCTGAAATGGTGCTTATCAATCCTTCCCGATGTCAAAGCGCTTGCCTTGAGAATCTAATTAACGCGGGAATCCATCACTCCCTTGATTAAAACAGAAGCAAATTATTTTCCTCTGTTCAGCACCATGCCGAAGGGCTTCTTTCTTGCATGGAAACCCATTACACAGGTGGTCTTGTATTTTATGGCAAGCATATGTGCTTTAAATAGTGAAACCTTCACTAAAAACATAAACGTATAAATATGAACATAGGTGCTAATAGGACCGATTATAAGTGAAGCCAAATTGTGGTAGGATTATCAATCACAGTAAGACAAAGCCAGATGTCTGAGAGTGCAAACCGCAATCAGTAAGTGAAACGAAAACCAGAAACAAGAACCCAATGCTTCTTAAAAGAACGCAAGGGAAGCAAGAATCCGTCTTACTATTGTAAACGAAACATACAAATCAAAGCTAGCATTAGCACAAATGGAAAGGGGAATGAATAAGGAACCAAATTAAAACAACCAGCAAAACTAAAGTTTAAAGCATAATATAAGTATAGAATATCTCGTAATACGCTTACTCAACTTAACAAAAAGTAAGTGACATCCCATGAGGTTGTGATCTTAATTTTTTAAATTTAGTAAACACTATAGGCTAAGTCACACATGCACTTCTAAGGGGTGGAGTGTCGACCTCGACATTGGTGCGACACCGACACCGTGTCGGTGCGGCATGGCAAAAAAATAATTGTAACTCACGGATAAATGAGTCCGGATAATGAAGATTGATTTGTGTATTATGATGAAATTAGTAGTTGTTTACCATTTATATGTTTTGCTTTAATATAAAGTTGTGTACTTGCTATTGTAGCTTTATACAATATTAGCTTGAATGATTTGGGGTGCGAACAATTGGTTTCTTATTACTCAATCTGATTGGATTCTTGACTCCATATGCCTTTGCACAGAATAATCTCTGTCACCAAACACATTTAAAGACCAGGAATATTGCTAGATCAATAGAACAGAAGAGTATAACATCAGTAGTAGATCCTAGCACAAATACTAGTATACGTTATATCCTACAAAAGATCTCGAAACTCTTTGAATCCATAACTTTGATATTTTGCAGCTCGTAAAATCATTGTAAGTTTCAGATCATTACGAGGGAACTTGCTAATTGATACCTACGTGCACCCAAAATTAGCAAATACTAGTTGTATTATGATTGATTTATGTAGCTTGAATATTATATATAATATATAATATTATATACCCTAGCCGTGTCGCCGCACCCAAAATTTTTGAAATTTGCCGTATCCCACACCCGCACCTGCACCCGTGTGACATAGACTATAGGATATTAATATTAATTGGTTAAATTTAGTAACCCAATATTAACTTCTAGGAATGACAGACTTCTTTGAAGTTAATATTGGGTTACATAAGGATCAACTTTAAGTCCATACTTATTTATAATGGTGATTGATGAGTTTACAAAACATATTCAAGATGAAGTACCATGGTTTATGTTATTTGCATATGACATTGAGTTAGTGGAGGAGTCTAAGGAAAAAGTTAATAGAAAATTGAAACTATGGAGAGAAACATTAGAAAGTAAAGGCTTCCGACTTAGTAGAACAAAGATAGAATATATGGAATGTAAGTTTGATCATTTGGTTACTTCAGAGGACATATAAATTAAAATTGAAACATATTGTATTCCCCAAAAGAAAAGTTTTAAATACCTAGGGTCAATTTTTAAGAATGATGGAAGAATTGATGGAGATGTTACACATGGAATTAATGCTGGTTGGTTAAAATGGAGAGGAGCATCAGATATTATTTGTGATAAGAAGACACCATTAAAGTTAAAAGGTAAATATTATAGAGCAACAATTAGACCAGCCATGTTTATGGTTATGAGTGTTGGGCAGTTAATCATCAACATGTACAAAAGATGTATGTGATAGAAATGAAGATGTTGATATAGATAAGTGGCCATATAAGAAAAGACCGTATACATAATTAGGTTATTAGAAACAAATTAGGAGTGGCACCAATAGAGGATAAAATGAGAGTGTCGTTTAAGATGGTTTGGACATATAGAAAGAAGATCCAAAGAAGAACATGTAATAAGGTATGAAAAACTAGATTTTGAAAGTATTAAAAGAGGAAGAGGACGACCACAAAAGAGTTGGAAAGAAACAATAATGAATGATCTAGCTTATTGTGAGTTAACTGCTAACATGGCACATGATAGGGCTATGTGGAAACAAAGAATCCATGTAGCCGACCCCATCTAGTATGGGAAAAGGCTTAGTTGTTGTTGTTGTTAAATTGAAAAGGAAGCATATCAAATGACATAATTTTTTCACGACAAGTGTATTGACATGAAACATACGAGAAGCACAAGCCACACGGACAAAATGTGTCAAAACGAAAAGAGATGTAAAATTATGATGTGCGAGTACCTTAAATAGATACATATGAATGCACGTCTGTATCTGTATGTATGATTGTATGTATATAATAAGCACAAAGGAAGCAGGATTGCTGTGTGTTTCCAAAGCGAGAAGATCCCCCTGGCAAAGAAGCTTCCCAGGAAGTGATCTTCCTACTTATACTAGGAGCTTCAGAGCTTTGAACTTGGTGCATGAAGTTCAGGCACAAGAATTTGAGGTTTAACTTAACTATAAAGTGTCCCCCATTCAGTACAATTACAACATACATGGCAGCAGTCAACTCAATTCCTTTTAAAACCATCCCTGACCTAGGGTATCTGCAAAAAAAGATTCCACTTTTTCGCCAGATAGGAAAATAAAAAATGGGGGTACTGAGACGAACTTTAGAGTAGGAATAATTCATGAAAACTAATATTACAGCTTCAACCCAAGAGATCTTGCTACTGTAAAATATTTATACCAAATTGTCAGCAAAAATGTGTGAACCTAGATCGCCTTTCTTAACGTGTATAGACACGTCAAAGGTTCAGACAAGTGTCCAGGAAACTACATGGTCAGAAACCTTTGTAGGCAGAAGATGGCAATGTTGTTTTTACAATAGTACTCTAAGCAATAGCTGAATAAAAAGAGGAATCCCCAATCAAGAAACAAGTAAAGTCATGCACTCATGAAGGGGTTATTGGAGTAGTAGCGCAAAGCATCATATCAAGCAGACAAATAAAGTTCATGTGGTAATCAAGAAATACCAACAAACTGGAACTTGGCAACTCCATCACAGTTCATCATAGATAATAAGTTGAATAACCAGAAAAAAAGATGCGTCACAGGAGAACAAGACTGAGAAAATCAAATGCAACAGGATCCCCGCACAACCAAAAGCAAGCCTTTTGTGGGAATTTTTACATGAAAAGTTGGTTGCAATCCTGATCTCCTGGTGGTCACATAGTTCCATTCCAAAATACCATAAAATTAACAGCTTCATAAAATGGAAAGTTGATACACGTTTAAGAAAATGATAAACTCATACGCGTCCAGAAAAACATGCCAATGGAAGCTGAGATGACTATATTACCTTATTTGCCCACATAAGACCACATGCATTACATAAGGTTCTTGGTCCTGCAGGTCCACGGCGCATCATAGGTGTGGCTTTTTCGCTGGTGCCACAGTTACGACACCTGAGGTGTCAATGAGCCAGAAAAGAACAAAAACATTATTTTTAAACCATACAAGGAATCTTGAAGAAAATAAATGATATGGCAGCACAGAGAACAAGTAAAAGAAGTGAGAAACAAAAGAAAAAGTGGTGAGCTAATGATTTATCAATTGCATCAAATAGTTTTGCAAATCAATTAGGTACCCAGATTTCAAAAATCATGAAAAGGTAGAATGGCAAATACCAACATCATCAGCATATTTCTTAGACATGTTGACCCTTGTCAACCTTATTGTTTAACTCAATGAGGGACTCGAGATGCTAAACAGGTCCGTGGATGTTCATATAATTTTGGATGATCTTTCATTATACACAGCTTGTAGATGACATTTTGCTCTATTGGACTTAAAGATGAAAAAAGTAACCGTGTAAAGGAAGGTTCAGCATCCACAAAATTCCACAATTAACTTCCATTATGCCAAGATTTTCTTAACCATGCAATTTCAGGGTCCATCTTTCCTTATATGACCACACATTCATCTTAATGCTTTCATATCTGCCGCAAGTCATCTAATGCATGTGCCCATGATTGGCAGACCAACACTTGGCACAAGCTGATCCTCTTGCCACCTTATAGTATTCATCCATTTGATATTATACTTTTCAAAACCAAAGGTGTCATAATTTCAAAACATAGATGTACTTTAGCTAAAGAAACATCCAAAATGTACCATTTATCAGAGAAACATCCCATAAGAAAATTTGGTATAAGGAACAGACATGACAAAATTTAAGCTTACGCAGCCTCTTGGGGTTCATTGCCATCTTGGCTCCAACTTTGAGCAGCAGCTTCCCAGTTTTGTACAGTGGATGGTGCTTCATCAGGATTACTCTTTGCTGAAGTAAACTGGCCTTTATTACGCTGCATCCTGGGTAACAATGTGATGGCAACATTGGCAAGAGTTTACTAAACGTGGGGCAGAAAAGGTTACAACACTCAATATGAGCAAAGGATACACCATCAAGCGCACAAAGCACAACAGAAAAGAATAGGATGACTACTGCTATGAAATGGCACATATTAATATGATTTGTTCAATAAGGTGATCCGGCAACTTTTGTCACTCTACACAGCGCTTTGGGACTAATAGGCTTCATGTAGGCCACATTGACAATATTACAAAAAGGCATGTCTACTAAGAAGGATAAAGAGAACAATTACATGACATCCCATCTTGCTCCTGAGATCATGATTCATGACCAACAAATGACTATGGAAGTGAAACGATACCTTAGAGCAACCTCCTTTCTTACTGTGTAACGAATTTTTTTATCGAAGTTCCGTTCTTTTCGCTTCTCACGGAATCTTGCCAATGATGCAATACGTTGGGATAGGTTCATACGCTGTGGAATGTCGGAATATCCCTGGTTGACATCATTAGTCAACAACGTTGAAGGAAAACTGAATCTACCAAAACAACTCAAGATATGCACATACCTTGTAATGATGATGTCCAGATGACATAATGGGCATGTTAGAAGGCATTTCACGACCTCCAAGTAATAAAAGCACTGCTTGCACCTAGAATGTGCAACATGAAAAGGATTATACAACCATTCCCACATGATGTTACAAGATTTTCAATAAGAGAAACATTACGAAAACTAAAAGTTTTCCTCCAACACGTTGGAAGAATTTGAGAATATTGACAAACAAAAATTAAAACATACTAAAGAATCCAGACAAAACCTATCTAAATAAATGATTAATAATAGATGGAAAGCATCCATTTGACAATATAACCATCTACCAGCAAGGGCAATAACACGAAATATGAAAGTCCCAAATGAAACACGAAAGTGATGGAGAGCCTCCATGACACTCAATGAGCCACTGTGCGGAAGGTCATTGAAATAACAAGCAAATACAGGCCATAAATTAGCCAATAATGGAAGTCAAAATTAGGTAAAGAAAATATCTCCAAACTGACCATAGGGGCAGCAGGGATCAAAGTCTAATGATAAACCTAAGCTTATCATATGCTGGCCAAGAACCTAGAAAATCAAATCGAATGACAAAAAACTTTGAAGGACCAAAAACATGTTGTGCATGAAAAATCATCCTTCAGCAAGAGTAGACTTCAGGCATGTAGCGCAAGATTGGAGACATGATATATCGTACCCACAAACTAATACACAATTTGAAAGGGAAGGGGAATAAACCTAATTCAAGTACCTTTCTCTATCTTAAGAAGCTCACACAAATTGAAATACATCTGTTGACCTCTTCCAGGCCAGAAAATGGTCAAACACGAACATCCGTGTGTGCATGTGCTGTGTGTGTGTGCGTGTGTGTGTGTGTGTGTGTGTGTGTGTGAGAGAGAGAGAGAGAGAGAGAGAGAGAGAGAATTGGTGACACAAACCATAATCACAAACATTGTTCTCAAGAAATTTCTTAGTAATATTTCCTCGAGATTTACTTAATAAATGCTTTCCTATGCAAAGATCTTCAACAATGAAAGACAAACAAATAATAATAAGAAATATAAGTCTTGACATCCTGTTAATGTGATCTTATAAAAATATACAACAACAACTAAGCCTTTTCCCATACTAGATGGGGTCGGCTATGATCTTATAAAAAATATATATACAACAACAACAACAACTAAGCCTTTTCCCATACTAGACGGGGTCATTATAAAAAATATATATAAAAAAGAAAATCACTTAACAGAGGTACTTAGAATAAAATCTTAAAATCAACAAAATAATAACTAGAAGTTTCTTATGATAAGATATTATGATATTGTTGCAATACTATATCATTTTATTTTTGTCCAATATTATTGGCAGAAACTGAAAACTACAAATAGATATTTTCAGACTACAGTGATATAAATAACTATCGAGCAAACCAATCAGGAAGCTTCCCCATATAAAATCACAACCAGCAAACCAATCAGGAAGTTTCCGCTTATCAAATCACAATGAGCTGAGGTGACAAAAAGGAACGACAGTTGATAAACACAAGAAATATACAAAAAGGTGTAAACAAAACTAAATTATGCTAAATATCATATGCACAATCCTAAAACAGAGTTCTTTCATGATATTCCCATGACTTTTGTTTGTTATTTCTACAAGTAGGTGGATAAGAATATTTGAACCTCTTTAACACAAAGGGAGAAAAATGGACATGCTTGATATTAATTCATAATCACAATTCTTAATGACTATGATAGGTAAAAAGTTCAGCTGAAAATGAGTTGGTCAAGTGATTGGGCATTTAAGCCATCCGTAATCTAAATGGCTGTGTTATTGCAGAGGGTATAGTTTCAAACTCACCAAAGCCGAGTTTTTTCCCACACTAAGTGGCATTGGTTGCATAGGTTTCAGTTGCCATTGAGGTCTATCTTAGGTCATAGTCATATCCACTAAACTCCACGTAATCAACCTAACATCCGAATCACCTTAAGGGTGTCTCTTCCATTTTATCTTCTAACAGTGTGACACCAACTCTTTCTCTAATCATCTTATGACGAAACTGGTCTTCCCTTACACACTGCTATTGTCATCTTCTTCTGTAAAGGTTGACTGCCAAACACCGAACACCATAGAGCATGTAGGCCTTACAGCCACCATGTAATACTTACCTTCCAATTTTTTGTCATCACAAAAAAATCGTTTTGCAACTCTCTATCAATTAGTTTGAATTAATTTTTTTATGAGTCACATCTCCATCAATTGTTATATCTTATTGAAAACCTAACCCTTAGTATTTAAAAGTTATGCTATTGGCCATAGTTTATAATATATTATGTTAAGAACCAAACAAATTTGTATCTTAACGAGTTAAGTGTGATAGTGGCTAATAGAAAAACATTAACTCCATTTGGCAAAGAAGAAAATGGATGAGTTGGTCAACTTTTATCCAATTATTAAAATCGCTTGTTTTTAATGCCCCCAGGGGTACACCGAGGACAATATAACTTCTTGAAATTAGAAAACGTTAATCGCATTCTTCCTTCATAAACGATCCTCTATTAGGAGGCTGGTTTAACTAGTTCAAATTGAGAAGGACAAGAGATTCACTATAGACAAATCAACAGAAACAAGAGACATCACAGTAAATTGTGAGTCCTAACGCAGATTGGTAAAGATGCTAACTACTAGATTGAATCGGCATAAAGAACTGAAGATATGCACCTTACTAGGAATCTTACAACGATGTAACTAAAATGGAAACCAAAAAGAAAGATTTTCTATAGAAGCAGGTTGGCGAAAACAAGGTCACGACAAGGAAAAGCAAAACCTTTTCCGGTGAGACCGCATCAAACACATATACTTCTCCCTGAAACGACAGAGTAAGCTGGTTCGGTCCCTGGTTCCTTGGTGGCATGACGGAGATGGGGTCAGCAACGTTAACGGCGTCAGAAGGCATATCTCCCTCCATCCCATCGCTTCCGCCATCATCCTGATCGTCATCGATCCCGCTCTCGTTGTGATGCGCCGAATGCCCGTGATCCTGCAGGTAGTGCACTTGCATATGCCCGGCAGTATCCCCGTGCTGCATCTGGCCGGCGTCTTCGTGGGCGTCGTTGATCTGCCCGGGCAGACGCATGTTGTGCATGTGCATGTGGTGCGAGTTCGCATGCTCCTGCTCTCCCGGATTTCCTTGCACGTGAACGCCGGGATGATGCCTCAGCAAGTCCTGCTCCTTCCGACCATTATGGTTCTCCGCCATCGATCTCTAGCATACCGCAAATTACAGCTAATCAGCACATCGAAGAACCAATCCGATCCGTAAATTTAAACCCTTAATCAAAAACATTCTCTCAAATTCGCCACAAAGTACGTAAATTCTCTGTAGTTGAGTAAGCCCGAACCACGCATATCCAAGAACCCTAACCTTTTCCTCTCCAACGCATAAATTCCAACCCTATGAAGATCCGCATGGGCATGGAAAGAGAAACCGGAGCGCCAGAGAGCAAAATCGAGGTTTTCAATAGCCTTAAACCCTATATTTAAGCGGACAAGGGAATTTGAATAGGAAAATTCCAGCAAAAGAAAGGAAAAGGGAACGATCGGTGCACCGTAAGAGGAATATGACGGCCAGGAGGTAAAGATGAAAGTAGGAAGAGAACAAGACCGGAAGATAGAAACGACGGACTTTCCGGTGGGTTTCCGTGAGAAGGAAATCGAAGTCGTGCCGGAAAAAACGTCCCCGCTGGAGAACAAAAGCGATTTCCCGGTGTGGCTGGGAGCGCTTGGATCAGCAGAAGAGGACGGTCTGATCTCGATGCGGTACGGATGACTTGGAGCTTGCTAATTAAACCCCCGATCTTCAATTCATTTTACCGTAATACCATCCCGTTAGAAAATGGTCCGGTTCGGGTCCGAACGATGAACTTGTATACGAGTTTTAGATTTAGACCAAACCAATAGCTGATATAGCAAAGAATCTAAAAACCGTGGGTTATGAGCTTAGCCACGGTTGTTATCAACTCGTTTGATTAAAGCCCAAACGATGACTAGCAGTTTAAACAGTATATGTAGTATTTTATACCTTGTGGTGCCTGACCATGAAACTAGAGATGGCAATGGGGTGGGCTTGGGTGGGCTTGCACCCCGGCAATGGGGCGGGCTTGGGTGGGTTTGCACCCCAGCCACACCGGCCCCGTCTCTAGAAACCTTGTTATGCTTTTCCATGTAGGTTTTTAAGGTTCAAAACGGTTACGCTCGACCGGCTAGAATTTGCCTAGCCTCACATTTGGATATGGATTATGCTTATTTTGAAAAGGTAATGTTATGGATTTGATGGATATGAATCACAATTTTCTTAATATGTTTAACACAAGGTTTTAGGGGAACTTATAATTCATTTTTAGCGGTTAAAGTTTTAAGTTTCATTGTGCATCAAACATGAAAGTACAGTTTCACATGCCGAGTTTGAGTAAATAACTTTAGCACCAAGGAAGAGGTGGGTCCATAGAAACCGGAGACTTCAAACAAAAACCCAAATACCTTCTTTTCACTTGTTTTGCTATTCTATCTCACACGAAACCCAAGCATTAGTGCTTTGCTCGATAATAAAAAACAAAATTATGGCTCCTTGAGACCATAAGTACACACGCTCATATCAGCCTACGCGTATATGAGCATGTACCAAGACCTTAGCACCACGAATCAAACATACCCTAAAGGATTGGCAATAAATTCTGAATTTGGTTCTTGATCCACATCAAGAAAAAACAGGTTTTTCATCCAACTTCTTTTGGTTGCAGGATAAAAGCTTGTGAGATCCAACCAGATTACTTAATAAAGGTTACAACAAGGATGATACTCACTGAGAGGGCTTATTCCTCTAATTGTGTCCCAGGACCTTGTGCTCCATAATCTGATCTAAGAGTTTTTCAGTGATGTGAGGAAGATGAAAATTTTGAATTTACAATAAGGCACATATGCTAGCATGGAAGCAAAGTTCTCTCTGAAAGAAGCCAAATAATTCAAACTTCTAACTTTCTTCGTTTTGACCATATGCCTCATTCACTGCATGGCTTAGTTGATACTCATACCACAGATAGAGCCCAGCAAATGCAGCAAGTATTTAGCCTCTTGTTAAGGTAATCAAAGGGTACAATGTTGGTTCATTCAAGTGGTTCGGCTTTCACACCCCTTAAGCAAAGGTCTCGAGTTCGACCCTTGTGAATGGATAAAACCAGTGTGGAAGAGCTTTCACCCCATAGTGGGCTAACATGACTCGAACCAGATTGGTCGGGGTCCTTCCGGACTTATGAATGCCAGTAGTATTCTTTGGGCTTTACCCCATAAGCATTATGTTCGTCTTTCTCGTCTTTTTTTTGGCAATGCGAAAGCGATAAAATTAAGTCCTTCATGAGGATACATGATTTTCTTTTCTCTGATGGTATTATCAATACCACAAGCTTTTAACCCTTCGTGAGGACCAAACGCTAGGTCTATTTGTAATTATGTTTTCTTGAAATAGAAGTGAGCTTAATCTAGCTTATCTATCCGAGCTCGATTATGAAGATCAAAGCCCGAGTCGGGCTTCCCCATACTCAAGCCTGACCCGGCTCGGGCCACGAGCACGCAAAAGGTGTGCATCTCGTATCCCAATTTTATTAAGTGAAAAACTTATGTCCTAAAAGTATTAAAATAAAAAATCATGGAGTGCTTTTGTCAAATTTTCTTTGATTTTTAAACAGACACAACAAAGAAAAGCAAACATACTCGTGCACCTACTGGCCCTAGCAAATATCTATGTCGTTTAAAATCACTTAATTATTTAAAGGAAGGAAACACGCATACAAATATCGAGTCACATAGAGAGAGCCGTTAAATCCTCTCTTACAATCACTTAATTATTTAAACACACACACACACACACAGATCTACCTTGCTTCAGTGATGAAGGGTATGGCGAATTATTGATGTCAATCACAAGGCGGTTGGGGTCGCCTTGCCGCAATCATAATAAGTATGGCTAAGTGGAGGACCAAACACCAGCTTTAATGTCAAAACCATGGCGAGCTTCAAAGGCAGCCATTTGACGACGCGCAGGAGCCCCACCAAATAGCTGTGGCTGGTCAAGGTCAGCACCCTCACCCTCCTCTCCTTCACGTACTCATCCAGCGCCTGTACCACCTTTGCCCTGAACTCCGCGGCATCGTCGCCACTTCGCAGGTGTCGCCCGAGGCATCTCCCGAGCACGACGGCGTCCTCCATTGCACACGAACCACCTTGCCCTATGAACGGGCCGAACCCATGCATGGAGTCTCCGGCCAAGACGATCGTCCCGCTGGTGTACTTCGTCTTTAGGAGTCCCCATGGAGAGTAGAACCGGGTTGGCGTCGAGAACAGCGAGTCCACCTCGCAGTTCGCTATCATAGAAACTATTTCTTCCGGGAAATCCTTCACCGCTTCAATCGTTGATGCTTTGATGTTCACTCGGTCTTTCATTATCTCATAATCTATTCATTGAGATAACAAGTTTGGCCAACGACCAACAAAAAGAAAAAAGACAAAATTCAATTAAGATGGATGCGAGGAGAGATTTAATGAGGATATCGGAACCTTTTCATCCCAAAACCTTGGTCCTGAAGATTAAGGACCTAATTTTGAAAATCTGGAAGATTTGAAAATAACGTATTTACCGTTATCATATGTATCTCTTCCAAGAAACCAGAAGACCGTCTTTTCATTGATGGGGTACCTCCCCACAATCATCCCGCTCTTGAAGGTCCTAGTGAAACATTGAGCAAAGTTGTGGCCATCTTTATAGTTCGTGAAGCCTCCCACGGACCAACATGACGACTTTTTGGGACCGGCGTTTCCCATGGACTTGGACACCACGGAGTTCATGCCATCACAGCCTATTACTACCTGTTCCAGAGCAAGTGAATGCACTTCAGAGGAGCTCGATAGAATGTAATGTCTATAGTTGCTTGACCAAAATCTTACTAAAAGTGATTACATTTAAATTTGGTGGAAATTGTTTGAAACCCATGCCTTACAAAAAATTAGAGAATTTTATTTCCAGCATTGGCACCATAATATAATTTGTACATATACTTATATTACTAGTTAATATTATATATGTAGAGAGAGAAATTAGCCATGCACACGTTCATCCATGCTCTAATCTTCGTAAAGTTCTTAACAATTCAATCTTTGATACCTTTGAGATCTTTAAAGCAAAAAAGCAAATAATATGTATAAGGTATTTTTTTTCTTTTGAAATTTGAGTTTCAATCACCGATATGAAAGGTTGAAATCTATGAGAATGTCTAAGCATAGATGTGTGTGAGCAAGTACCATATTCTCCTATATATAACATATGAAAGCCTCATCACAGCTTTTCTTATGGGTTCTGGGTTTTGTCGTGGTGAATCCAAATTTTTCACCAAGTTTCACCGAACTGAACTTCAAATCACCACAGAAAATATTTTAGGTCTGCAACTAATCTCAAGCATACCCACATAAGGATTGGGGAATGGAGTCCACTTTTTCTTTATATGGGATTGAAATGAAATGCTACCTTGGCTTTGATAATACTTCCATCCTCGAGATGAATGGTAGAGAAGGAGTTGGGATCTGTCTCGACGGAGGCCACCCGACAGCCGTAGCGAATGATTCCCGGTGGCAACACATCCGCCAATGCATGGATTAGATCATTTCTTTTGAGAGGTCGAAATTCAACATCCCTGAGAATAAACACTAACTTGAATTCAATTATTTTTTTATGAAAATAGAATCGTTTCAGTGTTTTTATGAAGTTTTATTCAAATATGGTTACCCAAGAGGGATCTCCTTTTCTACTTTGTCATCAAGAAAGCGTTCATGTATCCTGCATGTTCAGTTGGAAAACAATCACAACGATGAATATTGACCAATTACTCAAGTAAAACGTAAAGTGAACAGCTGTAGGTAGAAGTTAATCTGTCATATTGTGATAGGAAGTCAACTATATAGCCTTTGCTATTGTTAATACTGCATTTTATTAAGAATAGCAGCTGCTTACAAATTATCCAATCAAATCTAGATTTTACAGTATGCAGCACCCAAATATGACAAGTAACGTTTGAATTATAAAAACCCAATTTCATTTTTCCAAAAAGAAGTGCATAAATAGTTTATTCCAAGGATTCTTAGGTGTGGAGATGGCTATTTTAGATAAAATTACAGAGTGAACTTTGTAAAGGTTTACAAAAGAATGGCCTTAGGATCTATTCATCAAAATATAGTATGTCTCCATGGTTCCGAGACACCCAGGAAACATCTCTTGCTTGGTTTTCATACACATTGAGAGAGAGGGTGCTTCGGGACAAACTCTCTCATATACAAAGCATTGCATGGGGTTCAGATAAGGCAACTAAAATTTATCCGCAGGAGACATCTAGAAAGAGAGAGGGCTTTGGAACAACTAAAATTTGAGGCTTCCACCCTCTTTTTTAAGTGTTTCACCATCTAATTTCTTTCACTTTATTACTTAATCTTCATTAATCATCTACCTTTTGAAATGTTAGCTAAGCATATACGTTATAACATTTTTTTTCTTTTTCTTCTTCAATATAACTTCATTAGTTTGCAAGATAAATGAGTAATTTTGTCTCTGATATTGTCGAAATAAATATAACTTTGAAACTATTGAAAATGCAGCAGTTTTAAGCAATGGAAGATATTTCGCGTATCATGTGTTTGCACCGTTAACTACTTCACCAGAAAGAAACATTGATTGTTGCTAAACGATTATTTCAAGCGATGCTACGCAAAGTAATTAATTGTACATACATTTTGATGGGCATCGACTTCTTCCGAAGCTTGTTTCCAATTCCAAGTGCATCCAGAGCACGCCATCCATTGGCGTATACTTCAATCGCCCCACCAAGCGACCATGTAGTGTCAAACCGTTCAAGAATCAGGCTTTTGATGCCATTCCTACAGAATTATTCATAAAAAACAATATGTTTAAGTAGAGTAATTAACGTAAATGAAAAAAATCTATTTCAACAACTAAGAAATATTTAAAAGAGACAAATAAAGAAACTGTCGCTTTGGTTTACTCAGAATTAAAGCTCCTCGCCAATTGCATGGTTTCAGCACCAGTGCAACGAGGTCCTTCAGCTCATTTTTTTACTCTACATTATGCACTAACAACAGGAAAGCAGCTGGCTTGATTGATTCTTTGTTTTCATATAGTTTGCTCCTGTGTATCGTTCTAACGGTTAATTCAGCCGAAGCTATATTATTTTGTATTATTTTCTTTTAATATTTTTGTGGTTATGTTTTTAACCATATAGTTTTTCAAAAAATTATCAAACTTCTTTTAGCCATCTTCCCGCATGTTCAAATCATGTTCCTCATGTCACTCTCAATTCCCTAACGTAACGTTGTTATAGTGATGATTCAACAACATTGTATCCATGCGTTAGCAAAGTGCGTCAGAGGAAAAATCAAATGAGTGATAAACCATCACACAAAAGATACTTTCTTCTGTGTTACAAATTTATACGCCATTATCTATGTCTTGGTAGAAGGAAATATGACCAACAGTGGAGTCTTGTGCAAGATCTTACTTGTGCAGGGCGATGGCGGTAGCAAGCCCGCATATCCCTCCGCCGACGATAACAGCATCATGCTCCATAGCTTCCATCCACTTTCACTATGCAATCTTCTTCCTCTGCTATATGCAGTGCGTCCCTTGTCTTTTAATGGTAGCATTTATTTATGAAGGCGACCAGGTGCAACAATGCCCACAAATCTCACCTACCACGCAATCTTTTACTGTCATCTACCAATACCTGAATCGTGGGGGAGTGCCATCCAACATTGATGATGGAGAAGTATATTGGCGTTGATATTGAATAAAAAATATTCGTCAGTTTCGATCATGTTGTGGTAAATATGACATTCATTGGATAGACTAATCCTAAATTTATTACTAAGCGGCAACATTTATGAATTTGGCATCTGTCGTTCAGTTTCTTTTCTCATAATTTTGCCCGACTGCTCAGTCAAACTAAACTTGAAAAGATAAAACCTCTTGATTAGTGCCTGACATAATTATTCTTATCTTTCTTTTTCTTTTTTCTTTCGGTGAGATGCTGAGTTCCAAGCCAGATGCACACCCAAGGTGTTAATTGTTGTCATCTCTTTAGTATTATTGCCTTGCCCCTCTCGACTCACCCCAGCTTACCTGTCAGCGAAACAAAATAACACCCAGTATGTAGGAGAATCAACAGGCCCGACCGCTGAGGATCCAAGTAGATAGGGATGTTCACAGGGTGGAGCCAGGATCAAAGTTTCCTTTTTCATCCTTGTTTTCTCATTTCAGAAAAAAACGTCTCATTCTCGTTCTCATGGATCTTTGTTGGGACCCATCGGGAAAAAAATGCTCCAACACATTGAATTTCACTTTTACGTATAAAATAAAACCTAATTTATGTAAAATATATCTAAATTAGAACATATTATTATGGATATTAATATGAAGAAT
This sequence comes from Brasenia schreberi, assembly GCA_036023115.1. NCBI lineage: Eukaryota > Viridiplantae > Streptophyta > Magnoliopsida > Nymphaeales > Cabombaceae > Brasenia > Brasenia schreberi. Next base: position 33,228,958 of record JAYKKT010000090.1, on the reverse strand, counting down.
GATGATGAGTTCATGAATTCAAAAAAATAGGTAATACTTTCTTTTATTAATTTTCTCCTATAATTTAGAATCAAGTAGAGAAAGGGATCTTTTATTATTCCAGTCTCAGTCTCGTCGCAGATTTCCTTACTCTTCCTGTCCTTAATTTCGCTCTCCAAATCTTGAGATTGATCTCCTCCCATGAACATCCCTATAAGTAGTATCAATGCGTTTAGAGGCATTAACAATAGAAACTAATCTACATTAACAGTAGAAACTAGTCTACTTTGCATGTAGTCTTGCCCCAATCAAAAGTTAATGGTGAAAGGCACGACCCAAAATGTAACTTGTCGTGTCAGAATGAGAGCCATTCGTACACGATTATTTAAGAATATCACATGTTGAAAGTAGGGCACATACGATGTCATACATCCTCGGTCGGACGTTCACATTTGGTTTTTCTCAACTGGACCTCCTCCAGTGGCTATTAGGTAGCCAAGTCTATCCATCATTTGGTATTGGTTTTGACAAAAGAATATATATGTGTTTACGTTGTATGTTAAACCTAATATGCTTATCATTTTATATATTTGTATTGTTGAAAATTTTAGTCATCCATCTCAAAAGGTAGTTGAGATTAAAAGCAAAAAATATACATATAATACCTATGTACTTTTTGTTTTCCTTTTTCCGAACTCATTATGACAACTATATAATATCAAAAGATCTTACAATTACTTGATTTACAGAATTGGGTTTTGTTTTTTGTGTGATTAAGATGGATATACATAGAATTTGATTGAAGATTGGATCAGATCAGTGGGTTTGAGTGGACAACTGAACCGGAACAATGTGGATAGGATTTTGGATTGAGAACCTTTTGGGGTATGCTGTAGTCTAAACCAATCCAAACCCAAAATAATGTTGGAAATGGACTCCACTTTATCCAAATCAAATTTTGAACCCCTTCACATTCGGTTTGAATTAAACTGAATTTCACTTTATTGATTTGGGAGTGAAACATACCCTATTTTTACCCAAAACATATGGTGGAGTCACGGTGGCTCTGGATCTTGTTTGGCTTGAATTGAATTGAATTTGATTCTGGCCAAATCGAGACCTGATGCCCCAATTTCTAACTGTTGTATGTACCCTTAATCTTTATCTCATGAACCTAAAAGGGTCAGCCATGTCTTATGGAAGTGGCTTCCCATGCATTGGCCTCTCGCCGATGTTCTTGCCGACTGCAGAAGATTACTTTAGCTAAAAGTGCTGCTAAAAAAAAATTCATGCACATCTGTTGAACTGAATTCATGTGATCTTCCATTACTTGCACGTGATCTTTCTTCAAGCCTTTTATATTGTCCCTTGAACTGTGCAATGATTCTAAAACAATGAAAAAGATCCAATTCTGATGGTATTTCATTATCCGAACAAGTTGATGGACACAGTCAAGAACTCTGAAGCTCCAAGTGAAATTCCATTGAGTTGAGAAAATTGAATTTAAAATCAACAACAAAATCAAAGTTGGGTTTTCAATAAAAGAGTCCAAACTTGAAATTTCTGTAATTGTATTATCCTGGCCAAATGAAGCGGGTTCCAAATCTGAACAAACAATCCGGACTCGCACTGGTTTTGAACTTTGAAAGTCATAATTTATATCCCACATTTTCGAGGGCCTTCAAATAATATGAAGGCAAATCCTTTCAACTTGATCGATATGCATGTTTTCCAATTAAACCAACCATTGGCATGAAATGCTGAAATACATCCAAAACCAAAATCAACTTTCGCACGACTGTTAATGATGCACTTCAAAATCAAATTATTCAAGCTTGACATCACTAAATCGCGATACATGCAATTAGCGAATGACGTTTAGAACTCAAATCGCTCCTCTCACCGTTTGGAATCGGCAGATTTCGACGGTTTTCTTCAGGCATTCCGACGGTCGAAACCACCTATTAATGACGGTTTAGACTGTTGATATTTATGCAAGATAGTAACAATAACACTTGCCGGAACAAGTTTTGTCATAATATGTCATTTCCGAAGGGCCACCACGGTAGGAATCTGCACCAACAGTTGCCACAATTCAAACCCCTGTTGTAGGTAGCGTATCCGTGTTCAGAGTGTATCGATATGGTTTTCTATATTTTTTTCAAAAAAACTACTAACATAAAAAATATTAGAAAAATATCAAACTATTTTGTAACATGCATCATATGCATAAATAAAGATAATCTTGTCTTAATAAAAAAGTTTAAAAGGCTGCATAACGTAGCTGGAGAGTTATAGATTCTCAAAGTTTTAAACTTAAAAATAAATAAAATCTAAAAAATCTAACTATTTTCTTTATTTCTTTCATTCCTCTTCCAACTAGATCATGTTTTATATTACTAACTTCATTATGCATTATATGTCCACAAAAATTGTATCTCATTACCGTTGTTTCCCTGTGTTGTTCTCCAACATCCTTCATATGGTAGTTCTCAATCGAACATGAATCTTGTTAGTGGTTGACATATACAAGAAATTTAAGACTTTGACCTTTGGAAGAGACAACATGAGGTCTATTAGAAAGAGAAAGCAATACGAAAGCCGAAGAAAGTAGTATTACAAAGTTTAAATAATCTCAACCCTCCAAAGTTGAAAAGCATGGTCTTTAAAAAGTTTATACTGTATCATAAACAATATACCATATGATGATATACTGTATGATACAAGACCATATTGTACCATGCCGTATGGTATATGGCCTAATAAATTGTAAATAATAATTTAAATACATGAACCATATTGATTTAAGTATAGATACATGATAAAATCATATCGTATGATACTATACAATAAATGATTTCAATAACTTTGATTGAAACCTCTTGCACTCAGCTCATGGAAACTGCCGCAATAAGTTGTCCTCCAACGGCTAGAAAAAGTTAACAGAAGGCCGAAAGCACGTCACTTGGAACCGTCGGAATCGTGTCCCTTTTCTTTATTGCATGGAGAAGCCACAATAGGGTCTGAAGAAATAGTAGGTAAGTGAAATAGTGGGTAACGAAACAGTTCCTCCGTAATTAAGTCTAATGATTATATTTTACAAATAGTTAGCAATAAATTAAGTGTAACGACGTCTAGTCTTTGTGCTGTACAAATAGTTCTTCTCATTATTTTGGCATTGATTCTAATGATTGTTCATTGGTGTATAAAAAGGAAATGATAGTGAATATACAAAAGGTTTTCTATGCTGAACAGTTTAATCAACTTAGTATTTAACTCATCTTAATATGTCGATTACGCTCTCTCCGTAATTAGGTTCGACTGAGCTACTCGATCTCGAGCCCTGCTTGATTTGTTTAGGTTTTTCTCCGACTTCTTATAACTAAATGACCTACACTTGAGCATTGGTCCAAGCTTGTTAAACCAAGCTTTATTGATTGATGTGAGTTCAACTAAACCCAACATAAGCTTATCTGGTACATCCGTATTGCTGATTAAATTTAATTTAAGAAACCTGTTGTTTTGATTTCTAGGTGCAGGTTGAGCCTACATCCAAGCCAAGGTTGCATCGAGCAATTAAAATTGAACGTGTTCAACCACTCAATCCCAATTGTGCTTACTAGCCTCGCATGTCGCACGACGTTGCTGATTATGTTTAGTCCTCTATGTCATGGAGCATGCTCGTCTGTTCCAATCTTTACCTATTTTGGACCGACCTTGGAAATCTGTGTCAATGGACTTCATATCGGGATTCTGGCCGGAGCCCTTTGATTGGGAGTGCCAACTATCTCCACCAGAGATTCCACAACCAATTATGAACTCAGAATTAGGTCATATACATGAGGAAATACTAGATATGAATGCTAATCGGCCATTGTTAATGGAGGCAACTTAACTGTGCTTTAAATAAAGATGAAAACAGCCTGTTTTGGTGGGTAGTTGTAAATGAAAGTTCTTGTCAAGTGAATAAAGTAGTATTGGAAAGAGGAATTCCTTTTCTTTTTCTTTTTCTCCCTTTTTATTATGGGTCTGCTTCTGGTCAAGATAGTACTCATCTGTTTCTTTGTTTTATCTGTAATCCTCTTCCCAAAATTTATAATTGTCTTTGAATAATTTTTCCACCTTAGAAGAATACACCAAGTTGAAGACATGGTTAGGTGCATTTCTCTCGTCATTCTGTACATTTCAAAAGAAAAGGATCGATTGGTGGGCACAACTGGATTTCGTTCTTTGAATTGAGAGAGAGAGAGAGAGAGAGAGAGAGAGAGAGAGAGAGAGAGAGAGAGAGAGAGAGAGAATCGTGGACGTCCAATGGAACGCATCTTGTGAGTGAGATGATTGAATCCACTTGAGAGTCCTTCTGTAGTGGCCGGTTCCATTCGCATCAAGTTGCTCAGTGGCGTTGCCTTCAGGGTGCTTCCACCATGACCAACCTGCTTCATCACATTCTCCGAAGCTGCTCTTTTCCATCATTCCCTGCACTTTTCTGCAGTGCTTTTATAACCATTATGAGGAGAAAATCTCTCTCTCTCTCTCTCTCTCTCTCTGAGTATACGTACTCAGAAACTAAACTTGTTCTTTTGAGACTTCACAAATGAATCATCAAAGCGTTAGGGTGCCTTTGAATGCAGTTTACTTAAGCAGACAAATAGTAAAAGTTGGCTTCACAAACTATCTAGCCCATGGCTCGAATTCGCAGGCATAACCGTGGGCTATTTCCCACGCTGAACAACTCTCGAGTTCTGCCAATGAGTAGGTAGCCACACGGAAGACTGATATTATTTGGCAAGATAGAGCAGAACAACAACAAAGAAAGCTGATCGCTCAATGATTCAACATTCAAGATAGGTTTCATCATCTTTTGACTCAAAGCCAGAAAGCGATGAACTTGGGCGGTTTCTTGATCATGGCATCTTATTTATTTTAATTTGCTGACCGATTTTATTTAGAAAAAACCCACCTATGCCTCTTCTTTCTTTCTTTTTTCTTCTTCTTATTAATTTTATTTATTTAAAAACAAAAACTCTCTAATTTTCTCGATATTTAATAACAAAAATGACTTTCTCGAAAGTGGGAAATTTACATAATAATCCCGATCATCATCGAATAAACCCCCAGTGAGGATGAATCCACATGCATGCACAGCTGCAGCCAACAACCACGCACAAGCCAACATAGACAAGTCGGATCCGAAGCACCACTCCACGGCGTTTTTCACAGTGGCTCTTGTCCCCGAAGCAGGGAGGGATTCATGCACGCATGAGGTGTGATCTATTTAAATAATAAAGATTTAGTATACTATACTTTGCTAATTGAAACCTCTTTCACGTTTTCTACGGTGTCACCTCTTTAATTTATTCCACAATTTTTTGTCCAATCTAGGCGGTGTTATTTCAATGATGCCACTACTCAGTCCCCTAATGACATGAATCCAGGTGTGCATGATGTTGACGGTTTGGACCGGATCCTACGTTCCGAATCCAGTTAGTGAGACTCTTAGTTCTTACATGTGGCTTCGAATTTGAGTTCGTGTACAACTAACTCGAAACTTGTGTACGCTGTTGGGGTTCGTTAGATTGCTTGAATGATAAGCAAACACAAGTGTGTCCCTATTTAATACAATCTAAACTATGAATGTATACCCATAGTAAGAACTTGGTCATTTAAGTAAAAGAAATAAGTTTTATGTTCAAATATTGTTATGAAAACGAACTTCTTGTTTTCTCCAGCAAAGGTAAAAGTAAAACCTAATCTCTGCGTGTACGCCTGTGTGTGTGTGTGTGTGAGAGAGAGAGAGAGAGAGAGAGAGAGAGAGAGAGAGAGAGAGAGAGAGAGAGAGAGAGACAATCGTGGGAGGAACCTGACCTGAACGGGTCAAGTCCGAGATGGTGAGGGGAAACAGCTCCTACCCGAAACTCATAAGAAGCACGCAGAGCAGTTGAGAGACACTGCACGTGATGCCCACAATGGGTTGTGGATGGTCCCTAATTGCATCTGATTGTGCAATACAGCAAATTAAAGAAAAAAGCTGCTTACACGACGAGAACAATCGGCCCTTGAATAGGACGGCCAACTTGGGTTTGTGCCATGAATAAAAAGAGAAAAAAGAAAAGAAAAGGACAAGGCATGCACGCATGATACATATGTGGTGCAAGGTCACGCCAAACCAATTCCGTGTTCTTGGTCATGCTTGTGTTTGTCCAAAACAGGTGAACCCAAAGAAACACGACCTGTGCCTGTGCTGTTGCGAGCAGACACGAGAATGGACTTTTGTACTCACATTCAATATCGTGTTTTACTGTTGTACCTGAAAATATCATGTCATTATTGTGTTTGTTAAAGAAGGTCAGGATAATGTCAGGTTTCCATCATCTCTGAAACCTCTACCACGTAGATATGGGCACGGTCAGTTCTGCTGCTAGAGTTCGTGTACTGGCAACTCTCTTCAATCCCTTTGCATCTCAAATCATCAACGTTTTATGGGTTGATGTGATTAGAACGGGTCGCCCAAAAAGAGTCCATGAAGACACAGAAAACCTGATTTATGTCATGAGTGAACTAGATCACTGGTATTTGGAAGCACCCCCAATCTATGTCAGCCCACAATGGGCGTAAAGCTCTCTGATCTGCTCCATTCACAAGAGATTCGAACTCAAGATGTTGCTTAAGTGGAACAACTGCCAAACCAATTAAACCAAATCTCAAATCATCAATGTAGCATGTGAGCTACTAACTTCTCACATTTTATATCCAACAAGTGAACCAAATACAACTCCATTAAGTTGGATTTGTTGAAACAAATGAAAACAAACTGTTATTTAATCAGGTTATCTCGTAACCTGAGAGATCCAATTTCTCTCTTCTCGATCCGAATCCAATCAACTTAATGTCTGATGTTGTATCTTGCCTGAACTTGGACTATTTGCATCCTTATGCACTTATACATGAAAAGCCAAGTATCCAACGATCCATTGCGAAACTCTCCATGTCTCAAGTACCTCCTCTTTTCCTTTTTTTTTTTTTTTTAAGAACATGAGACTTGGGTCATAAAAAAATATTAAAAAAAAAACACAACGTTCAAGAGTACCCTTCCATATGCACACATGGGTATCAAACTCCCGACCTCTTGTCTGAGAGCCAACCCCTAGAGCAACAGGCACTTCAAAATTAGTTGCAACTGAGTGCATTTTAGGGTTCAGATCTAAGATGCCGAGTACAATTAATTTTTGTGAGAGAATGGTGGTCTTGATATATGTGGGTGGAACAAGGGCGTTTTCTTGAGTGCAGCCCCCGAGCAAGCCCACACTTAAAAATGGGCGGAGTTAGTGAGATACAACCAGTCCCATGTTGTCCGGTCCCACCACCTAACCAAGAAGCCTCTATCATCAGCCTGGCATCACGTATACGGAGTCCAAATTACCTATACATCCCTTTACCAATCCGTCAATCTCGACATTATCGTTATTATTATTATTATTATTATATATGAGAAGCAAACTAAAAAGAAAACGTTTGAAATTTTGCATTTTTTGTGCAATTGTGTACTCGCAAAGACCCATATTTCACCAACTCAATTAGACCTGGTGCATTTTCTACTTATTCCAAATTATTTTTCTTAAGTTTTCCATATTTTTAGAGCCTTTTACTTTAAACTTTTCTATATGCAGGTTGATTCAATTCTTTTCACTGTATCTTTTTGAAAAGTTATTTGAGTTCCATTTTCATCATACAGAAGGGTGTTTTAGTAAGTTCGCATGCAGGGATGCGATTCATTCGAGTAGGGCCGACCATATGTTCTTATTGTGATGATAATAATATTAATAACACGGAAAAAGTAAGAATCATTGGGGCAGGGCTGTCACAGTGGGGGCTTCGTAAGTAAGGGAAGGAGATCGGTAGGGCTGCACGCCGTATGTGAATATAATCGAACCCCAAAGGCTTTACCAGTTTTGTGATCAAGCAACTCTGACGTACGCTGAAGAGGAAGGAGATTACCAGAGGCTTCAGCTCCTTCCTCAATTTGTTTTTTCTCGCTCAGAGATCGTCTGGATCGCCCTTTGGACGATGTGCGTCCGATTCGCTGCAAACGAACTTCGACTACAGATTTTTAGACGTTTCCGGCGGTCGTCTGCTTCGTGATGGTTCGGTATGTGGTGCTGTATATCCGCTGTTCAAACAGAAAATGGGTGCGGCTTCTACCTCTGCCTCTTTGCGGCATTTAAGTAGTCTACAGTATAAACTGACACTCTCCGGTTCTGTGTGATCGTTGACTGTTTGTTTTATAGAGAGTTCAAGAAAAGGAGCAGATAAAAGTAACGACAAAGCGAGAAAATCAGTTGATAGGTACGTTTCAATGCTTCTGGTGCGAGTATCCTTCCATGTAGGAAGCTGGTTGCCTTTGAGCTAAGAAAAATTCTCCTCCTCCATTGTTAATTGAAAAAATTTACACGGATAGGAGTGAGATCCACACGCAAGTGATAGATAACACAATTGAAAGATCGCGCCACCTTTTGTTTTGCCGCTAAAAGTTCACCTCGCACGATATCCTCTCTTTCGTTCTTCTCCTCTCATTCTCCCTGATTTTCTTCGTCAAAAATCCGAAGAAAAACAGAGAGGAGGTAAGGATACAGAGGTTAGTGTCTCTGTAATCTGAAAGGAAAATTAGGAGTGCATACTGAGGCTAGCCTCTCCATACAATCTGGAAGAACAGAAAACATGGAAAGAGAAAAGAGAGACGATTTACAGAATCTTCGGTAGATCTGAACAGAGAAAGAAAAAGAGTGAGACTCTTACTGGCGGAAAAGTTGCCGCTTTCCGAAGTGTTTCTTCACCATTAGGAAGAGCATTTAGTTGCGAGCTACAGAGGAGCCGCTTGGTTCCGCACCCCTGTTTTCCTGTCCTGTGGCAGAACTTCCGGCAGGTTTCTGGTGAGAACCGCCTGTTTCCTCAGCAGCGGCGAGCAGACCACACTCTTCGTCATACTTCCTGAGAAGAGAACCCTCTTCTTTTTCTATTTTTTATTATTTTTTCAGAGAAAACGAGAGAGCCGCGTTTCTTGAGAATTCAGACTTTCAGAGAAAGAATTTTTTTTTGCCCAGATCATCCCTCAAGTATTTATGAATAACGAGAATAGCCCTCCGTTTTGTTCTTTCTGACGGTTAGGAAGATTCCTACCATTAATGCACAACGAGCAAATGTCACCTGGCTAGAGTGTCAACTCACAAGTTGAATATCATGAGTTCGATATCCGCCGACTGCATCTCGTTCGACCTCCCCCTTGTACCATAGGAAGGAAAGAAAGATTCCTACCATATATGAATGAACACATGCAGCGGGTATTGAACTCGTGGCCTTCCAGTCCAAGGATGTTTCGAGTCATCCCCCTAGCCAGGAGGAGAACTTTACCCTCTCATGGAATGCTTAATCTAGAAAATGCTATTTTGACCGCTAGAGTACTATGACATTCTGGTGGCCATCTTTACTTATTTCCCTGTTTGGATTCTGAATATTTGGGAGCTTTGCTGTAACTTTATGATTATATCTAGGTACCCGTTTACATATTAATCTACCCTGCTGACTTTATATTCGGGACCTGAACTGCTGGAAACTGTATGTCGGTACTAACACAAGTTATAAATGGCTACCTAGCATGGTGCACAGTATTTTTATCTCACGTAGGGGCAATTATGCATGAAACTGTGGATGCACTAGTCACTATTTTGTAGAGTTTATGAGAATTCAATGTTGTGTTCTTTCTTGTAAGGGCAAACTAGGGTCTCTATCTGATAAATTAAAACAACTAAGATATGGAGACATACACATAAAGGAAGCAGTAACAGGAATCTCTCTCTCTCTCTACATATATATACATACATACATACATATATATATATATACATATACATATATACATATATATATATATACATATACATATATATATATATACATATATATATACATATATATATACATATATATATACATATATATATACATACATATATATATATATACATACATATATATATATATATATACATATATATATATATACATACATATATATACATATATATATATACATATATATATATACATACATATATATACATATATATATATACATATATATATATACATATATATATATATATATACATATATATATATATATATACATATATATATATATATATATATACATATATATATATATACATATATATATATATATATACATATATATATATATATATATACATATATATATATATATATATATATGGTGATGGTGAATGACAGTTTCCCTAGTACCTACTTGCAAGTCGTGTGAATGACAGTTTCCCTAGTACCTACTTGCAAGTCGTGATCTTGGTCATTAACACACAAATAGTGGAGAATGGTTAGATTCCTCTCACAAGAAAACAAGCTGTGATCCTTTTTTCTTGAGGATAAGAGAATAATCATGTTCTGATCTTTGATTCTCGTCTAGTTCTAATTTTGGGAACCAAGAAAACTTCTTATATAGGAAACAATTTTACAGGAATACAATTTTCTGCCATCTTCCAAAACTCAAGCCTTCTGCATTCATGACTCACTTGTCCACGATGCTAACAGCAGTCGGCTGCAAATTTCGGCATCTTTACTCTGAATTTTGGTGTCTACGTCGGAGAAAGTCAAAAACCAAGATAGTTGTTAGGAGGTTCAGCAAGGAGGAAGTTTTAGCAAAGGGAGTATCAGCAGAACTGGAGTCGGTGAGAGTTAATGATCAATTGCAAGTTCCTGAGGCCACCGGGGTGATTCGGATTGCGACATTCAATGTGGCCTTGTTCTCAATGGCACCTGCAATTCCTACTGCAAAGAATTTTTGCAATGAGACCTACTGTGGGGAGGCAGCAGGCAGCTGGAGGTGGTCTGTTGAATCAGGTGTTAATGGGGTGCATCCAAAGGATAGACCAAAAGGCATACTGAAGCAGAGTTTGAACATCAATTCTATAAAGAACCCTTCAGACAGCCGTGTGAAACAGCAAAAAGTAAAGAAGACAAAACCAAGGGTGTCGATCAATCTTCCTGACAATGAAATATCAATGGAGAGGAACAGGCAAATGAGCAATTTTGACAGCCAAGAGAAATTGGCACGCACGATCAGCATGGATCATGGTGGACATAGAAATGGAAAGGCTCCACTGTTATCAAGTTATAGCTTTCCTTCTCACAGGTCAAGCCCTAGCAATAAAGAGAACTTCAAAACAAACAGGTCGATTTTTGAAATCCTGAAGGAGGTGAATGCTGATCTTTTAGCTCTCCAAGATGTCAAGGCACAGGAAGAGAAAGGGATGAAGCCTTTGTCTGATTTAGCAGAAGCTTTAGGAATGAAGTATGTGTTTGCAGAAAGCTGGGCACCTGAGTATGGGAATGCTGTTCTTTCAAAATGGCCCATAAAGAGATGGAACATTCAAAAAATCTTCAATGATTCTGATTTCAGGTATGCTTTCTATAGTCTTGCAAACTTTTTAGAACATTCTAGTTTGATATATCTATTAATTGCTGATACGTAGTCAGGAATCAAGATACACGCATTTTGTATATTGCCTAATTCTTGTCCAGTTTTTCACCACTTGTGTGCCAAGGATTATATCAATGAGTCTCGATATCTGATGTTTCTATGGTGCTAGTTGTCTCATCCAATAGATGGTTGAATTTTTAACAACAATGATACATTTAGCATTGAAAAAATTCTCAATTATCTGAGGGGCAACACAAACCAAAGGAAACTGATACCATGATTACCATCTCCATATCAATGTTCGCTATATTGTCTTGACGAGTAATGATGACTATAAAGATCAGAGTGGTACAAAGCAGGAAGATTGCAGGCAGAAGCAGAGATCCCTGGTACTGGATATATTGATAGCGATAGTTGGAACAAATTTGATACAAACTGCGAAATGGAAGTCATCATATGCTGTCTCAATTAGACGGTTACAGAAAAGATTGTCACCAGACAATTTCCATTTGAGAATCCTTACCTTGCCTAAGCCTTTCCCACACTAACTGGTGTCAGCTAGAGGTGTGCTAACATGAAGACTTTCTAAGAGGTCACCGATCCTAGTACTATTCTCACTCAAGCATATACTTAACTTTGGAGTTCAGATGGCATGTGCATCAATGCTGGAAATGTCATACCCCTTGATATGCCATAACATCCCTCATTACTAGGTGTTAGTAATCAGCAGTATATCACCACCATTTGCCCTGAATCACCAAAATCTCTGAGGCACCTAAGGGAGGAACTTCCTTTGATGTCCTGAATCGATACCTATGTTGTAGCATATTTGGTAAGCAGAAGTTGCATCTTTTCATGCCTACTACATATGCTCCTAAACCATTAGCTATTCAATGCTCAATCACGTCATGAAGCAAAGGCAGAATCTTGTAATGGTTGCTAAATAATTCTACGGAATTTTTTTGAGCATATTGTATAACACAATGAGCAAGTTTCTAAGCAAAAACATTGTAGAATTAAATTTCTGCTATAAAACGTACTGCTGATATAATTGCACCAAACAATCCAAGCAAAAGTTTAAAACTATGATCCTAAACAATAGAAACATAGTTTCATAAGCAACAAATAACTAGATAAGGTCTAGATCAGTATCTAGTATCACTGTAGCATATGCACACTCCCTGATTCATTTGCAGTCGGTGTTACAAAAGGAAATTCTTTGTAACCCCATAACTGATTCTTTCTTTTTTTTATAACAAACCCACAGCTGATGTGTTATTCATGACGCAATGCAGGAACATTTTGAAGGTTGTAGTTGACATACCCACAGTAGGTGAAATTAATTTCCATTGTACACATCTTGATCATTTAAAAGAGAATTGGAGGATGAATCAAATAAAAGCTATAGTGGACACTGATGATGCACCGCATATACTAACAGGATGCCTGAATGCCCTTGACGAAACAGACTACTCTGAAGAAAGATGGACAGACATGGTTAAGGTGAGAAATGAAAAGGTCTAGTCATCAAATTGAAAACCTAGTAACAATGCTGCAAGCCTAAACCTCAATACTAAAAAACATTTGTTGACTGCAGTATTATGAGGAGATTGGAAAACCAACTCCAAAGGCAGAGGTGATGAAATTCCTAAAGGAGAAAAAGTACGTTGATGCTAAAAATTTTGCAGGGGAGTGTGAATCTGTTGTAGTCCTTGCAAAAGGACAAGGTAAACTAAGTTTTTCCTTGTTTAAAGCACTCTTTCCATGTTCAATTTCTATACTCTATGCTTAAAATCACCATGAATACGCTGATGCACTTTTACCTGAAAATTCGGATGGTAACATCCAATTTTAGATGTGCAAGGAACATGTAAATATGGAACACGGGTTGATTACATCCTGGCTTCCCCAGATTCTCCTTACAAATTCATCCCCAGATCATATACAGTAGTCTCCTCCAAAAGCACCTCAGATCACCATTTGGTGAAAGTCGATATACAAATAACGGGCAACCCAGAGGGAGCCAGTGGACGCCATGGCCGCCATGGCCGCAGGTCAAAGTTGATAAAGATGAGAACGCCCTCATCCAGAGGCATTTGGAGAATTGACTCATGAATTTTGGGAGTCATCCTTATTTTTCTAAGTTTCTGCTTGTTGTTAATCTGTTTTCTTAAACAAATACCAAAATTTTCTGTGGTGATTCTGGTTTTTGGTTTTTGGTGTATAGATTGTCACTGTCATTGATGTTCTAAAGAAACAACAGGAAATATGTGAGTGAGTGGCATCATAAAGGAATGTTGATGTAGACAGATTGTAAAGAATGATTTTATTGACATCTGAGAATGAGTGAATGGAATAACAAGAGTTTCTCTATCTACTGCCTCATTCATTATACAGTTTCATGGCTTGTCTTGTTACAAATTTCATGAAGGAGAGAAGGGAGATTAATACAAAGGTATCCTTGTGCTTCTTTTCCTTCTGATAGGGCTGGTAAGCAAGCCATCAGCTCATTTCTTTTACGAGCGTGTTCATGCTCATGTATTTACGTTTAAGCTTGTTTCATAATGAGACGAGATCAGACTTGTTTGAAATCATTGGTTCTCGTTTAAGCTTATTTATACTTGTGTTTGCATTCATTTTAATCCGTGTTCGAAATATATTCTGGAATTGCCTAAAGGAACACACATCATTTGACTTTTAAATAATCTACGGTGGCCATTGAAGAACGAAGCAGTAAAGAGAAAGTTTGCACAGTTACAGGAGATAGAATTCACGAACAGACCAGCAGTGCCATCTGATTATCTCTACTCCTTTGTGATGATTGAGAGGCGTATGAGGGACTATAACTTCCTTCTTCTATCGATCAAGAAGGAGATTGAGCTTCCTTATAAATGCTTCTTTGTTTCTGGATATAAGCGTTCCGGACTTTGGATTTCCAAACATGCAAATAACCCAAATTAGAACCAGATTGGTCAGATCAAATCCAATGGATAATAAAAGCCTGATTAGGTTTTGTTACATGAAAATGCCATCTAATTATCTAAATCACTTAGATTCAATACTCCAATAGCCGCAACCAAATCTGAGTCTAAACCTAAATGCTAGTTATGCAGGTTTGGTTAAGTTGGACTCGGTAACGTTCAAATCCGACTCGAGTCTAACCTATTGACATCTCCTCCCCAGCAAAGTCCACAAGGCAACTAATCCAATTTGAGCTGGGTCAGCCCGCTACCAGGGTAAAGCTCTCCACCAGTTTTTCTCCATTCACAAGACTCAAACTCGCGACCTTGCTTAAGGGGAAACAAGTGCTGAACCACTTGAATCGACGAAGCGTTGGTTGACCTACTGTCATCCTTAAATTTTCACCAGTGATGCTAATTCTTACGTTAGGCCCCCCACATTTAGGCAAGTCCAAGTGATGATCATATCCATCATCTCAGGTATGATGGTTTGTGCCACTTATTTAATCTTAACTTTTCCAGTAACTCTAAAGGCACTTCATTAGAAAAGGAAAGCACCAAAATTATTTGAGTGTTATATACCCAAAATAACTTTATATGATGGGGAGAAGAACTTTCTTCCATTTTCCGGGAAATATTATTACCTGTTGTTACTCTCGGTTTGTTGTCATCGGCAAGTGAAGTTGAGCCCAATTGGAGTTTCTGCTCAACTTCTTTGTTGTTACTGACATAAAGCTAATCCTAAGGCCTTTGCAGTTCAAAGGAGACAAAGAAACAAACAAAACATCTAGCATCAAGCTTCGATCTTGACATATTTGAGAGTTTCTCAATCTGAGTGAATGTTATAAATCTAAACAGTAAGTGCAAAACCCGGCCAACTCGTTTCTTAAAACAGACATCGATGTGAAGGAAAGACAAGGTTAGCCACAGCTCAATAATCTGATCAGATCAGAGACTCGAAATGAAGTAAATGCTAGAAGCCTTTGATTCTAGTATATGCTGTAAACTATTTTTTCTCTATAAACATGGAAAGATCAATCAAAAGCCAAAACTCTACGAAACTCCAGCCTAAAAACTTGAATCAAAGCAAACTATGACTTGAAGGAACCTCAACTTTCTAGAACCAACCAATGAGAGAGGGATGGGGCTGAATCCACCACATTCAAAACGGGTCCCCATGGAGAATGGAGGATCTCCTCCCCATTATAACCAATGAATTACACTATAATAAGAACCTTGCAATTTTTAATGGCACATTAAACAGAAGAGATAGAGAATAAAGTTGGAGTTCAGATGTCTAAGATTTAGCACAAACCAGGACCTGAGTCATTTATTCCGGCAGTGAGTGACAATGCTATGGAACTTGAATTCCAAGTTCTTCAGAGAAATAAGGCCTAGACCCTCATACCACCACATCCTAGTGAGCTTGTAAATATATATACCAAAATAAAGAGGAAATCGTGTTTCGGTCTTGGAATATACAAATCTATCTTCGTTATCGAGGGTTTTAAGTAAGGAGAAGGCAATCGCCACCTTCAAATTCTTGGTCCAGCTATATCTTAAACACTCCATGTAATCTTAACGATCAGAATAGTGTTATATGCTGCGACATGCGGCAATTAAATATCAACATTACCAACACTTCCATGGAAGAGGAGGGTGTCACAACAGGCGGGGTAAATAAATCTATTGCAATCTCTCTCTCTCTCTCTCTCTCTCTCTCTATATATATATATATATATATATATATATATATATATATATATATATATATATACATATATATGTGTGTGTGTGTGTGTTTTACCCGGCTTGTTCCTAAAAGTCATTCTATGTGCTTTGAAGTTCCCAAATGAACTTGCATTGCTTAAATAGGCAGTTATTCTTGGTGAGGGGAAAACCTACTCAACTTTCAAATTCTTCTGCTCTAGTAAAAGAGTAAATATATCATTGGACCGTTCCTTTATTATTTCAAACGGAAAACTGATGTAAGTAAAAAAAAATCAGTTTTAACCATTTCCTAAACATGCCAATTGGGGGGGATCTTACCCAACATGATAATACTTAACCATGGTCAGTTTTTGACTCAGTAAAGTCCAATATGTAGCAGTTCTTATAGGTATTAGATGTGAAAACTTTATGCCAATTGTTTTGGAAATTTTATAAAATCATCTGTAAGCCTACTGACCAAACTACGTAAATGTTATAAAATCGTGAGCATTATATAGTTTAAATACAATAAAAAATTTATGTTATGAAATTGTGAGCATTGTATATAAAATTTGTTAGCGCCCGAACGGTTGAATTTCTACATGGTTCTAAATGGAGAAACAGATTCAGTACTGACCATATTAAACCACTACCTTTCTGGTGTATCTGAACTAAATCAATAACTTGATCATATTATCAAGTTTCATGTATGTACAAGCAAGATATCCAGTTGACGCATACTTATGAAACAATTTTACTGGGATGTTTGATTGCTAGCTGGAACTACCCCACTTTGCCAGTGGTTTGGTGGGTTTTGCTTTTTCTAATCTGATTAAAAGGTAAAAGCTGCTTAACCTCAATTTGCTTGCATGTTATTTTCGCTCTCTCTCTCTCTCTCTCTCTCTCTCTATATATATATATATATATGATGTTCATCTCACAACAAACTTATTTCTATCATTTGCTTTTTGATGCATGGGTGTAATAAACATACCATTTATGTTTCTTCATGATTTTTTAAAATAAGATGGGCATAAGTATGCATTATGAGAGGTGAACAAATTTTATAACCTTTTGAGGAAAAAATTTCAAATAAATATCTAAAGGTTTGAACAATTTTCATTTCAATTTTTTATGATTTAAGAATGTCATCGTGATACCTTTGATTTTTCCCATCTATCACACCAGTCCAAACATACTCATGGGTCACCTGAAGATGAGTATAAAATGGATTCATGCCTTTTATGCCTATCTTTTACTTTTGGGAGGATATGTATTAAGATGTTACTAAGTACACACACGTTTTACTAAACTCACAACCCTTATTTCTATCCCTTTTTTCTCTCTCTCTCTCTCTCACACACACTCACTCACTGGCACACCCTCCACCTTGCTCTGGTCTTATGTCACCAGATCTGACCATTATTGTCACAGTAAATCCCTTCCTTCCCTCTTTCTTCTGTCTTATGTCTCTCTCCTCTCTTTATTGTAGATAAAAACGATATTAATATAATGAGATAATATAATCTGGTATCATACAGAGAGACGTAGAAAAAATGCTATGCAAGTCTCTTTTACAAAGCGAGATGTACAGGGTGCGCTTCTCCTCTATCTATAAAGGAGACAAGGCCCATGAAGGAGACGTCGCTCTCCCTTGAAAGAGGGATTCGCATCAAGAACACCGTTTCCTTTTCTCAAGTTTGAAAAGAGAGAGGAGACGGAACAGGTAAAGAGAGAGAAAGGCTAACGAGCTTTGGTAAGTGACAGGTTCCAGCATCGAATTGTAGGCTCTAGCACGAATAAGGCAGCCAACTGTCTCCAATGAAATGAGAGAGAGCATACAGAGGAGAGAGAAGAGGAAAGAGTAGAGGCAAGGGCTTCGACACGAGAGTGAGAGTCGAGTGGGGTGGTGGGCGGCAATCTCCAGCACAACGTGAGAGAGAGAACAGCGAGATAAGGTAGACAGGAAGAGGGAGTAGCGGGACGGAAGGACGAGGGTAGAGATTAGATAAGAGAGAGAAGGTGTGTATAGGGGAGGGGTCAATGAAAAACGGAGTGAAGAGGGATCAAATGTAAAACGGAGTGTGCTTACTAAAGGAAAATATAAAGAGTTTTAAAAATACAAAGTCGGTTGTTTATGGTGGAGACTAGTATTTTAATGTATATATATATTTGAAAAATACAAAGTCGGTTGTTTATGGTGAAGACTAGTATTTTAATGTATATATATTTATATATTATATATAAAGAAAAAGTAACTGTTTTGCAGTCAAGTTAAGTAGCGCCTTAAACGTTGACATGACTAAAGCAAGAAACTTTTTCGTTGTTTATTTATTTAGATACATGGATAGAGGGGCATTCTTCGTACCTTATCAATATAAAAAATTACGTGAACACATGAAGAGCACTAGCTCACCTGGACAGGGGTCCGCTCACCCGGGGCGTGCATTGAATTCGGCTCCCCATTTGTACTCGTCAAGAAAAAGGAGGACGTAAACGGTGTGGGTTTGGACCCAAGTCTGGCTCCGTCACCTCACCCTGTTTCACGTCCAATGCATGCAATGCACTGATATTTGGGACACAGACATTGCTCCATTTATAATCTCTGCCGCATAACTATATTCTTTAGCAAAATTAATTTGATACTAGGCTCACTAAATTATTATAAACTAAATAGAAAATGAGCTGAGCAAGATGCTATTGCAAGTGGCTAGTTTGGCTTCTTTGTACAAAATGAGCTGATCGCAATGAATAAACATTGCTTTGATGCCTCATTTACCAGCGCAGGCAGCACTACCTTGTTTAACTTTCTACGTCTTTCAAATTGCATGCAAGAAGCATATTTTAAACTGAATTATCGAAAATACTCATAATAGCTTCAGTAACATTTCATATCATGTATGTCGGAAAATTGGATTTTGCTCACTTTTGATATGTCTTTTCATGCTTATCCATTGGTTTTGGGTTGCTTACTTATAATTTAAATTTTGTTAAAGGGTTTTGAAAGAGCATAAAAGACATTATTATTACACTCATGTCATCCAAAAACAACGAATGAATATGAGTAGATAGGATCCCACCTATACATAATAAACAATACTGATTAATAAATGCAATTTGAAATCAATATATTTCTCTAATTCTCACTCCTAATTATCTTCAAACTATTATACTATGGACGGATGCGCGGAGGGGGGGGGGGGGGGGTAAGGAAGTTAGTCTTAGATAATAAGATTCGTATTGATTCTTGCGATATCGGAACATTATCCGATAAATTAATGGAGGTGGTACATACTATCATTCGGAGAAATATTCATATTTTATGTTTACAAGAGACAAAGTGGGTTGGAGAAAAAGTAAAGAAGATTAAGGATACATGTTTTAAATTATAGTATTAAGGTAAGGAAAAGACTCGAAACGGAGTTGATATTATCATAAATAAAGATTTAAAGAATAGTGTAGTAGACATACAACGATATGGTAACCGAATCATGACATTAAAAATAGTATTAGGAGCAGAGGTTTTGAATATAGTTTGTACTTACACACTCCAAGCAAGCCTAGAAGATATTATAAAGACAACCTTTTGGGAAGAGTTAGATAAGGTGATTCAAAAGATTCCACAAAGGGGGATGATTTGTTTAGGAGGAGACTTAAATGCACATGTCGGTAAAGAGGAATTAGGATATCAAGGTATTCATGGAAACTTTGGTTTTGGGGATATAAATGAGGAAGGTAAGGAGATTTTAAATTTTGCTATGACATTTGATTTCTTTATAGTCAATACAATCTTCAAAAAACGAGATGAACATTTAATTACTTATAAGAGTGGCTTATCACAAATACAAATTGATTACTTTATTTGTAGAAAAAAAGATGGAGCGTGTTGTAAAGATTGTAAGGTAATTCCAGGAGAAAGCTTAACCACCCAACATCGACTTTTAGTTATGGATTTACAAATAAAAAAAATGAACAAAGAAGAAAAGAGTACATCAAACTATTCAGACTAAATGGTGGAATCTCAAAAGCAAGAAAGAAGATAAATTTAAACAGAAAGTTCTTCAAGGAGATGCTTGGAATTATGTTGATACACTTCTTGATATGTAGAACAATATGGCTATACATATTAGGAAAGTGGCGATAGATGTGTAAGGTGAATCTAAGGGGGGTGTACCGGCACAAAAAAAAGCTTGGTGGAGTAAAGTAGTTTAAAATAAAATTAAGGCAAAGAGGACATGTTACAAATTATATTATGCTAAGAAAACTAGTGAAACTTTAGAGACTTATAAGAAAGTAAAAAAGGAAGTAAAAAAGGCCGTCAGTGAAGCAAAAGCTAAAATTTGGGAGGATTTATATAAAAAACTCAACTCAAAAGAGGGTGAAAGAGATATTTTTAGGATAGCTAGGGCTAGAGATTAGAAAACTAAAGATCTTAATTTTGTTAGATGCATCAAAGATGAGGATGAAAAAATTCTAGTGACAAATGATGATATATGAAATAGATGAAAAAACTATTTTTATAATCTTTTTAATGAAAATAAAGATATTAGTATTAACTTAGGAGAGTTAGCCAAATTAGAAAGTATATAAACCATAATTTCTACTGACTTATTCAAAAGAATGAAGTCAAAGAGGCTCTTAAACATATGAAGGATGGTAAATCAGTAGGACCAGACAATATTCCTACAGAAGAAGTTTGGAAAATACTAAGAAAAATAGAAATCACTTGGCTCATAAGACTATTTAATGAAATATGAAGAAACCAAAAAATGTCGGAGGAATGAAGAGCAAGTACACTTATACCCATATATAAGAACAAGGGAGACATTCAGAATTGTGCGAATTATCCGGGCATCAAGTTAATGAGTCATACTATGAAATTGTGGGAAAGAATTATCGAACGTAGGTTAACACAAGTATTGAGTACAACCGAGAACCAATTTGGATTCATGACAAGCAAATCTATTGTTGAAGAGATTCACCTTTTGATATGTCTTAAGAAATATTTTAGAGCAAAAAAGAAAGACCTTCACATGATATTTATTGATCTACAAAAAGCTTACGATAGGGTATTGAGGGAGGTTCTTTGAAGAACCTTGGAAAAAAGAGGTATCCCATTGACATATATTAACTTTATAAGATACATGTATGATGGTGCAAAAACATGTGTGAGGACTCATGAAGGAATGACAGACTTCTTTGAAGTTAATATTGGGTTACATCAAGGATCAACTTTAAGTCAATACTTATTTGTAATGGTGATTGATGAGTTAACAATACATATTCAAGATGAAGTATCTTGGTGCATGTTATTTGCAAATGACATTGTGTTAGTGGAGGAGTCTAAGGAAAAAGTTAATAGAAAATTATAACTATGGAGAGAAACATTAGAAATCAAAGGCCTCCGACTTAGGAGAACAAAGAAAGAATATATGGAATGTAAGTTTGATCATTTGGTTACTTCAGAGGACAAATAAATTAAAATTGGCACATATTGCATCACCCAAAAAAAAAGTTTTAAATACCTAGGGTCAATTTTTAAGAGTGATGGAAGAAATGATGGATATGTTACGTATAAAATTAATGCTGGTTGGTTAAAATGGAGAGGAGCATCATGTATTCTTTTTTATAAGAAGATACCATTAAAGTTAAAAAATAAATATTATAGAGCAATAATTAGATCTGTCATGTTTTATGGTTCTCAGTGTTGGGCAATTAATCATCATCATGTACAAAAGATGTTTGTGACAGAAATGAAGATGTTGAGATAGATGAGTCGTCATACAAGAAAAGATCGTATACACAATGAGGTTATTAGAAACAAATTAGGAGTGACACCAATAAAGAATAAAATGAGAGAATATTGTTTAAGATGGTTTGAACATATAGAAAGAAGATAAAAAGAAGAACCTATAAGAAGGTATGAAAAATAAATTTTGAAAGTATTAAAAGAGGTAAAGGATGAGTACAAAAGTGTTGAAAAGAAACAATAAAGAATGATCTAGCTTCTTGTGAGTTAACTGTTAACATGACACATAATAGGGCTATGTGGAAACAAAGAATCCATGTACCTGACCCCATCTAGTATGGGAAAAGGCTTAGTTGTTGTTGTATGATAATTCCTAAAGCTGCCTTTATGCTCTCACATATTCTTCCTTAAACCAATTACTGGAGGTGGTTGCTGCTAAGAAGTAGCATGCTTTGGACGATCCAATTCCAAAAACCAACCTACTTCCTCCAAGCCATTTGGTAATGTCATCTTTTTTTTCCCGAAGTGGGCCAGCCAATGAGTTGGGTTTTGGGTTCACTGTCAGCCTGCCTGTTGTGGGCTGGGCCATTCGGTATTCAAACCTAAGGGGGTGTATGATTACAAGGTTTGGTCATGTAAAATTGGAAGCGTAAACTCAGTTCCCTTCATAATCAAACATAGGTCTCAACACATATCCACTAAAAAGTAAAAGTATACCGAGCTGATTCTTAAGTTTGAGCCATTGAAACGGTCTGCAGTGACATTGTGAGTCATAAAGCTCGACAAGGTGAACTACTACTATGGGTTATACGAGGTGATTAAAATTAAAGTTTTTTGCTAGAATCAATGGAGGTAAACTTGTTTCATTTTATCTCGATGTCAACTGGCTAACACAAACTCGTAAGATTTTGCCATGGTTTTAACATTGTCAATATTAAATCCGTCGAACTTTTAACAAATCACGAGTCAAGTCACTCGCATCCTTAGAATCGTAAACTCGTAAAATTGTACGTTTCAATATCCCGATTTTTACTACTGCGGTTGGACGTTTTCAATCTATAACGTAGGTAACTCTGCCTGAGTTCCGCTCTCCAAAAAGAAGGAAAAAGCCATATTAAAGATAATATAAAAGGTAAAAATTCCTGGCTCGATGAAGCCCGCGAAGCGAACAAATAATAAGCCAGATGACTAAGAGTCGGGGCTCTGATTGAAAACCCTTTCGGTAGATCGCCACGTCACGTATGCCGTGTTAACCAATTCCCCAAGTCAAGCATCAAATCGATTTGGGGGTGGGGGGTCTCTACTCACGAACGGATTTGGGGTCATCTCTACTGAGCCGAAAAGGAAGAAGGGGAAGATCGAGTTTGAGGGCAGCAATCTATCCAATTGCGCTGTCCGGGCTTGCCACCGTCGCCCAAGCTATTGACGCTGCCGGAAACTCGTACTCTCTCTCTCTCTCTCTCCCTTTTTGACTTGTCTCTTTTAAAGTTTTCTGTTTTTGTCTATGTTTTCTGCCTCGATTATGTAACCTATTTACACGAATTCGATTGATTTTTTTGCTTGTTAATTTGTGAATCTGAATGTACGTTTCGTTTGCTCTGCCTCTGTATTTCATTTTTCTGTGTGAATAATGTCTGCATACTGTGTGGATAAAATTCTGTTGGATGCAGTTTTGTGCAATGTTTACTTTTCACTCTCTCCTGAAATTATCCTATACTATAATGTCATGCTGCTTCATGCTGTATTAATGTAGTCTATAAAATTGCAATCCTAGTAATGACCTTAAATTGAAGACGGTTCACTTACTATTTCTAGAAATTACGTAAATATGAGGAGAATAATTTGCATGAGTGAATGAGTAACTAGAATTGCTTAGGAATTTGGTATAAATCATGAATGACCTTTTAGAGAAAGAGAGAGTGTGTCCTGATGAACTAGAAAAGTAAAACCTACGGTTTGGAGTGATATTTTCCTTACCATAAGATGCTTTCCAGAATTTAGATCTGAATTCAAATGAAGTTAAATCATATACGGTAACAAAGTGAGAAGATAGGAGTAAATTCTAAGTCGGATTTGACAATGCATTTCTGCACCCAAGTTGATATCGTTGTCTGGTGGCGTTTTGACCAATTCTATGTGAAATATACTGATTAGTCAATATAATCTGCATGAAATGTTGACTTGGAAAAAAAAAAATCTAATAACCCACTTCAAATGATCATTTGTGCTTGTAAGTGGTGGTAGACTGTCTAATACACATCGTTTCCCATACTATGCTAATGTCTGAACATAGCAAACTGAGATAAGAACATGACAATGTCTTTTAGAAATTACCTTAGAACATAGAAATAAAATAACTGTAAGTAACAAATCTCAAGCGTTATCATCCTGTGTACGTCTTTCAGATAACTTGTATTTGCCAACCTAGCTAAACTAGGATTCAGGTAAACTGATATGCAACATTTATAAGCAAGAAATCAATAACAAAAGATTCTATAATTAGAAATTACAATGACAAAGCTTAGACACGCCAAAATTAAAGAGTCAAGTGATAATAATACAGGAACAAATTACTAAATAAATAAGGAGTTAGGACTATCACCTCAAATAGTGAGTGTGTATGCTTATCACACTAATGTTTGGTGCATTACCCTGTTATAAACATATTAATTTCCTTATAGGATAATTTCGTATTGATATGTGTTTTAGTTTTGATATTGCATATACTGTATACAGCTATGGCTAAGTCTCATGCATTGAAAAAAAGAGCTGATCATTTCTGTGGCAACTCATCAGCCAAAATCAGTTAGGATGTGACCACCTCAACCACTGCTTTGGGGTGCCGTCTTTTAGTGGCTCATTACCTGTAAAATGATTGAGATGGGACTAACCCATGCTTTTAGTGTCAACTGTTGATTCCTGTTTTTTGGCTCCTGCGGGCATTGAGAAAAGGGCATGATGAAACAAGATCTGGCTGTTTTCAACTGGCTGCCTGGTCAGAAGGTTCTTTGATAGTTATCACGCTGGCATGTGAAGTATTAAATCGGCCAGCAACCATCTGGATTTTGAGTGGGTGTGGGTGTAATTAAGGCACTCCCTTATTAAGCTAGTTTTTTACAAGCTAGATTAAGTATCTGATTTAACATGCAAGTCAAGCATAGAAGCCAACTACATTTTGTGTTTTTAGCATGCTTTTGGCTCAAAACTTGGTTTTCAACTAGATTCTGAGTGTCATCCAAGTGGGAGCATTAGAGATGAGATTTATGCCTTTTTTAATAGAACATTTTTTCGATAGATGAATGTTTAATTATGACAACTTTGTATAGATAACTATATATCTCATTTTTGAAAGAATCACAAATTGCACTACTGAAGAAAAAGCCAAATGAAATTTGGTTCCAAAACGAATTTCAACTCCTGAGACTCAAAAATGCTTTGCTTTGTCTATGTCATATACTTTCGATTTATTATGCTAGTATTATATATACAAAAACAACAGTAACCTTTATTATTTTTTATGGGCTTTTCTTTTCTATATTCTACCTCAACATATTCTTTTCAGGTATTTAGTAGGCATTCTACGACTCATGAACCATGAGAGGTAGGTACTGGTACCTTCGACAATACACTTTAATGATGTTAGAGATGATCAAACCTTCTGCCTATCAGCGTGCCAAACGAATATGAAAAATATGTTCAAAATCTTATATTGTGTTTAACCCTATCCAAAGTGTTTAGGTGCTTAGTAGGTGAGCAAGAGTCAGCCATGTGGGGTTTCTCCAAGTCATGTGATACCTTCACTGGATTAAATAAACATTGGGCTGCACAAGCAAGGGTCAAGCGAATTACATGCACTCAACTGAATTGTACTTGTGATTATGAGTCATATTATATTTGCTTAGGTATAAGCTGTTCACAGTTTTCATGAATTTCTTATGCAATTTTAGTTTATTACTTTGTGAACACAAACCGAACCCCATCTAGTATGGGAAAAGGCTTAGTTGTATTTGTTGTACTTTATGAACACAAAGCAAACTCTTCTCAATGTATTTTCTTTCCTGCAATCGGTTCACATTTGGGGTTTATTAGGACTTCCAGGTTATTCCAGGCATGGTGAGAACTAATTAGTATCTTGGTTCATTTGATCTGTAAGTGATGGAACTTTCATTTGTTGTGATTTTCTATAAGGACCTTTATGTATTTGTTCTTTTAAAAATTTTGGTCCAAATTTGATTACGCTTTCTTGTTGTGGTTGGATGTTTTTTTAGAACTTGGAGGTTCATAAAGTTCTTGTAGTTCTGCATTTAGTTTCTGTAATTTCTGTTCTGTATTTCAGAGAATCTATCTTGTTTGGTTATATAGATGTTTTTAGGCATCGACAGGTGGGAATCTTGAGAGCTAGATTTGATGGAGATATCTCCGAGTCCAGGGGAGTTTGATTACTTGTTTAAGCTATTGCTGATTGGAGATTCCGGTGTTGGCAAGAGCAGTCTTCTATTGAGTTTCACATCAAATACATTTGAAGATCTTTCACCGACAATAGGTAAAAGAATAAGCTTTTGCGTGCATGTCCCTGCATAAGGGAGAAAATTATTGTATATGTCTCTTCTCCTTCTTCCCTGTGTGTGTGTGTGTGTGTGTGTGTGAGAGAGAGAGAGAGAGAGAGAGAGAGAGAGAGAGAGAGAGAGAGAGAGAGAGAGAGAGAGAGAGAGAGAGAGAGAGAGAGAGAGAGAGAGAGAGAGAGAGAGATCAGTCCATTCCAAATTTCTAACAAAATGTTGGAAATTGAGAACAGTAGCTAAGATAGACCTGAAAAATGTCATTACTTCAACCTTTTAAGCTTGTAAGATAATGTTTTCTAGCTTATTTTTCCCTGGAGTTCTGATTTGTCCATATTGTCTTATAACTTTGAATTTTGGTGCATTTCTAGGTGTTGACTTCAAGGTTAAGATGATGACCGTTGGTGGGAAACGACTGAAGCTGGCAATCTGGGA
This sequence comes from Brasenia schreberi, assembly GCA_036023115.1. Lineage (NCBI taxonomy): Eukaryota > Viridiplantae > Streptophyta > Magnoliopsida > Nymphaeales > Cabombaceae > Brasenia > Brasenia schreberi. Next base: position 33,202,057 of record JAYKKT010000090.1, on the reverse strand, counting down.
CACAGGTAAAGTTCTGCGCCATGTTATTCATGAATGAGAACCTTTATTTGGCTTATAACTGTGATGGCATTCTCACTAGAGCACTAAGCCATGGTGTATATGTTGTGTGGAAAGAAGAGGGATCTGACTTGTTCATCAGAAACAAAGAGATGTTTACTGGTACACTCACTTTTTGGTAGTGTCTCGAATTGGATGAAACAAGCTTACACACCATAAATCAAGTCTACTTTCATCAATGAGTTAACACTTTCTGTAAGTTGTCTTTGTGTAAAGAAGGTCTAAGCTAAAATATGCTTAAGTTGATGCTTGGTCTTATGCTGTATATATATTAGAGGAACCGTTAAGGGCAACATTCAATCATATGATGCTTGGGCTTGTGCTGTATACACACGTTTAGCAAAACCACAGTTTTAAAAACTTCTATCCATCCAAAATAGATTTTTCTATCCCCGATAAAGATGAAAAAAAGTTCATATTACATATATGTATATTGTTATGTACGTGTGTGGTGTGTGTGCACACATTTGCCTGTAAAATGTTTTCCAAAAGGTTCTTGTGTCCATTTGTAGTGATGTGTTAAACTTGAAAGAAATAGTCTAATGCTTCAAGATCTTTTTGAACAATATTTCATGTTGCAGCTGGACAGGAGAGATTCAGAACATTGACCAGTTCATACTATCGAGGAGCACAAGGAATAATAATGGGTATTTCTCTATCTATCTGTTAGTCCTCTCAGATTTTGATCTTGTTTTCATCTTCATCAGTGCAATATGGTGTGTGATAAGATTCAGTTAAAGTTGCTTCCTGTGGGAAACGGTTTCATATAAATATTGATTAACCTTTGAAGTATGACTCCTGCATGGATTGGTTTGGACTTTAGTACGTCAAACAAGTATGCTATAGATATTTTAGCTTTCTTCTGGAGTGTAGCATGTTAACCTAGATTATAAAAGTTGCCTTTTTGTTTTATGATGCTAATACCATACAACTTTGATGTATGTGGGAATGTTTAGTTAGCTATTTATTCTTAACAGTTTAATGATTGTAAAGACTAGCCTTAAGTATGAGATCGAGTTTCCTTTGTTATTTTCACTGGTTCTTGAGTTGTGACGTGCTTTGTCTTATAACTTCTGCAGTTTATGATGTCACAAGGCGTGAAACATTTACAGATCTTTCAGACATATGGGCTAAGGAAATCGATCTCTACTCTACTAATCAAGACTGCATCAAAATGCTTGTTGGAAATAAAGTTGACAAGGTAGTTATGATGATGAGAGGCTTCTTTTTTCCCTTAGGAACGCGCTTGTTACCATTTTCTTTTTTTAAGTCTTTGGAATGCATGCAAAAGATTATGATCAGATGGGTGCATCTTCCGTGAAATTCTATAGTGATATTTACATGTTTGTTGTTAATGTCCTCATACTCCTTCCATATGTTTTTCTTTAATTTTATGTTGGTGGAAATGCAAAAGGTTATGTAGTTATTAGATGGACACATTATCCTTGAAATTTTATGTTTGTGTATCATTGTATATGTGATTTCAGTCTGCAAAATCTGATTTTAAGACCCCAGTTTTCTTAAGTTGGCAGTCAACAAGTTTCGCTTCATGATGTTGTTGAGTTTCCATTTATCTTTTTTTGATTCAGTAATTCAAGCGGTTGCACTTAAAGTCTAGCTAGAACCAAAAGGTGCCTTACCGTTCTTTTGCTAGAAGGAGGAAGCCCAACCATGTTTCCATTGTCATTGGCAATTGAGTTGTCCCATGTATGACCAAGTTTTATCAAAACTCAGATAGGTTTGATATTGAATCAGTTAATTGTAACAGTAGGTCCTAATCATTATCTGTTACTTATTAGAGTACTCTCATGAGCTATTCTCAAGAGATGTTTGTAACATTTTTATGGTTGTGGATACACTGTAAGGTTTTTCAAAAAAATGACCAAGGGAAAAACTTTCGTTTATGTTTGCTATATCTATAGATTGATTTAGTTTCTTCTTCCTAGTTAGAGGAATTGTAGTTAGTCCTGTGTTCTGTATTGTATCGTTAGAAAATGGTGTTTTATTTGCTTAGTTAGACCTTTTGCATGCTTCTAGCACAATTTAATTATTTGGAAGCTGCTTTAGTTTTGATTTTGCTATATGTTTCTTCCCTTTTGTTAAACATTTTGGAATTCACAAACATTCAATATTAGAGCATTCCCCTGTCAACCACCGGTTTCTATGTCCATCTGTAATCTTGTTTGTACGTTGAACCTAGTCAAGGAGCATTTAACTAGTAAATTAGAAAATCAACAGTGCTCCTTGATAGCCCAGAGCTTTGAGTAAATATTAAGTTTGATTTAGTTGGAAGTCACATCTCTCAATTTTGCTAAAAACAAACAGACACGTTTCATCCTCTTGTTTAAAATGATACTGGACCTATGACTAGTATATATAGCTTAAGTTGAAACTACTTGAACTGTCTTTGTGTGTTTATGAATAACATTTTATTACCTTAATTAACTATCTGTCTGTCAGGGAGAAAAAAATATGTAAAAGTTTCACATGAATCAATCCATACAAATTTAAGCTGCTTCTGATTAGGTGGTTTGTCTGCACAAAGTTGTTCATTCAATACTTTGAGTACATAATAGTTTCACAGTTTCACTGGATTTGTTCCTGAATTGCTTTATGTTCTGCACTAAGCACAATTTTGCAGATCATGCTGATCCCAAAAATGTCTTGCTTTGCAGGAAAGTGAGAGGGTTGTGACAAAGCGAGAAGGAATCGAGTTTGCAAGGGAATATGGATGCCTTTTTCTTGAATGCAGTGCAAAAACGCGGGTTAACGTAGAACAGTGCTTTGAAGAGCTTGTTCTAAAGGTCAATATTCAGTGATTCTAATTTTCTCCTTCTAAGATTCATAACTGTAGAAAAAATTATCATTGTAGGTTTTGCATGTACTCATTATCTTTTCTTTGGGTTTTTCCTTGAGTTCTTTACGAGTTCTAGTTAAGTTTATTTCCTTGTTTACCACGCTCTAAATTAGCTGTCATCTCGCCCCAAGGTGCTTCATCTGTTGGCTTATTATGTAGTAGTTGTAATTTTTATGTTTGCATTATGTCACATTACACAATGTCGGACAAATTGTTGAAGTGCTTGGTGGTTTTCATGTTAAATCCTATTATCCTTGGAGTTGATCATGATGAACTTAGCTTTGAAACAATGTCCTTTTGTTGCATAGAAATCCTGCTTGAGCTTCCTTAGTAGTTGTAGGCAGTAGAATCCAGTGCTTCAATGTCTGAAGATGAGTTTTGTTTTCCTTTGCCTTTTCCCTATAATGCACTTGAGCTCGATGCCCTCACATCAGGCATTGGACACCTGGCTCATAAGACATGTTTGTAACCTTTTTGTGGGATCTAGCTCAGGTTTGTTGTTGAGATTCACTTTTTAGCTATTAAGGACTCCTGCTAAAATGTGGCTACCATAATGTTTTCCCAGATCTTGGACACGCCGAGCCTCCTGGTGGAAGGTTCATCTGGTGTAAAAAAGAATATTTTCAAGCAAAAGCCTCCTGAATCAGATGCTGCAACAAGTAGCTGCTGTTGAAGTGCAGTTGTGGTCGAACATTTGATGTCTTATTGATGTTATTCTTGTTGACTTGATAAGTGTTGCTGTTGCTGTTTCTCTTTCCTGATCGTATTTCTTGTGAGATTGTAAATTTGTGTGTTTTAATTATTTCCGTGTCTTGGTTCTATTTAGGTCTGCTATCATTAGATTTCATTGTATTTCCCTTTATCTGCGTCTCTGTGATGCTTTTCTTTTTGCAAGTATCCATGCACATTGCACATGCCATGAAGGATGTCCTTTTTCTTTTCTTCTTTAAAGGAGAGCTGAGTTTTCTTTTTCCAAGTTGTTCATGTCTTTGTTAGGAAGTCGTGTTGAGTGGCGTATTGCTACCCCTGTTTGACACATTTAGGAGTTGTTTGATTGAGAGGGTTGAGACTATAACTAAGACTGCAGTATTATTAGTTCTCCTTGTAGTCATGCGGGCTTCGGCACGCAGCAAAATGCGGGGTTGTGGGACACCGCTTTTTATATGATTACGAGGTCCATCAGCAGCCCACCCTTTGGGGTGAGGCGGATTTCAGTCCCATAGTCTCTGCCTCTTAATCTAAGACCTTTTTGGGGCTTTTTCATGGGGTCCTGTGCTTGGTCAAGTAATCCCAATGCCCGTTGTTCACCTTCAGGAGGTGATGGGGGGATGGGCCACTTACTTTTGAGGATCAATGTGCGGGCAGCGGCCCACGCCGGGGTTCACTTTGCGTGGGGCGCTTCTGCCCGTGATCCCACTTTCAGGGTTCCAGCCTATGCGTTCCCCTCAGCCAAACAAACAGCGCCCAGTCTTGTGACATTAGAAGCGCTAATTGCCACCAATAGTGGCGTCACTGTAGGTTGACTTTTGTTGTATTGAAGGGCGTCATACACAGGGATCACCCGCAATTTAGCACAAAGCTGTACTTTGTGACCGTGGATTAGTTTAATTAATTCATAACTCTACACTACAATGCTACAGGCCGTAATAAGTTATAAATTACATGGAGTTAATAAGATGCTGCTGTTAGCAGGTCAGTCTCGATCTAACTTCTGGGTCAATATTTCGAATCCCAGCATGCCCACAATGGAATCTGATAACTGAGATTTCAATTGGTATGTGTCTGCCTACCCCCAGCTTTCCTAGATAGAAGTAACAAATAAATGACTCCAAAACTAGGAATTGGCAATCCCAGTGGTGGTTCCACATTGAGCTAGGGCTGGGTATCCGTTTTACCCTACCCTACCCTAAACAGCTCCGTGGGCTGTTTGCCCCATCCCGCAAAAACTCTGCATCCACCATTAACAATCTTTTGTGTATGTCCAAGATATGCTGATATACCTTAAGGTTGAGAGTTTTTTTTTTTGAAAGTTGGAGCACTATAGACCCGTTCATTTTAAGCACACATATGGTTGACATTGAGTCTTGGTATTGGATCATCTGGGATAGATAGCAAACCCATTTTGGGCAGTTTCAAAAGGTTTAGATTTGCTCTTCACATGATTAAACAATTGGAGTTAATTTAGTTAAAGAAATGCTTAATTTAATTAAAAATGCCCTCGATATTACCAAATTGAATTATAGTATCCTTCTCCGGACGTGCAAAAATTCAATTCGGCCATGCTCTAGGTGTTTTACCCATTTTTCGGTACTAACGTTCACCTCGTATTGACTTTCGGCAACATTGTCGCGGGCACCGAATTCATCATTTTCCTCAATTTCCTTATGCTTTGCTTTATGTATCCACATGAAAGATGACTCCACTCATCAATGTTGATCATAGGCATTGGAGAATCGAGTCTCAATTAGGGTTTCAAATGTAAACATTTAAACCGAATTTAAGGGCAAAACAGTTCTTGGGTTGAAAACTTAGCCCAAGAGTGAACGTTGACATTATGATTGAATGCGTTTTTCATAAAGAATGAAAATGAATTATAACATAAGGAGAATTCATTTATAATTAAACGAAACAAGAAATTTGGAGAAACGACCTGCCTTAGTTTGAAGCTTTCATCCGCTCTATATAAAGCGACTATATCCCACAATGGCAACCTTAAAACAATTGAAGCAATCAAATACACTGACGAATAGGCCTAACGTTTCATGGTCTTTTCCCCTCGGACACTTGAGCGATGGCCAACAAGACTCTGGCTAGTGTGATGACCCTGCGGAAGATGCTGCCCGCGGGAACGCTAACCGTCTTCCAGCTGCTGGCTCCTCTCCTCACCAACAATGGCGAGTGCCATCGTGCCCACAAGTACGCCACCGGTGCACTCCTCTTGTCCTGCGCGCTCTCCTGCTTCTTGTCCACTTTCACCGATAGCTTCACCGGAGCTAATGGCAAGGCCTCTTATGGTATTGCCACCATGAAAGGAATGTACGTTTTCGGCGACGGCGGCGATAACTGCCCTGATCTCTCCGCTTACCGGCTAAGGCTTAGCGATTTTGTCCATGCCTTCTTCTCGGTGTTCGTCTTTGCCGCTGTAGCATTGCTCGATTCCAACACCTCCACTTGCTACTACCCGGCCATCCGGACCGAGGAAAAGGCCCTTAACATTGCCCTGCCTCCGGCCATCTCTGCCATAGCCAGCGTCTTCTTCTTGCTCTTCCCCAACAAGCGCCATAACATTGGCACGCAGCTCTGACGGCACATCCCAAGGCAACAAACAAACAGGGACTTCTAGTGCCTAACATATGATAATAGCCATCCTGTCTTAATATCAGATCCTACTTCCAATCATACGTCAATTTGGTTGAAAATATAACATACATTGAAAGATCGAATCGTAAACTTTATGTGTACCCCCCAAACAAAAAGAACGTTTACTTGAAAGAGGCATTTGCCTGCTTTGAAGGATATTTGGGGACTTGGAGTACGGTGTTGGTACGCTGCCATTATCTGTTTCATTGGTGGCTGAATTATTTTCTAATTACTACAACAAAGCACGTATCATGACCAGTGGTGTGATTCAAGAATTTTTTTTTACTTCACGTTTATAAAATATTTAAATAATAAAGAATGATTTAGTTTATTGTAAGTTAACTGCTAACGTGAAAACAAAGAATTCATGATAGAGGAAAAATCTTAATTGTTGTTGTTATGTTTACAAAATATTAATATTTTATATATACAATAACAGACTTAAAATACTTTAAATTTCGAGTTAAACACATGCCTCACGTCCCTTCAACTCAAGTAGGTCTGCCACTGATGATGATTGAGACGATCATCTAATCCTGAGGACCTGACACGCCGGAACACTGGGGTGCAATAATTACTCCCCAACAATGTCTTTTTTTGCTTTTGTATTTTTCGACTTATATTCATTTCTTTGCCGTTCCAACGATTTGGAAGATCCCCAGGCTGTTTGATTGTTAGAATGGCCATCCACGTTAAATGGTCCCTGAGATTGAAACATAACTGGTATATATGTGACGTTTTGCCTTTGATGACTCCCACACTGCACTTCTAAGGAGGCCTTTATTTGGCTGTGTGAACTTTGTCAAAAGCAAAACGAGAGGTAAGGATAAAATGGAAACAGGGTAAAAGTAGCACATTCTATATATACACTTACTGCTATGAGATCGCGTACTTTTATACACTTCCATAGAGGAAATTAACGCGAAGTTCTCCTTCTGTGATGCAGAGAGTACATCAACTTCTTCCGAAAATTACATGCCATCATGTTTAATGAATTGCACACGGCTGCAGTTTCTTGTAAAAGAGAAATAGGCAAATAGATAAGGTGCACTGAGTAGGCGAGAATGCATCCTTTTTTTATATCCATTGATTTAGCTTTTAGCGTTCAAGTAATGAAACGAAATTAGTGATTTTGCGTCCAAGAGCAGGAAAGTTTTGATGTTCACAGTGCGCTTCATGTGGATGATCTAAGACGCAGTTAAAACTGCATTGCGATGACGCATAGTCAGGCTACGCCGGCGGCCCAGCACGTAGTTAAATCCCTTGCCATCATCATTGAGGGCAAGATGGATGACCATGCTTTTCCCTTTCTCGATTGCTTATCTGATTAAGGAGGAATTATGACTCTCGTCACCGGTAGACACCAATTTTGTGTGACGTTAAAGAAGCCGACCCTCTTTATCTTCGATAAAAGGCGTAATATTTATCTATTGATGGGCACCAAAAGATTGGAACTTTATAAGGGGCTCGGTAGAGCATCATACAACAACAACAAAAAAGGGTGAATACTGTTTGTTTCGAGGTAAAAATGATGAGATTTTACATGAAAACAAAAGAAAAAATTACCCACGAGCACTGAACACCTTTACCATCTAGAAGTATCTTCTTTCGTTATTCGGCATACACACTTGTCCAGAAAACTTAGCCAGTATAAAAGGCCCCACGAACAAAAGGAACGTTCCATTTATCGCTCCTTACCTTTATCCGAAGGAGAGAAAAAGGGAGGGAGAGATGAACAAAGAGGTTAGAGAAAAAAAGTTGCAGGAGGTCAAACGATCGTCGTTCCTTTTCACGATAAGAAAAACTCTTTTTTTATCTACTTTGACGCTCTCCTACTCCTTACAAAGAGAAAAGGCAGAGAACGAGGAAGAGAAGGGATAGAAAAGAGGAATTACCACAAAGCGGAAAGACAAATGGTCACCCTGTTCTCCATCTTTCTCTCCGCATGGGAATCGACTTACATAAAGGGTAGTAAGCGTTTTAATTATGTTTCCTCTTTTCTTTGGCCATACATTTGAAATTTTCTCTGGGATGATGTTACCTTGTACCATCTTACCAGTGGCATGGATCCACTACGCATCATAAAAAGTAAAATTAATTTGACCTCTGTATGGAAGCTTTTATGTGATAAGACTTTGACATTTTATTTTAATCAAGTAAAGAATTGGCTTGTAGTAAAATCCTTAAATTATGTGTCTTCATTGTATCCAACTGCCACCACACAAAGTCCTATTTAATTATAAATTGGTTTGTCAAAATTCAGTAATTCCCTGGAAATTTGATTTTTTCTTATATAAAGCTTGAGAAATTACTATGCTATTTCACTGCAATCACACGGTTCGTTTGCGGTGTCAAACTTTTGGGTTTGAATTGGATTTAAACTGTACAAAGTCCAACAAAACAAATATGGGCTAATCTAATTCAAATTGAACAAACAAAAGCATAATCATATCCAAATAAATCCACTATAATTAGATCAGGTAGCCGTTAAAACTTGAATTTTTTTGAACCAAAATCAAAAAGCACAGTTGCGAGTCTGTAGGCCTACTGTCTAAAATGGGTCCTAAAAAATATTAGTACCTCTACAGGTGAGTTTGCTGGTCTATTAGGGCAGGTCCATTTAGGGTTTGAGTTCATTTTAACGTGAGTTCAGTCTTGTAGTCATATCAAGATCAGGATTTCTCATGATCGTCTCCAAAGCACATATGGATTATGTCATTAAAGCGCACAAACTGATGCAAAGATTTTCATGATGAGTTAAATGAATAGAAAACTGGGGAGAGCTCTCCCATCTGGAAGAGCTTTGCATGTTGTACCTCGCAAAGGAGAAGGCTTTTCCTGCCTTAGTCCATATGAAAGAGAAGGCAATCCACTTGAACATCGATCCCAACTTGGCAACTCCATCTTGGAATAGTTCAAGAAGTCTCATCTGAACTCTCGCACTCCTCTATAAGTAACTTAAAGGGGACGATGGAAGCGTATCGAGTAGAATTTAAGGATTTCACCATTATTGTGATTGCTTTGCTAAAGATGCTTTTTTGTAAGAAGGTTATCCACCACTTTTGTTGGATTTAATCAACATAATCAAACAATACTTGGATAAACCAATGCAACCTTACAAAGTTTGGTTCCAATTTGGCTGCTTCCGGTTCTAAACCTGATAAGTCTATTTGTATCACCATATATGCAAGCCAGAGATCTTGTACTGTTGAGGAAATTTATGCTCATAAAATGTTGTAAACAAAACTGTAGGGTAGGAGTTGGCTTAGAAGGAACATGATTCAATTGTACTTTAAATACATATGTCAAGCATAGATTGCATCTGTTGATTATTTCACTGACAATTCAGCATTGGATTGATATTTTCCGGGCAGCGGAAGTGCGGTTGATCGAATCGGCCATATACTACTTTTGTATGTTTAGCCAAATGCTGAGAAGTTTTTGTTTTTGGTACAATGAGTAGAGCCGAAGCCCTGTGTATCAAACTCATGACCTTCAACTTGTGTATCCAGGTGAACTATTGTTCTTTGTGCGCCTAAAAGGTTGATCAAATGAAATTAGCTGAAGTGAGTCGGAATCGGCTCCTTGTGTGATTTTCAATCGATGAGAATACATACCATCACTATGCACTTGATGTTTGTTCACCTCATTAAGTACAATTGTGAACGAACCCAACAATATCCAAGAAAAAAAAATAGGGAGTCAACTGCGGGTAAACTCTCGGTACACTGATTCCTGCTTATTAAGCTTCATGGTGTGTGGGCTGATGCACCGCCAAACCGTATTGAGGATGGTCAACAGCAGAATTTGCTACTTGGTTTGCTGTTGGTGGAATTATCCCATGGAGCAAGCATTTCATGAAGAATTTGCTTAGTTAATTGAATCCTTGATCTTCGTACCTCTATACGACCCATGCTATATTCCTTTGAGTAAAACCTCCTTTGCCTCTTTACATCTCCACTTCAATCCTGTGTAATTGGAGTTTATCCCAGTTCTTGCGCAACTCCAAGATACCTTTCTTGAACCCCAGTTCTTGCAAGTCTATCCCATGCACTCTAAGCTTCAGCACTATCAAAAGGAAAGTTTAAAACACTTCGGGTCAGTTTTTTTAGAGTAAGAATTGTTGGAGATGTTACCCATTAAAATTAATGAAGGTCGGTTAAAATGGAGAGGAGTATCATGTATTATTTGTGACAAAAGATACCATTAAAATTAAAAGGTAAATATTATAAAGCAACAATTATACCTGCCATGTTTTATGGTTCTAAGTATTGGGCAGTTAATGATCAACATGTAAAAAAAAATGTCGGTAGCATAAATGAAGATGTTGAGATGATAGTGGTCATATAATAAAAAATCATATAAATAATGAAGTTATTATAAACAAATTGAGAGCGACAACAATAGAGGATAAAATAAGAGAATATTGTTTAAGATGGTTTGAACATATATGAAAAGAAAATCAAAAGAAACGTACGGTATGAAAACTAAATTTTGAAAGTATTAAAAGAAGACCACAAAAGTGTTGGAAAGAAACAATAAAGAATGACCTAACTTAGTTAACTGCTACCAATACAGATTACAGGGCTATGTGGAAACAAAGAATTCGTGTAGCCTACTTATCTCGTAGGAGGAAAAGGCTTAATTGTTGTCTTGAAAATTACAGTAAATAATAAAATCTTGGGTGATCGTCCACTTGCCACGACCTCCACTTTTTGAGGTTCACTGCACTACAACCTATACCGTAGTTGTCACAAATTAAAAGCATTTAACTCATCCAACAAAAATCGTCTACCAACTAGATGGACGGCAACCACCACCCTTTTTTCTTTTTGATACGTAAGCTGGGGTGAGGCAGACTGCTCCAGAGATGCACATCGCGCCGAGATCGAGATCTTCCACTTTCAGGGCTTTCTAGGTCAACCGAAATAGCTGCATCTCCATTTTCATTTTCGAGGCGAGGAGTTTTACGCCCACCCAGGATCGAATTCACCACCTGCAAGGTGGGAGTCACAGGGCCCTGCCAGTTGAGCTAACGACTCTGGTCTCCGTGCAAGAGCCGTGCGACGACTCGCGTATCCCAGTATCAAATGCTGAAACCTTGCCCCACGCCAGCTAGTCAAGGCCCCCCACCAATCATCCGTCAAAAGCCATGGGATAATCATCTACCATTTTTTCCCCAATTCTCTTTTACTTTTCCATCACCGTTTCTCTCTTTCGTTCGTTCTTAATGAGCATCATCATTTTCACGAATTCCTTATCCACCAGGGAATAATAGCAATGAAGCACAACAAAGCAATAATCTAAAATTTTGTTGATCTTTTCATTATTATTGTGACAAATGATCAACAACAACGCCCATCATATACATGATATCACAACGATACAATTCAGCCTCGAATGGATCCGTGTTGTAACACCAAAAGCCATGGATGATAGCCTTCATCTGAGATCACTTCGACAGAATTTACTCCTTTTCTGCGCCTTCATTAATCATTGGGACACAATTCTTCATCACTATATGATTTTCAGAAGAAGAAGAAGAGCGCCCCATGAACATTTCTTACACGTAGAGAGAGAGAGAGAGACGTCTGCAACCTAATCTTTCATGGATAGCTGGTGAAAGTTAATATAAAAAAGCTAATTTTTGGATGACGGGGACGATTTTGAGTGGATTCAGTCATCACCCATCTTTTCAACGAGTTTCCGGAAGCGTCCCGTTGCGAGAAAAAATAACAAGGGGACGCCGGGAAACAGAGAGAGGGTGACAAAGGGGAAGGGGAAGATTTTGGTGGCAGATGAAGAAGGGAAAAGAGGAGAAAGAGAAACCGAAGGTCTAGTCGATCCGGAGAAGGCGACGGAGGTCCTTAGTGGCGGAATCTTCAAAGCATTTCTTGACGGAGAAACTTGGGATGGGAAGAGAGCTCGGACACGGCGAGGCCGAGAACCCCGGTCCAGCGTACTCCGGCAGGGAAAATCCAGCCAGGCCAATCTGGCGCGGGACGAGGGACGGGTCCGGCCCGAGACGGTGGGTGCTGACGATGATGAGATCGCCAGGAAACCCTCCGCCTGTCGTACCAGCAGCCGGAGGCGGCAAAGGCTGCCGATCCTTGACGGAGTCGAGGGATTGACCACGCTTCAAGATGGTCACCTGACCCATCCATGTCACCGGATTCTTTACCGCTGCTTTCCTTCCGGGCTGTTTTACAGCATCTTTCACCGGTTTTTTTGGGGGTTGCTTCTTTTGGTGGGTTGCCAGATCGGTCGGTTTCCTGGCCTGTCTTGGTGGGTTTCCAGCCTGATAAGCGCATCTCCGGCGGGAAATCCCTATAGGAATCCCGAGACCTTGGTTGAGGCAATCCTGTGGCCGTAATACCTCCGTTCCCATGGCTAAGAGAAAGGGAGAAGGAGAAGGAGAAGGAGAAGGAGAAGGAAAGGGAGAGGGAGAGGGTTTCTACAGAGAGAATGAAGAGGAAGAGAAATCGTCTCCTTTTGTACAAAACGAAAAGTCGGTGGAGAGATTACAGATTGATAATAGAGAGAAGATGGTCTTCTTTATAAGAAAGAAACCTTCGCCTGTGGGTGGTCAAAAGAAGCCACCCACGTTCGGAGTTTCTTCCTCTTTCTCCCTCTTTCTTTTCTGCTTGCTTCGTTCTCCTTTTCTTTCAATCTCTCTCTTGCTCCCATTTTTTTATTGTGTGAAGGTGAAAGCGAGAAAATGGAGGGTGGGGTCAATGCGTTTGCCCACACTGGCCATTCATTGGAATGGCGTGTGTTAGGAGAAAGCCACCTACTTTAGTTGGCACTCTTGATGCTCGACACGTGGACGGTGTAGACTCAGTCCTGAGGTGGATGAGCGTGACTCAGCTGGTTCGCTTTCGTGTAGCATGGAGATCCATCTTAAATCCTAACCGTACATCTGACGCAAAACATATTAAGATGGACAGTAGGGCTTACAATATATGCTATAGACAGCTTATATGGATGTAAATTTTACAAGCTGGCTCATAAATTATTCACCAAGATACATATGAATTGACATAATAATGCATTTTAGATTTGGCTTCACTCATCTTGGTTGGTATAATGTAATTAAATGATCAAATCTCTCAATTTACATTATAAGAAAAGGAGGACTTAGTTTCTAATCAAGAAATCAAGCGCATGAATATGATTTTGGTTTATGTAAGTAGGAGGGTGCCCAAACTTGATTTGGTCCAATTGTTCCTTTTCAATCGGATCCGAAAGTCCCTGAATTCTAGTAAAGAGGATTAATAAGGATCTTATGATGTGATTAACAAAGTTTAATGTGGTGTCATGAACTTGGTCATGTGTGCTTGATGATTACCATTTGCATTGCCAAAGTTTTCTCACCTAACATTAGACACATGACCCCACTTGTTCTTAAAATTACATTTATTACGATAGCTTTAAGCTAACAAAGGGCGTACACGACAATGCATCAATATTGATGTAGAAAATTTTCTTCCTTTTAATAATATTCCTACCACAAAGAAAAAAGAAGTTCAAAAAAATAAGGTTGAATATGGTGGATGGCTGATTAGATTGCAATTTTTTTTTAACATGTCATAATAAGGAGTCTTGGATACGGAGAGACACCAACACAATTGTTTAGTCTTCAGAGCAAGTTAAACCAGCAAAAGAGATAGATTGTTTTCTTTTCGTTTTGTTGCAGTGGGTGGTCGAAGCCTAATGCGTGCATGCACACACTCGCACGCCCCTGGAGTCGAACTCACGACCAAAGACATGAGAGTCAGAGAGCCCTGCAAGATAAGCTAAAGCTCTGCGTGCTAGAGTTTGTCCATGAAAAGCTTCGTAGAACTTGAACCAGTTTGCTCTACGATTATCACAGATGTGTCTAACATGGACTTAGCTCCAATTTGGTGAAGCTCTATTAACTTCATGCTCGATTTGATCTCAGAATGGCAGTTGACTTTAGCTTCTCTCGCCTTTCATTTGAAATTAAAGTGATAAAACATAAAATCTATTATTGATTATACTAATCAAACGGTAGAGATGACGAAATTTTTTTAGTGGTTTTGTAATTTTAGGGGTTCCTTAAATCTAGAATGTGTGTGAGAGAGACTTACACTAAAATCTTTCGTACTAATTTGAACAAAGGACTCTTAATAAACGACCCAGATTATTTCAACTAGTTCGATAAGATTTCTTTGGCTCTCATTTCCGCGCACCTCTTTATATGTGTGCATCTTTTAATGATTGAAATAATCATCATCTAAGACGGCTTTCCGTATTTTAAATAATTTATACATTAAATAATGTAATATATTTAATCAGGGTCTGCCTAACTCGACTTGCCTGTGAAAAAAAAAAGAATATAAACTACCGACAGTAGAGGTAGGCAGCAGCATCCCCATCAAAATTAAAATGAGAAAAAATAAAAATTTCTGGGTCTCGAAGGCCCCATCGGAGCAGGACTTAGTCATGCCGGCGCTAGACGACGCGCGCTCACAGTCGTCAACTTAGGGCTAATAAATCAAAAACAGATCGACTCGTTTCTTATACGAGCTAGCTCGTGTTTTTGTATTGATGAATATGTACGTGTTCGGGAGATGTTTGCTGTTTTAGACAATTTGAACCCAACTTGTCTGAACTCGCTTGTACGCTCACTGCAGATTTATTCGACTATGTTTGAACTTGGGCTCATGTTCGTTTCGACTCATTCGAACAGATATTGTAATATTACTGAGAACGTCTATTTTACCCGTAAATTAGGGATGGCAACGGGCCGGGGCGAGGCAGGTTTTCACTCCATCCACACCCACTCTGCACTAGGAACCCACTATGAGAGCCCGTCCTGCTGCACCCTACCCCGTGGGTCTTGGAGATCAAACTTCACAATCGCTTTGGTATTGTTCTATTCTACTCCACTTCAATCTATAAAAAGAAAATCTTTAAAGAAATTTTGTTTATATCATATATTTTACATAAAATGTAAAATTTACTTTATAATTGCATATTATTAATTTAGAAGTGAAAATATATGTGTGTATATACCTTTAGTATAAGTATATATATAATACACATATTTTTTATCTGTTTATCATTTTTTTTACCTTCAACCCTGTCCTGCAGCGGGGTAGTTTTTTTTATTTATAAAAAACCAGAGACATGTAGGAGCAAAACAGGGTGGATATCCACATGGGCAGGTAGAGAAGAAAATAAATAATACATGATTAAGACACAAGAAAAAGGAAAACTAGAATAATTTATTCAGTCTGTGATTAAAGAGAGCCTTTCGTTTTCTAAGGAGATGCAGGAAAACGAGAAGAAAAAAAGAGAAGGTAAAAGGAAACGAGAAGAGAGAAATGGGAGACCACCCTTATAGTCCCCACTCAATAATGTTAATATCAATGTGCATATATATATATATATATATATATATATATATATATATATATAGAGAGAGAGAGAGAGAGAGAGAGAGAGAGAGAGAGAGAGAGAGAGAAATTAGTATATGTATACGGTTAAATCTACGTAAAGATTTTTATTGTTCAGTCGGCTTGATCAATAATAAAGATTTATATAAAGATTTATATTTGAAAAACAAAAAGTACCGTTATATTTTTCACACTTCGCATATAATGTATCATGTGCATTAAATATTTTTTAAATTCAAACTCCATGAACTGTCAAGATTTTTAAGCAAGAGTGAGTACGTGCATAAACTATTCTCTCTCTTTATATATATATATATATATATATATATATATATATATATATATATATATATATATATATATATATATATGTGTGTGTGTGTGTGTGTGTGTATGTATGTATGTGTATTCTCATTCGCAGAAGGCTGCCTCAAAGAGACTTTCTTATGAGTAAAAGTCCAAGAACTTTCTTAGGATAAAAAAATTAGGATGTCAATTAATAGAATAAGATTAGGTAATTAAGCTTTCCTACTTTTATGCAACGGTAATTACAAAATGTAAAAGTTTGGCTTTCACCTAAATTTTTGATTTTCAATTATGATACATTAATCCTATATCATATGTTAGAAACCAGAGCTAAAACAAGAATAGCGCTCAGGTCAGAGGCCATTTAATTGGCTCTGAGGTGAGTGGTCATACCTTGATCTGCAGAAATGTAAATAATGATCTTAGATTAATCCAGGAAGTGTAGTGTATTTGCGGCCTTCGGCTCACTTGAACTGCCATATGGCTTATTACGTTGAGTGAGCGGTAATTAAGCCTTTGTCCTTAGGGCTAGGAGAGAAACCAAAAAAAGAACGAGTCTGGCATTAATCTGTGAGTGAAGCAGAAGATTTTTGAGTGAAGAAGGTGATACTGATGATGAGGAAGACCAGACAGACCGACATGTGGGTGTCAGCAAAGACGCGATCAATACTGAAAAACGGATCCGGGTAGCAAAAATAATTAATAGCTGTGATGAACGCATTCATGGTGGGAGGAAATCAGCACCAATAAGAACAAAGAATCTCAAATGTGAATTATAACAGGTTCCTTCTCCTATAGAAAGGGAATAAGAAAACGTCGTATAATGGTTCATACCTGATTAGTTAATCAGTTGACCTGTATCCTGATGATTCTTAGAGACTAATCAGGGTCAAATGAAAGTCAAGAATCTTTTGTCAAAACGGATGATGAGGATGGAGCGATCGATACCTTGGGGCCATTTTGAAGACATCCTGTTAAATAACCTCTAAAAATTAAAGAATGAGTTTTAATAATATTTACTCAATCTCAGCTGTTATCAGTACCATAGGGTGTTTTATGATGATGATGATGATGATAATGCGAGCTGTTTTGATTTTTGTGAGACACTCGGCCTGCCAGTTTCAACCAGTATGATTGCATTACGAATCTTTCGAGTTTCAACCAAACGCGTCGATCCGTAATCTTAAACATTAGATGATCTGCTCTCGGTTGGTGAGATGAACGGCGCAGAGTAGATCTCTTGACCCTATATTTACCTCCAAGCTTTCTCGTTTCCTAGTTCATTGCCAAGCAACACAAGTTCCTCTTCTTAATTTCATTCCGGCCATGGCCATGAGAGACACCCGGCCCCGCGTGTTAATGCTGCCATGGCTAGCATTCGGCCATATCCTCCCTTACGTGGAGCTCTCGAAGCGTCTTGTTCAGAGAGGCTTCGTCGTTTTCTTCTGCACCACCCCTCAGAACCTCTCTGCCATTGATGCAAAGATCCAAGGTAGTGGGATCCATGCCATTCCCATCCATCTTTCACCACTTCCCGGCCTTCCTCCGGGCGGTGAGTCCACCGGGACCATACCGAACCATCTCATTCCTCTTCTCGAGAGAGCATTTGATGAGTCTGCCCCTCAGTTCTCGGCGATTCTTCGAGCCACGGAGCCCGACTGCATCTTCCAGGACCTCATTCCGTGGGCAATAACGGCCGCTTCCGAGCTCGGCATTCCCTCGATACCGTTCTTGGTCGTTGGGGCGATATGCACGTCTTATATCTACTTCATGGCGAAAAGGAGCCACCTGATCGCTTCCCACCTTGACTTTCCCGTGGATTTCGACGTTAAGGGTATGCTTCTATTCAAAGAATTCTCCAGTTTTCTATTTCTATGATTGTAACCGAGCTGTAGCAATTTTTTTTAAAATTTAAGATGAACTAAAGTCTACGGTTAAAATTCGTATGTTTTATAGTCCTACAGTGAGTTCAGGCCCAGAAATTTTCGATTAGCTGGTGAGTTGTAAACACACTTGTGTGTTGTCTTCTTGTACATGTCATCCTTTTTCCAGCAGATAATCACGATGATCTCAGCGTGCGGAAGATGGAAGAGACTTTGGACAGCAAGGGCGGCAAGCGCGTCGATCTTATGAAGAGAATGATAGAAACCCTGGACAGATGCTCCGGAATCATCGCCGTGAAGACGCACCCGGTGATGGAACGTCGATTCGTCGACTACTTCTCCAAGATTACAGGCAAGAAAGTTATCCCCGTGGGCCTCCTCCTGCCTCAAATCGACTACCACCATCCCTGCGAGTACACTTCATGGCTCGACCAAAGGCAAGACTCGTCGGTAGTCTACGCCTCTTTCGGCAGCGAGTACTTCATGACAAAAGAGCAAATAAGAGAGATAGCTATGGGTTTGGAGTTAAGCAATTTACCCTTCATATGGGTGGTGAGGTTCGTTAAAGAGGATGGAATGAAGGAAATGAGCTTAGAAGAGGCACTGCCGGAAGGCTTTGTTGAGCGGGTGAGGGAGAGAGCGTTGGTAGTGAAAGGTTGGGCACCGCAGTTGAAGATTCTTAGTCACAGAGCCCTCGGTGGCTTCCTTTCGCACTGCGGCTGGAGCTCTATATGCGAAGCAGTCAGCTTAGGCGTGCCTATAGTGGCCATTCCTATGCATCTAGAACAGCCGTTCACTGCTAAGCTTGTCGTAAGAGATATGGGTGTGGGATTGTTGGTACACAGAGAAAAAGGTGGCGGATTCACCAAGGGTGAGGTGGCAAAAGGAATCAGGACGGTAATGGTGGAAGAAGAAGGCAAAGAGGTGAGAAAGATTATTAAGGAGATGAAGGAGAGGGTAGAGAGAGACAGTGAGTCTGAGCTTGGATTGTTGATGCAGGAAGTAGACAAGTTTGCATTGAAGAGAAAAGCTAATAGTAACTAAGACCTCAGATTATTGTAATAAGTAGTAGATTTTCTGTGGAATCCCTGCTGTAATTTTTCCTTTTGGCCTAAGTTTAGCAAACTTTCTCCACCAAATAGACTTTAGGAGTTTTCCAATCCTGTGTACTGCACATGACTGGAGGGTGCTTACCTTTTCCTTTTCGTCAATAAAATCATCGTTGTTGCTAAAGGAACACCCCTTCTTACCAAGATGCACCTTCTTTCTCAAATTGCCCCACTGAAAGCGGCAGCTGAACTGATAGAGATCTCGACTCACGAGATGGTCGTGAGTACGATGCTTGGAGCTTGAAAACCTCGCTTCGGTCTTTTTAAGCTTGAGTAATAAGTCTCTACGATGCGCACCTAGAATGTTAGCTCAACTGGCAGCCCCCTTTGGCGTCATTGCTGCTGGGGGGAGTTCGACTCCCAGGGCATGCACCTTAGGCTTTGACCTTCCTTCGTAACAAAAAAGAGAGTCGGTCTCTATGATGCTGCCACTGGGGATGTGGAAGGACCGTGACAACTGCCAGGCTCTGTGTATCATGAAAAGATTTAACAGTCGATGCAGCCACTGATGGCTTCAATCGACCACAAGATGATGAAACCTACAAAACTAAGTCCCAAAAGGACAAGAAAAAAAACTTGTATAGGTGATGCACAAAATAACTTGTTGAAGAGCAAAATCGAAAAACTAATGAAATTCTATGTCACCTTGTATGCTTCCATGGAAAACTTAAGAAAGACTTTTTTTTGAAGGGGCGGGGGTACAAAAATTAAGAAAGCCTTTAGTTAACTTTACAACAAAGCTAAAAGCTAAGAATGATCAACTCCAGCGTTGAATGGGAATCGTCAACTTCTTGAAGACCCAAGTAGAAAACTTGGAGGGAAACCAAGCTCTAGGAAATGGCAAGAAAGCTGAACAACCACGTCTAAACCCTTATGAAGAGCCTACGTCATACAAAGGGGACCTTGATGGAGACATTATCGAAAACAATTCTGCCATTAACAATGATTATCAAGATAAAACCCAAAAAATATTTAGCAAATTGATTGTCACTTTATCAGGAACTGTGAATACTGATGAGTTCAGAATGAAGTATATAAAGTCAGAAATGTATTGAAAAGATTATGTGATAAGTTGGATATCACAAGGATATTTATACCCAATTTAACAGGGAGTGTTGGAAAGATAAAGTGTTCTTAGTGTATATTAGAGTGTCTTTAGTATTTGTTTGTTAAAAATACCTTTAAATTCATTTAATTAATGACAGTTTGGTAATATATTGTCTTGTAAACCCTATCAAATGTGAAATCCAGTGAAAGGAAAAAGAGAATACAAAGAAGAAAGAGGACGGCGGCTCCTTGAGAGACCGTGACTGCTGATTCTATCTTCATTTATTTCCTTCAATTAAAACTCTCAATTACTCTAAAATCAACAGGTAGCAACGACAGGCTCGTATGTGCAAGCAGACAAACCAAGATGGTGTGACATCAGGCTTTATTACCAACTCCTTCGAACTATTGTTAAGCCCCTGATCAGCAATCTATTTCACACACACAGATGCTCCACTCCGACAGCATTACCAATTCTACTCACTGCTTCCACTACTTCTATCTTCGTTCAGATTGAATTTTTTTTGTTACGTTGCCCGATGAAATGGACCTCCTGCAATTTGCACTCCGACCATCTAGTGTAAATTACTGGACTCTAATGCATGCTGCGAATGATCAGTCCCTCAAATATAACATAGAGGTCCTTGTTTTCAGTCCCAAAAATCTGATTTGCCTTCCGCAGTGTTTCCTGAAAGCATATATTCAGATAATGAGACTCAGGTAACTACCGAGTCACTAATCAAAGCTAACCAAAAAGGAGTGGGATGAAAATATGGTTGCAGGGGCGCCGCCTAACGAAAATGAAGATTTCAGCAACGATGAACTCATGAAAGATAAATTTCGAGGTGACAAATCAATGAACTAAAAGGCTCTGCATTTTTCATGGTAGTGGTGCTCTCCAGCAGGAAAGCGCATCATGTTAGAATGCCTAAGACGTGAAATATTCATGTACTCATTGTGAGTTTTCTGGTCGACTCCTTCACGGTTTCGTGCTTCTGTCGCCCATCCGGTGTCCCCTCATTGTTTTTGATGTTCTGAGGGGAAGAAGGTTATCTGTTTCTCGATATTTCTCTTTGTATCAGTGAATTGATAGATACCGATCGCTGTTGCTGCTCTATTTATAAAGCAATGCCTACCTCATTTTTCCAGTCCAATGATGGAGCCCCTTTATCCGTACCGTTACAGTTTTATTCGTAAATTGTCCCGGCTTTTGGTGGCCATTACACACGTAACTGGTCAGTCCAATCATTTTTGTATTG
This sequence comes from Brasenia schreberi, assembly GCA_036023115.1. NCBI lineage: Eukaryota > Viridiplantae > Streptophyta > Magnoliopsida > Nymphaeales > Cabombaceae > Brasenia > Brasenia schreberi. Next base: position 33,180,757 of record JAYKKT010000090.1, on the reverse strand, counting down.
GGATTGCCAAGAACGACAATTTTCTTATATCTCCCACTTAATATCATTCGAGTCAAATGAATTGACATATTGGTTTTCCTCCCATTTTTGTGAGGTTTTACAAGTAATATCATTTCATGATTACAAACATATCTCAAACCTATGTTCGAAACATGTTTTGAGAAAAGCTCATCTATTATGCATTTAATCAAGGAGCCTGCCAACCTATCATAAGTTGGCATGAGATGGATATTTCTTTTGTCATAACCATATCATGAACATAGTGATATTTAATCATTATATGCTTGCTCTTGGAGCTGTCAGCTCCACTCTTCATAAGAGTAATTGTTGCGATGTTGTCATAATAAATGATAACTGACTTGTCGACTATTTCTAGCACAACACTGATCTAGATGATAAGCTTAGAAATAAAATCAACATTTTTTAAAAATGCTTTCGAAATTTGAGAATACTTGAAGAAAATTCATTTTCAACATTATTTAGTTTTACAAATCGATTTAATGAAAAGGATAATAATGCTCAAGCAAGGCAACTTGAACATTAGAGATTATCATAATGAATTTTTTGAATTATGAAATCAACATTGAAGTTTTGATAAGTTTGTAAACTTTAAAAATTGAATGAATTTCAAGAATATTTCGACAATCAATATTTTTTCTTATTTATGCGAGGTCTTAGAAAAGGCCGTCAAATCTCGTATGAAGCGGGTTATATCGACGACACTCATTACAGTCATAACAGCAAGTCACATACTCAACTTCCTTTTGTTTGTAATGCTACACAACCATGTTTCTTACATGCCCACGAAACAATGCAACCTAAGAATATTTGTCCTGAGGTTGATTTGTTGTCATATTTGCTCCTAGCAAAGTCAATATTTTAGTACCCTATCACTTTCAGTACATCTGCTTGAAAATATAGTTTCAAGTCTCTTTTTCCTTTGAGATATCTTGAAATCTTTTTTATAACTATTCAATATTGTCATCCAAGATTACTTTGATATCTACTCAGAAGACCAACAACAAAACTGATATCAGGTCTTTTACAAAACATATCATACACCCAACTACCCACAATTTGTGCATAAGAAACATTAGGCTTATTGTATCATTCACCGGACAATCAATCTTACTTAGTTTGACCCCTTTTGCTATGAGTGTAAAAGTAGACTTGCATTCACCTATTTTGAACTTCTTGAAGATATAGTCAATATCTCTTTCTTGACTTAGGCATAAGAGTTTAGATTCTCTATCTTGAGAGATCTTTATACCTAACATATATGATGCTTCCCCCATATCCTTTATTTTGAACCTTGAGTTTAATCATGACTTGGTTTTAACAATTATCTCATTGTTATTCCCAATAAAAATATGTCATCTACTTATAACGATAAGATGACAAAGTGGCTCCCACTGTTCTAGACATATACATAGTGATAAAGTTCATTAGCAACAAACCTAACTTCTATAATGACATTTTGAAAAGTCAAATACCATTGACGAGATGAATGTTTCAGGTCATATAGGGATTTTCTCAACTTATATACTCTATTTTCTTGGCCTTCAACTATATATCCTTCAAGCTTACATATGCATATGATTTCATCTAAATCTTCATTTAAAAAGACTGTCTTTACATTTAACTGATGTAAGTACAAATCATAATATGCAAATATTGTCAAGATTATCCTTATGGATGCAAATTTCACAACAGGAGAATATGTCTCAACATAATTTATCATTTCTTTTTGCAAAAAAATCTTTGCAACCAACCTCGCTTTAAACTTGTCAATTGAAAAATTGACTTTATATTTCTTTTTTAGAACTCATTTAAAACCTATGACTTTCCTTTCTTTTAGTAAATCAATAAATTCCCATACTCAGTTTTTCTCAATAGACTTAATTTTCTCATCCATGACTTTCTTCCAGTTTGTTGCTTCTAATGAGTTCATAGCTTACTGATAAGTGAAATTATCAATCAACTCATTTAAATTTACTGAATTACACATTTCTTCTCGAAGATAAGTATGATAATCTTTCAAGTAGAACGGTGTGACTCTTTGCCTTTTATTTCTACTTAAAGTTTTAGTTATTTTAGGAAGGTCTTATATGGGTTCAAAAGATCGATTGATCTAGGTCTACTATATCGTCAGTATATTCATCATTATTTTTCAAGATGTTATTCTTAGTATCTTATAAGAATTCAACATCTATGATCTCTATCAGTTCGTGGTCCTTATGATAGAACTGATACCCTTTGAACCTTTAGGATATCCGATGCATATACATATCAAGAACCTATTGTCTAACTTATCTCTAGACTAATTAAAGATCTTTATATGTGCAATAGATCCCCCATCTCCTAAAATGACCTAAGTTGAGTTTTCTTCTAAACCACATCTCATATGATATAGTGAATACAATCTCACATGGTACTCTATTGAGTATATACACTGTTGGACTTACTACTTCTTCCTAAAATATTCTTCGTAGAAAGACATCAATTAACAATGACTTTGTCATATTCAATAAGATCCTCTTATATCTTTCAACTATACCATTCTATTGAGGTATCCTATGCATTGTATTTTGCTTTGTAATAAAAAGGTCTTTACAAGATTCCAAAAATTTTACAAAGGTATATTTACCACCTCTATCTAATCTTAAGACTTTAATTAAATGCCCTAGTTGATTTTCAACTTTCTCCTTATATTCTTTAAAAGATTAAGTGCCTCAAATTTATGTGCTAAGAGATATAAATACATATATCTTGAGTATCGATTAAGATTATAAAGTAAACCTTTCTATGATTTGACTTTACTCTAAAGGATCCACATAAATCTGTGTGAATGACTTCCAACATGGTTGTTGCTCTTGTTTCTTTAGGAAAAATTTTCCTTGTATACAAGCTTCGCACTCGTCGAAAGAATTTTTCTCAAATTTTGGCAATAAGGCAAAGTTGGATAATTTTCTCAATTTTCCAGACTTATATGCCTAAGGCATTTATATCATACATTCACATCAACATTAAAGGCACAATTAATATAAGTAGAAGGATTTTCATTTTCACTGACTTTCATTTTTAGATGTCCATGTTCTACATTAAATTCCTTAGAGAAAAATATTCTCCCATGTTTTCCATAGTCATTTTGCTATAAACAAACCTGACCTTAAAACCTTTCTTTACTAAGGCAAGTACTGAAACCAGATTGTGCCTTATATATGGTACAATCAATACATCAGTCAATACAATGGTGTGCCTTATACAAAAATTATGAAGGACTCAGTACCCAAAATATCTAAGAAAATATTATTTCTCATTTACACCCGATGTTCATTCTGGTTTTTACTCCTTTAGATCTATTGATCCTTCCTTAATCTTCGAGATATGTCTGGTTGCTTAAGAGTCAATCCACTCTGATTGTTCGCATTGTAGATTGTTTCCTCTACTCTTCTTCTTAATGTAATCTCTTTTATAGTGTCTAATCTTTTTGCAGTTGAAACACTTAACCCAAGAAGAGGTTTCCTCTATTTTGTTAAAAGATTGACCGCCTTTTTTATTATTTTTGTCAAAGTTTTTGTTTGGTTTATTTTTCCTTTGGTTGAGTTTGAAACTAGACCCTATCTCATCTTTTACTATTATCATTTTTTTTTTGTTTTTACTCATGTGTTCTTTCTCAATTGCTAGTTTTAGGAGCAATTTAGAAATGTTGATTTCTAGACCAAGTTTGAAGGCAGTGGTGACCACATTCCATGATGGGAGAAGATTGGTCAATATTATGGATATCTGCATCGGTTCTAGAATGACTGATTTTACCACAACTAGGTCCCTAACCATTACCAACATATGGTTTATATGTTTTACTACATTATCCCCTTCTTTCATTTTAAAAGAATTATATTTTTGTAGTAGCACTTATGTCATATTTGGCTACTATATAATCGAACAACTTTTTGGCGGTCTCGAATTCTCAAAGACCCGAATCAAGTCATCCTCCATGTATGTCAACATGATGGTTCTTGCTATTGTGTCGTATTTTAAAAATATTTTATACATTTCTATCTGTTGTTCAGATGTGTCTGGTGGTAGCGGACACACAGTTTCCTTTAGGACATACTCTACACCTTGAAGTGTTAGAACTCTTCCATATTTGAAAGTTTAGACCGTTTAACTTTTCAATTTTTACCAATTCTAACACACACATTGTAGAGTTCATTTTTATGTATTTGACAATTATAACAATTAGATGATCTAAAAATAAAATATTTAACAAGCAACAAAATACACAGCATGAATCTCGTTAGCATGATGTATAATATCACAAAAATGAGCTGAAGATAACTCATTTTTTAATATAGAAGCAAACTGGGATAAATCCATAATTTTTCAAAAATAATTCTTGCCTTTAATAATTTTCCAAAATACGAGGGGTAAAACAATAATTTTATTTGTTTGTCCGGTTTTATAATTTTTAGAAAAGATCAAGGACAAAATAGTAAAATCAGTTTTTGGTATTTTTTAAAAAATTATAATTGATCGGGGATAAATTCATAATTTTCTCAAAAGGACAAGGATAAATCTGTCTTTTGATAGAGAGTTAGTTATGTAATAAACTTAACATCGTAAATTAATATATTATTTTTCTTGTAATTTTCATAAACTACTAGAGGGTAAAATTGATTTTTCACCTATATAAGGGTTGAATAGTCTTTTTACTTGAAAATATGTGGATATTTTCATAATTTTTATCCTATGGCAGTTTATAATTTTTAAAAATCGACCGGGATAGAACAAACTTTTTTGTCCACTGCCCAAGACAATCTTTTGGAAATCGCTAGCGGTTTTCCAAATCAAGGGCATTTTTTAAAACCTATCGATTTCTGCTCGTGGTTTTGTGAAAATGCTTGGTGGTTTTCTTGGTGCGATAAAAGCACAGAGGAGAGAGAGTGGGAGAATGAAAGAGAGAGAGGGGAGGCGGTGTCCGCCCATTCCGCCTCCTAGCCCACAACTTTCTGCCACCTGTTCTGTTGCGATTGTCCTATGGTCTCATGGCGGAGGGCTCCTGCAACCAATTACGACATTCTTTAGCCATTTGTTGTCTTACAACTTACCTCTAGCCTTCCAGTCGAGGTTCCGCTGGTTGCTTTCTTTCCTTTTCCAACCTGTTGTTGTCTTACAACTGACCTCTGGCCTTTGGCCGAGGTTCTGCTGGTTGTTTTCTTTCTTTTTCTGGCCTGTTGTTATCTTAACTCAAGCAGATTCCTCTGCCCTGTCTTAACTCAGGTGATGTCTCTTTGTCATATCTCGACTTATGCGAGCCCTGTCTCGACTCAGGCAAGCCTAGTTACGACTCAAGCGACCCTTGTCTCGACTCATGCGATATCTCTCTGCCCTGTTTCGAGAATTGTAGAAAGTTTTTCTCTCATTCCTTCTTTATATATATATATATATATATTATTCTAACACGTACTTGTTTGGTGGATCAAAACCTGGCCCTCATACCAAATGTGAGTTTTTCGGTGGACTCCTTGCCAGTTTCCTGCTTTTGTCGACCTCTCGATATCCCCTGATCTTCTTGCTCAAGTACCCAGTAGTGGAAATCATGTATGTGTTTTTGATGTTTTGAGGTTTCCTCTTAGTGGGGTTTGCTTGGGAAGAAGGCTCTCTATTTCTCAATATTTCTCAGTGTATCAGTGAATGATTGATAAATACTGATCACTTGTGCTGCTCTCTATTTATATAGCAACGTCTGCTCCATCCCTTCTCAGTTTTTTCCACTGAGCTTTCCTATCATGGAGCCCCTTTATCCAAACCGTTACAGTTTTATTCGGAAACTGTCCGACGGTTTCAACTTTTGGTGGCCGTTACAACTACTCTTTCCCCAATCCCGTCCAGAGATAACGGTTCGATGGCCAGTCCAACCGTTTTTATGTGCTAGGATTGCCGAGAATGACTATTTCCTTACACTCATGTGTGATGAAAGAGAGTTAATTTGGTGGCCAAGCACTAAAGTGAACATATGTTTTACGACCCTTAAGAAAGAAAATTTGCAACCCAAGCAGTCGCCACAATTATAAGAAGCAGCAATATGCCACCGGTAAAATTATTGTCAAGGTAGCGTGTGACTTCCGGTTATCCTTCAATCTCAGGAGGGTTCAAGGAGACACAAGAATTGATAATGGTCAATGTCTCATAGAGAAAAAGCTTAAGTCAATAGCCAAACCAACAATAGGGTCTCTGTCTACCTACAGGAACCTAATCCCGACCACAGCTAAGGAAACATAAGAATATTTATCAACTGAAATGAATGTCCTGAGAAAAATATTTTACTATTAAGGTTAAAACTTCAGATTTGGTAATCTAGATGCTAGATGCATACTGGGCAAATGATCCAGATTCAGGGAAAACAAAGACACTCTAGGTTCTGTTCTTATGTCATAAGCAATCCGATATCATGGACAAGCAGAAAGCGCAGGACTGCTGAAATATGAACCTTTAGCTAGAAAAGACGAATGATATGAATTAGACATTTGTTAGATTGCTTGAGCTTCAACGTAAAAGCATCAGTCATTTTCTATGATGACAAAAGCATCCCAGTACTTGCTGCGAACCCATTGTTTCATAGATCGTATCGTATCAGCATTAATCAAATTTTGTTTAAGAAAGGTCTTGATTTCATCAACTATTGCATAATAAGAGTCTCTCAGTGGGGTAGATTCTGCCATTTCCAGAATAGACAGCACAGCACAACTTGCACAGAAGAGAGAAATTGCTTATGCCACTCTAAGCGGTGAGAGACATGATGCCATTTCGTGTTTCACTTGAGCTAAGTGATATTTTTTACGGGTGGCAATACTTTAACTACAACAACAACTAAGCCTTTTCCGATATTAATGGGGTCGGCTAAATGGATTCTTTATTTCCACGTAGCCCTATCATAATTTGTAGAATTTATGGTAAATAAGTCCGACAAAGATTTACACTCACTGTCTAAGTCTAATACAACCCTCCTCCTTTATCTGGACTTGGGACCAACCATGCAAGGGTGATCCCTTACATGGACAGAGTTTGCTTTTTAGTTTTGTATTTAATTACTTATATTACATAAAATCCAGACACAAAGCAAATAAGATGATCAAAATTGGAAGAACCCATAAGATCTACACTAAAGTAAGTAGCGACAGCTCAACATCTAACAACCAGTAATCTCAATATTATTCAGTAAGCAGTTTCATGAAATAAAAGCAACTAAAAGAAAAGCTTAACAAGCAAAATGCTAATGGAATTGGAGGCTAGACCTAGACTTATGGTATTTAACCATCATCTACATGATCAACTGAAGGAACTACAGTACATGATCTTTGTATTGCATATTAAGGGTGTGCAAGTCATGATCGTCATCTAAATCATACTCCTCTCAATTTGCATCCCGAAATTTTGATCCTTTATAGGCCTTGTCATTTCTCATCCAGTTTTTGAGGTTGCTCAATTATGTGCCTTCAAAAGTATCCATTTTCGTGCTAGTCTGGAGGTTTTTTGCATCAATTGGACTAAAGTAACGCTTCTAACTTTGAAGCAGGCTATGGTTTGCTACCTAGTTTTTGTTTAAGGTTGGAATGAAATGCCTACAGGCTCCATGTGAATTTCAGTTCATATATGACTAATTTCTCTTATTGATCATTGAATAGCATTTGATATCTTTATGTAAATACAATTACCTAACTTTGATCATGTAAGGGATCACCCTTGCATGGCTGGTCCCAAGCCCAGATAAAGAAGCAGGGTTGTGTTAGGCTTCCAACAACTAGCGTAAAACTTTGTTGGATTTTTATGTCATGAATTACGCAAATTATGAGCATTGTTTTGGGGCGTTCCCACCTAGTGACATGCTGCAGAGCCTAAATATAGTGAAAAGTAAGCAAGGGTACACGTTTTCGCCTGGATATAGTGAATCAATTACAGAGAAAGTTCCAACATCATGAACGAATGTGGGTAAAGAAGTTAGTCTCGCTACACTGCCACCCGAATATAATGAATAAATTAAAGAGAGGGTCTCCGCATTTTCAATATAGATGGATGCGCGGGTAAGAAAGTAGTCCTAGATAATAAGATTCATAATAGTTCTTGGAATATCGGAACATTGTCTCGTAAGCTAATGGAGGCAGTAGATACTATGATTCAGAAAAAGATTCATATTCTATGTTTACAAGAGACAAAGTGGGTTGGAGAAAAAGCAAACGAGATTGAGGATACAAGTTTTAAATTATGGTACTCTGGTAAGAAAAATGCTCGAAACGGAGTTGGTATTATCATAAATGAAGATTTAAAAGATAGTGCAGTAGACATTAAACTATATGGTGACTGAATCATGACATTGAAATTAATGTTAGGAAAAGAAGTTTTGAATATACTTTGTGCTTACTTACCCCAAGTAGGACTAGAATATAGTATAAAGACGGTTTTTTGGGAAGAGTTAGATAATGTGATTTAAAGAATTCTATAAAGGGAGATGATTTGTTTAGGAGGAGACTTAAATGGACATGTCGGTAAAGAGGCATTAGGATATCAAGGTATTCATGGAAACTGTGGTTTTGGGGATATAAATGAGAAAGGTAGGGAGATTTTAAATTTTGCTATGGCATTTGACCTCTTTATAATCAATACAATTTTCGAAAAATGAGATGAACATTTAATTACTTATAAGAGTGGCTTATCACAAATGCAAATTGATTACTTTATTTGTAGAAAAAAAGATAGAGTGTGTTGTAAAGATTGCAAGGTAATTCTAGGAGAAAGCTTAAGCACCCAACATCGACTTTTAATTATGGATTTACAAATAAAAAAATGGGCAAAGAAGAAAAGAGTGCATCGATCTATTCAGACTAAATGATGGAACCTTAAAATGAGAAAGAAGATACATTTAAACTGAAAGTCCTTCAATGAGATGCTTGAAATTATGTTGGTACACCTTGTGATTGTGGAACAATATGACTATACATATTAGGAAAGTGGTAAAAGATGTGTTAAGTAAATCTAAGGGAGGTGTACTGACACAAAAAGAAGCTTGGTGGTGGAGTGAAGTAATGCAAAATAAAATAAGGCAAAGAGGGCATGTTACAAATTACATTATACTAGGAAAACTAGAGAAACTTTAGAGGGTTATAAGAAAACAAAGACAGAAGCGAAAAAAGTTGTCAGTTAAGCAAAAGCTAAAATTTGGAAAGATTTATATAAAAAACTCAACTCAAAAGAGGGTGAAAGATATATTTTTAAGATAGCTAGGGCTAGAGATAAGAAAACTAAAGATCTTAATTCTGTTAGATGCATCAAAGATGATGATGAAAAAATTCTAGTGGCAAATGATGATATAAGAAATAGATGAAAAAACTATTTTTATAAGTTTTTAATGAAAATAAAGATATTAGTATTAGCTTAGGAGAGTTAGCCAAATAAAAAAAGTATATAAACCACCATTTTTACCAACGTATTCAAAAGAATGAAGTCAAAGAGGCTCTTAAACATATGAAGGGTGGTAAATTAGTAAGATCTGACAATATTCTTATAGAAGTTTAGAAAATCATAGGAAAAACAAGAATCATTTATTCACAAGACTATTAAATGAAATATGAAAAAATCAAAAGATTCCTAAAGAATGGAGAGCAAGTATACTTATACCCATATATAAGAATAAGAGAGACATTCAAAATTGTGAGAATTATCGAGGTGTCAAGTTAATGAGCCATGAAATTATGAGAAATAATTATCAAACGTAAGTTAAGACAAGTATCGAGTACAATAGAGAACCAATTTAGATTCATGCCACACAGATCTACTATTGAAGCAATTCACCTTTTGAGATGTCTTATGAAACATTTTAGAGCAAAATAGAAAGACCTTCACATGATATTTATTGGAGGTTAGGACAATATCTCGTTGTATTTTGGCTTTTTTGCATCAATATATGCTAAACATGTGAAGAATACTGATCTGTAACAGGTTCGAGATAGGGCAACACTGTACTTGAACTGTTTTGGAGGTGATGGATCATTGAGTGAAACTGACGAAGATGCCAAAGAATTTCTTTTTGGTACCCTGGATTTGCCTCTTTCTAACTTGGAGTTGAGCTTGAAGAATTATGTATGCTCCTGGCCTAAACTTGCATGGAAACAAATTGATTCATCACTCACTTTTTGAGGATTCTTGTTACAGGAAGCCTCTGAACAACCTTTTGATATTAATTTAGTTCCCAAAGAGGTCAAAGCTCAGCCTCTTGCCGGAAAGAAAGCTCCAGGCAAAAAAACAGCAGGGGTTACTGCATCAACTTTGGCAGTTGATGCTTATGAGAAATTGCTTTCAACCATGCCCGAGTTTTTCACCTACGGAAAACTTTTCAAGGTTTTTAACTTTAGCTTTTCTTCTTATATTTAGAATTTTTAGTTGATTCATATCTTCTGTTTTCGCTGCCAGTCTTCGGCTCCTGTGGAGTTGACGGAAGCAGAAACTGAGTATGCCGTTAATGTTGTCAAGCACATCTATGATAGTCATGTTGTACTTCAGTACAACTGCACAAACACCATACCGGAACTGTTATTGGAGAATGTGAGCATAAATAGCTCATTAACAACTCTGACATACTAGTATGTTTTGAGAGGGAGATTAGGTGACATTCCTCGTGTTTATGGATATTTTTTCTTTTTCAGGTTACTGTTTATGTGGATGCTTCTGATGCTGAAGAGTTTGCGGAAGTTGCATCGAAACCTTTGAACTCCCTGCCTTATGACTCACCAGGCCAGACTTTTGTTGCCTTGAGAAACCTGAAGGCCAACCAGCTGTTGGCAAATTCTCGGACATGTTAAAGTTCATCTACACAGGTAATTTGTTTTTTAGTTACACTAATTGCTTTGTTCCATTTTGGGTCATTAAACACATCCTGTTATTTCCCTTTGAGCATCGTCTTTCGTCTTACTTTTTCTTTTTCTTCATCCTTTCTCTTTGCTTCACAACATTGAATTTTAAAACCGTAAGTCATAGCTCATCTGGCCAGGTGAGTCAAGAATTTGAGACGTGTATGAATCTGGTAGGTGGTCTCCCTAGCCCCAATTCGTCTATTAGAAAAAGAAAATCATATTTTGGAGCTGAATCGGCTTCACCCTGTTTTTTCATATAATTTGAACATCTTTTTTCTTCAGTGGGTTTTTAGCTCCGTTAATCATATAATTGGAACAAGTATTTGTTTTCTTCGTTAATATAGCTAGCATATCATGGTAAAGATTGGAAATTTGACTGGTCTGTGATGGTTCAGGTTGATCCAGCTACAGGAGAACCAGGTGACGAGGGTGTTGAAGATGAGTATCAGTTGGAAGATCTGGAGATTGTTCCGGCAGATTACATGAAGAAGGTTGGGGTTTCCAACTTCAGAAATGAATGGGAAGAAATGGGTACAGATTTTGAGCGTGTAGATGAATACGGACTCGGTGTTCGGGAGAGCTTGGCGGTGGTTGTGAGTGCTGTTATCACGCGTATAGTCATCTCACTTCATGTCCGTGACCTTTTCTTCTCCTTTTCTTTTTCTGGTTATTGATCATTGATTTTCAAGACAAGCAACTTCTTTACAAACAGAAATGCCTGACCATCAAATTAAGAGAGCAAACAATAGGTTGATATCAAACGTGCTTATCGCTTGCTTCACTCTTTTTGTGTGATCCTTAGGTGTTCACGAAGTATTACAATTCATCTCAACTGCTCATATATCCTAAGAATTATACCAAAAGATACAATAAAAGAGATAGAAAGAATCAGCGCCATTATATGCTAAGTAGATCAGATTTTGGTTCAAATACGGAATTAAAAGAAAAGGAATTCAGATGAAATTCAGCTATTTGAGTGCACTTCATACTTGGTCGTTTTGGGTTATCTGACACAATATGTTTTCTATGTAAAACCATTTGAAAGAATCCAAAATAGAACCAAATCAAGCCCTTTAATATGTCAATCATTGGAACTGGCTCAAATCTGGCCCTCAGAATGATTCAGGGATCCAGGAAGATTCTGCTCGAGTAGGACGCAAGCCTTCTCAACTCATTGAATTTGCAAAACTAAATTTAAAATGCTAACATCCCCCTACGGAAAAACGTTTTTTTTTATCTGAAACATGCTGAACTGTAACCTTAGTACCTAGGGCTACGGGTGTGCATCCGTTGGTTCTGGTTCAATAACCGAACTGAACCAAAATAACCAAAACCCAAATTTCCTTTAAATTTGAAAACTGAATCCAAATTATTTCGGTTCGGTTAGTTGGTTTACCCTCTATGACGGAATTCTCTCTCTCTCTCTCTCTCTCTCTCTCTCTCTCTCTCTCTCTATAGGTATGCTTATGTATATGTATTTATGTGCATATATGTATGTATATATAAATATATACACTATATATATATATATATATATATGTACATGTATATATGTATATACATATATGTATTATATATAGGTATGTGTTTGTATATGTATATATGTGCACATATATATATATATATTTGGTACCGAACTGAACCGATAAACAGATTTTATAAAAGTCTAAACGGAAACCAAACCGAATTTAAGTAGAACTGAACCAAAATAGAAATTTTTGGTTATATCTCACCGCTACTAGTACCTGATCAAATCCATAGGCATTGTTTGCCGATTATAGATAATCTATAGAAGCGGGTTCCTCAAGGCCGTGGTGAAGCCGAATTCAGAATCGATAAATATGCAAACTGACAGCAGATCATGATCATTCGGATACAACTGCAGCCGGTTTCCTTTAGAAATTTTAGCTAATATGGTACAAGCTCATACGGAGGCGATCAGCTCAAATGCGATTATCGAATGATCCATATACACCGTTCCCTTCTCCCTCACCTTGTGCGTGTTAAAACAATCCTAACAGCCTCCATAGGCAATGTAGAGCCCTAATCTTTTTTCTTATAGATGCTGGCATAAACAGTTCTTTCTGCAGTTGTTCAAAGATAAGCCCGGATTTAAAGCTTTTGCAGATGGAGGAATCTACACTTGAATGGGTGGCCAGTTGACTGGAGAAGTTGGATTCAAGCAGCAAGCTGGTGGTGCAGAGCCTGCCGTGTGCTCAGTCAAGTAATTTTACATGCAAACAAGGCAAGCAGATTCACATTATCTAACAACTATCTTACACGTAAAAAAATTAATTTTGATGGTCGTGTCAAACGTTTTGTTTTGATATGCTTTAGATTTCGATGGCCAGACAATATGTGGGCAAATAATCGATTCCAATAAGAGATAGACCAGGCCAGTTTATGAAATTCTTAGGAACATATTCAAAACCAAATCAGATACAGGAAGCAGATCTGTAAATAAGTTCCTTGCAGAAAGTGAATTAAGATGAAATAGATTTAGATTAAACAAACAGAATTCAGATTCGGTAGGTCAGGACACAAATTTAGAGCAGAAATATAGATCCAATTTTAGAACGCTGATACCACCATGAGAGAAGGAATTGCTTGACAAAAGGTTTTTTTTGGAGGGGATAACGTGTTCAGAATGAGCATCAGATTCGAAAGATACATATGAATTAAATATATAAACCTAATGCCTAAAAGATTCAAACTCCAGATGGAGATACACATGGAGCGAAGATTTTAAAACAAATACGATTTAGGAAAACATTTTCATATCAGATATTGAGTTTAGAATTGTGGATTCATTTTAAAGTACTGGAAACAGTTTTAGATACAATATTCTATGTGCAGATTCAGTTCAAACTCTTTTCTGGAGATGTACATATATATATATATATATATATGTATATATATATATGTATATATATATATATATATGTATATGTATATATAAATATGTATATGTATATAATAGATTAACGTATGCAGGCTAATTGACAAAACAAATTCTCACCTGAAAATGGATACACGAATCTGCAATGGATTAACATATATTATTCTTAGAATGCACTTATCGAAAAACCAATAAAGTAGCTCTCCTCTTATAATTGTATGCTTGATTGTACAGTGGAATTTTCTCCGTGGTGAAGAGTGGAAGGCCACAAATAGCTCTCTTTGAACAACGTAAATCTTTATCTTGTGAGCTTGTGAATAGTTTCTGCCATTGATCCTTCTGTTGTCGGTCCTTGTTTCCCAAGAAAAGCAGCCCGATTGAGCAACAACTCCAAAGGCTGCCAAAAATGATTTTGTAGGAACAAATTTTGGAGAACACATGGTTTGGCTAAAATACTTGATTGTTACATGAAATAACTCAGATGATTGAGCTATTGGTTTACCTATGATCTGTAGCTTTCTTTATGTTACATAACAACCAAGTCTTTTGGCCAAACCGTGTGTGGTGTTCTCCAAATAATTTAGGGAATGTTTGCTTCAAATGCACGAGACCGATGCCATCTCTGGTTTGGTGTGAGAATCCAAAAAGTGCATAAACCCCTTCAAAGATAGTTTCTCTGAGTTAATATGTGCATGCTCGCGCATGTGTGTGCGTGTGTGAGTGAAAGAAAGAGAGTCATAAATGCTGCAATAAAGATGAGTTATATTGACGGATAACCTTGTTGGAAGCCCACATGTATAGATACCATTTATGGAACTCACACAATTATATGCATACAAGTAAATTGAGTTTTCTGAGGTGCACATATACATATTTCCGACAGAGATATCCATATATACACGGCTTCTGGGCCTGCATAGAGCACACCCTCCTTTTTTTCATTAGCATTAAGAATTTAAATGCACTAATGCATGGAAAAATAACCATTTCCATTTCAGATCAGATGGACAGGACGAGTTAATAACAAGGTTTGATTTCTCAATAATGAAGAAATTAACTTTCATCAACATATGCAAAAGATGGTCCTAGCAGAAATAAAGATGCTAAAATAGATGTTTGGTCACGCTATGAAGGACCGTATTATAAAAACAAAGATGCATGACATATGATTAAGCTTTATGAAAATAAACAATATATGTAGCCAGCACCATACTATATGGAAAAAGGATTTAGTTGTTGTTATTATTGTATTTTTAGTCTTTTAGTACTGGATAGAGATCATGTGTAGGAAAAGGCTTGAGTTTAGTTATGGTTTTAATGTTGTATTAGGAACTAACCTATCGCATAAAACCTATTTCAAACAACATTTGTTATTAGTCATCAATAAAAAATTATATTTGTAGTTAATATTGGGTTACATCGAGGATCAAATTTAAGTCCATACTTATTTATAATGGTAATTGATGAGTTAACAAAACATATTCAAGATGAAATACCTTAGTGTATATTATTTGCAGATGACATTGTGTTAGTGGAAGAGTCAAAAGAAAAAGTTAATAGAAAATTGAACTATGGAGAGAAACATTAGAAAATAAAGGCTTTTGACTTAGTAGAACAAAGACAGAAATGTAAGTTTGATCATTTGATTACTTCAAGGACATAGAAATTAAAATTGGTACACATTGCATCACTCTAAAGAAAAGTTTTAAATACCTAGGGTCAATTTTTCAGAGTGATGGAAGAATTGATGGAGACATTACATATAAAATTAATGCTGGTTGGTTAAAATGGAGAGGAGTATCAGGTATTCTTTGTGATAAGAAGATACCATTAAAGTTGAAAGGTATGTATTATAGAGTTGTAATTAGACCTGCCATGTTTTATGGTTCTTAGTGTTAAGCAGTTAATCATCAACATGAATGAGTGGTAATAGAAGAAAAGACCGTATATATAATTATGTTATTAGAAACAAATTAAGAGTGACACCAATAGAGGATAAGATGAGAGAATATCGTTTAATGTGGTTTGGACATATAGAAAGAAGATCCAAAGATGAACTTTTAAGAAAATATGAAAAACTAGATTTTAAAAGTATTAAAAGAGGTAGAGGACGATCACAAAAGTGTTGAAAAAAAACAATAAAGAATGATCTATCTTATTGTGACTTAACTGATAACATGACACATGATAGAGCTATGTAGAAACAAGAATCCATGTAGCCGACCCCGTCTAGTATAGGAAAAGGCTTAGTTGTTGTTGTCGTTGATTTCAATATATTTGGTAAATTAGTTTAATATTATGGTCGTACTTATAATGTATTGCACGAAATACATCCACTAATTTAAGTATATTTACAAATACAAATGAGGAACTCTTAGTGTGTTAACCAACCTGACAGGGCTCTCGACTTTTGTGTTGTGGACCTCAAGTCGACTCTTGAGGGTTGCACACCCCCTTCAGTCTCTTGTTCTACCAAGGACATATTTAAACTATGGAGAGATGACAAACCATTGGTTCTTTTCTTTTCATCAAATTGATTGTAGATTAGTAAGATATGTTTTCTAATAATTAAACCATCACAAACAAGTATGTCGGTCCAGATTCAATCGAGGAGGCGTGACATAGGTGCCAGACCTGTGTGTGTGTGGTGGAGGCATATGCGTGTCTTGTCTGGTGTGTGTGTGCATGTATTAATTCTTGTTCCTGAAGTTATGTCTCTATCAGTTCCTCGTGCTTTTTTTCTTCACAAAATATATTTCTCATGAAGAGGATACTAGATCATATTACAGGTATAATGGTATCGTCAAAATTGAATCGGGTCTACCAATATTGGATTATTGAACCTAGAGTTGGGATTTTATGAATTTTGAACTTTTTTCTGAATTGTGTGTTGCGGATTGGAACTTTTTTGAGAAACTTGCTTGTTAAGCACGGATTCCCTTCATATCTACAAAAGAAGAAAAACAGAAAAATCATACGGAGCCCATAAGAAAAATCTACAGCATTCTTAAAAAGTAAAACTTATTTGATAATCTTACACACAAGTTTTGCAGGTCTAACTTGAAACTTGGGTTCGAACCCGGCTTAAGAACCTCTATCCATAAACAACATTGCATTCTGTTAGTTGAACCTACCAAGTCTGCCCAAATCATCAAATGGATCTAACAGGCTCGGCACAAATGGGACGGATTCGGGTAAACCTCTAGAAATTGATACAAGGTTTAGATGAACATTTTCCTCCTAGTTTCCGGAACCACTTTTTTTAAGGGAAAGATGAAGACATTCCCAATCTAAAATGTTGCAAGTTTTAAGGCATAGAACTTATTTTAAAATAATTTTTATGTTTTGTATTTTCTTGTATATCTTTTATTAATATTATCCTTTTATTAGCTGTGAATGACAAAGGCTCCCTACTTTTAGTTATTCGGTTTGCCATGACCTATAAAAGAAAATTATAAGAAAGAACTTTCGTCGGTTACCTAAAAAGCAAAAACTTGGGCTGGTGGGTGGGTAAATGGGTGCTCCAAAATTGTAGGGAGTTGTTCGTGGTTTCATTTTTGCTTACCTTCGTTTTCGAGTTAAGAACTTCTTGGCTACCTGCTAGTCGTCAAGTAGGGATCGCGCGTCGGGTCGTGTTACCTTGTGTCATTTTGTCTTCGTGTCACGAAAATCCGGCTCTTTTCTTTGGTTGGAGAAAGACACGAAATTTGATTCTCGTAAGATTGGAAACTGTGTTCTCGAGCCTCCCGTCAGTTTTGTTTACCTTGAGTTCAACACCTCGAACGCAAACCTAATACCATCTTGTGTCACTTTTGTGTCGGCACGAACAAGTTGTGTTCGTGTATGAGTGTGAGCCTGTTTGTGTGTATGTGAGAGAGGTGAAATGGAAGGTGTTCTAGCATTCTTGCTGTTGGTGGGGAGTTCAACTCCCAGAGGGTGCATTCAACTCTTAGAGGGTGTATGTGTGTTATGGTTTTGGCCTTCTTTTATAACAAAATGAAAAAGAGAAAAAAGATTAAATGTGAGGGAGTAGATCATTAGTGTCGTTTGTAGTTATACAAAAGTGGTTTAATAACATCGAGAAGATTAGCTCAACAGCAGAGCGCTCTAGCACCGTTGTTGTTGATGAGAGTTCCACTTATTCTTCGATCTGAATCAAGGAAGAATTAGATATGATGCAAAACCAATCTTGTCTTTTGGGGTGGCTTGGGAGTTAAGAAGGCCTTGACATAATTACCAACCATTCATTATCCATGCTCTCAATGAGAACTCAACCATCCTAAAGTAGAATATTTAATAACCTTGCTCCGGTACACAATGAGAGGAGATGCCGGCGTTGCGTGCTGAGATTTACTCTGCAGAAACGGAAAGGTAATAATGAGCAATGACACTGTAGTTTACTTGTGAGGAGTTGTGAAATGCTTTCAAGTATTTACTGCACTGCAGCCCTTGGCTAGCAAAATCGTTCTCTCTCTCTCTCTCTCTCTCTCTATATATATATATATATATATATATATATATATATATATATATATATATATATATGTGTGTGTGTGTGTGTGTGTGAGAGAGGGAGAGGTTCAGGTACCTAAGTACCTTTGTCACAAAACATTAATTTTCACATCGTAACGGAACATTCTGTATCATATTTCATATGATAAAATTTAGGGACCTAACCTTTATCACAAAACACCATTTTTCACGTTGTCATTGGAACATTCGGTATCATATATGAACCGCAGGTACCTAAGTACCCCTATCACAAAATAGCATTTTTTTATATAGTAACAAACAGTTTTGTATCGTACGATATGATATAAGTTTCAAAAATCATATATTTTTAAAATTAAAGCTTGAGTGTGTTTAAACTCTCTCTAAAAGTTATATATAGTGCGATACAATTTTAAAATTTAAGGTTTTTTAAAGTTAAAACTTAAAAGTGTTCAAAACTCTTTCTAGACCAGCTTTTTATTTTGGCTTCTCTTACATGTTTATTCCTTCTTATCTTAAAAGACCAACTGCTCTCTTTAACATTTTTATGTATTCTTTATTTATTAATAGCTATTAAGTTTCAAAATGAGGTTCAACAGTCATACATAAGTGTGAACAGTTGTCTTTTGATACGGTGTATATTATAGAACTTTTTCATGAATTTTATTTTTTATTTTTTCTATGATTTTTTTCATGAATTTCTTTATATGATACAAGTATATATCTCAGTGCCTTGTACGACGCGAGATCCGGTATAAATTTTCATATAAGAAACGACATTGAGGGGGCCTAGAAAATTATTCGGTGTCCACAGCCGGTATAAATTTTTTTTCTGGTTTTAGTCGGATTTTGGGTGAAACAGCATCCGGCCTCGACCATGAGTAGGTTCGCCACTGGAAAATGCAACCACCGATGAACATGGCTTTCCTGATTTTGTGGGCTTCTTTACCAGCCATAGACCTCCATTATTTTTCCTGTCTGTCTATTTGAGGATCGTCGCTAAACGGTTTGTTCATTTGCTTTCAAGGACGAACCTTTGCTCATTGGATCCAAGAACATCTTACATTTTTCACACATCGATTGGTATGTCTTATCAGTTTTAATTTATTCAACAAATATCAACCTTTCCATGCACAAATCGATCAAAGAAATCGAGCTGATTAAAGCCACCTGAAACCAATTTAGTGATATATATAGATTCAAGGGCCGTGATTGAGATTGAATTTAACTACTGTTAAACTTTGTCGGATTAACTACTGTCCTCTGATACTCGAACCCGAAACTAAATTTAAACAAGTCACGAATTATTTCCACCGGATTTTTCAGCCCTGTGACTTACAGTTATTTATTATTTTGGTGATGTTCCTCCTCTCTCTCTAACTGCTGCAGTTATTTATTTATTGTTTTATAGATTGTAATCATGGTAGGAATTTACAGAGAGTCATTTGTAGTGAGGGGGAGAGGAAAAATCGGTGCAGAAAATGTGGTGAAGCGTGCGAAGAAAGGGCGGTCGGTCGTAAATCGCGGGGTTGGCAGTGTCTGTCTGACGGCCTGGCTGGGCTCTCTGTTCCCCTCTGAGACGTCCCATCTTAAATTTTATTTTGCGGATTTTCGTTTCCTTCCTTTCCTTTTCCCAAATAATAAGCAAAGCAAAGAAATAGAAAGATGAGATCGCTATTACAGTAGGAACAGAGTTCAGAAACGGTTCCTCGATAGACGAAGAGAGAGAGAGAGGGAGGGCACTCAACGGTCAATCTAAACGAGTGCGTGTCATTAATTCGGTTGCTCGTTATTTCTCCCTCCGTCTCAGCATTTATCACTCACTACGATTTATCTTCTCTCTCTATTTACAACGTCAAGTGTTCTTTGTTCAAATCCTCTCTTCCTCCAGGTTATAAGTTTTCTCCTTGCGAAGTTTGAGAGAGTAACGGCAGATGAGAAGCTTGTGCTGTTCTATTTCTGATGCTATGAAGCGTGTGATTCGCGGTATGAATCCGTCAACGGAGATGTACACGTTTGTACAGTTTGAATTGAATACATGATTGACTTTTTCATCAGTTTTTCTCCTTCATTTTTACTTGTTTTCACATATTTTTTCTTTGTTCGAGTTTGATGGGATTTCTCGATCACCCATTTTGACACGGTTTTGTATTACAAGTATCTTATCAACATGGTTTGGCACGTACTTGATCCTGGAATGCCTTCTTTTTATTTATTGATCTTTTTTGGTATTTCCCTCCTTTCTCATTAATGGATAGCCTTCTTTCTGCGTTTGCGATAGTGGTTCTGTCACTTGGGAATATGGTTGATGTATTGCTGTTGATTAGTGTGTTGCTGAATTCCTTTACGATGAACTCTATGTCGGTGCATTCGTTTATAAAACTGGACGGGAACTCTTCAATCTTATTTCCGTCTCTCTTTTCTTCTTCAGGTTCATCGTTAGTCTAGTATCTTCCGTTTTGATATGTTTTTGTACGTACTTGCTTTTTGATTGATTGTTTTATCGACTTTGATCACTTCTTATTTGCAGTCTTATCGATTCACTAAGCAATCCTTTTCAAATGGACAGATAACGGCAGAGTTGAGCTATTTCGGCATGGTGCGGGATTCTCTCGTCTTGAATTTGACGTTTTTTTATTTATTTTATTGGTAGTCCTTTTTCTCTCTTCTCGCTTGATGGGTAGTTTAGTTATTTCTTTTGCATATATTATCCATGTCCATTTTATATGTATTTAGAATCGGTAATGGTTGAAGTGAAAGTTCGTTAATTTTTAAATTGCGCAGACGCAAGAGTGCAGTTATGGAGAAACAGTGTGCACCCATTAAAAAGGGAGAAGGGGAAAACCCTTCCCTCTTGTAGAAGTGGAAGCAGAACGGAGGAATTCTCGCCCAGATGTGTTCTTGAAAAACACCTTAGCGGCGTGGAATCGGACACTGATTCCTCTAATGCCACCACTTCGGACTCTGATTCGCGGCCTTCGGTTGGCATCACTCATTGGCGCAACGTGCTGAGAGTATGGAAGCAGCGGTCGATGAGGAGGCTGGCGACGTTCCCTCCTGTTGGTGTGCCCAAGCTTTCGAGGAAGAGCAGCGTCAGGGGAGACTGCTTTATAGATGCTGAGCTTTGCCTTTTGAAGCCTTTTTGGAGAAACTTCACTTTTGCTGAGCTTAAATCTGCCGCGAATAATTTCTCCCCTGGTTTGACTTTTAACAACTCTGGTTTTTCTCTTTCCTGAAAACAAAGAATTCTTGTCGTTTCTGAAAACAAAGAATTCTTGTCGTTTCTATTAGTGTCATTGAGATTTTCATCTGCTTCTGTGGTACTATGTTCTCTCTTTTAACTCCGAGTGTTACGGAACACACTGGTTACGAAAGCGTCTGTAGGAGGAAAGGATTGTATGTATCTCGAGTCGGATTTCTTGGATGAAATTGATTGCATCTTTTTTCAATTTCTTATTAGAATTCCTTCATGATTATTACGTGTTTTCACGGTATCATGCTCCTCCTTGTGGTCCTTTGCAAATTTGTGGACCATATAGGTCGTGGCTATAACAAATCTGATAAAAGAGGTTGGGTTTCCTGCGAAAAAAGATCAATCCGATATGTCTTCCATTCCATATGAGATATCCAGTTGATGGGCATGTAATGGTGGTTATGATGTGCCACTATGGAATGTAGGTACTAGGTCGTGGCCGTGACAAATCATTACACAATTTGATCGTAATACAATTCCAATGGATTGGAGTGGGAGTTAAAGAGGGCCTTTTGTTTTGATGAAACAGAGAACCTTATAGGAAGAGGAGGATATGCTGAGGTCTACCGAGGAACTCTTGCTGGTGGAGAGTTAATTGCTGTCAAAAGCTGATTAAAGGGACGATCGAGGAAAGGATTGGCGACTTCTTGTCTGAACTTGGTATCATGGCTCATATTAATCACAAAAACGCTGCTCGTTTGTTGGGGTTTAGTGTCGGAGGAGGAATGCACCTTATCCTTCAATTGTCTCACCATGGAAGTCTGGCATCTCTGCTTTATGGTATGCTTGAACTGCCTTTTGTATCTGCTTGCAAATCTTGGAAGCTTTGGGAATGAGATTTTGTTGTGTTGTGATTCTCTTGTTCATTTCTAGGTCCAAAGGAACAATTGAATTGGGATATTAGGTATAAGATCGCCTTGGGAACAGCAGAGGGTTTACTGTATCTTCACAAAGGCTGCCAACGGCGAATAATTCATCGAGACATCAAGGCATCCAATATCTTGCTTTATGTGGATTTTGAGCCTCAGGTAATGGAGAAAGAACTTGTTAGTTGTATTATACGTATAATTCATTCCAATATCAAGGCATCTCTGCTTTATGGTATGCTTGAACTGCCTTTTGTGTCTGCTTGCAAATCTTGGAAGCTTTGGGAATGAGATTTCGTTGTGTTGTGATTCTCTTGTTCATTTCTAGGTCCAAAGGAACAATTGAATTGGGATATTAGGTATAAGATCGCCTTGAGAACAGCAGAGGGTTTACTGTATCTTCATAAAGGCTGCCAACGGCGTATAATTCATCGAGACATCAAGGCATCCAATATCTTGCTTGATGTGGATTTTGAGCCTCAGGTAATGGAGAAAGAACTTGTTAGAATCTGCAGTTAACATGGATATGCTAACTTTTCTTTGCATGGAATGAGTGGAAATTCCATTTTACATTTGTTTTTATCTGTAATAGGAGCCTGAGATGAGTTTGGTTTCATGTTTTCTGATGGCACATCCTTCTGATATACTTGCCTTGCTCCTGTTTAGATTTCAGATTTTGGGCTAGCAAAATGGTTGCCTGACAAGTGGACACACCACACAGTTTCTCGATTCAAAGGAACATTTGGGTGTGTGGACGAATCGAGATTTTTTTGTCTGGTCCTATTTATGTTAGAATTCATGCTTCTTTTTTCAATTAACCTGATCTTATTCCTTACCTGTGATATGGAGGTATTTGGCTCCTGAGTACTTCATGCATGGCATTGTTGATGAGAAAACTGATGTTTTTGCTTTTGGTGTGTTGCTACTTGAGCTAATTAGCGGACGGCGACCAATTGATTCTTCTCAGAAAAGTCTAGTTATGTGGGTATGGTTTGCTCATTCTATTGGTTGGTGCTTCTGCACTTAACCATTGAAACCCTTAAACTGCCCTTTATTCTTCCTCAGGCAAAGCCTTTGTTAGATGCAAGCAACATTAAGGATCTTGTTGATCCTATACTTGGGGACTCTTACGACTCTGAACAGATGAATTGCATGGTCTTGACGGCTTCTATGTGCATCCTGCAAGCTGGAGGCCTCCGGCCCACCATGAGTCAGGCATGAGCACGGATTTTATTTCTATTTGAAGATGAAATCCATGGGTCTCTGATTGATGGTTCTTCTGGTTGCAGGTACTGCAGGGGGGAAGATGACACCTTTGATATTTCAAGGCCTGTTCGGCACCGAGCATACTCGGAAGAGATGTTCGATGTTGGGGGCTATGACGCCACCATGTACTCGAATGATATGAATCGCCATAGGCAACTTGCTTTGGAGTTCTAGCACATCTGTATCAAGCATTCTTAATGCAACCGACAGCATTCTGCTTGCAATTGAAGTTCGAGCGCTGTTTTCTTTTGAAAAATTCGCTTCTTTGCTTCCGGAACTACCATTGTTTTCCGACAACTACTGTAATGCTTACTTGTATTTTACTTTACTAGGTTTCTCAATTTTAGAGAATCCCTTCAGCTCGAAGGAAATTGAGAGTTGTGGAATTGGCTGAAGTATATCAATGTAATTCCAGGCCTATAGGCTACTTCAATGGATGATTAACTATTATTTCTAGTTGTAAATGAAATCACAATGCTTATTGATTTAACCTGTTTGCCTCCAAGTTATTATTTCATGACGAGGCTTAACATGGGGGTTGCTCTAAACAAAATGCTATGAATTTGCTGTCGATGTCAAAATGTGTCGTGCATTCAACGCATCACATTTTCAGGTCATGTATCAACTGGCAGCCTCAAGATCATGTATGAGCATATTAGCATTTCTGTTACTGCGGAAACAATGTTTACTTGTCCCTGAATTCTCATAGGTAAATACTGATCTCTAACTTTGGAACGCCGACTTCGAAGAACTCATCTTCAGCGGTTTTCATACTCGATTACCTGATTTACATCTTCATCTCGAAATATTTGCTAATAGTTCTTACGGACTTTTGGGTTCTGGTCATTTTGTCTTCATCTCACAATATTTTGATACTAGTTCTTATTTCTCTTGGATCATTCGTGAACAGTTTGTTTCTCTCCTGATTATTTGTTAAGACTGCTCTTGCTTCTTGAAGTTACAACTGAACTTCCAAATTGATTCTGCAAAATTCGTTTGCTGGCCTTGCAAAGCAAGGGATTAATGGTTTCGCTGGATTTGGTGAAACAAATGAAACCAAAGAATCAAGTAATTAGATTATCTTATAAGTCTAAATAATCTATGTTTCTCTAATTGAACTGGTAATTTTCTGTACTAAGGGTATTTTAGTCATTTTGGTCAATTTTTCGTTTTCCAGCTCGCTCCTCGTATAAGGGCTTATGGGTATTAGGAAGTAAGGTTGTGTGTAAGAAAGAGTGGAGAAGAGGGGGGGCGGCCTCCATTGGAGGTCTGACCCTTCCTTTAATCTTTAATGTTTTCCACCTTACTATTAGTGATATTCTTGTTTTAATCTTTCGCAATGTAGCTCTGAATTTCAACATGGTATCAGAACTGTAAATGGTGAAAATCGTGTCCTGCAAGAGTCGTCGAATGGGGAAGAAATCATTTGCAAGATCTAGCATAGATTGTGCAATTGTGCAGTAACTTATTTGGTGCAGTTTTGTTTTGTCTGGAGCAGCGATCAGCGATTAGAGTGGTGCAGAACTTAGCAGAGCTATTCAAGGACATTGAAAGAGCTATTCAAGGACATTGAACAAACAGGTTTCTATAGGGTGAAGTATGATGATGAGCTTTTTCAACGAATTAGGCATGCAGTAGAGGGAAAATACTTCATGGCGACAGATCGATTGGGTATCTCTTGATAAATGCAAATGGTGGCTTGAATTAGATGAGGTTTAGGATATGTGATATGGTTGCTGTTGCTAAGTTCATGAAGGCAACTCTTGTTCTTCCTTCATTGGGCCACACTTTCTGCTCGGATGATGAAAGTGTATTCAAGGATCTATTTGATTGGAAGCACTTTATGGAGACACTAAAGGATGACATTGATATTGTTGAGACATTACCCTCCGGCTTTGCAGAGATTGAGCCATCCAAAAAGACTCCTATCTCCTGGTCCAAGGTCAGTTATTACAAATCTGAGGTCCTCCCATTTCTGAAACAACACAAAATTCTTTATTTTACTCATATTGATTCACGACTTGCAAACAATGGGATCCCAAGTTCCTTACAAAAGCTTAGATGCCGAGTAAAAGCTTAGATGCTCCAATTGAAGAGCTTGGAAAAACCTTGGTTTCTAGGTGCGTGAAAATGGAAATCCATATGTTGCTCTTCATCTCAGGTATGAAAAGGATATGCTGGCATTTACTGGTTGTAGTCATAATTTGACTTCTGAAGAAGATGATGAGCTTCATAAAATATAAAATGAGCCATTGGAAGGAGGAGATAGATGGTGCTGAAAGAGATGAGCTTGATTATACTGTTTTGTTATGCTTGATCGATATAAGCAACAGAATTGCAAAAGTTGAGTGTGGATTGATTGCCATCTTTTCATTTGTTCATGCATGAGACTTCTCACAGCGTGCTATTGATTTAGTAAAGGCACACAAGGATTTCAAAGGGGACCACATTAAATGCCTTTTAGCTCCAGAGAAGATACCACTAGTATTGCAAAATATCAAGAGAATCCTTAAGCCAACTGGTTATATTCTGTTACGAGATTATGCTGTTGGAGACCAGGAACGGCTATATTCTTCATTAATTGTTCCTTTGAAATCATGTCAACCAAAGAATTTAATGTTGTGAAGACTATGGTAGCTGCCTTTATTGGATTTGGCTATATTTATTGAATTTGGCTGCACATTTATTGCATATTTGAATTTTCAAGAAAATCATTAAATCGTGAAGGAGCTTGGGAAAGGTGTTTAAAGGCATGATTTGCTGCACTTATTGAAAAGGTGGCGGCATTTAAAGAATGGGTGTTGATGAGTCACGATGATATTTATTGAAAGAATATTGCAGCCACCTAAAACGTCTAAGAAGAGAATTAATATGCAGTTGCCGAAAGTGTTTATGGGCTTAACTGCCTGTATGTGGCAACCCTAATTAATGAAGAATTCCAACCTATTTTTAATTGTCTGAGTCACGATGACTAATTAATGTTGCAGGAAAACTCATAATGGATGAAGAGTTGTTGTGTGCAGTAATGCAATGATTTTTTAAGATGTCGAACAAGAGAGAAGGCTGCTGCATATGGATCTTCTGTCAGTGCTCCAAGTTCCGAAATCAGCATACTCTCTACATTGATGAGTTGGAAACAATGCTGGATGAGGGTATGATATTGTCTTTCAATATAGAAATCGAGGATGGCAGCATTGAGGAAGTAACAGAACAACTTATGACTGTGCTTTTACTGTGGCGTTTAATCCCATGTTCAATTCATTATTACAAGCATCAAAGGAGGCCACAAACTTTGGTGTGAAAGAAGCTTAAATAGATGTATGCCTATGTGATGTTGGTGCTGCAATCCAAGAAGTTATGGAGTCATATGAAGTTGAGATTGATGGCAAGACTTATCCAGGGCATATAGTTGACTGTGCATGAAGAATGGATTCATGAAAAATTTGAGACACTGTTTAAAGTTGAGAACTTCCAATAGTAGAGGCCGTGGTGTGTTTGAAAGTAGACAAGTTAATGAAAATGTAGATGACAGATCAGATGACGATGACAACCTAGTATCATAAATGGAACTAGAAACAAATGTTGTTGCAGTTATTGAAATATGTACCACCATTTATGGATGGTGGTTGCACACTTAATATATGCGGTTATGGTGGATTGGTATAGGAGTCTTTTAAATCTTGGTGGCTGCATTTATTAGTTAAGGTTGGAATGCATAGCAAAGCATTTTTTGCACATTAAGAAGATTCTGGCTGAAGTTATTGGACTATTCATATTATTGCACACTCATTAATGAACTATTCGTATTCCAAAAAAGGTGATGCATGACTTTAATGACAAGGTTGGTGGATTCGTCCCAAATCATATGATTGGTGACGCAAGTGATTCTGCATATAGTGGAAAGCATGTTAAAGAGTAGCTTGTGTTGAAAAGCGTGTGAGCATATGATTGATGAATATCGAGTGTTTGAGGAAATGTTTAAAGGAACTGAAAAAATTCTTGTGAAGTTTGCAGTCATGAGGACTACTAAAATGTGTGTTGCAGCCAAAGTAGCTGCTTTTGTTGTTGTTACAGCCAGGATGACTAAGATGATGTTATATCCAGGATGATTGAGTCGTTGTTGTTATAGCCAGGATGGCTGAGATGATGTTGTTACAGCCAGGATGGTTGAGTTGATGTTGTTACAGCCAGGATGGTTGAGTTGCTGTTATAGCCAGGATGACTGAGTTGTTGTTACTGCTAAGAAGGCTGAGATGATGTTGTTACAACCAGGATGACTGAGTTGATGTTGTTACAGTCAGGAAGGCTGAATTTATGATGATACAACTAGGAATGCTGAGTTGATGTTGCAGCCAAGAGATGTTGCTTGTGATGATCAGCCATGAAGGTTGGGTTGATCTTGCAGCTAGAGATGCTGCTTGTGATGATAAACCAGGAATGTTGAGTTGATGTTGCAGCCAAGAGATGCTGCTTGTGATGTTACATCCAGGAAGGTTGTGTTTATGATGATACAGCTAGGAAGGCTGAGTCGATGTTGCAACCAGGAGATGTTGCTTGTGATGTTGTTACAGTCAGGAAGGCTGAGTTAATGATGATACAGCCAGGAAGGCGGAGTTGATGTTACAGCCAGGAGATGTTGCTTGTGACGATCAGTCATGAAGGTTGCTTGTGACGATCAGTCATGAAGGCTGGGTTGATATTGGAGTCAGAGATGCTACTTGTGATGATAAGCTACGAAGGCTAAGTTGAAGATGTTTCAGTCGATGAAGCTGTTGAAAATGAGATCAGTGATGAAAATAGATATGAAGTTTTTTTGGCAAGTTTGGAGTTCGAAGTATCTCACTCCCAACTTGAGGGGGGTTGAAGAATATGCTTATCTAGTGTTCTTTGTGTTAGTTTTATAACTTCTGATGTTTTTAGGTATTATTGTACTTGCCCGAAATACTATGAGCATTTTTGTAATTTTCTGTACTAAGGCTATTTTGGTCAATTTTTGTTTTATAGCTCCTATAAGGGCTGGTAGGTTGTATTAGGAAGTAAGGTTGTATGTAAGAAAGAGTGGAGAAGAGGGAAGGCGGCCTCCATTAGAGGTCTGCCCCTTCCTTCAATCTCTTATGTTTTTCACCTTAATATTAGTGATATTTTTGTTTCAATCTTCCGTAATTCGACTCTCAATTTCAACAATGCTAATGTTATATGTCATGATCCGAGCATGACATATGTACATCTATACAAATTATATCGTGGAATGACCTCTGCTATAAGAAACTATGATACTCATGGTAAGTCTATGTTCTAGTTTAGGTAAGAAATGATTATTGATCTTGCCTTGGTTAATAGGTCATACAAGATATCTGTTTCAGCAGCTACTGTCAGTGGGTTGCAATTATCTCATCGAGGAGCACATGTCATATTTTTGTCTTATCGCCTTTTGGTGGTGAAGTTGCTCTTTCTGCACATCCTTCTTATGTTGATGGTTCATCCCTGGCCCTTGACTCCCCACAACCTTTGGTGGTTAGCTCACGGATCTTGCCCAACCAATACGCGTTGTTCGTTGTTGTTCCCACGACCTCCACCTACTGTCACACTTTCTGTTATTAGCAGGATAAAGAATGGTGGCTGTGGATGGCTTGACATTGTTAGCAGTCTTTCAATCACGTCTACAGGAAATAAAAATGCACCCTCTGGTGCTATTTCAGCAATATTTCACAATTTATTACACCATGTTCCTCAATCAGGTTGTTTAAAATCAAGCTTTTTGGAGCATTTGTTGGTATACTGTCCTTCACCTCATCTTATTGAATATGTCCTCCCTACGTCAAGTAAAGAATCATTTTACAGTCTTCATTCACCAAGAACTGGTATTGGCTCCTTGGGCTTAAATGAGGACGAGGACTTCAAGGTTATTACTGAACCTGTTCAATGGTGGGATGTATGCCATTGCCGATGAACAAGTTGACCTGAAAGAGGGGAATTTATCTTCCATTGAATTTGACAAGTTACAAATAAGCGGGAAGTCTACACATTATTCTCATTTTGATCACATGCAAATAAGTTGCCTGTAGACATCGAGCAATGGGGAAGATCCTACCGAAACCAATGAAAGTTGTCACGTATTTCTCTCAAATGCTGAAGTGCAGATAAACTCTGGAAGGATTTCGATATGGAAAACACCAAAGGTATATCTCCTTGTTTAATATTTTTTTCCTGGTTTAATTACCTTCTCTTAGTTAATTTTAGTTTTAAAAACTTCTCCAGATTTGTTTCTACATAATGTCTGCTTTAATCACTACTGGAACAGATGGTCATGATTGTTCCACTGGAGAGAGAAAAATTGAGAAGGCATCCATTCAAGAGTTTGCATTTAGGGAAACAGACTATTGCCAGTATTTGATCAACTCGGTGGCATCCAATCTGACCAGAGGGCTGGGTGAGATTAATATTTAGCTCAGTTTTTAAACATATTTGCTGGTATCTTCTTTTGACTGTCTTCCTTCACATGGCAATCATATACACATGTTCGCTTCTTCATGTAGACGGTAGAAGTTATGAATGTTGTGTATGTTCTGTCTTATGACTTCATTATATGCATATGACATGTGCTCGTCTTTTTCTTGGGAAAGAAGGGAATGGCTGAATTCTGTTTCCTTTAGAAGCCTTCACTCTAATGAGAATTTTATTTATACTTCTAACCTTCATTTATCCTTTTCTGTTTCCCTGTTTCTACTTTGCTCGTTAGAGTCTAATTAGTGAGAACATCTGTATTTGTTGCACTGAACTCATCCACCCGTTCTTTCTTGCTTGCTGAAACCCTTCCACATTTTTTTGTTATCCTTTGTTTAAAATCTGTGAAGAGTTGGTTCTTCTGGAAGAAGCCTTTAGTTGCTTTCATTCGCATTTCATCTGGGTTTAAAGATGAGATGGGACCAAAGCACCGACATTTTTTATATGCACTTTTTCTTTCAGTGGGTGCTACTTTGATACTTTTGTTTCCTATTCTTTTTCCAAGAGGGCTGTTCAGGAGCATTTAAATGATTCACTTTTTTATGCTCGCCATATGAAGATACTACCACAGGGAGAAAATATTTCTGGAACACATGTGCTACTGAACAGGACTGCAGCTGGTAAGCGGATTAATTTGATCGTGTTGTGACTGGTGTCTTCACTGGGTCATCCATATTGGCCAGTCTTATGGACTCATCTAGTTCTGACGATTTTGAATCAGCTTTCGTCAGCTTACTGGACTTCCATTGCAAGCTTTCTGGTGCTCTAGTTTGGACGTAGGTTGGGTCAGCACAAGATGCCTTGCTGAATTGTCTTTACAGGGTCTGCCCACTGTGGATTAGCTTTGTTCTGGTCAGCAAACACATGATTTCTGGTCATGTTGGCCCTTGTGTTTTTCCCGTTTATATGTTTACACATATAAAACATGAAACAGATGCTCAAAGATGATTCTTTCAGTCCTTTCCTACATTTCCCCTTTATATAATGGTCTTTCCCGTCAAACACAACAAGTGGGCTCTTAGCAGACTTGTGCCAGACAGTAGATCTTAAATTAACTAAAATATCTTGGATCATGAACAGCTTGGTTCTACAGTATGAACCATATTGCGCTTGAGCCTACATGGTTGCTCAACCTGGTGTCTCAAGATTGTCCTGTGAACGTAAATCAGATATTGTCTTGCTTTGAATCCCAACCTGTAGATACATTCTGCATTTGCAGGTATAATTGGCAGTGAAAAGTTTTTCCTTTTGTCTCTTTTTTGTGCAAGTTTCTCTAGGAGTAATTACAGACATGTTTTCCTTGAAATATTTAGGTTATTTTGGACCACATTTTGCTCTTATATTTCTGTCCGAGGATAAGCTAGCTTGTCTCAAGTCCATGCACGGATGAAGCCAGCTTGTCTCAAGTCCTTGCATGGTTAGTTAGGTTACAATACCGTGGTTCACCTGACTCGTGGACATCTTATTTTGGCATGTCAGTACCTTGTAATCATGGTTTGTTACATGTGTGTGAGATAAGCAACCAAAACCAAGACTTCTGCCACACTGTATGGGGTTGTCTACATTGGTTATTGTGATTGAGAGATGGAACAAAGAACTGATTGACCCAGTGTTGTTATCTTTGCAGTCACTCAACCACATTCTGTTAAAGGCAATGTTGCGAAAGATGATCTAACTGTTGATGATGTTGTTAATTATCTTAGATGCTTAGTAACATCGGACCCTCATCTATCTTGCTTAACTCCGAGCATGCGTCCAGACTCTGGATCCTCAGTCAAAAATGCTGCTCTAGGCACTGCTCAATTGAATTAAGGTTCTGCTTGGATGGACACATCCAACAAAGGAGACTGTGAAAGTGAAAAGTTGGATTTGGTGATAATGATGATAAGCTTGGAGTATTTTCTTTCTCCTAAGTAGGTACATTGCCAATTCAAGAGTTCTCTGTCATCTATTTTGCTATTTATTGTCACCAAATCCCTTGTGTGCAACAGGTGGATCATAGTAACCTTTGTAGTGGGGTGACTTTATCCAATTATGGCCTCACCGGTATGATATTCCATAATGTACCTTCTCCTAAGTAGGTACACTGCCAATTCAAGAGTTCTCTATCATCTATTTTTGCTATTTATTGTCACCAAATCCCTTGTGTGCAACAGGTGGATCATGGTAATCTTTGTAGCGGGCAGATTTTATCCAATTATGGCCTCACTGGTATTATATTCCATAAAGTGGGAAAAAAAATCTGCGAGTCTGCTTCTCTGTAACACCGCAAGATGTCAACAAGTGGTTGGATTATGCTATTCCAATACAGGAGTTCATTTCAAATTTATTCTCTTTCCTGTCTTCTAATTATTTAGCTTCAGCTTGCTATTCAACTACAAAACAAAGTTCTTTGGAAGAATTCCTATTGCATGTACTTGGATCACTCGGAAGATCTCAAATTTTCAGCTTTAGACAGTTTTGGCTTTCAAAAAATGATGTTTGTGGCATCGCAAACATTTGACAGGCATTGATTTCATGTACATGACGTAGATGTGGATCATAACATACGGGGTGTTGTTTAGACGGTTGACATCTAAGAATCTTTGTATAGTTGGTGGAGTTGGATTCCTGTTCTTGTTGCTACAGAGACAAAATCCTTCTCGTGAAAAGTTGGGATCGGTCTCCAGTTGAAGCTTCTAGGAAGGGGAGAGTGGAGAGTTCTCCCTTGTTTTCTCGCTCTGTCTTGCTTTCGTTGTGCCAACTCTTTGGTTGAAGGTTTTAACTGTACTGTAAGTAAAGAATTTCTCTTGTTCGTTTCCCAAAATTTAGCTTGACTTTGAATATACTATTGCTTTCAAGGAACATGATAAACTACTGTTTCTTGTGATGTTTATGCACCTAAACTTTAGATGGAATCCTGGATAAG
Source organism: Brasenia schreberi (assembly GCA_036023115.1). Lineage (NCBI taxonomy): Eukaryota > Viridiplantae > Streptophyta > Magnoliopsida > Nymphaeales > Cabombaceae > Brasenia > Brasenia schreberi. The sequence continues at coordinate 33,147,663 of JAYKKT010000090.1, read as the reverse complement.
GTTTTAATTCTTATTTGTCTCAGAGTAACCAGCCTTCCGGTGATTGAAATAACCCACCATGAAATTCCAAGGTTAGGACTCTTGCCCCAGGTCGTTTGGCCATGAAGAATATTCGAGTTGGCAGGCATTGGTGTGAGAATTTCGTCACCTCTTGCTAATTCAGAGAGCCTTCTTTTCAACATTTCAACATGGAGAAAGAACCTGGGGTTCAGAAACTCTGTTACTAGGGATGTGAACAGGGTGGAGAGTAGACCGAACAAGGGTCTTGTTGGGTCTACAACAAGGAAAATGTGCGTGCGTGTGTGTGTGAGAGAGAGAGAGAGAGAGACTAATTGGATGGTTTCACCTTCGCTCAAAAGTTGAAAGTTCTATTTTCATAAAATAACATGCGTACAAAACTAACCTGTATACTCAAAGCAAGTTCCTGTCAAGGAAATTTAAACTCATCTAAGAGAATTATCTGTTAACAAGCTTGGTGTTTCATTGATAAAGGGGGATCTTCTGGCTTAAGGAACACAAGTGCTTCATGTTGAGTCTTCTTTTGGATTGGCAAGTTGGTCACAGACCCTCACCAGTTACAGCCGACAAGCCCCTCGTCCCATGCCATACCGATGCTCTCTGCCCTTGCTGTTTCGGAAAAACTTTTTGTCATTGGAATTTTTAGTAAAGCAATTGTTTTCTATATGAGTTCAGCTCATGTTTAGCTCGTTCAGGCTCTGGATTGTAAACTTCTGTGCTCATTTCACAGGTGAGCGACCAGACAATCGAATTGTCGAGATTCACAAACGTATGCTATTTTTATTTGTCCAAGTTCATAGAAGAGACAAGAAAGATCGCTCAATCTGCTTTTCTAGATGTAACCTCAAGCATAATTTTTGGGTCCTATTATTGCAAAAAAGGGGGGATTGACACCACAATTAAAATGTTTAGCGGTATAATTTCAATCGCCGCTTCCGACTATCAACTACTAAGTGGTGGTGAATGAGAAATCAATCAAATACCTTCTAAAAAGCGGAAATAAAGGAAAACAACTTATGGCGAATTTACAATTAGCCAGCCAAATTATCAAAACCTTCCAATTAGGCAGTTATCGTTGAAAGAGATAAATAGCTGCATATCCAAGTTAAAGGGTCCTTCAACCTTTGCTTTGATTACATTGGAAAATATCACCGGCGGACTGGTTTCGTAACAACCGAGGTCTATACCGTGTTAGTTTTCAAATTTCGAGTTGAGAGCCTCGACTGGATATCAGTTTCTTAACGTTTTATTTTTTTTCACAAAGAGGTAATGTGAGGATTAACTAGCACAAGGGGTCCTAGGTTGGCTGCTAGACATGATTTGGCATGGTCTTGAGCCTCGACTGCTACCGAATGAGGATTTCAGTTACATCCCTTAACGTAAGCGAATGAGCCGGTTAAACCCTATGGGTTATTTGATATGAGGCCTGGGGCCACGGAACTGGAACTACACTGGGCTGGCCTTGCAATCAAACACTCCATGAGGGCGAGGCTCTTTGGGTTTTACACAGTCAAGGGTGCAACTCAAGCTCCACTTCTAAGGGTGCTCTCTCCACAGTAAAAAAGAAGAAGAGGAAGAGAGTAAACAAGAAAATTGAGAGATTAGAAGAATAACTGAAAAGCCACTAAGCACTCACCTGAATGATCTTTTAAAAAGTTTTCTACATAGAAGAAGCTGAATGTAAAGTCGATAATCCTTGAGTGTCTATCTGTATGTTTTCCTTTTGCCAAACCATAAGTTGCTTGCCCTTTTTCATGCATATGAATATATCTTTCAAAATATCACAGGTCTGTAAGGCTGGAGAAAGAGCCCCAGGAACCCAAACCCCTGGTTAATGAGCCTAAAGGATGATATAACCGAATCAAACTGCGACCAGCTTGGTTAAGTTACTAAGCATGATGTTGAACAAAACAAAGCATCTTTCTTTTCTTTCTTGCCTTTTTTCTGAAGAGAGCATCATTTCAGAAGATAATGTTAAGATATTAAGGCAGTCAAAATCAATGGCTCACATTACACCAAAATCCAATCGACTGCTGATATAAGAAGAATCAATATCTGGACCACTTGATGAAAGACGACAGTCAAAGGTTCCCTAGTTTATCCCAGCTTGATTTACGGCCTGATATGATAAAAGAAAAGGTTAAAGGTCGCATTCATATCATCTTTGCAATGTTCAATTTACTTTACTCTGTAAATGAAGATATTGTGCGTGGTCTCTCTCTCGAAAGAAAAGGAAGATACTCCGCGTGCTTATCTTCATCAACTACACATCTCTTCAAATATTCACCCTTCATGATAAAGCCACTTTATAAGTTTAATATTGGATTATGAGCAATAATGAATTGTGGAACTTTCACAAGCATGCAAAGTTGGCCAACCCCCAAGGCAAAGTGAATTCATCCGGTCACTGGTTTACTTAATGACTCCATTATTCCTATGCATGACTTCTTCTTTGGAGATTATAGAATAAACTTAAAATGTTAAGAACAATATTGAGATGCAATAAAAAAATAAAAGGTATTAAACAGTAAATACATAGAAAAATTGGAAAAACAATATCAGGATTCATTGCACAAAAGCAATAACTAAACTGGATAGGGTTTCAACTCACAAGTTGAAGATCATGCGTTTGATAATGCAGGTGCCCATATAGTTTCAGCCTTCCCATTCTATCCACAGAAAGGAAGAAAAAACAGAATTCACTAGAATCATACAATGTGTGGTGAAAACAACAGTTCAAACCGGGTGATCCAAAACTAACTCAGTCGATACAGAGATGACTTGCCTAAGTGAGGTGCGACCAGAGGCCAAGCCAAGTAGGGTAGCTGACGATCTTGAATTTTTAGAGGGGTGAATAGCTCAGGGTTATACCGTGGGCTCTGTATTATAACCTAGTACGCTTCCAACGTGTGTTGAATATAATGTGATACTGGGAATCTCCTTATCTATGCTTATTTTCAACTACTCGAAGCATTTCGTCGCTTGCTATGCCCTTCCTCGTCTCTGGGTGCCTAGTTGTAAGATATCTAATGAAACAGTAGTTAGAACAAAGATCTCATCAAAAGAGAAAGCTATCAAATATTTGGAGTTTCTTTTCGTATCCATCCGTTTCACAAGGACCGTGGTTGGGAATTGTTTGATCATGTTTTGGTAAGGGTTCAATCATGAACTACTTTTAGATGTCTTCATCTTGGATTGGGAAACGCCCACCACGCTTCAACATAGATCCCCCACTGAACTGGGGACTGTGGTGATTCTTCTTTGGTGATTTTAAATGCATATACATCTGCATTACATGCACACTCATGTGCACAAGTAAATGCACATGCACAAGCAAGTTTTTAATTGTTAATATGAGCATAAAGAGCCTTTGACTCAGTGTGACTAATGGATTGACTAGCAACAGCATTCATACTGATGGTTGTGAGAGTTTTGATACCGAGAGGGTGTCCATATCGGGTGCGGGTCTATTTAGGCCTACCTTGCCAAAAGAAAAAGGAGCTTGTTTATTCAAGTTAATCAAATATTTAAATAATTGAACAAATAACACCCTTGAAGTTCTTATTTAGTAGAAGAACAATAACAAAACGATTTGTTTAGAAAAGTAAAATCAGATGTATCGTTGTTTCCAAGTATTGCTAAGTTTAAAGATATTTATAATACTTTAAACATTTTCTATGCATTTCCTTATTGTTTTCTGTCTCTGGAATAACACGAGAGATGAGAGGGAAATCTAATGGCATTAACCCAAGAGCTCTGGAGTGTGGTGCTTGACCTGGAAAAAAAATTCCTCCTGGTTTGCAGTTGGTTGTCTTTTATATTCTTGTGAAAACTTTGCTCTATAGTCTTAAGTGATATGTCATTCTAGAGTCCTCGAGCTCTTAACCAATTATTTAGCTATTGAATTGAATTTATTGAGACCTTATCTATTGAATTTTGCACAGATGAGCATGAGTATCTGCACTTTTTGCTGTCCTACATGCAGAAGAGCGTGTGCGCACACACACACACACACACACACACACACACATATATATATATATATATATATATATATATGGAGAGAGAGAGAGAGAGGCCCAAAAGTTTTTCTCATCTAGCTAGGTTGATATCATCAGCGACTCCCTTTGTAATCACCCAAAAAGAATACGAGAGTCTCCTATCGAACTTGACTTATATTATCATATTGAAATTTGCATTTTGAAAATGTTAAAAGAGCAAAGTGTTAGAAAGAAATAATAAAGATAATCTAACTTATGTTGAGTTACTAATATAATCTAACTTATGTTGAGTTACTAATATGGAAAAAGTCTTTAGTTGTTGTTGTTTAGATTGAAATTTGTATTTTGGGTTTTCAAGCTTAATGATAGAATTTGAAAAGAAAATATCTTCTGCACAACTTCTATCATTTTCACTGGCGTAGTGTTTCTATTTGCAAAAAAAGTCCGACGATAATCATCGAGCTTACCATGTCACTAAGACATATTAGACCTTAGTAAAGCATCTTCATAGGGAGGTTGAGGTAAAGGAAATTTAAATTCTTCAGGGATTTCTTCTCATACTATGATTTCTTCTAGTAATATTGCTTTTGGATTGCGGAAAAAAATGAGGTCGTAGTGCAGGTTTATGACATCATGGATGTGGCAAATGAATAATCATTATAAAGAACAGCTTTTGTGGCCACAGAAATGGAAAGATGCTTGATTCTTGTTATGTTTGCAACATAAGAGAAGCCCTAACAAGGGAGGTAGTGTGCCAACTAGTGGCCAAATTGGAAAGGAATCTTGAATCCGGAGATTTAAGCTTTTTTATTCAAACTGCTGTAGTAAGGTTCATCTAATGGAGAGTCAGGGGTCTTGTTAAGGAAGAGGCCCGTTCTATAACTGATTCATATTCCCCAACTCACCAAATGTAAATGAGTCTTCATAGTTTTCGATTCTCAAATGTCCTTATCGCATTACCGATCCTTTCAATTTAAATTATAAGATTTCTTTGTTGTTAGTAATTATACTGAATATACATGAAGATGCTCTAGATCAAATAATTGTTGGTTGGAGGAATGTCATTGTTAATATTGATGTGGTTTTGTAGTGAGTTTCTGATTGAAGTTACGGGAGTTGATAACAGATTATTGAACATTATGACGTCTTTGACTGGTTTTCGTTTGAAGAATAAAACCATAATAAGGTAGAGAATCTAGATTTAATGAACCCACAAAAAGAGAAACCACATGGAGCCAACTTTTATCACCTCAAGTTCATATCAAAGATCAATCATTTGTGATGGGTTCTTTGTGGTTTATATTTTTGCAGGTTCTCTAAATCTAGACTCTCTAATAAGGTATAACCAACTCTTGTAGTTGCCCGATCATATGCTTCTTCTCAAGTACCTCTTTTGGTAGAGAGAAACTTTATCTATAATGTACCTGTCCTCATGAAGAAAAGAAGTTTCTTCTCATCAGATGTACTCTCCAATGCCATAATTTCATGTAGAGATCTCATCTACATATACTTTTACTTGATTGACAAAGGGACTAGATAATGCATTAATTAGAGCCTACTAACATTCAATGCAAATTGGATCATGGTATTTTTTAATGTGAATTAGCTTTAGTTATTCAATTCAGTCAATATTGTACTCGTCTTGAATTGTTCTTCATGACATGACAATGCCTTGGTTTTGACTTCTTCCTTCCCAATCAAAAGTTAAATTTTCTAATATGTGATATTATGAAAAAGGATATTTGGAGATTGTTGAAAGATGCTGGCATTGCAGGGTGGTTAGTTGTCCTACGCAGAGAATTATTTATAATCTATATTTTGTGAGGTGAAGTTTCACGGATGTTATTTCTTGCGTTATTAATCTTCGAGAGGAGTTTGACTTCTACTGATGCCCAAGCGATTGACTGATAGAATGATTTAAAGAGATAGCTTCTAGTTTACTTAAAGTGGACATGACCAAAATCTAGTCAATGTTTCTTGAAGAAAAGATATTGGGATGTAAAAACTTTTAAATCTGCATTCACAAGAAGGAATCATATTAATAAAGGTTAGGTCTACAAACCATATACCAAGGTAAGGGTGTTTCTTTCTTCCTTTGGCACATAGTTTACGAAAGGGAGGTATATAAACAATGTTGAAAGGTCCAAATAACAAAATAGTTAGCTCACTCTCGAAAAGTTGATTTCTCAAGAGATTAACTAAGTTAAAAATCATATTGCCAGGTGACGATCTTTGTTGAGAAGAGAACTATCTAGGGCTTGCTTGGATGGTTAATTACATGGTAAACTTTGAACTGCTTCCGTATTGGACACTGGGATTTCGATGCATCATTTGCTTATAAAGGTTAACTAGGCGCTTGATTAAAATTTCTACTAGTAAATGTCAGTTAGTTGGGAGGGCGTCACTATGATTTGTATCTATTGTACCTTTAATATGGTTTTCATATATTAGTGATTTGGTTGGAGAAGAAGAGAAATCCAGCCATGTCCATTATACGGGAATTCAAATGATAAACTACAGGATGATATTTAAGTATCTAGTTGAAGAATGCATGAGAAATAGTTTTGATTTTTTGTATCGGCTTGTGACATTATTTGATCTTCATAACGAAATCTGTGATCAAAAGCTTAGTGAGAATCGTAAATGTTAGAATACATACAAGTAGGACTACCTGTTCCAAGGCTAATGGTTTCCATCTTCTGCTGATGCTAAGATTCATGTAACTCTCATATTAGTTAGTGATAATTTTAATTTTTCTTCTTGCCAGTTGATGCATTCATTCTCGCTTTCCACCCTTTCCCTTCCTCCTCTCTTCCTTCTCCTTTTTCTTCCAAGAAGGGGGCGTGAATGTAAAGATAAGAGTTGTTTTGGCTTCAAGAGAGTGGTGCCCATTTGACCTCCTTCAATCTTTTTTTTTTCCTATTCTCTTTCTCTATCTCTCTCCTTCCTCCTCTTGTATAAAGATGAGTGTAGAGGGGTTTGGATATCATATGCTAGTCTTCCTTTGATATCTCTATAATGTGATTGGTTTTAAGAGATCTCTTTTTTTATGTTTTTGTTGTTGTTTTATTATATGTTCCTCTATGAATTCTTCTTATACTTTCTTCTTTTGTGAAATTAATGTTCTTGTCTTTTGATAGGAACAAAGATAATGTTAATTTTCAAGAGATGGCCGCCTTCAAGGAAAGTCAAAATATATTATTCAGCCATGAGTTACTATCAATTTCAAGGTTTCTAGTAGAAGTTGGCCAAAGCCAGATCCAAGTTAGTTAAGAACAACATCTATACTTGTACATGAACGACGATCAGGGTTCAATCCTCTTACTAGTTTTATATAGCTATTTAGTATTAGTGTTGAAAGAGGTCTCTGATTCATTAGCTTTTGAGGGCAATACATGATTGATTCAATTGATTGATCAATGACGCTTTTGGACGAAGATTGAGGAGAAACGTGCCTTGGCTGATTGCAAGCCTAAGGCTTAGCGCTAGCATCTGATGCTTATAAGGGGAAGGAATGCGTCGCACTACCATCCGATGCCATTATGGGGTTGATTCCTATTTTTCTAAAAAGATAAGCCACAAAATTAAAGCCTTTCGTCCATTTCTTCCTAGTCTTGTTGGAGTACACTATGCAAGGAATTTTCCTTGCTTCCTTATAGGAAAGGAATAATGTACAAAACAGTTGTACCATAAAAGAAAGAATTTTGAAAGTGAACTATATTGGTGACAGTGGAGAATGTTTTTATCTTTTTTGGATTATAATGCAAACGACAGTCTACCATTAGATCCTCGGAGTAATACTTTTCAAGAGAATATGTATAATAAATGTCACTATTTGATTGAGGGAGTTCTTTTCCTTCACCCATTTTATAATGAGGCAATTGTCATATGCTTTCTACCTACACCACATTTGACTCTTGTAGAATTATTGCCTTGCTTGTGGTGCAAATATATATATATATATATATTCATATATAGACATATATATATTTATATATTAAAGAATGATAGAATCCTCTAAAAGTATATATTCTTTAAATATCACTATCCAATCGCTTTTGATGAATAATTGGATGACTAGATATTCCTAGAAGTCCCTATCATTCCTATATATATACATACAAAACAAACAAACACACACACATACATACATACATACATACATACATACATATATATATAAAGAGAGAGAAAGTCAATGCAACCATTATGGTCTAAGACTTAGTTTTAGCTTTGTTTCAATAACTAACCAAGTATCTTTTACACAAAGTCGGACTTAGTACTTGATGGATTCACAATCAATGGGATTGGACTCAGTCGATTCATTTTTTTTAACACATTTGAATCGAAGAGGTTTCTTTTATGGGATGCGTATAGCTTTTAAGTAGAAATGAAGCAACCACAAGCATAACTCAAGATAATCACAGGCTCATATTAGGACGTGTGGAGGAAGATGTCACTTAAAAAGCAATGACAAAATGTCCAGGTCTTTGTGTTTCATTGGATGCATGTTTACCTGATAGTTGTTATTTACACACTCTAAATTATGATTTACTCAATTCAAAAATCCTTAGTACCAAAGTAACCTCCTTATTTTTTCTTCTTCTATGCATATTTTCATTTCATGATGTTGCTCTTTTATTATTTTCTCCTCCCTCTTGCTCTCTATTATATTGTCATCTCTCATTTTTCCGAGCTTCATTTACACTAAAGGTGTTCTCCTTTGTATTGAAACAAGTCTTTGTCATCTTACTCTCCCTTCTTCCCTTCCTTTATCGCCCTCTTTCTCTCTCTCTCTCCAACCTTTTCTCACCCTAAGACCAAAGAGCAAATACATCCATAGGCATGTCCACCTTAAAGGCAGTAGGAATGTATTTGTAGGCATGTCCAACAATTGTTGTTTAGTTTCTTATTTTTGATTTATACTTTTTTATTATTTGTAAAATATAAAATGATGAAGTGATTATGATTATATAAATAAGGATGTACACCAAGTGGTACATTGGTTGAGTGTGAGGATGATGAAGTTGCTTATTCATTTGAATTTGAAAGTAAATGTTGGACCAATACAAAGAAAGTAAGATTTTGATTTTTACTTCAAGGAGCTAACGTAATACATGGATTGTGAATAATGAGATGCATAATCATCCATGGGTTTCTATTTAGAAAGGCATGCATTTGTAAGTTGACTGATTAATGTGGAGTTCAACTTAGTAAAGGAGATGATGAAAAGTCATTGCAAGCCCAATGATATATTAACATAGTTGAAACTAAGTAATAGCTTAAAGGTTAGTACAGTAAAACACATTATATAATGTACAAATGACATTCAAGCAGGAAGAAATGAGTGGCTAATATATGAAATTGATTGCTATCAGTATAGAATATGACATTGGAGGATACTAGGGATAAAATATGTGAGATATTGTATTTGCAAATCCTAGTTTCAATTGTTATATGCATTTCTAAAGGTACATTATATAATGTGCAAATGACATTCAAGCAAGAAGAAATGAGTGGTTAAAAAAATCTCTAGCTACTTTTATATGAAATTGATTGTTATCAGTATAGAATATGACATTGGAGGATACTAGAGACAAAACATTGAGATATTGTATTTCCAAATCTTACTTTCAATTGTTATATATTTCTAAAGACACTAGAGATTGATTATACTAATAAGATGAATATGTATAAGATGTTTTTTCTTGAAGCTATAAGATGTTTCATGTGACATTTGCTTTTATGTGTTCCGAGGAAGGAACTTTTATTTGGGTCTAGAGGTTCTTGAGGGAGTTATTTACCTTAAATAGTTTTCTAATATAATATACTTTTTCTTGAGGTAATTGAGCTTCTATTGATAATACAATTGATACTATTTTTAGTGAGTTGGTACATTTACTATGCATATAATATATCGTAGAAAACAAACTTGAGTCTTGAGGTGTACCTTCAAAAGTAGATGCACCTCATAGTGCACTTGTATATTAGGGTAGAGAAGAGCGAAATTGTAGAGCGGATGAGGGATAGAAGAGAGAGAAAAGGAGAAAAGTGCATTTGCCTCAAAAGGTAGACGTATCATGAGAACGGTTCCATCTGCTAAGCTAGTTGCACACAAGAGAGAGGGAAAGAGAAGTAGAGAGAGTTGAACCAACGATGGCGATGAAGGTATTGACGGGAGCCAGACATGGCGATGATGGTAGTCACATCGATTATGGAGTCATGATGGGAGTGAGATGGGAAGCATGTAGAGAGGACACATGAGATAAGAGAGAGAAAGAAGAGTGAAAAATGTTAAAGGAAAAGGGTCGAGAGGTGTGTGAATAACAAAATGATGTATGGTAGCAAATTTCATGAATCTTTTTGACTACTTTACCATTATAAACTAATTATGAGAAATAGAAAAATCATATTCTACAGTTTTCTAATTCCCAAAAAGAATAACTAAGATTGGAGTTAGCCCCATCTTACTTATCGTAGCTAGTATATAGACGGTAAATGTGTGTGTATGAGAGAGATAGTTAGAGAAATGATATTATAATATATTGATTCGCTCAAAGAATATATATATATATATATAGGGGAGGAATCAGCCCTATTACTACCATTATTGATTTGTGCTAAAATCATAAGGCTGCATGTGTATTTAGTGGCCAATCTATTTTTAGGGCAGAGAGAACAACCAATAGGCTCACATGATTCAATTATTGGCTGCCTTAAAAAGAAAATGAGTGGGAAGTATTAGCTCACCAATATGTCTCTCTAACACCCTCTCATAGGTGGCAAGCTCTATCCCAGGTGATACACGCATGTGTATTAGCTTTGGCTTCCCATCATAATAAAAATAGAAAATATTTGAGCAAAATGATCGTTCACCTGGTCTCAATGTAGGTCCACTATTGGATTTATTTTTGTTCTTACCTTTAATAATTTGATAAATGATTGGTAAATTAGCTAGGTAAATAATAGTTATCTTCTTTTAGATAAAAAAGTGAGTCATAAAGACAACTTATCCGGAAGTGTTAGAAGATGTTTCAGTGGCAAGAGACTCTGAAAGAGCATTACAAATTCTGTATAATAGATAATAAAAAGGTCTTATTGGGTTTTCAAGAGCCATATATAATTGTAATCTAGGAAATCTTATCTTAGTGATTGTCTTAATTATCTTAAAATAATGTAATAGTATCCTAGAAAACTATAAAGAAGTTATAGAAAATATGTTTAGCACTTATCTTTCAAGGCCCATAAATATGATGTATTTTAACTTATGAAGTACGAGTGAAGTTCATTCTTCCTTTCAATTATGTTGACCTTTCTTTGTTTTGTCTCACTTTCAACATTTGGTATCATAAGATAGTTTGTTTGAAAATTATGACATGACTTCTCAAAATAGTATTGGGAGGTACAAAATCAATTCTCAAAGTTTGATAGAAAGAATTTTGAATATTGGAAAATTCAAATGAAGGTGTTATTCGGGTTTTAGGAGCTAACATAAATCATAAAAGAGGGATTGATGGAATCAACAACTATGATAGGAGAGTTTAATTTATAAGTAGAAAAAAAAGCTCTTTATGACCTAAAACAATCACCAAAAACTTAGTATAGAAGAATTGATTCATATATTATAGATAATGACTTTGTTTGATGTCTTCATGAACATACCTTATATGTCAAGATTGGTTTGTATAAAAAAATATTCATAGTTTGTTTCTATATTGATGACTTCATATTTATTGAAGATATTAAAGGAATGGTTGTCAACTTTAGCGAGGCTATGACACTTAAATTTGAGATGGTTGATTTAGGTCTCATGTCTTACTTCTGTAGCCTTGAGATCAAGGCAATTTGTAAGTTGATGACTTGTAAATCAATTTGTACTCAAATGGAAAAAATGTCTAAATTAACAAAAGAAAAGGTTGATGTCGAAGTTGATCCTACATACTTTAAAAGACGAATGTGAAGTTTATGCTACTTAACTTCTACTCAACCAAACATTCTTTATGATATTGAAATAGTAAGTAGATTCATGTAGTCTCCAAAGCAATCTCACTTATAGGAGGCTAAGCAGATTTTACAATACATTAGAAGTATTGTAAATGATGACATACTTTATTTTTTATTTAAGATATATAAATAGTGATCGAGGAAAAGATGTTAGAAAAAGGAAGAGAACTTTTGATTACATTGATTACATGTTCTTTTTGAAAAATAGAACTCTTGGTCCTAAAACAAGTGATAACTTTATTTAATGAAAAAGTAGAATATATAGCCGCGATATACCATGCTACTCAAGCAATTTTACTACGTCAAATGCTAGTGGAGTTAAATCACAAGCAAGAGTGATTGAGTGCGGCAATAAATCAATAATTACTTCACCATAAAATCCATTATTTCATAAAGAAAATTAGCATATTAACATTAAGTATCCTTTGTTTGAAAAACTTGTACTTGAGCTTTATAAATTAAAGGATCAAATTTCTGAAATATTTACTAAAATTAAGGATGGATGTCTTCTTTAAGTTGAAGAAAATGATTGACATGATTACAATGAACTCTATTTAAAAAAGATAGTTAGAAAATAAAAGGTTTCTTGATAAACCAAACTCATCTAGAGCGATGTAAACCATTTTGGTTTTCCAATGGAAACCTTTTGGTTCTTCTATAAATCAGGCTTGTTTTAGATTATTTGATTAGATAATCAAAAAGTTTTGTTGTGTTTTTAAGAGTTCCATGTAATTATCTTGTTTTGATTATCCGGTACTTAGAAAAATATAAAAAAGTCATAAAAATATGTTTAACATTTAACTTGTATGAGTGAAATTTCTTTTTTTTTGGTCTTAGTGTGTTCCCTTCTCGCTTCCAACATAATCCAATATTTGCTCTCTCTCTCTCTCTCTCTCTCTCTCTCTCTCTCTCTCTCTCTCCCCTTTTTGTTGCTTGCTGCAGTCTGCAATAAAGCTTCTCCGCTCTTTTTGCAAGCTTCGATAAGTAACTCGCTTGCCATTCTGATGATTTCTGCTGTCCTGGTGCTCATCGGATCATCCCCACAATAAGTTGGGCACATACATAATAAATGGATGCGTGAGTTCTCTTCGCCCTTCTGTTTCTAGATTCGGAGGATCCGTGTCTCATTATTTAAGAAAGGGAGGGTGAGAGAGGTAGAAGAGGGCAGCACAACCATCAAGCAAAAGGCTAGGAACAATGGATGTTGGTCAACTGCAGCGCAGGTTTATTGATCTAACATCCTCTCTCTTCCGTGAGGTATGACCAACTTCTCTCTCTCTCTCTCTCTCTCTCTCTCTCTCTCTCTCTCTCTCTCTCTCTCTCTCTCTCTCTCTCTCTCTCTTTCTCTCTCTCTCTCTCTCACACACCTTTTTGGTGATTGTTTGGGAAAGCAGGGATTTTTGGACGAGCAATTCACCCAGCTGCAGCAGCTGCAGGATGAGAGCAACCCAAACTTTGTTGGTGAAGTTGTTGGTCTTTTTTTCGAAGACTCTGGGAGGCTTCTCAATGATATGGACATGACCCTGTATGAAACTCCTCTGTGTGCGCGTGTGTAGTATCTTTTGGGTTTTAGATTCTTTCTGGGCATTCTTCCCTCTCGAGGAAGACTAATTATGAGTGGCTCATGTCTTAAATCCTTAAGGGATCTGCAACCTGTTGACTTCAAGAAGCTTGATGCTCATGTCCACCAGCTGAAGGGTAGCAGTTCTAGGTATGACACTCTCCAAAACCTTTTATTTCATATCACAAAAGTTCTGAAGGTTCATGCGTTCTTTTCTCCATCGTAAAGAACTTACAGGTCAAATCTAATGGTTGCAACAATAAGGACGGTAACCTCTTCATATTTCCATAACCAAAAAGTCTCTCTTCTCTTCTTCATCTAAATTTTGTGTACATGCATTTGATTTTAGTAATTTAAGATGAAAACTTGAAACCTATATCTAAGGGCGTCAAGGATTTGCTCTTGCTGTTGACTGCAAATATGTAGGCAATCGGGAGCATCTTCATGATTCCTCTGCCTCATCTTCTTTTGCTGCTCTATTTTGTTGGTCTTACTAGAATATTTCAATTGTGAAACAGCATAGGTGCTCAGCGGGTGAAAAATGTCTGTATCGCATTTCGTAGCTACTGTGAAGATCAAAACAGAGAAGGGTTAGTCTTTTTACTGATAACCAATTTAACGAATTTCCCTCTTTTGAGGTTGTCCTGAAACTAGATCTGCATGACTCAGATGCCTCAACTGCATGCAACAAGTAAAGCACGAGTACGCCCTTATGAAGAACAAGCTCGATACCCTCTTCAGGGCAAGTATTCGTTTATCAATCTTTCTCGGGGATGCTATTCTGTGTATGTGTGTGTATATATATGAGACTAACAAAGTCTTGTTCTTGGTCTTCCGTTACAGTTGGAACAGCAAATTTTGGCTGCAGGAGGAGCAGTGCCCATGTTGGAATGAGGTAAGAGGTCATATTTGATGTGAACATGGTCATTGTTCAACAAGAGAGGAAGTGAAGGAGATAAACCATAGATAGATGATTGTCTCTAGGTGTTCCTGTTGTTGTTGTATCGTCGTGGTCTCTTGTGGTTGGTTGCTTGTATACATTTTTCTTCACTATTTCTGCTTTTTATTGCTTCAGTCTTCATCCTGTTTTCCTTTTCCGGTTCCTGTCAAAATCACTAAGCAATGAACCATAATATAAGGCATGTACAGTAACAAAGGTTAACCAGTAATAAGTAGAGCAAGCGAGGCGCCAACACACACACAGACAGAAAAAAAAAAAACACGCACACACAGAGGGATGGTATGTACATCAAATCTGATGAGCATCTGGGATCTGCTTATGTATTTATTGAGTGGTTCTTCGCCAAGTGAGCACGGTATACTGTAACCTTTCCCCCAGAGCTTAGGCAGAGTCGCAGAAGGATTCGTTTTAGTCAATGATGGGAGAGGGAGTTGAGAAAGAAAGCTTGTTTCATCTGACATGATTGTCGGTAACAGCCTGACTAATGTAATTTGAAACTGTTGATATTTTTTATTAATTCTAGCTGTCTAAATAGTTATTGGTTTGATGGTTAGGATCAAGAGGGAAGAAAGACTCGGATGAATCTTTCATGTAGAGATATGATATATGATGGTCGCAAGTTTTCTTTATCAGTTTTGGCGGTCAATATTATATCATTTCGATGTTTAAAATATGGTCATATATCAGATGATAGTGTCTTCTCTGCAAATGAAGCAGGAAGCAATCAGTAGAAAAAGGTTTGTATGACCTGATATGTGGCGGCTTCTTGAGATTCTGATTCGTTCTAGCTGCCTAGTTGAATGAATTTGGACGGATAGGACTTTACTGTATCTCAGATGATAGGATCTCATTTACAGATAGGCGGCTGATATTCGCCATTGGGAACAACCAAGAAATTGTTATACAGCTACAGGATCACCAACTTGGAATTAGGTTCGCTGGATTTGGTGGATCTCTTGGGGGGATGTGAGCTAGACGTGAAAGCTTTGGTTGGGCTTCCCCACGCAAATCCATCACACCATCAACGCTTACAAGGTCAGAAAGCGACGCTAATCAGCTTGCGAGCACATGACAACCCCATCCTTAATATACTTTTTTTGTTAGTCGAAAGAATAGAAGACTGCACAGCGAGCAATAGCTCACCTGGCTGCGGGGTCAATTCACAAGTTCAAGTTCATGAAATACCCCGGGCGTGCTTCTGGCTTCAGCACCCTGACTGTACCAGAAAAGAAAAGGAACAGGATTAAATTCAATAAACAACCAACTAGTTAATCCCAAGAGGGAAAAAGATCAGATTAAAGAAACAAGTACTTGGTGGTTCTCTTCCATCTGCCTCTCCAGTTTGCTCAACATAGGCTTCCTTAAACAAAGTCCATCTGCTTCTCCAGTTGGACAAGTGCATGTTAAAAAAAACTGAAAACCAAACCCAAGTAATTTCTCACTTTAATTAGTGAACTATATAGATTCTTGGGCTCTATTCTAACGTATCTTGGATTGCGCTACACTTAAAATATAGAAATGCAAGTTCATGTCACTATTATTTTCCGCACAATTCTGGGCTTTCCTTGGCCTCCTTGTGGCATGTGTAGAGTCTGCTTGCATATGTAAATGGATAGGGAGGAAAAGCTACGAGAGAGAGAGAGAGAGAGAGAGAGACGCGAAACTACTTTCAGCAAAAATATTCGCTTCTCAAGAGAACGTAATTGAGATTATCTTACAAACTATTGTCTCCCCTCGAATTTCCATCAAAGCGATTAAAGTTGCCGCCACATTAAATGGTACAACCTTAACAGCAGGCAATAGGGAAAATTGCTTTAGCCTTCAGGTGTCCTTTTCGCCTTCACATTTTGCAGGATGGAATCAAACAAAGAGACTTCAATTTGGACGCCAAGGGGAACAAGTGCCACATCAAGCGACCGTGAAGTGCCCCCAATGGTTCAACAAATATACTGAACTCCATTTCTTTTTAAGGGTAAACTCCACATCTTTGTCAGAAGGAACAATTCGAAGACTTCACTTTGCTGAATTCTTGCCATTGATATATTCACCAACCGTATAAACATTCTGACCAATATGAAGAGAGTAATTCAAATTTGTTTATTTACATTTATGTAGAGAAAGAGAATTAAATATCACATGGATGTTTGTGAATCAATATCAAACAACAAACATCAAAAAGTTGGAAAAGCAATTAAAACCTCAATTTTGACTGCTTACACAACATTTTGCAGGTGAGGTATACTCTGAAGTAGTATTGTCGATCAAACCCACTCTATCCATGCGCCAAATGAAGTGCAGGTGGCATTATGCATGTTGATCTCTTAGACAACAATGTCCTCGACACATTTTCTCACTCCAGTTAGTGACATCAATTGGAATAAGTTATGTCTTTATGAGCATATACCTTCTTTCAATCGGCAAGCTACAGTTAGGCAGGTCTTGAGAGATGCACACACTTGAACTTGAAACTCACCTCCATCACTGAAGTTTGTGAATCGACCCCCGTAGCAGATCCTACCAGGTGCAAACCCTTGAACGTGAATATCCTATTTGCTATGCTTTGAACACTATGGCCAGTCGGCTATTCAGATTGCTGCAGAACCTACCATGAACGGGGCACACAAAACCAAGGCTACTACATCCTGGAGAAGATCAAGAGAGATTTCGTTTGCACTCAATACATTCTTAGGACAAAAATGAAAAATTTGCTGGTTGTTGATCGAGACCTGTCTCATCACCTTATTGCAAGTTGGGCATCATAAAGCCTATGCTCAAATTGAGGCAGAGCGAAGAGTTAGACCATCAGCATCAGAGGACCAACTCGTTTCTGATTCAGACGAGGAAGACATGCAGGTTAACAAGTTCACCAGAATGACAAAATAATACCAAGAGAATTATTTTCTGATTAGTTTATTATGTAATTTTATGTTTTCTAACTGTATCAATATGTACCTGTAAGAAGGTTAGAAAACCTAAATTTGGAAAGTATTAAAAGAGGTAGAGGACGACCACAAAAGTGTTGGAAAGAAACAATAAAGAATGATCTAGCTTATTGGGAGTTAACTGCTAACATGGCACACGATAGAGATCTGTGGAAACAAAGAATCCATGTAGCCGACCCCGTCTAGTATGGGAAAAGGCTTAGTTGTTGTTGTTGTTGTTGTTGTAACTGTATCAATATGTAATAATCTTTTATAATCCCATGAATGATAAGACAAGAATCATATCTAAGTAGATGTTTTATAGGACAATCCTTGATGAGTAAAATAATCTTCAGTTTTAAGAAGTGCAACACACTACCCAGTGGCCCTTAGCAACTGATGCTAAGATTGACCTCAACTCTCCATGGCTATGCCACGTAGGTCAATTTTGACCTCAAGGCCTTACATTTTCAAAATAATACTTCTACACATCTTTGTGAATCTAAAGTCCACCATCTCCAAAACTTCATCAAGGAGATGACATCAAAAGGATCGTGGCCGATCTTTCTCACCAGAAGTGCTCCACCCACCATCAAGCAATATGCCAACATTAAAAAGCAATATCTGCTTTTCATTGCCCTATATCCTCAACTAAGCATCCAAAAGAAAGGCTATTAATACTATCTAATACAATGTCATACACAAATCACATGCACTAATTCAAGTCCATATATTAACATTCAAGAAATCTTTTTATTTCCTCAGTCCTTAACATAAGTTGTTCCTCCCTCATACATGTATTAGTACTAGGCATCTAAATCATTTGACACGAAACATAATTATTCTTCTTGACCACAAAGTGTTTGTTAGGTACCTTAACAAGTATATAGCCTTAAATTACATATTTTCTTACATAAATTCCAATTGATTCTCTTGTATTAGATAATTATTCTTTTCTCATCAATATTTTACTTATTAACTTCATGACCTTATAATTGAAAATTTTGGATGCTTCCAATGAATACATAATTCCTAACAAATCTATGGCAAAATCAGGAGTTTGTCAAGGAAGAAAATGAACTAATTCATATTTTGTCGAAAGCGATAACACTTAAATCAAGTCCTTAAAAAAATAAAACAAACAACAACAACAAAACCTTTTTCCATACTAGATGGGGTCGGCTAGATGGATTCTTTGTTTCCACATAGCCCTATCATGTGTCATTCTAGTAGTTAATTCAATATAAACTATATCATTCTTTATACTTTCTTTCCAACACTTTTGTGGTCGTCCTCTTCCTCTTTTAACATTTTCACAATCTAATTTTTCATATCTTCTTACGGGAGCGTCCTTTGATCGTCTTTCTACATGTCCAAACCATCTTAAATGATTTTTTCTCATTTTATCCTCTATTAGTACTACTCTCAATTGGTTTCTAATAACCTCATTATAAATACGGTCTTTCCTTGTGTAATTACTCATTCAACATCTTCATTTCTGCTATGGGCATCTTTTGCAGATCTTGATGATTAGCTACCCAATATTCAGAACCATAAAACATAGCAGATCTAATTATTGTTCTATAATATTTATCTTTTAACTTTAATGATATCTTCTTTTCATAGAAAATACCTAATGTCCCTCTCTATTTTAACCAAACAACAACAACAACTAAGCCTTTTCTCATACTAGACGGGGTCAACTACATGGATTCTTTGTTTTCACAGAGCCCTATCATATGCCATGTTAGCAGTTAACTCAACATAAGCTAGATCATTCTTTATTCTTTCTTTCAAACACTTTTGTGGTCGTCCTCTTCACTTGGCTCACAAGACTATTTAATGAAATATAAGAACAAGAGAGATATTGAGAATTGTTAGAATTATTGAGGTATCAAGTTAATGAGCCATACTATGAAATTATGAGAAAGAATTATCGAATGTAGGTTAAGACAAGTATCAAGTACAACATAGAACTAATTCAGATTTATGCCTAATAGCTCTATTATTGAAGCGATTCACTTATTAAAACGTCTTATGGAACATTTTAGAGCAAAAAAAAAAACCTTCACATGATATTTATTGATCTAGAAAAAGCTTACGATAAGGTGTTAGAAGATTTTCTTTAGAGAACTTTGGAAAAGAGAGATATCCCATTTACATACATAAATCTTATAAGAGATACATGATGGTGTAAAAACTTGTGCGAGAACTCATGAAGGATTGATAAATTCCTTTGAAGTTAATGTTGGGTTACATTAGGGATCAACTTTAAGTCTATATTTATTTATATTGATCATTGATGAGTTAACAAAACATATTCAAGATGAAGTACCCTAGTGTATATTATTTAGAGATGATATTGTGTTAGTAGATGAGTCTAAGAAAAAAGTTAATAGGAAATTAGGATTATGGAGAGAAACGTTAGAAAGTAAAGTTTTTTGACTTAATAGAACAAAGACAAAATATATGGAATGTAAGTTTGATCATTTGGGTACTCCAGAGAATATAGAAATTAAAATTAGCACACATCGCATCCCTCACAAGAAAAGTTTTAAATACCTAATTTTTCATGAAAGAATTAATCGAGATGTTACACAAAAAATTAACGCAGGTTGGTTAAAATTGGGAGTAGTATTAGGTATTCTTTGTGACAAGAAGATACCATTAAAGTTAAAAGGTAATATTATGGAGCATCAATTAGATCTGCCATGTTTTATGGTTTAGAGTGTTGGCCAGTTAATTATCATGTACAAAAGATGTTTGTGGCAGAAATGAAGATGTTGAAATGTATGAGTGGTCATACAAGGAAAGATTGTATACATAATGAGGTTATTAGAAACAAATTGGGAGTAACACCAATAGAAGATAAAATAAGAAAATATCGTTTAAGATGGTTTGGACATATAAAAAGAAGATAAAAAAAAGTGCTTGTAAGAAGATATGAAAAATTAGATTTTGGAAGTATTAAGTCTCCTGGGATTTTCTATACTTCTATAGAAATATTGTCTTGTTCTACATATTTACCAATCTTTATATATTTAAGAGCCTCTTTGGCTTCATTCTTTTGAATATCTCGATAGAAATTGTAGTTTATATACTTTTTTGATTTGGCTAACTAATACTAACATCTATATTTTCATTAAAAAACTTATAGAAATAATTTTTTATCTATTTTTTATATCATCATTCGCCACTAGAATATTCTCACCCTCGCCTTTGATACATCTAACAAAATTAAGATCCTTAGTTTTCTTATCTCTAGCCTTAGTTATCACAAAAATAGCTCTTTCACCTTATTTTAAGTTAAGATTTTAAATAAATCCTCTCAAATTTTAATTTTTGCTTCACTAACAACCTTTTTTTTCGCTTTTTTATAAACCTTCAAAGTTTCATTAGTCTTCTTAGCATAATGCAATTTGTAACATACTACTTCACTCCACCATCAAGTTCTTTTTGTACCGATACACCTTACTTAGATCCGCCTAACACATCTTTTGTCACTTCCCTAACATGTATAGTCATATTGTTTTACATATCATAAGGTATACCTACATAATTCCAAGCATCTCTTTAACGAACTTTCTGTTTAAATATATCTTATTTCTCACATATGAGGTTCCACCATCTAGTTTGAATAACTCTATGCACTCTATTATTCTTTGTCTACATTTTTACCTACAAATCCATCACTAAAAGTCGATATTGAATAGTTAAGTTTTCTCCTGAAATTACCTTGCAATCTTTACAACATGATCATTTTTTTCTTAAAGAAATAATCAATTTGTGTTTGTGATAAGCCACTCTTATATATAATTAAATATTCATCTCATTTTTTGAAAATTGCATTGGCTATAAAGAGATTAAAAGCCATAAAAAAATTTAAAATATCCCCACCCTCTTCATTTATATTCCCAAAACTATAGTTTCTATGAATACCTTGATATCCTAATGCATCTTTATCGACATGTCCATTTAACTCTCCTCCTAAATCTATGTTTGTGGAATTCTTTGAATTATTTTATCTAACTCCTCCCAAAAAGCCTCTTTATACTATCTTTTAATCCTACTTAGAGTACATAAACACAAACTATATTCAAAGCCTTTACTCATAACACTAATTTCACCATCATAATTTAGTCACTATATCATTGTATGTCTACTACACTATCATTTAAATCTTTATTTATAATAATACAAACTCTATTTGAGCCTTTTCCTTTCTTAAGTATCATAATTTAAAACATGTATTCTCAATATCCTTTGCTTTTTCTCTAACCCACTTTGTCTCTTTTAAACATAAAATGTGAATATTTTTCGAATCATAGTATCTATCATTTTCATTAACTTATAGGTGAATGTTATGATATTCCAAGTACCAATACAAATCTTATTATCTAATACCTTCCTTACCCCTGCATCCATTCATTCTAAATATGTGGAGACCCTCATAACTTATTCACTATATTCAGACGACAATGTTGTGGGACTAACTTTTTCATCCACACTTGTTCATGAATGGGAACCATATATGCAATTGATTTGCTATATCTGGGTGAAGATGTAGAGACCCTTGCTTACTTTTCATTCCATTCGGGCTTTGCAGTACGTTGTTAAGAGGGATACGCACATAATTTGTAGAATTCATGGTAGATAAGTCCGATAAAGTTTTACGTTGACTGTTGAAAGCCTAACGCGTTTGGGACCGGCCATGCAAGGGTGATCCCTTACATGGGTGGAGTTCCTTAAAAAATACAAGTCCTTTAAAGAATTTATGGTATAAAGATCCACAAAATCACCGGAATGTGAGAAGGCATGGATGCATTTAATGAGTATCATATGCAAAACTTGTTATAACACTTAAGTAACAGGTACTGGAAGCTGAAGACAAATAACTGGAGAGGTTGATCGCATATGACGTTAGTTGCTCTTTGGAGCTGATAATGGTGGTCCGTTTTAGACTGAGGATCATTCGTTGAGTGAAAGGTAACATGTCATCTTCTCAATTGCTAGGTTGCAGTTTTAATGGGAAATCAGTGAGGAGGAAATACAATAGAGTACATACTGCTTAATTAACTTCATAATTGAACACTAAAAAAACTTGACTATAGTTTGGTACGACAGTACCAGATTCATCTTGATATGTTACAGCACAGAGTCTGAACTCTAAAGAAGGTTTTACCATAGCTTGTCAGTCATTACTCTCTCATATGAGGAACCTACATAGTACATGGTAAGAACTTGCCGTTCTCCCTAAGCTTTTCAAGAAGTACTGGTATGAGATGCTGCCGGATCTAAAATTATAAGATCGTCTCAGACCAAGGTTCTTAGCTAGAGCTGGTCCAATTCTCATTGAAGACAGGTTATGATGAATCATCACCATCTGTTAGAGTCAATATAGTCTGAAATTCGGAGAAGATTGGAGTTCACGTAGATATCTAGTTGGCAGGGTGCCCTAATGAGAATGAAACTACATAATACATGGTGAGGTAACGCCCTTTTCTCCTACAGATTCTCGAGAGGTTCTGGCATGATAAGCTGCCAGATCTAAAGGATGTTGGCACAACAGATCAGGCATTAGAAAGGTGGCTTGGTACATGACATAGGAACGGTTTCATGTCCAAACTTGGTCTGATTTGCATGGAATTGATAAAAGTTTGTTGAGGAAACCAGACTCAGATGGTGGTCAACCATGCATTAACCCATCTGAGTGAAGGTCGGCCCCGCAGCACGAATACCTCAAAAACAAACTAAAGCATAAACGGCAGAAGCATATATAACTAAAAGCAAAAGCGTGCACATTACAACACAAAATATGGTTGGATGCACCTGCGCTCCCAATTGCAGGAATCCGATAAAGTCATAATATAGTAAAAACAAAAATATACCACGATAGACAACTCCATATCTGCTCCAAGCTTTACCAGATGCACAACACCACCCACCTGCTGTAGTCATACACTTGCACTGTAGAGAATTCAAGCAACCCAAAAATAAACATACCATGAAGGACAAGTTTTTCATTACGAATGTAAGTACTCAGACCAGCTTCCAACGAGACATCTAAGTACCCTCAGCATCTTATATATAATACATTTTCAAATTGTTCTTATAGATGCTTTTTCTCTGGTTTCAATGTCCCTATCAGCTGTTTGTTGACAGAGAGTGCAAGGTGTTCTCACATTTGGTTTAGAAAGGGGGTTGCACTACAACCCTAAAGACAAATGACAATCGGGACTTCTAAAAACACAGGAAGTTGCTAGTGATGGGTTCACCAGATCTGGTTCCTTACTCCTTACGAGGATGCAAGAACAAGAGAGAGCCCATTAAACCAAGAAAATTGCCTACATCTTTGTAAGATACTGACTCAAAAAAATAGAAAGCGAAAAGGGAGGGAGAAAGAAAAGACGGAAGCCATAGTGGGGAGAGGGAAAGAGGGTTACCTGCTGTGTTAATCCAAAAATGCTGGGCACCATGTTGTAGTCTTGCGCACGCACACACACAGACAGAGGAACCTGTGATTCGTATATCCCCCTTCTCTACTGTCATAGTAGATATAGGTGTAGGATCCAGTTGATCCAGGCTCCAAAGCTCCAAACCGCCTGATCTAGTCCCTTCAACAAATGACACAATTTACCCCCTTGAACAAATTTTTTGCGGTCAAAATCAATGCAGCTGAATAGATTGAGAACCTTTTCCATAGTCTCATCTTGTAACTTCCACAAGTCTTCACATGAACAATAATGTTTCAGCACTTCACGGTAGCAAACTGAGCATCCTCTAGCTCTGTTCATTGTTCCTTACTCTTCAATATCAATTAATATCCTCATGTCAGGCTGTACTGGATAGGCAAGGAAACACTCTGATGTCAACCCGTCAGGTAGTTGTGTTTCATCTAAATCAGAAATACATGGTCCTGCACACCCTTTTCTTAGTCCTTGAGTTTTCTTCAGCCATACTTTCCTCTGTCCCCTTTCCCTTTGATTTGTCATTGCTAATGTTCTATAGTATTAGTAGCGATACTCAGAGGAAAGACCATTGAAGGAGGTTGAAAAAAAAGTCAGTAGTACAACTTCAGTGGAGATGTACTAACAACAAGAAACTCAGTAGCCTCCGATGAGCATCAAGAACTCTAGACATACTTAACACTAGCATAACTCAGAAGAAGTAGAAGAGTATACATTATCTTAGCTCTCTATACGATGACATTCTAAATATTTAAGCCCAAGGAGAAAACCTGAGCTTTCATAGACAAGATGCTCTAGTATCCCGTACCAAGTGTGATTTGGGTCTTAGTATTCTATACTGCCTCAGATCTCCATAACGTGGTTTATAATGCTTTACAGATGATGATGGAGGGAGAACAATAAGCAAGTATTAGCTTATGAGACAGGCTGTGTAAGGCTAACAGAGTAAGCCCAACTTTTCAAAACCAGTTCCAAATAGTAAACAGGTCATAAAAATCAAAACCCAGTTATATCAAGCAAGAGCACGTCAAATGAATCCAGACAAGACAAACCAGTGTTGTAAGTGTCAAAGATACAATACATGTCATATCCTTTTCTCAGCACCAACATGCAATACTCCCAACATTGACAACCAATGGACCAGTTTAGAATCATGTCTTGGCCTATGCAAATTATACATGCCAACAGGCAACACCAAAACAGCATAAACAGATTTATGACTGCATCATTTATAGTTGCATTCACAGGATTCAGAGGACAAAACCTGTGTTTGAAGTTTGGTTTGAACTAGAGGTTGCTCTTAATGGCAAGCAGCATGTCACATTTTACTGACAGAGTAACCAGAATCAAACCATTGTCAATGATCAGATAAAATGACTGAACTCTACATTTAGTTTCAATCTTCAACAAGCATTTGTAAACCAACATGTCTGACAGCGGACAGTCCTGGATCTTGAAGGTTTTGGCTGCTGGCTGCAAGAAACTCCAACAGATTTAGCCAAATTCACCCGTTCTTGCAAGGAAGGATTGAAGAAAGTAAACATCAAGTGCCAATCCACAAGATCTCGTGTTAAAACGTCCGTCTTTTGTGTGGGATCATCAATCAAGACAGACCACAATAAATTAAAAAGACTCATACAGAATTATCTAAGAATAAAAGAAGGAATGCACCACCAAGAGTATCCAAATAATGGTATAGATAATTAGAGGTTATGTTGTATATTTTCATTTCAACATACAGTGCATCACAACTCAGTTTTCCAAAAGAGACTTGCTCCTGAAACCATCTGATTAGGTGAAGCAGGCAAAATTTTCCGGGGAAAAGAAGGCAAGAACATCACCTATATATGAATTTCATTTTATCATCTTAACATATACGTGTCATGTTCAGCACGTTGGGCAACACTTGAGTCTTGTAATTCAACAATTCCAACGAAACAAAAACAACAATACACAACACTAATCAGATCTAGCAACTGTTTCTCTTTCCTGAAATACCCAATCACAAGATGAACGGGTAACCCAGAATGTCTGGTTTAAAAGAAAGCAAGAAACTTTCGATTTCAGACTTGATTCTCCACAAGAAGGAAGACCAAATCTCCGGAGTAACGAACGAAAGTAGCAAAAAGACGGCGAATCATCAAGAATTCTCCAATCCTACGAGTACCCGTCACACGGTTTCTTCATTAGAGGCGTTGGAGAAGTCGCCTAGACGCACCGGCACCAGAGACCCGGGATTTAGCGGCGACTCCGGCGTCCGACGCATCACGGTGCCATCCCATCGACTTCTGAGCTTCTGACACGATGTGTGAGAACCCTACAGTCAAACAAACGACTTAAAATGATCGAAGCAAATCACCACCAAGAACCAAAATGCAAGACTTTGCGAAGACGAAGAGAAGAAGAAGAAGAAACCAATAAAAGAAAGAGAATCCGCACCATCCTTGACGGATTTCTCGCGGATTTCTTCTAAGGTAACGGAGAGCTTCCAATACAGAGGTCGCCCAACATAGAAGATGAGAAGAAGCACGGCCACTAAAAACACGATCCGAATGCCGATCCTCACCGACGAAGAAGCCATGTCAGAGAGAGGGAGAGAGGAATTCCCTTTGCTGCTATAGCTTGCAAGTAGAATCACAATATCTGTTGTCAGATCTGTTTCTCGTTCTGGGGAGTTCTTGCAACTCAATTCTCTCTGTTATATCCGGAAAGGCGCTTTCATCTTCAACTGCCAACCTTTGCTACGTCCGGATTCGGCTGACATTCACTGAACTGGCCATACCTGACTCGTATGTACGATTGAAATCTATCTACAGATCCATCATCCTGGATCAAGTTGGATATTTCTGTGTTTCTTTCTTCGTTACAGTGGGGAGGCTGCCCTGCCCGTTATCGAACTCATGACCTTGTGAATCAACTCCCCAGCATGGTGAGCTACTGCTCGTTGTGCGATATTTTCGCATTCTTTCAAAAAGAAAAAGGCAAGATTCTATCTCAATTTTACTCAATATGGTTTCACGGGTACTCATGAAAAGGACCTACTTCTTCTATGCTTTAGTTAGAAAAGGTAAACGATAAAACGGGTCTTTCAAGAAACAACTATCATGACATTTAACCCAATTTAAGCAGTGACGAAGGTGGATTCACTGAATAGATTTTACTTGTGCCCGAGATGGTATGAGTTTGCTTATAATGTTTCTGTTTTAAGAGCTATTTCAAAAACGCCCGCGATATTTAACTTTAACTAAAAAATGCCTTCTAAATTATCAATGTAAACGTACTTTCTTTTAATGAGTATTTGCTTGCTGAATGAACATTGAAATCGGGATTTCCGGTTGTCAATCGATAGGCAAGCATGCATGCAACAGTTCCCAAGATGTTGGGGAGGATGCCATCGACGATTGTCACCGTAATGGTACTCATTCATAATTTTGGGGGTAATTCAACCGAAAGGTAGCGGAGCATTGAGAGGACAAGTCAACAATGCATTTGGTATCCCATAACCAAAAAGGGTACATGTGGGAAAGAAAAGTCACACGATAGAATTAGTTAAATTGAAGACATTTTTTTAAACAAAATCTTAAAATAGTTATAGTGAAAGATATGATCAACCAACATTTATCGAATGTGAAAATGAGTAAAAAGAAATGGTTCAATCCTGTTCTTTCTCAAACCAAGAGATCCATGAATCGGGATCCTAATGCATATAAATACAACCGGTCCAATGAGAGCAAGAATTTTCAAGAACATTTCGTTTCTAAACGGAATAACTATTTTCAAGTAATGTTCAATGGATTATGTATTAATCAAACATTTGATTGATTGGTCCAAGGTTAAGGTTATCAACAACCAAGATTTGACGAAGTTACTTCATTTCCTTTTGTTTAAGTCACTTTTTTTTCTAAGTCAGTTCTTTTTTTTGTCTAATCACTTACTGTCAGCATTCTCACTTCTGATATCTCCAGGTGTTGTCACCAAAAACCTTCCCCGATTGACAGAACGTCCCGCTACTGACACTTGAAAATGCTTTTTCAAGGTCTCGTCGCTTCGGTGAATCACTTGAGCCCTGATACATTTTCGGTGCAATGGAGCTAGACCAGTGAGCTATTACGCTTTCTTCAAAGGATGGCAGCTTCCAAGCCCACCTCCTGGTTGTTCTCGCTCGATCACATCCTTTTCCACTAAGTGATAGCTTAGGGACCTTAGCGTACGATCTGGGCTGTTTCCCTCTCGACTTTGGATCTTAGCACCCTAAAAGTCTGTCTGCATACAAACGATCTAGGCCTGTATTCGAGTTTCTGGGTTGGTAAGGCGAAGGCCCACCCTAGCCCAAAGAGTGCTCTACCTCTGGCCATCGACATCATACGCTCTACTTCAATAGATTTCGCGGAAAACCAGCTATATCCGATCTTGGTTGGCCTTTCACCCCTAGCCACAAGTCATCCCCGTATTTTGCCACATACGTGGGTTCGGTCCTCCAAGGCCTGTTATAGCTCTCTTCAACCTGCTCATGGCTAGATCGATCGGTTTCGGGTCAAATAGGAAGAACTAGTAGATTCCACCTTCTGAAAAGCGCCTACACCTAATGGCTTGCCGCTGTTCCCATTTTCTCGCTGACCCATCATGCAAAAGGTACGCCGTTAGAGTGAGTGCGCTTTACTAATAGAATCTCAAGTCAAGGCTCATTTTTCATGACCCATCACAAAAGGCTGCACGCCGTTAAGCTTTTACCGCCCGCTCCTTCGACTGATTGTTCGCATCGATCTCAGGTTCTCTATTGCACTCCCTACCCTAAATAGGGTTCTTTTCACCTTTCCCTCACGGTACTTGTACGCTATCGGTCATTGAGGAATACTTAGGCTTAGAGGGTGGTCCCCCTTTCTCGCGTAAAAGCGATCATCATTCGAACACGCCGCGTTTTACTGGGAAGGATCGAACCATGGGAACTTCTCTACAGGGCTATCACCTTCTTTGGCCAGATCTTCCAACCTTTTCACAATTCAAGTTCACTGCGCCCTTTAATGAAAAGGGCTTGCTGGTTTTTCCATCATCCAATCCACAACAAATCGAATGAAACCTGGCGAAAAAGAAGTGAACACTTTGCTGCTGAGGAATTTATCATACTCGAAAGAGAAACGAAGCTCGTGTTTGTTTTTCTTCAAACCCCAATCCGCTCTCGCTCGCCGCTACTAACGGGGTCTCGGTCTCGGTTGATTTTAAAAAGTCTCCACTAAGATGCCATTGAAACGCTCTCGCTTAAACGCGGGTCTCGGTTGAGCTAACAAGATGTTTCAGTTCGCTAAGTTTTCTCAAAGTCCAAAGAGCGCAGACTAGCCACGGAGCTTGGATACGGTTTCCCGATCGGAGATCCATGGATCACAGACGGTATCTCCCCATGGCCTTTCGCCTCATAAAGCGTCCTTCCTTCTCAATGCCCGGGCATCCATCCAATGCATTCTTTTCAATCTTGTACCCAGCAAGAAAACGAATGCGCTAACGCATTTTCTTTACTTTAATAGGCTTTCGCGCAGCTCAATCCCTTGCTTGTTCGCTTCGCATAGGCTACACAAGCGGTACACTGAACACCAACCCAATCTCGATGAGAATCAGTACACGCAACTACATCTCCTTCGACCCTGACGTGAGCGGACGCTTTGTCATTATAGTGTTATAACCTTACCTTAAATAACGAGAATTTTTATTTGTTTACTCAACTCGTAAAGGCAAACAAAAAAGGGATCCGCCTCGAATCAAAACGATTTCTCCTTTCCTAGCAGCAAGAAAGAAAAGGGATGCGCTAACGCATTTTTTATATAAGACTAAGCTTTCAATAGGCTTTTTTTTTTTGAAGAAAAGCGCCTCCGTAAGTTATATTAATATATAAGAATATAGAATTAGGGCTTTAAGAATATAAGAATCGTTGCTTGTTTGGGTCGAGCGTCTTCAAACCTTAGCACAAGCACTAAGTCAGCCCTAAACTAAAGGAAAGGCCTTTTTTCTACGCTACGATCTTTCTTTCTTCTATGAAATTTCTAGTTAAAGAAAGAGATCATTTCTAAACCGGAATCTTAGGATACCACCACTAATAGAAGGACAAGGACCGGAGACTTGAACACCAGATAGGCATTCACCAACAAAGACTAGCACATCGCTTACTGATGAAAGACCGTCTGCTGGATACACCATTCCTACTACTGCTGAATCGAAAAAATAGCGATTCTGATAAAAATTATTTTTTTAGGAGTTGGGGAATCTAGGCCTAATCTATTAGAATAGGTCTAGGCTGATTTGGCAGGTCCTAAAGACTTTCAAGGTCAAACCATTCCGCTCAAAACCAGCCTTCAAAGAAAGTCAAAGACTGGCGGATCGCTACGCGCTTACTTTTTGAACCAGCCTGATCCCTGAAGAATCAGGATCAAGAAAGTCAAAGACTTTTGCATACGCGCTTACTTTTGATAGGCTGATCCCTAGGCTGAAACTGAGATGCTTCTATCACACTCTTCTTTCGAGAGAAGAGCCCCAATGAATGACGATGAATTAGGTTGTAGAGCGGGTCAATCCTTGAGCTTTCTCCACGCCCGACAGAGAAAACTTGGTGCGAATCGGGGTACATACGCTCCTGCTCGTCTAACTAATGTACTGATGTAATTCCACGCAAATATGGCTGCCCGGAGAATCCGTAGCTGCTAAGGAAGAGGGTCAAGCCATAACGGATTGATGTGGCGTAGCGGCGACTGGAATCGATCTGAATGAAGCTTCAAGCGTAGTTCTGGGGCTTCTCCTATACCCCGCCTATATGGAGGAAGATTAGGTGGGAAGGTCATAGTGAAGTCAGCAAGCTGGAAAGTAGCTTCCTCTTTGATTGTGCACAGCTCTTCGAAGAAGCGCCTTCCTATCCCATGCAATAAATGGGGCTACTTCGATAGCACCCTGCGCGAGCCTTGTCTTTGTGCACCGCCCTGTGCCACATCCTTCTTGAGAAGAGTTACGCAATTCCTTTTCTTCCTTCAATAAATGGGGCTACTTCGATAGCACCCTGTCGCGCGAGAGCTGCCGCCGTGCCACATCCTTCTTGGTAGAGTTACGCTTCTTTTCTTCCTTCGCCCTGAGCTGCGCCTGGGCCGCTTTCTTTGTGCCCTGTGCACCTAAGCCCGTATAGAAATGGGCGGTGTGCAATACCCGCGGCGATTAAAGATTTATGCTTGCGAAGACTAACTATTGATTAACCGACTAAGCAACTGAGAACGAAGACTTCAACAACTGAATTAAGCAATCAACTGGCCTTTTGTGCGTGTGTGGATTACATAGTGGTAAGGGAAATTCAATTCATAGTCTCGAATCTTCTTTTGTTGAAAGAGCTCTAATGCCAAACCAAAGGGCGCCCTCATCAGGCCGATTTTGGTAGCTACTTCAGCGGTTGCTAGAGCAAATGGCCGAATTGCCAAGAAAGCATCCAAAGGATTCCTACATTCTGTCTGCTGGGCAAAAAGCCTTTTCCGAGTAGTCCGTGAGGTTTTTATTCGAGCACACACCCTACTGCAGGGCAGGGCAAGCGAAAGGGGAACGAGTTCTTTTCTTTCTATATGTGATGCGCAAACCTCGAGTAACACACCAATGGGCAACGAGTTCTTTCTTCTTATATGTGAATGGGCAAGATGATCGGTATCAAATGGTCTAAGTGATCAAGCACCTTCCTTTTTACGGCGGCTGAAACTGAACCTTCGTCGAAAAGGATCTTGGTTGGCTGATGAGGAAAGAGAGCTGCTGTGGTTGTTCCTCTCTTCCTCTCATGAAGCTGAAGCTACTCTCCAAAGAAACTGAGTTCTGCTACAGACTTCGGTATCGGAAAGACCATAAACTGAAAGCACACATGACTCCTGCACTCCTGCTTTCCAATTGAAGGAATGAGCCAATCCCAATCATTGTCGCTACGGTCCTTTCAGCTTAAAGAAAAGATTATAGCTGTTCTGCGTCCTGCTTTAAGAGAATAGCCCTCTTTTCTGATAGCTTCTGCTTCCTTGCTTTGGTTTCGGGAACCTGGCCTGGCTAGCTACAGGCCTCTTGATTTAAGGCTTTCTAGGCTAGGCTAGGCTAGGCTAGGCTAGGCTAGGCTAGGCTAGGCTAGGCTAGGCTAGGAAGAAGAAGAAGGCTAGGCTGTAAGGCTAGGCTAGGCTAGGCTAGGCTAGGCCAGGCTAGGAGTGAATTCTTTCTTTCTATTGACAGGATGATCCCCTGGCGCTTGTGGGTTAGATCTCGTCAAACCAGTAGTATGGGAACAGGTCTCATAAATCCTCCGTCTCGTGGGACGGACGCCCTTCATCTTAAAAGAAAGACCATTTAAGAAAAGAGAGCGGCAACAAAGCTCTGCTAAAAGAAAAGATGGAGAAGCTAAAGAAAGCGAAGTGGAAGCGTCGTGCAATATTTTTTCGCTGCAAAATTTCTCCTTCGTCTTCTTTGTCTCTGCTGCAGTAAAGACGATCACGCCCTTCACAACCATAAGAGTCACCAGCCACAACTGGATTCTCACTCATTGTCACCGTCAATCTTTCTCGTGATCGATTCTATTCCACTTAATCGGGTTGCAATTCGACATCAATCCGATATATATAGTTGAGAACTACAGAGAGGAAGTTATCTGTTCAAATCAGTGTGGGAAGAGAAAGAAGAATGTCGATGGTGATCCCTTTCATTGAAGTTTTAATACTTTTGACCACGACCACCATGGCCATTCTGGATCCTTTGGATTTCTTAGCTCTGCAATCGATCAGAAAGGGGTTGGAAGATATGCCGGGATCGACGTTTTTCTCTTCTTGGGACTTTACTGGCGACCCTTGCACATTTTCCGGCGTACTCTGTGACACAGAAGCGAATCCCAACAAGGTCGTCGCTTTGAATCTCGGTGACGCTACGGCTGGCTCGCCCGGGCTGACCGGAAAACTCGACCCTTCCATCGGACGTTTGTCTTCCCTCTCCGAGTTCACCATCGTGCCTGGCCGGATCGTCGGGCCGATTCCGGCTACCATTGGTGATTGCAAGCAGCTCCAGTTTTTGGGCCTCAGTAGAAACTTCCTCTCCGGCCAAATCCCAGAGAGTCTTGCGAGTCTCGATCGCCTGCAAACCCTCGACCTTAGCTACAACATTCTCAACGGCGCAATTCCTCCGGCAATCGGTGCACTTCCTCTGCTTACAAACCTCATTCTTTGCCACAACAGACTGAACGGCAGCATCCCGCCGGTGACATCTCCGGCATTGGCTCGGCTCGATCTTAAACAAAATCAACTATCCGGCAGCCTCCCGCAATGGCTACCGCCATCCGTTCAGTACCTCTCCGTCTCCTGGAACGCTCTCTCCGGCACCGCTATGTCAGTGCTTGCCGGACTCCCAAGGCTCAATTACCTCGACCTCAGCATGAACCGGTTTTCCGGAAGCATTCCCGGCAATCTGTTCAGCTTTCCCATTTCTTCTCTCCAGCTTCAGCGCAACCTCTTCACCGGAGAAGTCGCGCCGACGGACCAAGTAACGGTACCCACTGTCGACCTGAGCTACAATCTCTTCACCGGCCATATTTCTCCGCTCTTCTCCTCGGTTCAAAATCTCTATCTCAACAATAACCGGTTTACCGGCAAGGTTCCCGGCAGTTTCGTGGACAGCCTTTTATCCTCTGGCATCCAGGTTCTGTACTTGCAACACAACTTCCTCACCGGAATGGAGCTAAACCCGACGTCGACGATTCCAGTGACGGCATCACTCTGTATTCAGTACAATTGCATGGTTCCTCCGATTCAGACAACCTGCCCACTTAAAACAGGTAATCTGAAGACCAGGCCGGCTTCGCAATGCGTTCAATTCAGGAAGTAAGTGGATTCAACATGAGTAATCACGTTTTGGGGGATGCACTCAAGCTTCAATTCTATTACTTGCCATTTTGTACTTTCTGTTTATATAGATCATTCATAGTGGATTCTTTCATTTATATCCTTTTCTCCCTCTCTCTGTGTTTTGTGTTTGGTTTCTTCATTCTGTGGGATTTTATTTGTTTCGAGCTGATG
This sequence comes from Brasenia schreberi, assembly GCA_036023115.1. Taxonomy (NCBI): domain Eukaryota; kingdom Viridiplantae; phylum Streptophyta; class Magnoliopsida; order Nymphaeales; family Cabombaceae; genus Brasenia; species Brasenia schreberi. Next base: position 33,113,681 of record JAYKKT010000090.1, on the reverse strand, counting down.
CAATTCGGTATTGTTAGTTGAGAACTTCGGGGTCCAAAAGTTTGAGATAAACGTGTCTCGTTTCCTCATTTCATATTGCGGGTCTTAAATCTTTCTATTTGAGTACAGATCTAAACCATTTCTACCTGACCCGAGACCTTTCTAGCAGATGCACGGTTTTGGAAAAGGTCTATATGAGTCTCCTTCAGGATACAAAATCTTTAGGAACAAACTTTTTTGAACATGAACAAGTTTTTATCGAAACCCTTCGTGTTTTTCTGAAAGTCATATTGCAACTGATAGAAATCCGATCTCGACTTGCAGAAGCATTCTCTTACCTGACCCAAACCAACAACAAAATAAAGTTTACAATATCCAAATAACAACCGTGGGGCTCTCCCGGCTCTTTGTGGCAATTCGATCTCTTCAGATAAATGATTTCTCCATACATGTATAATGCTAATCAAAAGCAAATGTTTAAGAAATGAAGCAAGATGGAAGGGAGCTGAAGATCTAAACTGGGTAATCCATAAACTACCATAAAGGTGAACTGTTCTGATTCATCCCAGAACCTAACAAAACTATAGCGGTTCTAATTGGATTCTCTTAATCGGGTCCTTAATTATGAATTACAACACTGATGCATCCTGAATAACGAATCAGGTTGTATTTTACAATGCAATTGAAGTTTATCTGATGGATTTTAGATACGGATGCAAACCTGAATCCGAACACACCAAAACCCATGTCCATCTTTCATTATCAAACCACACTCAGTGGGTTTCATTTATTGTTGGAACACACCAAAACCCATGAATTTGTTGGTCACTAGATGTTTCGTTTGGCTGAGTTTCATGTTGTCTTTCTGCTTTAAGCAGAGTAGCCAAACCCACTAAAATCCAGTCCATGACCACCAAATTCAATTTTCTTCAAAATAAGTTGAATCTTCATTTATTCATCTAGTTTCTAATTCATCAATTATCAATATAATCCGAGTTCAAAAGATTGACTTAGTAGTCGAAACAAACACCTGTTAGAAAAGTTGGACGTTCTTTGTCAGTTGATTCTTCATTAACTTACCATTGCACACTCAATTCATCGAAAGGCCCTATTCATCCAGTTTTGATAAATCAAGAGTCGCGTAGATCCAACTAACTAAAACGTAATCGAAATAAGCCGGTCCTAATAGGAAATTTGAGGCCATTGACGAACTGTTGTAGCCCAAAAGGTAGAGGGCTGTCTGCGTTTCCCAATCAATGATGGGGTTCAGTCCAAAAGATTTAACATCCAAGTTCATACTTGTGAAAAAGGACTTAAAAAATCACCATGCTTAAGTAGGGAGAAAAGTTTGAAATGGAGTTAGCATTATTACAAGAATATGGAATTCAAGAAGGATTTGGAGTTTGATTATGCATATGCCCACCATTAATAATTGATTTACATATAAAGAATAAAAGGAGCAAATCAATAGATAGAGTAAATGAAGAATCCAAAAATTCAGCAAGAGGGTTTATTTAAAAAGTAGCACACTGTGCATTAGCCCACCCGGTAGGGCTCTCAACTCCACATGCACAGGGTGTGAGCTCAATTCTCAGAGTGTGCATACCAGCCTTCGGCCTCCTGTTGTGATTAAAAAGAAAAAGGAAGGAAGGAAGAAAGTACTTGCTGATGGAGAGTTCCACCCCAGAGGATGCATGTGTGGGTGTGTGTTGTGCCTCTTGCTGTAACGAAAAACAAGAAACAATATACCTTAAAAATTTGCAGACGTTAAGCAGAACTCAGGCTGATTCAAGTTTAGTGGACATTATTTTAAACGGCACTCAGATCCGGGATGTTGCAGATCCGACCCGAATATTAGATATACGCTTTGGTTGCCAAACGTTGACCCAACTACCCCATGGTTTGGATATGGGTCGATTCGGATCAAACCTGACCCAACCGCCGATACAAAAGATCACTTACTCCGAATGGGGCTTTCCCAATTTCTCCATTCCAACAAGTTGTCAAAATGAATGTCACGTGTCTAACACAGTGACACGCGTATCTATTTGCTCATTTGGTGTGACATGACACGGTATGATGTACGTCGATCTCTCTGTGTTACTTGCCTTGCAAGAAGACTTTGTCTTATCAGCGATTCAACAACTAAGCCTTTTCCCATACTAGACGGGGTCGGCTACATGGATTCTTTATTTCCACGTATCCCTACCGTGTATCATGTTAGCAGTTAACTCACAATAAGCTACGTCATTCATTATTGTTTCTTTCCAACACTTTTGTGGTCGTCCTCTAGCTCTTTTAATACTTTTCAAATTCAGTTTTTCATACCTTCTTACAGGTTCTTCTTTTGATCTTCTTTCTATATGTCCAAACCATCTTAAACGATATTCTCTCATTTTATCCTCTATTGGTGTCACTCCTAATTTGTTTCTAATAACCTCATTATGTATACGGTCTTTTCTTGTATGACCACTCATCCATCTCAACATCTTCATTTCTGTCACAGACAACTTTTGTACTTGTTGATGATTAACTGCCCAACACTCGGAACCATAAAACATGGCAGGCCTAATTGTTGTTCTATAATATTTACCTTTTAACTTTAGTGGTATCTTATTATCATAAAGAATACCTGATGATCCTCTCCATTTTAACCAACCAGCATTAATTTTATGCGTAACATCTCCATCAATTCTTCCATCACTCTGAAAAATTGACCCTATGTATTTAAAACTTTACTTTTGGGGGATGCAATGTGTGCCAATTTTAATTTCTATGTCCTATGAGGTAACCAAATGATCAAACTTACATTCCATATATTTTGTCTTTGTTCTACTAAGTTGGAGGCCTTTGCTTTCTAATGTTTCTCTCCATAGTTCCAATTTTCTATTAACTTTTTCCTCAGACTCCTCCACTAATACAATGTCATCTGCAAATAACATACACCAAGGTACTTCATCTTGAATATGTTTTGTTAACTCATCAATCACCATTATAAATAAGTATGGACTTAAAGTTGATCATTGATGTAACCCGATATTAACTTCAAAGAAATCTGTCATTCCTTCATGAGTCCTCACACATATTTTTGCACCATCATACATGTCTCTTATAAGGTTAACATATGTCAATGAGATACCTCTTTTTTCCAAAGTTCTCCAAAGAACCTCCCTCGGTACTCTACCATAAGATTTTTCTAAATCAATAAATATCATGTGAAGGTATTTCTTTTTTGCTCTAAAATGTTTCATAAGACATCTCAAAAGGTGAATCGCTTCAATAGTAGATCTGCCTGGCATGAATCCAAATTGGTTCTCTGTTGTACTTGATATTTGTCTTAACCTACGTTCGATAATTCTTTCCCACAATTTCATAGTATGGCTCATTAACTTGATACCTCGATAATTCACACAATTTTGAATGTCTCCCTTATGGGTATAAGTGTACTTCTCTCCATTCCTCAGGCATCTTTTGGTTTTTCCATATTTCATTAAATAGTCTTATGAGCCAAGTGATTCCTATTTCTCCTATAGGAATATTATCTGATCCTACCGATTTACTACCCTTCATATGTTTAAGAGCCTCTTTGACTTCATTCTTTTGAATACGTCGGTAGAAATTATGGTTTATATACTTTTTTGATTTGGCTAACTCTCCTAAGCTAATACTAACATCTTTATTTTCATTAAAAAGCTTATAGAAAAAGTTTCTTCATCTATTTCTTATATCATCATTTGCCACTAGAATTTTTTCATCCTTGTCCTTGATGCATCTAACATAATTAAGATCTTTAGTTTTCTTATCTCTAGCACTAGCTATCCTAAAAATATCTCTTTCACCATCTATTTTTAGGATAGCTAGGGCTAGAGTAACCCTTGTATTGCCGGTTCCAAACCCGGATAAAGGAGGAGGGTTGTGTTAGGCTTCTGCCAATCAGCGTAAAACTTTGTTGGATTTTATAACATGGATTTATCTTATCAGTGATTACTAAAACAAATTCCGACTAGGGCATCCTTTTTTTTTTGTTACAAGAGGAGACCTGTTCTGAAAAAAGGTAAATGTATTTCACTGAGAGTCGAACTCCCCCCCCCACCAACAGCAACAGCGTTAGGTTTTCGCCGGTGTCGCTGCAGAAAAACAAAATGTAGTTCATGATTTGCTTCGGCACTTAATCTTTGAAGCTTTTATGACTAGTATGAGTTTAAGAAAGACAATCATATATAACTGTTCCTCCTCAAGCCACCTGCAAGTCTTCAATACTTGTTAAGCTCATACACGTTCCCATGTCTAGGCTTTGAAGATGGAAGGAGCAGAAAGAAAATGTACACGATTTCCAATTAATGATGCCTATTTAAGCGTCCCCATGTGGTTGGTTGGCATGGATCTGTAAACTCCCCTGTAATTTGCGCCATTAATGATGCAGCAAATTGCTGATAAAATAAGGATTCTTAGACCGTGGGCGTGTTTGGATGTATCTTGATGTGACAAACACAAGTAATGCTGTCATGGGAATTACTTTAGATGCAATGACAGTCGACGGTAATAGCGGTGGCAGTGGTCAGGTTGGACGGCGGTCGTTCGGTTTCAATTGGAATTGAACGAAGCTAGGAGCCGGTTGGAATTGCAACCGTCGAAACTAGGTCCTGATCGTTCCTAAACCGGCGGTTGCAATCGGAATTGAACGAAACTAGAAATCGGTTGGAATTGCAACCCTCGAAACTAGGTTCAGAGACAATCATATTCAGTTCCGTTTCTACTTCCATGAAACCGAAACTGACCTGAAACTGGAACTGGAACTGATGATTGCAAACCACTGATTTCATATGTTTTTAACTTTTTTTAAATTTCAAATTTCTTTAACAATTTTTTTTCCTTTCCAGGTGATTTAGGCCCTCAAAACTAGAACCGACCTACTCTCAGTCTGGTTCCGTGATACAGGCTGACTGGTCAATAAGTGGCAATGGTTTTAACCATCAGTCAATATCTAGACATCGATAGTTCTGGGTTTTTTAAAACCAAAACCTGAAATCGAACTCGAATTAGAATTTATGTCGGTTTTGGTTTGGTTTTCATTTTTAATCTTAAATTCTTTGAAACTGAAATAATTATTAAAAGATTTAAAAAATAAATTATGAAACCGCCAGTTTTTAGCATGAATTGATTCCAAAACCATTGGGCCAAAGTTTAGATTAAAAAAAGAACAAATCAAAGGAGATTCAAAAGAAGCAGAAAAGACAGTTTGTAGCTCTTGTTTCCAAATCCTTTTATTTGGAACTCCATTTCAGACCGATTATCTCGTCTTGTTTTGCCATCTTTCACCTTGGTGTTTTTTTCTCCACTTTCTTCCATCTTGCTTAATATCCGTCTTCCATCACAATCTCATTGTCAGCAACTTTAAGGATGACTTCGGAGTGAGATCTCAACAATTTCCAATTTGAACCCAGTCTGGAATTACTATGTGCTTTTTCTTTGTGAAGAACAATGGGAAGGCCAGATGCATGCCCCAGGTATCGAATTCATGACCAACTTATAAGTCAACCAGTTAGCCAGGTGAGCTAGTGAACTGTTGCATGATTTTATAGTTAATTAGCATTTGATACGGTTGATTTGAGTCCTCTTAAGGATCACTGAAATAGAGAAACAGCATTTCAGCAACAGAAAGCTCTGTTTAGGTCATCTTTTGAGAAGTTAGAATTGGAGAACGTCACGGATGAGAATCACCGTAACCCACGATCGTTCAATTTGTGCCCAAGTTCATCAGCTTCCTCGGAGTTAAAAACCATGTGATATGTTTGATATTGTCGATTCTGGATTAAGCATTATTTCCCATCACCAAATCTATTCACATCCACAGGCATTCACAATCACTGCTTCTCGACTAACAAAGGTTTTAATTCAATAAAATAATTTAGTTGGAAGCACCATTATCCCTATTTCATTGCTCCAGACCTGCTGAAAGCTTCCATTGCTTGGATCCAAACAACCAAGTTTTTTGCCCTACTGCACGAACGATGCCGGTTGTTGTGACATCAAACAGTTCCAAAGAAAAGTTGCAAGGTCTAAGCGAGGCAAACGGCACCCAAGGACCCACCAGACAACTTGATCTACTTCATACTCTATCCGTGGATGCAACCAAGTACATGAGAAAGCAAGAACCTGGGTAATAATGCAAACGGTTGCATGCTTAACAGTCACAAAATGCCATACCCAGGTAGGTTTCTCACGATTAGCCAGATTCAGCTATTATGAACTCCCTCCAACAGCACTTGTTTCAGTGCAAGCGCTGCAGATGTCTGGAATGCAATTGTGTTGAAGAGATTCACTTCTTGAGATCCCGTAATTGAATGTGCCCATAAGGGATACGGGGCATTGGTGTCAGACAAAGTCCCAAGAGGTCCTCGGAATTATGGTGTATCTGCAGCCCTTTTCGGGATATTACTCACTGCCATGTCCCACTAGAATGTTCTCAATACAACAAATCAATCATAAAATATCTAAGAACATAAAAGAGAGAGAGAGAGAGAGAGAGAACAAATATTAGTACTCTTTCCTGCATTTTAAACGCATGCAACTTGTGCATATTAATCTCCAGTACAAAACACCACTTTGCATACATAGCATGTGCTTGCTTTCTTTTTGCAGGTTCAGAGTGTGCCTCCAGTAATAAGTCTATTTAACAAGCTGATCCTAAGTAATCGTTGTTGTTCATTGGGTTCCTGATGAACTACTTCATTAGGATTTCAGAACCGCTACTTCTGAACCATTAGCCATATGGGACGTTCTATGGCCCTCGGCAAGACCTTGTCTTCAGTTCATAATGCATTTTTTCTCCAGCTTAAACTCGGTGAAGTATCTGATCGAGAAAAAACAAAAGATAACAAGAGAAGGAAACTGCAAAATACTTGGTTGAAGTGAGTTGAATGCGGGTTACTTCACTCATCCGCATCCGCTAGAAATATACCATAATATAGAAATGCAAACATTTAGGAATATCTCCATGCAGGTTAATAATCAAGCAGAAAACCAACTTATAGCAAAACTAACTGCAGCTAACAGTCACGAATTTCCTGTAGGAGCATTAGTTGAATGACGGGAGAACATTTTTGAGGTATTTGAGCAGATCAAAGCAACAGTTCTACTAATGTAGTTAAGCTCGATGAAATTGGGGAAAAAACGACTGATGAAATTGGGAGGATTTTCATCTTCTCCTTCCTACTTAAGATGGACAGAACATCCAGTTAAACGACTTAACCAGAGCAAGAAAGAACCAAATTACAGCGACATATCACAAGGCTGTCATCAGACGGCCCTCAACTCAACTACACGAGGTCAAGTTTTACAAGCCTTTTCTTTAATTTAATCTTCAATTTTCTGCATGTACAACTGAAAAACTATGTCAGTGGACATAGATGAGGATGCAACTCCTGGTGCAGGTGGAGGCAAAACGCACGAGTTCAAAGCATGCAGATATGCATATAATATTTTTATGCAGGCTATCTTGGTTGGACTGGGCCCAAATTTAACTTCACAAAAAAAAAAAGCAAGATCAAGTTTATGAGTTCATTCCAATACTTTTGAGGTCTTCATCAACCTTCGTAGTATTGAGCAATTTCTCTCATTCACAGGGAAGACACATTTACCGTCTTTTTTCAGTGACCAACATGCAATGCCATCCAACATTGTTCGTCTTCTCACTCATTGTTTAAGTAGTGTCGTCCTTTTACAAATAAGACCGGATGCACATCTCACCTACAAACAATCTGTGTTAGTATATGTACACCTCTATCAAGCCCCACCTTCAGAAACACTAACCAGCGAGTAATTAAATTATATGCCTGGATATATGTGTCCCAATTTTAGCTATCATAACATACCATCTGTGTTAAAGTTCGGCTGAATCTGTGGTATACTTCCTTTTCGTTCAACTAAGCAGAATGTCATCATGTTTTATGGTTCTGAGTGTTGGGCAGTTAACCATCAACATGTACAAAAGATGTCTGTGACAGAAATGAAGATGTTGAGATGGATGAGTGGTCGTACAAGAAAAGACCATATACATAATGAGATTATTAGAAACAAATTACGAGTAGCACCAATAAAGGATAAAATGAGAGAATATCGTTTAAGATAGTTTGGACATATAGAAAGAAGATCAGAAGAAGGTATGAAAAACTAATTTTGGAAAATATTAAAAGAGGTATAGGACGACCACAAAAGTGTTGGAAAGAAACAATAAAGAATGATCTAGCTTATTGTGAGTTAACTGCTAACATGGCACATGATAGAGCTCTGTGGAAACAAAGAATCCATGTAGCCGACCCCGTCTAGTATGGGAAAAGGCTTAGTTGTTGTTGTTGTAAGCAGAATGTCGTCAAATTAAAGGTTTCTCTCAAGAACTTGCATTTCCTCCTTTGGAGGTCAACACCAACCCTTCTTGAAGGTCAACATCAATATAAAAATAACTAGATGCCCCACCATGAGTCCTCACTAAAGTTGCTGCTCCATCGCATATATCCTTTATTTATATGCATTGGTTGATTCCCTTAAGGATGTAGCCTTCTCAAATCAATAAACGCTAGGTGTAAGTCCTATTAAGAGTATAGCTTTCACAGTAGATCAATTAGCTGAAAAAGCCAAACTGGTTTTCCATAATGCAAGATACTTGTGTTAACCCCTTTTACATTACTATGATTGCAGGCATATTAAAATTTCTATATACAGACGTTTATTCCTAAAACTACAAATTTCAAAAAATAATTCACATGCACAAGGCTTTCTAGATGACAAAATAAATGTGCACCCTTTCCCCATAATGTAAATCTAAGCCAAAAATTGCATTTGCCTGTACAAAGTTGAGAACCTTTTGATTTGCATATCAACACCATATAGAACTCATTTCCACAAATTTATGAGTTCAAAGAGTTGACACGAACTCTACCTAATTCTTTCATCAGTAAGTGCACCCCTTGAATAATGCCAAAAAATCCAATTGACCAGAATGACTTCATTGAACTATTGTTGTTGTCTAGAAACGTTAACTTGATTCGACTCTAAATGGTTGCTAAAATGAAACTGTTTCCCAATTCCATCCTTTCAGTTTCACTATTCTATCATTTCTAGACCTCTCAACCTTTTACAATAGCTAATAAACCCGACTATATTAATGCTACAAAGGTCTAAATATATTAAAGTCAAGTTTCTGATTCTTTCTTATTATCTATTCAAGAAAACTCTTTGACCACAAAAATGTCATGATGAAATCTAAGAACTATGCAAGGTTGGAAGTTGGATCTGAAACTCTAAACTCATAACCTCATGTTACGCTTTGATCCTCAAGACATACTTTTATCTAGATGGTCAGATTGATGTTGGTAATGAAGAAAAACTAACAATATTAGCAACAGTAGGCACTCTGTGGGGAAGCATTAAATGCCATCTTATCAATTCCTTTTAGTGATAGTCTATATGGCAAAGGGTGACGGTGTGACTTACAATGGGTGCAGGTATGGCCATACAGCAACTTGAAGAACCATGAGTGGGATTCAAGTTGTTGCTTACAGTGGGTGCAGGTGTGGTGATATAACAACTTCAAGAATCATGGTTGTGGGGATCTTGGGTGCAGGTGTGGTGATACAGCAGCTTCAAGAATCGTGATTATGGGGATTCAAGAATCATGAGTGTGGGGACTCTCTCTCTCTCTATATATATATATATATAATCTAGACTTAGGGAACCCACATCAACTTTTTTTTATATATGCTTTCTGTTTTATCACCTCAACCATTCTTCTAAAAGATTGAACGGTTGTGATGGGTTCCTTGTGATTCTCTATTTTTGTGGGTTCTCTCTCTCTCTCTCTCTCTCTCTCTCTCTCTCTCTCTCTCTCTCTCTCTCTCTCTCTCTCTATATATATATATATATATATATATATATATATAAAATTATACTCAATTTTTCTTCTCCGCTTTTCAGCTGATTCCCTTGTTTTTCTGTTGTTTCCAATTTCTTCCTTTTAGAAATTTAGACTAGAATAAAGTCACATCGAAATGAACTCTAGTATTGCTGATTTATTTTACCTTGTATTTAAAATCAGACGTCAACATAATCGAAAACACTGCTGGCCATTGCCGTAGCTCCATCCCTCCCTATGCTCTATGGTACTTTTTCTTTTCGCTTCTCTTTCCTCATCCACTTTTCTTGTTCTTCCTCTTTTCTGCTGATTCCCTTATTCTCCTGTTCTTTCTATTTCTTCATTTTTTCCTTCAATTTTTCTTTTACAAATTTAGAATAAAACAGAGTTGGATAAAAATGGACTCTAGCACGTTGAGTGAGTTCAGTTTGTAATCCATAATACACCTCGGCAGAATCAAAGTGTCCAACACAGCTGTGCATTGACCAACCATGCCGAAAGTGTAGGTGGAAGTTTTGAGTCAGAGTCTTACAAGACAATTAACCTAGGTGAATCAACTGTCTGTGTGCATTAAAATACTAAAATTTTACTGTCAGTTTTTTTCTCTTTTCCTGATGAACTTTTAGCTTTTAAAAGGACAAGCGATGAACTAAAACAAGATGAACAAAAAATGCTAAAAAAGGACTTGATAGAGCAAGAGAACCTTGGCAAGGAAGAACTTTAAGAAAAAGTAAAATTACTATTTGAATCCAAGAAAAGCCACATAGAGGTAGCAGTGTGTCGCCAATGTGGCAATTCCAAAATATTTTAGAGTTGGGAGGTACTTCTTCTATAGTCAAGGCATGTATCTAACTAGTAGAAAAGTCACTATCAACGATGGAAGAATAGTATGACATAAAAGTGGAGCATGCTTCCCTGCATATAAATGAATGAAATAAGATAGATTCTGAGAATAAGAAGCAAGCAAGCAAACTAAAATGGTTATCTTTCAGTGAACATTATGGCCACCTAGAACAATTTAAAATCTAAATACATAGGAGCCTCATACAAAATGATTTAAGCAGTAGCCACACAAACACAAAATGCAAATTGAGAATGACCACGTGCATGTCAAACTAAAATCTGCAGGATAAATTCAGCCAAAGGAGAATTGTGGATTATGCTAATGTCAGTTAACTTTGCTTTGAACATTACATCCACCTGGGACAACTTCAAACTAAACAGATAAGAGCATCAGGCAAAACGATTTGAGCAGTACAATGTGTACAAAAGCTGTAAATTGAGAACGACTGACCTTATCCCAAACTAAAATCTGCAGGATAACTTTAGCCAAAGGAGATTGTTGATTATGGTAATCTCAGTTAACTTTCTTTCCATAAAGTAAACTTACAAAAAATCGTAAAATTAACAAATTGTGATGACAAAATGGCAAAAACCTACTTAAGGGTGAAAATATACCGTTTGAAAAGGTTTTCCAAGTTTTATTGCCTTGATACCTCTTAAGCAAAAGAAATAAATCACTATGAGTACAAAGATAAAGCATCAATTGGAATGCCAAAGCCTGCCTTGCACATTGTTGTCAATACTTTTTCAACTTCAGCCCTTTTCCCACAATTTCCATAGACCTTGTATAGTATCAAGAATGTTTTTTTGGTTGGTCTGAACTTGTAAACCTCCATCTCATCCAGAACGTTTTTCATTTCAGCAAGACGGTTCTGTGCACCATACATTACCATTCTGCAGTGGTACAGTGACCTGCAGAGTTTCCATCCTGCAGATTCTGCTTGCTTCACAAACTTGTCAAGCTTGTCCACAGCATTACTTCTAAAATAGCTTGACATGATTGACTGCATTACACCAACTGTTACCACTTTCGTGTCATGCTCAAAGGCTCTATATATGGAATTCTCCATTCCCTCAACCATATCTTCTTGGGCATAAACTCTAATTAACAAGACATCCAACCAAGGCCTGTGGTCTTCTTCCGGCAAGATTTTCATTAGTGCCTCGATCTTCCTAACTCTATCCACATCAGAGCTTTTGCAGTAGGCGCATACCATAGCCCTAATGAGACCCATTTCACTCTTGTTCACATGATCCTTCACCAATTCATAGGTTTTCTCCATCTTCTCAAGTTGGCAACTGTGTGCATAACCTCTAAGCATCAACAAGTATGTACTGGTTTCAGGCTTTACACTGCTTGAAGCCATCTTCTGAAATATTTTGTCCATGCCCTCCCACAACCAAGCTGTAATATAACCAGCAATGAGCGTATTATATGTTCTCAAGTTTGGGGTCAAATTTGACTCTAGGATCACCCCATAAACCATTTCCATGTGATCGATCAGCATGGATCGCCCAAAAACTGATAAAAGGATATTATAAGTAACTATATTTGGCGTACAATGTGGATCCCTTTTCAGATCCTCGAATAAAGATGATGTTTTCTTAGTGAGTCCATTGTACATGTAAGCTGTCATCAACCCATTATAGGTAGAGGTCGTCTGTATTCCTTTGGTGCATGCTTCTTTAAATAACTTGTGAGCGAGATCAATCTTCTTAATCCTTCCTGCAATTGTCACGGCCTTGGAGTATTCCTCCACAACTATTGAAACACCAACATCCGTTTTTTGTCGTTTCCAATTGAAAACCTGCACAAATATGACGTAATGACACAAGAACACTCAGACGGGAGATTAAAACTCGATTCAGCAAGTCAACAACTAGCAGAATACCGACATGACATGAAATTTTGATGAAAATACCCTAACTCTTCGTCGTAGATCAGAATCTCAAACTCTATTGAAGTTCACTACCATTAAACACAAAATATTAATAAATTGCATTCTTTTCTATCTACTTGAAGAACTCATAAACGAAAACAACATCACTACCTGCAAAGCAAGGTGAGGCCAAGGCTCTAAGCAATTGAGAAACTGCACAGAGAAATCACGATCTGCCGCAAGAAAAAGCGGAAGCTTCGACTCCAAAATTTCTTCAATCTTGCCGTCGGAAAGGTCGGGCTTCGACAACGAGGCAGCCATGACCAACTCCACCACCAAGTCCGAAACAACATGTCCAGACGAGCACTGGCAATCCTTCTTCACCGGATCCTCCTGGTCTCCGCCGCCGCCGCTGCAGCAACGGCGACATGTCAACGTGGACTCGACACAGAAGAGACGGGGGGCGGCGGCACGATAGCGGGGGGCGGTAGGCAACGGAGAGGGAGGATTGTGGTGGGTGCTGCCACCGTGGAAAGATGGACGGTAGTGATGATGGTGCAGGCCTCTCGATGCGATTAGAGCCCTAAATCTTGCGAAACTCCAGCAATAACGATAAGGGTATGTCTTCATCTATTGCTATCGATGGGAGACAAAGAACTCGATCTCATCCGATCTAAGGCAAGAGACCAAAGGTAAATGAGCAGATGAGGATGATGGTGGTGATGGCTGATGAGAATACAAAAGATTCTCGATCACCACGATTCGCAAGTAATATTCTTCGATTGCTAGAAGTGGCCATGAGAAAAACTCTTTCTCTATATATATCTCAATGGGAGGGCAGAGCCCGCTTGCGAAGCATTGCGTTTGCTGGCTTCTCTCCCTTGTATTGATACGCGGGTTAATGGCAAAGGGTTTTCCCTATTAAAATCTTCTCTTATTCGAGGGACCCCTCTAAAATCTTTAGAGCTACAAAGAAACAAGGATATTTTCAGTTTACAATTCCTTTTCTTTAGTTTTGAGAGACTCCTTGCTAGATATGCATGAACCCTAGTATAGATCTCTTGACCTTAAGTAAAAGTTCTTTTGAGTCGAGTCCCTAGCCAAAGCCGCAAATGTGAAGCTCAGTTGATTTCCAATTGAATATTTGCTAAGCCTCTCGAATTATGTGGTCATGTTATTGGGAAGATGCTCGTATATTTAAATAAATCTCATCCATTTTTTTTAAAAGACGGATAATTAATACTTGAATTTTAAAAATAAAAAGTATACTTAAAATTTTTCAAGTGTATTTCATTTGAAAGCAACTTTTTCTTTTTGACTTTAAATCTCGACCATTTATGTAATGTTTGCATATACCATGCACTCTGGGTATTGATGGAATTATGCCGTTTTGGTTCTGTGACTCTTGTTGTTTTTGTGCAAAATGTAGTAAAATACTGCTCTTAGATTGGTGGCTGATCAGCAATAAGGATCATTGAAGTACCTGCAAGGTTAGCAATGGTTGGTAATGGTGCATCATTAAACCAAGTCACCGAGCTCGATCATGGCTGACTTGTTTAAGTTCCACTATAACTCGCTCAATAGCTAAATTATCTCGAGCTTGAAGAATGACAACATTGAACTCGTTTAGAACTCAAGCTCACGAACACAACTATTAAGAGGTTAAACTTGTGGACCACCAAGCTTGGATCTATTGAGTATAGATATGTACAAGTTTATGTCATTATTTTTTAAAAGGAAAAGACGATACTTCATTCTCCAGCTGTTTTGCTGAATTGGTTTAACGAAAAGGTTGTCTCAAGCTTGCTAATCGGACTGTTGTGGAATTTCTACGTAGACTCATCAATTTTTTACCACTCCGAAATTCGAAGTTGTAAATTTTTGAACGGTTTTCAAAACATTGGTGCTTTGGGAAAATTCAGACTTATTTAAGGCTTTCCTTTAACTCCGCTCATGTAAGGGATCACCCTTGCATTGCCGGTCCCAAGCTCAGATAAAGGAAGAGGGTTGTGTTAGGCTTCTGATAGCCAGCGTAAAACTTCGTCGGATTTTTACAACATGGATTACAAAAATTATGAGCATTGCTTTGGGCATCCCCGCCTAGCGACATGCTGCATAGCCCGAATGCAGTAAGAAGTAAGCAAGGGTCACTACATTTTCGCCCAAATGTAATGAATCAATTATAGAGAGGGTTCCCACATTATGGACGGGTGTGGGTAAAGAAGTTAGTCCCGCTACATTGCCACCCGAATGTAGTGAAAAATTTTCAGAGAGGGTCTCCGCATTTTGATTATGGACGGATGCGGGGGTAAGGAAGCTAGTCCTAGATAATAAGATTCGTATTGGTTCTTGGAATATCGGAACATTATCGGGTAAGCTAATGGAGGTGGTAGATACTATGATTCGGAGAAAGATACATATTCTACGTTTACAATAAACAAAATGGGTTGGAGAAAAAGCAAAGGAGATAGAGGATACAGGTTTTAAATTATGGTACTCAGGTAAAGAAAAGGCTCGAAACGGAGTTGGTATTATCATAAATAAAGATTTAAAGGAGAGTGTAGTAGACATACAACGATATGGTGACCGAATCATGACATTGAAATTAGTGTTAGGAGCAGAGATTTTGAATATAGTTTGTGCTTACGCACCCCAAGTAGGACTAGAAGATAGTATAAAGACAGTTTTTTGGGAAGAGTTAGATAAAGGTGTTTCAAAAGATTACACAAAGGGAGATGATTTGTTTAGGAGGAGATTTAAATGGACAAGTCGGTAAAGAGGCATTAGGATATCAAGGGATTCATGGAAGCTTTGGTTTGGGGGATATAAATGAGGAAGGTAGGGAGATTTTAAATTTTGCTATGTCATTTGATCTCATTATAGCCAATACAATCTTCAAAAAACGAGATGAACATTTAATTACTTATAAGAGTGGCTTATCACAAACACAAATTAATTACTTTATTTATAGAAAAAAAGATAGAGCGTGTTGTAAAGATTGTAAGGTAATTCTAGGAGAAAGCTTAACCACCCAACATCGACTATTAGTTATGGATTTACAAATAAAAAAATGGACAAAGAATAAAAGAGTGCATCGAGCTATTCAGACTAAATGGTGGAACCTCAAAAGCGAGAAAGAAGATATATTTAAACAGAAAGTCCTTCAAGGAGATGTTTGGAATTATGTTGGCACACCCTATGATATGTGGAATAATATGGTTATACATATTAGGAAAGTGGCGAAAGATGTGTTAGGGGTATCTAAGGGAGGTGTACCGGTACAAAAAGAAGCTTGGTGGTGGAGTGAAGTAGTACAAAATAAAATCAAGGCAAAGAGGGCATGTTACAAATTACATTATGCTAAGAAAACTAGTGAAACTTTAGAAGCTTATAAGAAAGCAAAGAAGGAAGCGAAAAAGAACGTTAGTGAAGCAAAAGCTAAGATTTGGGATGACTTATATAAAAAACTCAACTCAAAAGAGGGTGAAAGAGATATTTTTAAGATAGCTAGGGCTAGAGATAAGAAAACTAAAGATCTTAATTATGTTAGATGCATAAAAGACGATGATGAAAAAATTCTAGTGGCAAATGATGATATAAGAAATAGATGAAAAAACTATTTTATAATCTTTTTAATGAAAATAAAGATGTTAGTATTAGTTTAGGAGATTTAGCCAAGTCAGAAAAGTATATAAATCACAATTTCTATCAACGTATTCAAAAGAATGAAGTCAAAGAGGCTCTTAAACATATGAAGAGTGGTAAATCGGTAGGACCCGATAATATTCCTATAGAAGTTTGGAAAATACTAGGAGAAATAGGAATCACTTGGCTCACAAGACTATTTAATGAAATATGAAAAAACCAAAAGATGCCCGAGAAATGGAGAGCAAGTACACTTATACCCATATATAAGAACAAGGGAGACATTCAAAATTGTGCGAATTATCGAGGTATCAAGTTAATGAGCCATGCTATGAAATTATGGGAAAGAATTATTGAACATAGGTTAAGACAAGTATCAAGTACAACAGAGAACCAATTTGGATTTATGTCAGGCAGATCTACTATTGAAGTGATTCACCTTTTGAGACGTCTTATGGAACATTTTAGAGCAAAAAAGAAAGACCTTCACATGATATTTATTGATCTAGAAAAAGCTTATTATAGAGTACCGAGGGAGGTTCTTTGGAGAACATTGGAAAAAAGGGGTATCCCATTGACATATATTAACCTTATAAGAGACATGTATGATGGTGCAAAAACATGTGTGAGGACTCATGAAGGAATGACAAACTTCTTTGAAGTTAATATTGGGTTACATCAAGGATCAACTTTAAGTCCATACTTATTTATAATGGTGATGGATGAGTTAACAAAACATATTCAAGATGAGGTACCTTGGTGTATGTTATTTGCACATGACATTGTATTAGTGGAGGAGTCTAAGGAAAAAGTTAATAGAAAATTGGAACTATGGAGAGAAACATTAGAAAGCAAAGGCCTCTGACTTAGTAGAACAAAGACAGAATATATGGAATATAAGTTTGATCATTTGGCTACTTCAGAGGACATAGAAATTAAAATTGGCACACATTGCATTCCCCAAAAGGAAAGTTTTAAATACCTAGGGTCAATTTTTCAAAGTGATGGAAGAATTGATGGAGATGTTACACATAAAATTAATGTTGGTTGGTTAAAATGGAGAGGAGCATCAGGTATTCTTTGTGATAAGAAGATACCATTAAAATTAAAAGGTAAATATTATAGAGCAGCAATTAGGCCTACCATGTTTTATGGTTCTGAGTGTTGGGCAGTTAATCATCAACATGTACAAAAGATGTCTGTGACAGAAATGAAGATGTTGAGATGGATGAGTGGTCATACAAGAAAAGACCGTATACATAATGAGGTTATTAGAAACAAATTAGGAGTGGAACCAATAGAGGATAAAATGAGAGAACATCGTTTAAGATGGTTTGGACATATAGAAAGAAGATCAAAAGAACCTGTAAGAAGGTTAGAAAAACTAAATTTGGAAAGTATTAAAAGAGGTAGAGGATAACCACAAAAGTATTGGAAAGAAACAATAAAGAATGATCTAGCTTATTGTGAGTTAACTGCTAACATGGCACACGATAGGGATATGTGGAAACAAAGAATCCATGTAGCCGACCCCGTCTAGTATGGGAAAAGACTTAGTTGTTGTTTGTTTGTTTATTTAAGGCTTTCCTTTACTTTAAAGGAGCTTTTTTGGAAATTTGGTTCTGGATTTGGCGTTTTCAAAAGTATTATGACCGAATTAAGATGTTTAAACATGTGTTCCTTTCGTTCGGAATCAGCTTTTCTTTTTTGAGAGTTATTTTGCTCTTCAAGTCATGATTCCAAATGTTTACTGTACATGTCTTCATAGAGCTGAATCTCATCAAGGTATTTTTCTCGTATCGTGCTCAATTCCATTCTTCAACTCGAGTTTATGCACTTCTATTTCTTCTATGTCATCTACACTATAATGCATCGGTTCTTCCTCAGGAACAACCAGTTGCTCGCCTTTCTGCAAAGAGTAATTTCATCGAGTCATTTGTGCTTGATTTTCTGGTTGATCACTTGGAAAAAGTTGATCCAGCAGGACTCGATACGGCATATATATATATATATATATATATATATATATATATGTTAAAGATTTGCACATGAATGACCCCTAATGTTTCCCTACCTCATTTTCTTTGCCCTTTCCTTGCCTGAATCGAGCGTCCTCCCTTCATTTTACTCGTACACTATCGAGCACAAGTCTCTCTCTCTCTCTCCGCAATGTGAAACTTTTCTGTTATCCTCGAACACAAGAAACCGGTCCTCGGGGGAGAAAATCTTTCTCCAGTAAAATGCAGAACAAACCCCTAGGCTAGCTATTTTCTTTTGCATTGGGAGGACATTTAACAGTAGCTAGTTTCTCATCCTGTGTTTGTTTCAACACTGACCGAGAGAGAAATGTTTTCACTTTCTCGGGAAAAGAATCGTTTCATGTGAAACGCGTCCAACTAAACTAAACTAAACTGTTGGGATCACAAGGTAAGGTAACAACCCCTGGCATGATGAATTTATTTCTTGAGAATCCAATTCTCTTATCACCTCTGAATCCGCTTCTCATGTTTGCTTTAGTTGGAAATTGATTCCGACTTCTAAAAGTAGACAATCCGAATCAACTTCACAGATGAAGCAAACGCGTATTACACACGTGAAACTTTCATTTACTAGGCCAGCGTGTTCACGTCAATTTCCTCGTCGTTGGTAGTCCTCTCCCTAATCTCGGGTTGAAACAAACAGCAGGCTCCAGAAACCCATCATCTCCAACATCTTGGGTTCCGCCAGAATCGGAAGAATTTTCCTTCTTTTCAGATTTTCGTAGCAACGGCGCCGATCTTCAATTGCGGGCGATGCAATTCGAAGAGAAACTAGTTATCATCAAGCAGATCGCAAGAGGATGGACTTGAGCAGCGCCGCCGAACGCTACCTCGATTCGGGTTTCGACGCACATAGTCTGGATGAGATGGAAGAAGAACTCCCTTTCCCTATTGCCGCTGCTCGGCCGGCAAACCACCAGCGATCGTCGGAAGTTTTTGTCGCCGACGATGAGTTCTCGCACGTCACCAAGCTTCGTTCGGCTGCGAGCAATATGTATGTCCGATTGTTTGCACCGACAAGGAAGGGAGCGTACGTTTCCACCACCAAGATGGTTGCCGGAAGGGAAGCTAACGTTTCCGGTAGGGGGCGATTCTCTCCGGCGGATGGCTGCCACGTACTCGGTCGATATCTTCCCACTGAGGACCCATGGCTTATAGATAGAATGAACAGCAAGGCTTATGTTTCGCAGTTCTCCGCCGACGGCACCCTCTTCGTCGCCGGCTTTCAGGTACTGTCTCATTTTCTACCGAGTCGCAGCCGATGCTGTTGATTGTTAGTTTCTTACCTTGTTGGTCTCCTTCATTCTTGTTTCGTCGAGATTCGCAAGCGTTGTTGTCAATTGTTTCTCAGTTTGCCAGCTCCTTGTACATTTACTGCTGAATTGTTATGGTCTTTAACATGGTTAAGATGCTAAAAATCGAGTTCTTTTAAATAACCACGACAGAAACAGACGCCGAAGCTCCGTTTACTTTTTCTTTCCAATTTTTTTGGTTAGCACTTATCTGGACGGACTCAAATTAATGGATGCTTTGATACCAATTGGCATACACTGGGAAAAGAGTATAAACTTGTTCATGATGTGGAATTGTTGAATCCATTGAATTGCCATGATATTAACACACTACAAGTGGTGACTTCCGGCAGAATAGTCAAATTAGAATATACGATGTTCAGAACGAGTGGAAGGTTAAGAAGGATATCGTTACTGAGAACTTGAGATGGACGGTTACTGATGCCTCTCTGTCACCTGACCAACGGTTCCTGGTGCGTTGGCTTGTGTTTTTGTTCCTTCTCCATTTGAACACAAATCGTGGATACTTGTGGTATTAGTTTCACAATGTTATCTGGCTGCTCTTCTTTTTGTCCCCTTTTGTTGCAGGTGTATTCGACCATGTCGCCGGTTGTTCACATTGTCAGTGCAGGTAGCAGACATGCTGGGGAACGATCAGTTGCTAATGTCACCGTACGTGCTTAATGCAAACCTTAATCCGGTTTCCCTTTCATGAGCTTTTCAGTAGCCTGACAACTTTTGTTGGACTTATTGATTTGGATTCTCATTAGGTGGTACTATTGTTTGTGAAATATAATTTTCTCATTGCTGTTCTGCTTCTATCGTTTCTTCTATATTTAGTTCTTATACAAGGAATTAAAGCATTTGCCATGTCATCCATGTGCGTTTCAGAATTTGTTTCATGAACCAAATTTGCTAGACTTGCTTTCTGCAATCGTAGTTGGAGAAATACAAGTATCGTCTAATTTGACATTAAAAATGTACTTATTCTTACTCTCCTGATTAACCGATCATGTCCTTCAGTAAGTTAATTCTTTATAGTTTATAGAGGAATATTTCTATCAAAAATCCGCAGTTGATTTCAAGGCGTTTGAAGCCCAGTGTCATGGCTACAGAGAAATTATCCAACCTTTGATAAGAAATAGCACAGTGTGACATTGTTTGGAATGGCAAACCATCATGAATGTGGCAACATGGCCATGAGTGCTTTTCCATGGCTTTAGCCAAATCTGATAGTCTAGCTGAAATTTGTCATGTTGGAAATTGTGTGCTTCCCTAAGATGCGTTAGAATAGAATATGGAAGCAAAGAAAACTGTAATGGATCAACACAGTTTTGGACGTTGCTTCAATCTCGGTACTGAAATTCATTGTAAGATAAAAAATTTGGCATATTAGAGTAATAGATGTTCAGCAGTTAAGGATGCTGATTTGGTGATCTTGGTAAAACTAGTCATTCTCGACCTGGTTTTTTGAATGATTATGATAATAGTTTGCTAGAATCTTTTGCGCACCTTAATATCGTAAGACCTAGGTTCTCGTAGGCAGATACTAACCTAGGATTGGTCTATAACATAGATCAGTACAGACATACTTAAAAGTTCATTTAAATCAGGGATATTTGTTCATTTCCAGGAACAGCACACAGATAATTACATAAGCACGACCTTCAGAATTACAAAGATGATCCAAGGATGAAAATTTGAAAAGGAATCATCCAAAAGCATGGAGTTGGTCCTTCGTCATTATTCCATGGTGTCCAGTTCCCAGCTCAGTAAGGAAATTAGTTGATGAGTCTATATCAAAGGTATCTTATCAGAATTTCTTTTTTCCTGAATAGTGGAGTTTAGAACAAAGAGTACATATATCAGGAAACCTTCAGCCTTACTGTTAAGTTGGAGTCAACAAACATTCTTGTAAATTCAGGCACAGCAGAAACATATATGATTTATAGTTGTAAAGCAAAGACATAGATAGCAGTGAGTTCAAAGGTTCATACCATTCACACGTGAAACCATGTTAAATAGACAATTATATACTTAGTACCATGGAACAGTGATCAGTGTGTTTCTTGACAAGCTTAAGGTTTCATCTTCAAGGTTGTCAGCCAGGCTAGGCAATCTAGAATGCTTAGACAAAAGTCAAAGGGTGATTACTGCACAGTATTGCCTC
This sequence comes from Brasenia schreberi, assembly GCA_036023115.1. Taxonomy (NCBI): domain Eukaryota; kingdom Viridiplantae; phylum Streptophyta; class Magnoliopsida; order Nymphaeales; family Cabombaceae; genus Brasenia; species Brasenia schreberi. The sequence continues at coordinate 33,091,923 of JAYKKT010000090.1, read as the reverse complement.
GAGTGGGATGAGCTGAAGGTTCCCACTTAGAAATACAGGAAGAGCGTACAGGAGGAAAATGGTTCTATTGCATTGACATCATTTCACATTGAGAAATGCGGAGGTTTTCCATTAGTTTCATATATTGTCATCAATTCTTAGTTTCCAAATATAGTCTCCAAGCAAAAAGGGTCCTGTTTCAGAAAATTTATAGAACAATCCTCTATCTTTTGAATGGGATCCTTTTTGTGATTAAACAACAACAGTAGCATGTTGACTTCACATTTATCATCACATAACTTGTAGGTAGGTGTTCAGACTTATGCATCAGTATCCATCACGTGCCTGCAGATTGCATAGCATCCAGTAGAGGGATGTCACCTCATCTCGGTTGGCACTCAGGTGCTCCCACACAAAGCTCTGGGACGAAAACAAGTCTTGTTCTATCTCTAATTTTGTGTCTTTGACTGTTGAACATGAGATACAGTGGTTATGAAGTTTCTTGTATTTATCATTTTTTCTTGAAATCAAATTGAGGTTGATATTCCCTTCCCCCAAACCATTGCGACCTTAACTGATATTTGACATCTCTGTTATGCAGGAAATTCATGAGGGCTTAGACTTCTCCCATAATGAAAGCAGTGAACATGGGTTTGGAATCTTCTGTGTGAAATTCTCAACTGATGGGCGGGAGCTTGTAGCTGGGAGCAATGACGATTCTATATATGTCTTTGATCTTGAAGCAAACAAGCTTAGCCTTGCAATTCCAGCGCACATGGTTGAGATCACATCTTAATTTGATATACTTAGAGCCTGCATTTACTTCAAGAAAAAAGTGGGCTTCATTTTCCTAGTGATACATTCTAATGTGGACTATATTACTTTGATCATGCACTTCTTGCCCTTGTCATACATCTTGGTTTCATCAAGTCCTTGTGGAAGCCCCTCATCAAATAGCATTGCCATTGTCCTGCGCTAGACTGTTGCATCTCTACAAGCATCAGCTTAGGATGTTGGTAAAAGAGCTTTATTTTTGTTGAGACAGACACATACATACCACATGCATATAAAACATGCTCACACATGACAAATGAATTATATTTTAATATAAGTGAATAGACCATGTATAGAAGAGGGAGTGCTGGCCATTTTCCAGCAAACTGACACTGTTGTCATATTTGTACCGTAAAAAAACCTTGGGATCGACTTTGGGATTATCAAAACCTGATGTGTTATAGGACTTTGTGAGGTTTGAAATTTTCATGAGCTTCTTATAAACATTGATCTGAAACGTATCAAATCCTTGGTAAAGATTGGAATCAAATGATCCAAGAGTTGGTTCCTTGGAAAAGTGGGCTACATATTATATCTATAAGGTTAGACTTTTTGAATAATGAAAAAGTACTTTTTCTCTATGTTCACTTATGGGTGTTAGCCTAATCCAATCATATATGCCGGCCTAAGTTCCTACTAGAACCATAATCTACAATATTAATGTGATCTGTTACTCAGATGTATCCACATACTGAGCGGTTTATTTTCTTACTGTAGGGGTAAGTGTTAAAGTCTTTCTCTTACCATCTCAATCAGCTTGATAGTTGATGTGTTAATGTCCTTTTCCTGGAGTAGCTTTTTCACTCTTCATATCCGCATGTGAAGAAATTGGAACATCTTGGACTCTATTTTAATGTCCATGGAGCAGGCCAAGCTTGCTTCTGTATTTTCTCAATGATGCGATAACTGTTGCATATTTTGCACTAGAAGAGGGCAGTGATGTACGGCCCCTTGGCTACTTATGACTGCATTTGTTCATGCACTCAGACAGTTTAGAGTATTGCTAGTGGAGGATATCCAAGGAGATCATCGGAAGTGCTCAAATCAATGTTAGAGATCCACAGAAAGTTCATGCTGGTTGTAGACTACCTAGTGCAGCCCCTTTATTCCTGGCTGAGTACCAACTATGGAGGGCCAACCCTTACCCAGAGGAGGATTAAATATCTCACAGTTAAGACTATGTCGCTAGATCTGTTTAAGTAGTTATGGATCAAATTCAATTAGTTGTCCCAAGGGGCCAGTGGTTGAGATTATGTGAAAATGGAAGTCTTCAGAGTTCATTATTCATTGTTATTATTCAATTTCACAGCAGGGCATACCTAAAGATCTATACTGGGTATTAGATGCATAAATAGCTGAACCATATAGGCCTATAGAGTTGCAAACCATGTCCGAATGTCTTTGCCTGATCTTAGAAAGTTCAGCACAGTGGTTATTAAAGGAAAAGGCAAAAATACTGTACATATTTAAGAAACTTTCTCTGGGTTCAACTGAGATTCATGCCTGCCGCAAGAGTCATATTATTCTATTTCATATGTTCAACAACAACAACAACTAAGCCTTTTCCCATACTAGACGGGGTTGGCAACATGGATTCTTTGTTTCCACAGATCCCTATCGTGTGCCATGTTAGCAGTTAACTCACAATAAGCTAGATCATTCTTTATTGTTTCTTTCCAACACTTTTATGGTCGTCCTCTAGCACTTTTAATACTTTCTAAATTTAGTTTTTCATACCTTCTTACAGGTTCTTCTTTTGATCTTCTTTCTATATGTCCAAACCATCTTAAATGATATTCTCTCATTTTATCCTGTATTGGTGTCACTCCTATTTTGTTTCTAATAACCTCATTATGTATACGGTCTTTTCTTGTATGACCACTCATCCATCTCAACATCTTCATTTCTGTCACAGACATCTTTTGTACATGTTTATGATTAACTGCCCAACACTCAGAACCATAAAACATCTTCATTTGCTCTATAATATTTACCTTTTAACTTTAATGACATCTTCTTATCACAAAGAATACCTGATGCTCCTCTCCATTTTAACCAACCACCATTAATTCTATGCGTAACATCTCTATCAATTCTTCCATTACTCTGAAAAATTGACCCTAGGTATTTAAAACTTTCCTTTTGGGGGATGCAATGTGTGCCAATTTTAATTTCTATGTCCTCTCAGGTAACCAAATGATCAAGCTTACATTCCATATATTCTGTCTTTGTTCTACTAAGTTGGAGGCCTTTGCTTTCTAATGTTTCTCTCCATAGTTCCAATTTTCTATTAACTTTTTCCTTAGACTCCTCCACTAATATAATGTCATGTGCAAATAACATACACCAAGGTAGTTCATCTTGAATATGTTTTGTTAACTCATCAATCACCATTATAAATAAATATAGACTTAAAGTTAATAGACTTGATGTAACCCAATATTAACTTCAAAGAAGTCTGGCATTCCTTCGTGAGTCCTCACACATGTTTTTGCACCATTATACATGTCTCTAATAATGTTAATGTATGTCAATGGGATACCTCTTTTTACTAAAGTTCTCCAAAGAACCTCCCTCGGTACCCTATCATAAGCTTTTTCTAGATCAATAAATATCATGTGAAGGTCTTTCTTTTTTGTTCTAAAATGTTTCATAAGACGTCTCAAAAGGTGAATCGCTTAAACAGTAGATCTGCCTAGCATGAATCCAAATTGGTTCTCTATTGTACTTGATACTTGTCTTAACCTCCGTTCGATAATTCTTTCTCACAATTTCATAGTATGGCTCATTAACTTGATACCTCGATAATTCACACAAATTTGAATGTCTCCCTTGTTCTTATATATGGGTATAAGTGTACTTGCTCTCCATTCTTCGGGCATCTTTTGGTTTTTCCATATTTCATTAAATAGTCTTGTGAGCCAAGTGATTCCTTTTTCTCCTAGTATTTTCCAAACTTCTATAGGAATATTATCTGGTCCTACCGATTTACCACCCTTCATATGTTTAAGAGTCTCTTTGACTTCATTCTTTTGAATATGTCGGTAGAAATTGTGGTTTATATACTTTTTTTATTTGGCTAACTCTCCTAAGCTAATACTAACATATTTATTTTCATTAAAAAGCTTATAAAAATAGTTTTTTCATCTATTTCTTATATCATCATTTACCACTAGAATTTTTTCATCATCGTCCTTGATGCATCTAACATAATTAATATCTTTAGTTTTCTTATCTCTAGCACTAGCTATCCTAAAAATATCTCTTTCACCCTCTTTTGAGTTGAGTTTTTTATATAAATCCTCTCAAATTTTAGCTTTTGCTTCACTCACGGCCTTTTTCGCTTCCTTCTTTGCTTTCTTATAAGCCTCTAAAGTTTCACTAGTTTTCTTAGCATAATGTAATTTGTAACATGCCCTCTTTGCCATGATTTTATTTTGCACTACATCACTCCACCACCAAGCTTCTTGTTGTGCCGGTACACCTCCCTTAGATACACCTAACACATTTTCGCCACTTTTCTAATATGTATAGCCATATTGTTCCACATATCACCGGGTGTACCAACATAATTCCAAACATCTCCTTGAAGGACTTTCTGTTTAAATATATCTTCTTTCTCGCTTTTGAGGTTCCACCATTTAGTCCGAATAGCTCGATGCACTCTTTTCTTCTTTGTCCATTTTTTTATTTGTAAATCCATAACTAAAAGTCGATGTTGGGTGATTAAGTTTTCTCCTAGAATTACCTTGCAATCTTTACAACACGCTCTATCTTTTTTTCTATAAATAAAGTAATTAATTTGTGTTTGTGATAAGCCACTCTTATAAGTAATTAAATGTTCATCTCGTTTTTTGAAGATTGTATTGACTATAAAGAGATCAAATGCCATAGCAAAATTTAAAATCTTCCTACCTTTCTCATTTATATCCCCAAAACCAAAGTTTCCATGGATCCCTTGATAACCTAATGCCTCTAAGTCTCCTCCTAAACAAATCATCTCCCTTTGTAGAATCTTTTGAATCACCTTATCTAACTCTTCCCAAAAAGTTGTCTTTATACTATCTTCTAGTCCTACTTGGAGTGCGTAAGCACAAACTATATTCAAAACCTTTGCTCCTAACACTAATTTCAACGTCATGATTCGGTCACCATATCGTTATATGTCTACTACACTATCCTTTTAATCTTTATTTATGATAATACCAACTCTGTTTCAAGCCTTTTCTTTACCAGAGTACCATAATTTAAAACTTGTATCCTCTATCTCCTTTGCTTTTTTCTCCAACCCATTTTGTCTCTTGTAAACATAGAATATGAATATTTCTCTGAATCATAGTATCTACCACCTCCATTAGCTTACCGGATAATATTCTGATATTCCAAGAATCCATTAGCTTACCGGATAATATTCCGATATTCCAAGAATCCATTAGCTTACCGAATAATATTCCGATATTCCAAGAACCAATATGAATCTTATTATCTAGGACTAGATTCCTTATCCCCCGCATCCGTCCATATTCAAAATGTGGAAACCCTCTCTGAAAATTATTTACTACATTCGGGCAGCAATGTAGTGGGACTAACTTCTTTACCCACACCCGTCCATGACGTGGGAACCCTCTCTGCAATTGATTCACTATATTCGGGCGAAAATGTAGTGACCCTTGCTTACTTATTACTGCATTCGGGCTCTGCAGCACGTCGTTAGGTGGGGACGCTCCAAAACAATGCTCATAATTTTTGTAATCTATGTTATAAAATCCAATGAAGTTTTACGCTGACTGTCGGAAGCCTAACACAACCCTCCTTCTTTATCAGGGCTTGAGACGGCAATGCAAGGGTGATCCCTTACATGGGCGGAGTTTTTTTTCTATTTCATATGTTAATTCATATAAATTAAATTTGTTAAAAAATTACGAAGTGTCTTTTCTTTCTATGTTCCCACCTTTGTGCCCTGCTATTATTTTCAGAAGGTTGCTCGTGATACGCTTTCTAGGATGGAATAGTAAAACTTGGTATAGCGTGAGGGCTTCGTAGCTTCTTTTATTTGTTGTCCTGTGGGTATTATATTCAATGATTAGGTCAAAGAATATACCATCAATTACTTATCCAATTTTCTAGTACCTCAAATCTTTTTCCCACAAGGCACTTACCGTGGTCTGAAATCTTGAACTTTAACAATTTACTAGTGTAGCATCTTGAGCTAGCTGGCGAGTAACAGTTGGATCTTAGTTATCCTTTTAGTGGTTGGAACTTGCCTGTGGGATCCTTATTCTGGCAATAACTGTTGCTTGATTACATGCAATTGTTGTTGATGAAGATGTCTAACTGAAAGCTATTTTGAGTTTTTTACCCCTGTCAATCTTGACTTTAGTGTCTATGTACAGGATGATGTTAATGCAGTCTCCTTCGCTGATGAAACAGGCCACATCATGTATTCTGGAAGTGATGATAGCTTTTGTAAGGTATGCGTAAATGATGCTTCGATTGAAAAGAGTTAATATTTTAAGGTACACTTACAGAAAGGTGCCATGGAACTTAATACTGGAGTTTGCCTCCAAGGCTTTATTGCTCTTGAAGAGAAGATGAAGATAGATATATTTGTATAATATATCACCGTAACCAGCATTTAGCAGCAGAACATGTCAAGTCTTCTGGTTTGGTTCATTATTATTGAGATTAAGAAACAGAATAGACTTTATAGTTTTGTAGTCATCCCTTTATGTTAGTCTTGGGGCTTTATTGATCTTTACCATGGCAGGTCTGGGACAGGCGCTGCTTTAGTTCAAGAGGCCGGGCAGCTGGTGTCTTGATGGGTCATCTAGAAGGCATCACATTTTTGGATAGTCGAGGAGATGGGCGTTACTTCATTTCAAATGGGAAAGATCAGTGTATCAAACTATGGGACATAAGGAAGATGTCATCTAGCACCAGGTGTGTTAATTTCCAATGGAGCGGTTTACAAAATGGTCTCCAAGGTTTCAGCCATCATCCAAATAGTCCTTATCTTATCCATTTTGACAAAATAGTCGTGTCTAATTATTATTCCTAGAGCTGGCAATACAAGACACAACAAGAACATCTGACATGAACATGAGCCGTTTTCATGTCCACTTGAAATGACATAAGGGAATTGGGTTGTATTAAGGTTGACATGTTTCGACATAAACATGAAATGACATGGCACAACATAAAACATGAAATTACTGGGTATATAACGCAATATAAATCCAAACTTTATGTTGAATTAAGATGGGAACATGAATCATGACCTCTCATTTGTCTCTGGACCCCAACTGAACCGTCTATTCATGAAAAAAGAAGTTTCCCTTGCTGTCATGGTTCAGTACTAAGTTAATTTTGGATCCTTATTTGGTTTAAATCTGATTTGATCCATGTAAATTCAATTGCTAACTATTATGGACTGGGCTTAGGAAGCTTTTGAAATTCAACAAGATTCAAGCACATCATGACCTGTTCAAAATAACATTCGTCGCAGTGGGATACTTTGGGTGGATTTTAGCGCCTAACTTGGGCCAAAGTAAATTTTACATTTATTTAAGCCAAATAAAAAATCCAAAACTAGCGATGCTACCCATAAGGCAGAGTGTATTTGGTTAAACTTTATGAGGGTTTATTAGTCAATGGCGGATATCCCTTAGGGATGATCTTGTTAATAGCTCTTTTTGGCATTACAATTTTTAGTCTACAACAACAACAACAACTAAGCCTTTTCCCATACTAGATGGGGTGTTATAAAATTTATTGGCATTACAATTTTTAGTCTGTTCATAATTATTTGCTTAAACATTTTTACATGCATTCTCCAACTTACAATGTCTAGTGGTAAATGTGGCACAAATCGTGGTTCACGTATTACATCATTTCATAGCTTTTGGATATTGTACTTCTGTATCTTAATTGAAATTGTAGCTTTGACAGAAAATGTGACGTGCACTGCGTATCACAGAATCCTTCATTTCTGACATGCTAAGCTGGATGAGACAGGCGTGTATATAAACTTTAAAAGGCACGTAGGAGGCAGAATCCTGTGTTCATGCTAAGATGCATAAATATCTGGCAAAAATCTAGGTTATATGCTTGGAACCGGAAGGGAGACGATCTGAAAAGCAAAGTGAGTTGTTTTAACCAATGTCGGACCCAGGAAGTTTGGGTTGTTTTGGAAGCTAAACCAAAAATATAAGGGGAACCAAAAGTGGAGTTGAAGAGGAAATACAAACGGAGAAACTAGTGGTGAAATGGAAAAACAAACCATAAAAAAAAATCAGGACCATAAACAAGCTCTATTAGCAGATAAAACATATTGTGGACACCTTTTCGTGATATGGATTTTGAAAAATATAATATTGAAAGCTTCTATTTAGAGCTACCTCCTAAAAGCTAAAAGCATGCTTCACCGTTATATTGAATGCCTCTGGTAACTATTGGTAACGTGTGCATTTTTTTCTAAGAAACCATCTGGATGGTTGTGAAATACTGGTTGTTAAGTTCAGCTGGTTGGATGTAGGTCTGATTGACTTGCTTTGCATATGCAGTGCTTCTGATAGGAAGAACCGCTACATGGACTGGGACTACCGGTGGATGGATTACCCAGAGTATAAGAGAGACAAAAAGCATCCAAATGACCAATCACTGGCTACGTATAAAGGGCATAAAGTGTTGTGTACACTCATCCGCTGTTACTTCTCTCCGATCTCTAGGTATCTTTCCGGGTGAATTCATCTATTTCGTATCTGAGAAATGACTTCAATCCCAACAGTCCTAGAGGGTTTTGCCCTAGAGGCACCATTATTTCCCTGAACCAATTGCAAATAATTCTTCTGAAGGTGGCTTACAAGAGAAAAATCAGTTGCTGGGTCCAGATTTTCATCCTCAAAACATTATGCTTATATTTGTTACCTGATCTCTAAGAATTGGACCACTGTGAACAAATTCGTGAGACCTGAATGAGAAATTGAAGCTTGCAACTATAGACTTCCAGAGCGCTATGACCACATGTTTCTACACAGGCACGTTTTGTAGACGTTTTTTATGTGTACTTTTAGAAATCTGATTTTCAAATGTGTACATTGTTCAATTTTAGGTAGGATATGAAACTTTTGGTTTCTGATATGTCAAAATTTCTAGCGAGGCTTCATGAATTTCTTAATTTATAAGATGCAATTAATCATATTTTCTCATCCAAGAAAAAACAGAAAATTTGTTGTGCCAAGCATTACATGTAGACTCAAGTAGCCAGAAGCCTCTCTCTCTCACACATATACACATCCACGCACGCACACATATACATCTTCGTTTTTCTATTTTGCACCAGCTATGAGTATCTCAATACAGTACCCAGCTATGCGGAGAAATGGGACGCATGCAGCTGGGGACAATTAGCTGATCTGTTGTTCATTGTATGTGCAGCACTGGCCAGAAGTACATATATACGGGCTCTCACGATGGGTGCATTTATATTTTTGATGTGGTATGTGCTGCTCTGTTATATAGATTTATGGTTCCCTTGAATTCTAATGTTTTTTTTGTTTGCATCTTATAATCAGCAATTGCATAATTGCTGTTTTGTTTACATTCGTCTGCTTGACATGTTTTCGAGCCACTTCCATTTTTTCCAGCTTACAGGGGCGATTGTGCGCAAACTAGTGTATCATTCATCAACAGTGAGGGACTGCAGTTGGCACCCGATCTTTCCTACGCTAGTGACCTCTTCATGGGATCGTGAAATTGCTTGTTGGGGAGGTTCGGTTGGAAATTAGGCTAAAACATCTCGGTTGAGGACATGCAGAAAGAACAGCTTACGGGGGCGATTGTGGGCAAACTAGTGATCAACGGTGGGGGACTGCAGTTGGCACCCATTCCTTCCTACGCTAGTGACCTCTTCATGGGTTCGCAAAATTGCTCGTTGGGAAGTTGCAGTTGGCAATCAGGCAGAAGCATCTCCTTTGGAGAACGTGCATCGAAGGAACACTATATTCACCGTCATGACATTCACCTAATGTTCTACTTAGTAGGTTCATGTATTTATCTTTGTATCACTTAACACTGTTGTTATTGTTTATAATCTTCTACCATCTAAAAAGAGGATTGGCATGCTAAAGGCTGCTTTAAACTTCCGCCTCGTACATGAGGAACCTCCATTTTTATGCTGCTTCAAGATATTCAGAGGTTGATCAATGGTGCATGCAGAAAGGAAAAGGCGTTGACCATTTCACATCCTTAATGATTTGGACACGTCCTGCAAAGTGTACGGTTTAAGGTGTATATAGGGTGTATTTTCTTTTATCATTGTTTGTGGAACTCATCAAAGAGGTTTTTACGAGAAAAATTAATCAGCTACTCATGGGAAAAGAGATTGGTCATTTCAATTCCTTGATATGAACAACATCTTCTAGAGGTGTACGTACAACTTTAAGCAGCAATCCTTCACCAGACAACGATGAAATGATTCTCCATATGTAATAACTACATGAATGTCGTTCATTGTTTTCTGACTCCAACATCGGCAACCCACTCCATATGCCACACAACCAGAATGTAACATTTGGAACTAACATGATATGTGTGTACGAGAGAGAGATCTACCAACGCAGTTTCGTGATGAAAGCAAGAGCAAGGGCTACACCAGCACCTGTGAGGGATGAGCAGATGTTGTGCCATGCATTCATGTTTGCCATCTTTTCATACTCTACCAACTCATCCATCATCTTGTCGATTTTCTGCGCCATCTCGTGCACTTTATCTGCCCTTTTCCTAAAAGAGCCGCAGATAGCTTCAAGTTCCTCTTCATATTTCTTTATATCCTCGTCGTCACCACGTTCTATTCTCTCTGCAGCTACCATCAATGGTCCACCTTCATAGCTAGCCAGCATATCTGCTGTCTTCCTTAACATGCTCAAGACTTTCTCTCCTGATGCACTCACGTCCTCGTATCTTTTCTTCCATTGTGCTTCTCTATTCTCGATCGCATCCATCTCTTCTTTCAAGGAAGTGAGCTGAGTTTCCTTCTGTTCCATCTCTACGTTCAGCTTCAAAATCATTGTCTTCAGTTTCTCGTTCTCACTCGACACCCTCCTGCGGTCGTCTTCGGATTGCCGCAGTTCTCCCCAAGTTTTATTCTTGGTGTTCTCCAAATCTTTCCGAATCCCATCCAAATCGATGACCTCTATGTTAAGTTTCCTCACATCCTCCTTCAGCTCGTCTATAAGCAAATTATGCTCAATTTTTGTCTTGCTCTCCTCGTTCAATCTTTCCTCTTCGCGTGTTTTCGCTTCGAGGGTAGAAATGGTTCTTTGCAACTCCTGTTTCTCTGTTTCCCATGATTCTTTCATGTCTTCACTCAGCTCTATCAATTTTGTTATCTTTGTTTCCTGGGAAGAGATGGTATTCTCCATCTCTGCCTTCTTCGTCTGCCACGATTTTTCAATGGATTCTTGGAGTCGAACAATCTCAGTAATCTCAGTCTCTCTTTTGGAGATGGCATTTTCTAACGCCTCCTTCTCTATCTTCCAGGCATCTAAGAGAGCTTTATGCTTCTCTTGCTTTTCCTGCAGACAAGACTCCAGCCGTCGCTGCCATTTCTCACTCTCTTCATTGTGTTGTGATATCTCCGAAGCGATAACAGAGGCATTCAGCGTCCTCTCTACATCAAACACTGCACGCAATAGGATGTGGTCTTCTTCGGAGTCCTTGTGCTTCTGAATATAGAAGTCCCTCTCGGCCACGAATGCCTCAGCTCTCTCTTCTGCCAGCGAGATGTCGAGCTCGAGCTTTTCCTTCATGTTGTTTAGTCCTGCGACTTGTTGCCTGAGCTCCATGGTCTGCTTAACCAGCAGATAGTTCAGATTCTTGAGATTGGTGACCGTCTGATGGTCTTCGTCCATGGGGGCTGTGGCCACCTTAGAGTTTTGCTCCTCTTCTCCCTCTACGGTCACTGCCTTTGCCACCTTCTTCGTCATCTTTTCACTGAAAACATACAACAGAGAAACACCATGTTAGAAGGAGAGAAAGGGAGGATGTCTTTCATGCGTACCTTAGTGCAGGTGAGAGAGAGTGAGGTTTCTGCTACAGAAGGAGCAAAGAAGCGAAGAGACCTATGGGGAGAGGGCGAGAGGGTGTCTTTCATGCTTACCTTAGTGCAGGTGACAGAAGTGTGTGAGGCAGCGAGGTTTATGATGCAGAGGGAAGAGCAAGAAGAAGCGAAGAGACCTATGGGGATATGTAAAGATAAGGTGGAAGGTAGACGAGAGAAAGTTGGGAACGGCAAGAGGCGGGGAAATTAAAATGGAACGTGTCCCAAACGGCTACATTTACTAAACCCTAGTTCTTCTTGGAAAGAATTATTTACCAAAATCACCCCTCAAGTCGGTGGGATTTCCTTCTTTAAACTAAGTCATACAAAATTTTAATCAGGTTATATAGGTCATGTCACGTCCAAAATGGTTTCCCCTATTAGTAAACAATTGGGAAACCAATTAGGTTTGCCGCTCACTACAAAAGAATGGGAATTTAGCTACAATTGCGTAAGTTATGCCAGCCTAAAATTTTCCAAACACAGACATTCCTGTGCTTTCAAAGAATTGTTCAAAGAGCTTTAGGCTGCTTTGGAGTCTAAAATTGTATATTGTTCAACTTTTTTATGTGGTCATCACTTGAGTCACACTTATGGAAACAAACAACCAGGAAAAAAGCTAAATGATACGTTTATATGAGTAATTATTTCTTAAAAGGTTAGAAGCGTTTGACAAGTATGAAATGTAAGAGGACTAATGACAAATGGTTCTTAATCCGTGTGTTTAAAAGAAATACTTGTTCATGAGCCCTGCCATTGCAGTTAGGGCTAGTAAAATGAACCGTCCAAGTTGAACATGAGCAAGATGGTACCTTTGTCTCTGTATGACATGTCCATGGCTCATTTTCTTTTATTCAAGGTACTTAAGATTGTCATGCATCATTTTTAAAGTATTTATCTGCACCAGAGTGTTAGCCCAACTGGTAGTATGCATTGTCGCCTATGTTGTTGTTGGGTAGTTCGATTCTCAGGAGGGTTCATGGAGTGTGCGTGTGTGTTAGGTTGCGGCCTCTTCTTGTATGAAGACAAAAGAGTATTTATCTAGACCATATCTCTAAGGCACTTTACTTATATTGGGGTACTTAAGGTATTCAAAATTATTTTCTTTTAGTTTTGAAAATAAAAGGCATTTCATTCACCCAGAGCATTAGTTCAAGGGCAGCGTGCCTTGGCACTGAAGCTGCTGGTGAGGAGTTTGACTCTCAGGGGTACATGCGTGGGTGTGTGTTAGGCTTCGGCCGCCTCTTGTAACAAAAAAAAAAAGGCATTTCATTCAAGGTGCTAAAGAAGTCTGGCTACCAACTAAGCTTGACGAGCAGTTCCTTCTTAAACATGTTCGAACAAGGATAGATCGATAGCAGTTAGCTCGGGCTTGTCCTTAGAATGAGCAAGGGTTCTCTGCTCTACTGTTTGTCCTCTAAGAAGATATCACGAGCGCAAGAAAAAAACAAAGAAAGAAAGGCACCTCATGAGTGGTCCTCTATCTCACCGAAAAAAGAAGAAAATGAAAAATGACAAGAAAATAAAAGGTCAGTCAGATTGTGGCAATCACGCAATCGGATGGTGTTATCCTGTTCGTTCTGCACTTCACGTTCTGGATAGAACATGAACGAACATGAGCATTTTAGCCTCTCGAGAAAGACAATGAAGAACAGGAGGAGCTGCGCCTTCTCATTGGTGTATACAGTTTGTGGTCACGTAAGACCCCGAAAGAAAGATCCCAGATATGGGTACTGAAATATCAAATCTTGGAGTTATCAAATCCAGAACCCGAAGGGCTTCGGATTCGGTTTAATTGTTTAAATTATTGTGCAGGAATTGGCATCTTGCAGGCATGGACATTAAAGTGGCTTCAGATTTGTCAAATGGTTTGATTGTTTAAACTATTGTGTGGCCGTTGAAGTGGGCATTGAGTGACAGACGGTTCAGTAGAAACGATGAGCATTGAGATGAGGAAGATTTTCTCGAGAATTACATCGCCTGCATGATGGGGTCGAACGGAACCGATGAGATTGATTTGAGGCTCTGCCATCGGGATCCCAAACGTGTGCATCCCCGGAATCCCAAGGGACATGAGTGCCAGTTTTTTAGTGATTGATGATTCTCTTGCACCCTTTACTGCAAAGTATCTCAATGGGTTGGTTGTAAGTATTAATCCGAATATGTTGTATTAACCTGGCGAATAATCACAGACATATTATTCCATAGCTCGCCAAATAAGATCGAAACTATTAATCTCTACCATCACTCTCTCTGTCCAGAGTTCTTCTGTCTTCTCCATATATAATGCAGATTCGCTCATGGCCCTGGGGCAAGGTTCCCACAGTTGGAAATTTTCCGCGAGGCATGAGGTGGTTTAGTCACATACCTCCCCACAGTAGTTTCCTGGGATAACCATTCAAAAGAATATATTATCAAAAGATTAGAGGCACCCATGAATTAAAAATCAGCATCATTGATCAAAGTACAATGCCATACTAAGTATGTTTTTTCGTGAATGAATAACAAAAAAAGATTGCAAAGCTTTAAGTAGCCCGACTCATGAGAAGAAACGACATTATCAAGATCATTGCGACGTGGCCTGAAGAAGTTGAGTAAGTCCAGAGAGCTCTGAATTTCTTCAAGGGTTCGGCCTTTGGTTTCAGGCACAAGTGCCATCACAAACAAGATCGTCGCTCCACAGCGAATATATAGAACGTCCCTGAAAAGTGTGGGCAAGTGCCTTAACTAGCAATCTATTTCCAAGAATCGAACTATGGTAGTAATAAGCTTACTGATATGAGTCAAGTTTTGTGCAAAGACAGATGATTTAAAAATAATAATAAGACATTTGAGCTTCTCTGCTATTACTGTTATCACCAAACATGACAGAACTTTTAGATTTTACCTGCCTCACTCCAGCTCTCCATGTATCTGAAGGCAAACGTAATCGCCCAAGAACCGAACCAGCTCACTAGAGTCACCAGGCTCCCAGCTAAGGCCTTGATGTTTATAGGAAATATCTACGAAAACAAGGGAATCGAGCAGAGGTGCATGTCAATAAACTAAGATATGAATGGATCATATACATGCAATCCAAACCATTTAAACAGATACTATTTGTATTCATTTTTTAAAGTTTCCGGATATATCTGACAGATATTCGAGGCCTGAATCCTTCTGCAAGTGTATCTTTGTGCGATCCTTAATTTCCTTTTAGAATGTGCTATCAGGAGAGTAAGAGCAGCACTTTCCTCGGACATCAAAGCCCATGGTATTGTGCCCATGCCCGATGAATTGAAGGCAACATACATCTGTTGGAAAATATTTATAAGATGAATTAAAAAGCACATCTGCCAATGTTAACAGAAAAATAAGAATTAGAGGGACATTACAGTATGTCAGTCAAGTTCATTATCGGAATCGACTTCTTCGACCAGCTATGCTCCTACATCATAGTAACAAACAGTGTTTACCCCCGCTCTCTCTCTCTCTCTCACACACACACATACAACTTATTGATACCTTGAGGAGAAAGGAGGTTCCAACTAGAACGCTGCCTACGCATGCCCTGGCAGCAGTTATCTGAAGCACAAAATTGTAAACCTAAGGAGAGAAAGAAAGCCACAAACTTATCACTAAAACAAATATGTAAGCCTTGTATACCATTAGGAGAGGTTTCCTTCCTGATTTATCCAGCAAAAGCGCTCCCAGTAATGTAAAGGGCACATGTAAGACTTCTTAATGGTGAATTTCAGCTTTGGTTCATTTTTTCAACAAATTATGCACCACTCTTGTTCAACACATTTACATAATATAAAATGCATCATAATTTGGCAAATTGGTGATATAGAGGTCAGTCGATGTCGAGTTCAAGGGCATAGATACGTACCAAATCCGAAAGTCATGAATAATAGCTTAAAAAAGTTTTGCTTGTCGAAGTTAATGATCGATGTACACTGTTTGATGTGGAGCACGATTCACTCTCCATAAATTTCTAGCCCGATACAATAGATGTGAATGATGCCTTACCGGCAAGAAAGAGGGCTGATTTTACGTGATTTGGATATATATATATATATATATATATATATATATATATATATATATATATATATATATATATATATATATATATATATATATATATATATATATGAAAACGGGATTCTACTGAACTCTGACATGTCTATCTATTGATTTTGGGTGACATCACATATAATTTAAAATTATGTAAGAGATTTTGAAAAAATATGAAGTATGTTGTTATTAAACTCGTGCCAACCAAAGATCCAATCACTATATCGATACACAAAAACACACTTTTATTTTATGGTGAATGTTACTTTTCTATGACAAATGAAAGTAAGTGTCGGGTATATACCTGATAATGGTACACGTACCAGTACACTTCTGTACATTTGGGTATGAGTTTTTTAAAAAATCTGGATATGGGATCCATCTGAATACATCTATTCATATAGATATAGGTTTTCAAATTTTTGTTCTGAGTGGGTCAAATTGACTAACAGCCATATATGAGTCAACTTTATTACAAAACCAAAAAGTGTTATATTTAGATACCTTGTTCCTTATTGAAGCTATATATTATGTAAGATTTATATGGTACTTTTCCATTATATTGTCATATTCAATTTTGGGCAATTTCAATCATATATATATCATTTTTATTTTTCTATAGTGACGAACCCGTAACTCAGATTTTTCAAATCACCGTACCCCATACCCGTATCAGTACTGGTACTGTACACATATCCATGCAACATGCATGGTGAACTTGAAACAGAACTGTAGACGTCTGTGGTAGATCCAACCATGTCATATCTTGTCTTACTGTTTATTTTTTTATTGTTTTTGCATTTAATCATTCCATTCTTTAATTTTCGTCACAAGAAGTGAAATTTTGAAAAGGGTTTATGTGAAAAAAACTAGGAAAGAGTCTGAAAACCAGCTTTATGCAAGATTATCAAACTTGGATCTAGGCCACTGCAGCTTCTTCTTTTAATGGAGGAAACTAGGAAAGCATGCATTGGGAAGGTGGTTTGGTGTGAAAGTACCTTAATGGCAGCAACTGCGATCGTTCCGACCTTACTAGAAGCACCTGCATCATTTAAACATACATACATCTGTACTAATCAAAAGTTTCTCAAACTTTGAGAATTGAGATCCATGCATATTATCGTTTCCCAAACTGCAGTCACAAGGAAGGAAAAGGATTTCTTTTCCAGTGAAACTGGCATGTTTCCCACCTAATCTGAAACAAGGGTCATATGATAATGAAGGTGAAGAAGCTTCATGGTGTTCGAAAAAGATTCTCAAGAACTCATAAGAAAGAGAATTCTTGGGAGTAAGAATTCCTGAGAATTTACTCACATCGTAAACATTCCAACACATTTGTGCAACAAGCAAATCAGAACTGTGTGTGTGTAAAAAGCTAGTGCAATAAGGACTTGTGTTACACGGAAGTTTCTCCTGGCTATTACTAGACATGTTCAGACTTTTCCCCTACATTATCTGCAAGGCTCTAAGTTGCTAATTACAGAAACAATAATTGACAGTGCTCCCTCCTTGGCGAAGAATCCAATAGTGATGTCGAGTACTCTATGGTCAGGTTCTTTAGAAGCTGTCATGTTCCCTTTAAAACTCTAAATTGACACACACACACAATGGCGTTGCTCCTCCGAATTGCAGGAACACCATGAGGCCAACTCCAACCTACAACCAAGACATCCAAATCATGGAAAGATTATAAAAGTCGCATAAACCGAAAGTGCTTAGGCAATTAAGTTCTCACAATGATTGAGTGAGCATATCTCCTATGGAGCAGGTCCCGAATTTTGACCTTGGGAAGAAGTGCCTGTTGCTCTGTGTACTCCTGATCAACAAAGGTGATGAAAAAGACTTATGCAACTTTAAATGTACGTATATTGAGCAAAACCCAACAAGCAAGCAGGAACAGATATGAATAAAAGTGAAAACTTGGGAAAAAATAGTGTTTCGCTAACAAAATAGGAAGATTGGAAATATGAATAAGTGAAAACCTGCAGAATTTAATGTCTCAAAGAAAATCAGGTCATGTTGTTTATGGTCACAGATGAGAAAGGTCATCACACATGTGATTACAGATAACAGCCCCTCTGGGCATTGAAATCTTAGATGTTGAGGCTTCAACGGTACTCAAATAGTGTTCAAAACAAGGACTATGTTGAACGGAAATTAGGAATATGAACCATGATTTCTTGTGCTTCTTCGAAGATATCAGCCTCTTTTCCACGGAAGCTCTGTAGCGCTCTTTGGAACTCATCTTTCCGGCTGATTTTTGCTTACGTACAACAAGTCGTGTAAATTAGTCATCAGCATGCAGTTAAGCAGTTCGGCGAGACACATGAGCACAAACCAACCAGCCATCTTGGTGACTCAGGAATGCAGAAGAGGCCTCACTTGAATCGCACATGGAATGAGTCCTGCATATAGGTAGTTGCTACATATATATAGATATATATATTCCCTAATTATTAGTGTTTGATCAAGGTGATTTGATGGAAACAGTGGTTTTTGCTTTTTCTACTAGGATCATGACCGTCCAAATCGTCTTGATCGAGGGTCATGAATAGGCCTCTTCTGGTATTAAACATGACATCCACACCTTTTCTGGTATTAAATCATGAAAGGAAATGAATGCCGTATTTGATAGAGGTTGGAGATTAGTGGGCAATAACTATAATAAAAGTAGGAGAAAAGAGGGTGTGGCACTTTGTCTGTACTACTAACCAGTCAAAGCCAATACACTCCAAGTAACAAAAGTTCCTAGAAGGTATGCCACCGATGAACCAAATGCCACCATTAGCTGCAAATATCCGTCGTCACCATTAATACAAAAGACACAAAATTAGTTGCTAATTTCTTAGAAAAGAAAAGCAGAAGAATTAGAAGAAACACAAACTAAAGAGCTCCAACGCGGAAGCTCGAGTTCAAGCTTGATCTCTGGTTCAGTAGCGGGATGCTTGAGCCAAGCTTAAACAAAGGAACTCTTTTCTCCAAACAAAGCTTGAATAAAGGCCGGACTCCGGCAGAACTCATGGTGGCTCATCACAGATTGACTTTAACATAGTCTTTTCTCATACTAAATAAATGTGGTCAGCCTGCTAGAGGACGCCGTTTCCAGCACTATTCAGGCCCATTACTATATATTATTATTGATGGGATCCTGTACCTTGCCATTGAAATCGTTAGCAAGCAAGCAGCTGACAACAATAAATAAGAGTAAAGCACAATTTGTCCTCTGTGTTTTCTACGGTCCTTACTGCAGCAAAAATATGCGAATTTTGCAAAACTATTATGGCTTATAGTATTGGCAACTTGGCATAAATTGCATGGTTTTGAAGGAGCCTCTCGGTCATCATGAAGGCCGTCAGAAGTTGGATTCCTATTGGTCTAAGATCGGTGTTCTAGTTAAACCAAAGCACATACACAATATATATATATATATATATATATATATATATATATATATATATATATATATATATATATATATATATATATATATATATATATATATATATATATATAGTTTACCCACATACCCATTCATATTTAAATATGCTTAAACATCTTTACTTTTCGATTTCTATTATCAAACATTTGAATTTAAAAATGTTTAAATATCAACATAAAAAGCACAACATACTTTTCACTTTTGAGCATGGATGGATATGTACATATGCTAATTTCTCTTTCTCTCTCTATATATCCTAAGAATAAGGAAACTGGCTTAAGTGATTTATTTTGTGGAGTTGGAAATTGGGCAGTTTAGTTACTGCAAACTTCATCTTAAAAGAATTTATTACTTATGAATTTCATTTTTTTGGTAAAATTCAATTGAAATACAGTTATTTACTTGGTTGAGGGTGGGTGGAAGGACCTACCTTAAGGACTGGGCTATTAAATGATATGTCGAGTTTGTGTTTTGGGTCCATAGCTCATCATGATACAGGCCGGGTTGACTTAAAAATATGTTCATTTGGAAGAGATATGTTTGAACCCAGATTGCTTATCAAAAAATTAAATATATAAATTGTTGCTAAATAAATCTACTTTACCTGATAAGCTGTGGCAAAAGCACCCCTTGAATCCTTTGTTGCAATCTCTGATATGTAAATCGGAATCTATTCCGACCAATAAATATCATCAGAATAAGCATTAATGGAATTGAACTGTTTTTCAATGAGAATTAATCTATATAGAATTGACAAAAACGAATCAAATCCTCAAACTGGTTTTTAAAGTAAAATAGATCAACGATCCATTTATCCGATTCAGGTCAGAATAAAGCTTGGAGGCAGCACGGTCAACCAGTAGCGGCGGATCCACAAACTTGTTTTTGGTGGAACAGACTTCATGTTTAGATGGGGGAGGGCTTTAAAAGTTTTCAATTTTTTTAAATTATAATACAAAAATACAAATTTTCACAATTTCTGGTGGAGTAGAATCCCCAACCGACCACAATGTGGGGGCGGACAATATTGAATGAGGTAAATCTGATTTAGGTCATATCAAGTTAACAAAAAGAAGGAAAGAAAGAAAGAAAGATCTATTCTCTTAATTAATTGAGTACTGTTTCAGTGAAACAATACTGCTTTTCTTTTTTTTTGCAAGAGGAGGCCGAAGCCTAACATATACCCACACATGCACTCTCTAAGAGTCGAACTCCCCACCAACCACAACAATGCTAGATAGAGCATGCCATCGTTGAACTAACACTATGAGTGCGACAATATTGTTTTGATTAGACTCTTAATTAAACACAAACACACACACGGTGCATGTGTGTGTTAGGCTTCTGCCTCCCCTTTAACCGAAGTGGAAAATTAGACTCTTACTTGGGAAAGGTTGACTTATTATTCCCTTAATTAAAACACGATATTATTTTTAAGGGGCTGTAATTTGCACCAAAGCAATCATTGTAAAGGAAGGAATGAATAAAACGAGAGGTCTTGTTAAATATTGTTACCCCTCGCCGGGCACGAAAAGTTAATACACTGATGGAACATGAAATCTTCGGTACATGGGATGTATCTGTTGTGAACCATCGAAAAAACACGAAAAGTTTATCAGGAGAAAAGTGTAAACACGAAAAGAACTGCTCGAAATGGTTTTCCCAGTTTACAATGTGCCCATTTAGAAGATATTTTGTCAAAAAGAAGGGTCGCATAAAATTTTGAGAATTTAAAATATTTTGAGGTTTAAACTAGAAAAAATGTAAAATAATGTTTAGGTTTTCCTCTCACAAGAAACACAAAAACTCATTGCTTAAATAATTTTAAGCATCGTTCTACACAAACATTTAGTTCATCGTCAGAAAATGTTGTCTATTATATATATATATATATATATATATATATATATATATCTGTGTGTGTGTGTGCGTGATTGAAACTTGTATACATTACTTTAGAATTCCTATCAAGTGCCATATTTTTAGAGAACTACTAAAAACTTGGATAGATTTGACCAACATGTATTTCATATAAGCTTGTATTTAGCCTTTGCATGACTGCACCAGTTTCTTCTTTTGATCCATGCATGCTAAGTCTAATTAGCCAAACAGGAGGATGAATCAGACATGGTAGGTTCCAAGTCGGACCAATGATTAGAACCGAAACCAGATCGAGTCTCAAAGAGATCGAACCCAGAACCGACTGAACTAGAACTGGAACCGTGATCGGAGCTGGGGTTATCCTGATTCGGTTACAGGTTCAACTTCTTACAAACCGAAGGTTAAAATATATTTTATATTTAAAATAATTTTATTAAAATACAGTAACATAATTGTTGATATTATCATAGCTTGATAGGCAATGATGCCCTCAGGCGTATGAATCACAGTCATTATGAATTGAACACTTCGCTGCTCCTGTGCACCAAGATCACGTCCACAAAGGTATTTTTGCCAAAAAAAACGGCCTACACTAACTTTTTAGCTATCAATATAGGTGATGCGATTGCCTTACGTGTATTCATGGCGTCAATGGCTATCAATTATGTGCCTTCTAGATGACCAGAGACCACTTCACGATGTCTTCGTACATTATGTTAATTTATATGTGGCACATATTTTTGCTTTGAAATGAAGATTCGTGTGTCACAAGCCTAATTGTATTTTGTCATATAAAGTATCTTGCACTTTTGTTGTCCATTGTAAATTATATTTTCTTAAATGCAGAATTCCAAGTAAATATTACTTTATGTTTCACCACATGCGTGCATACATACTTACAAAATATACACTATATATATAGTGTACATATAGGAAAACATTTTTTTTTGGGTGGGAGATCGGGGAGAGAAACCTAACACACGCACGGACATGCTTTGCTGACAGTTTAGCTAACTGACATGAGCCCGAATTCTTGATACTTTCAAGTTGGACCAACTACTTTCTGAATATGCCAATTCAAAATCAATGAGTTCCTTGTCGTCACTGTACAGTACTCATTCTATACTTGATGATAAATAAATCATTTTCCCCTTATATTTCTTAGATATTCCATGAAAAGCACTCTATTTACGGCGACAACGAATGGCATGATGCATGAGATAACTGGTTCGTGACCGAAGAATGTGTGGGTACAGTACAAGTGTTTTTTTTGTTTCTTTGTTACAAATTGAGGCTGGAGCCAGGTAGGAGGACCCCAGCATTCGAACTCACTACCTGCATCTTGTGGGTCCAGAGCCCTGCCAGGTGAGTGCTTTTAATGCACCTCTAGCATTAATTGTCACTTTAAATAGAATGACCCACTTATATACCAGGAAGAAAAGTAGGATCAGCCGTTTTGATGAATAGAGAGCAAGCCAGTATCCCTCCTTGCTGTCCAGGAGCAGAAGTTTGTTTCTTTAGCAGCAGGACAGGGCGAGTGCTGCTAACAGTCTTTGGCTTCTTGGACAGCAGGGAAGGAGAACGGCTAGCTCTCTCTATTCATAAAAAAGGCTGTTCCTTTTTTCTGCATACAGCAAACCTCTGCTGCGCCTATACAAGTGGTTCACATATATATATTACACGATTAAATAACCGGCGTGTGGAAGACATTGAGCAAATTGGACGAACGAAAGAAAACACTCCTTATTGTGCAGAAAGCGACTATTGGCACTCATAAAAAAGTCTCTTCATGATTTCCGTTCTCTTGGGGAGATTTGGAAGCTTCTAGGAAGGTCTAGTATCAACTGTAATGACCAATTTGTACCAAATGTAACGTCAGTAACATGTTGGATTCCACAATCAGCTGCTTACAGGTTCAAATGTAAAAAAGCTGGAGCAGCCCACACTCTCTCTCTCACGCGGGGGAAGGGGGATATGCTCATGCCGTTGTGATCTAATAAATTTAACTATTTTAGATGTCCGTCCATGTAAGGGATCACCTTTGTATTGCCGGTCCCAAGCCCAGATAAAGAAGGAGGAGGGTTGTGTTAGGCTTCTGACAGCCAGCGTAAAACTTCGTCGGATTTCTACAACATGGATTACAAAAATTATGAGTATTGCTTTGGGGCGTCCCCGCCTAGCGACGTGCTGCAGAGCCCGAATGCAGTAAGAAGTAAGCAAGGGCCACTACATTTTCGCCCGAATGTAGTGAATCAATTGCAGAGAGGGTTCCCACATCATGGACGGGTGTGGGTAAAGAAGTTAGTCCCGTTACATTGCCGCCCGAATGTAGTGAAAAATTTTTAGAGAGGGTCTCCACATTTTGATTATGGACGGATGCGGGGGGTAAGGAAGCTAGTCCTAGAAAATAAGATTCGTATTGGTTCTTGGAATATCGGAATATTATCGGGTAAGCTAATGGAGGTGGTAGATACTATGATTTGGAGAAAGATTCATATTATATGTTTACAAGAGACAAAATGGGTTGGAGAAAAAGCAAAGGAGATAGAGGATACAGGTTTTAAATTATGGTACTCAGGTAAAGAAAAGGCCCGAAACGGTGTTGGTATTATCATAAATAAAGATTTAAAGGAGAGTGTAGTAGACATACAACGATATGGTGACCGAATCATGACATTGAAATTAGTGTTAGGAGTAGAGGTTTTGAATATAGTTTGTGCTTACGCACCCCAAGTAGGACTAGAAGATAGTATAAAGACAGTTTTTTGGGAAGAGTTAGATAAGGTGTTTCAAAAGATTCTACAAAGGAAGATGATTTGTTTAGGAGGAGATTTAAATGGACATGTCGGTAAAGAGGCATTAGGATATCAAGGGATTCATAGAAACTTTGGTTATGGGGATATAAACGAGGAAGGTAGGGAGATTTTAAATTTTGCTATGTCATTTGATCTCTTTATAGTCAATACAATCTTCAAAAAACGAGATGAACATTTAATTACTTATAAGAGTGGCTTATCACAAACACAAATTGATTACTTTATTTGTAGAAAAAAAGATAGAGCGTGTTGTAAAGATTGCAAGGTAATTCCAGGAGAAAGCTTAACCACCCAACATCGACTTTTAGTTATAGATTTCCAAATAAAAAAATAGACAAAGAAGAAAAGAGTGCATCAAGCTATTCGGACTAAATGGTGGAACCTCAAAAGCGAGAAAGAAGATATATTTAAACAGAAAGTCCTTCAAGGAAGTGTTTGGAATTATGTTGGTACACCCTATGATATGTGAAACAATATGACTATACATATTAGGAAAGTGGCGAAAGATGTATTAGGTATATCTAAGAGAGGTGTACTGGCATAAAAAGAAGCTTGGTGGTGGAGTGAAGTAGTGCAAAATAAAATCAAGGCAAAGAGGGCATGCTACAAATTACATTATGCTAAGAAAACTAGTGAAACTTTAGGAGCTTGTAAGAAAGCAAAGAAGGAAGCGAAAAAGGCTGTGAGTGAAACAAAAGCTAAAATTTGGGAGGATTTATATAAAAAACTCAACTCAAAAGAGGGTGAAAGAGATATTTTTAGGATAGTTAGGGCTAGAGATAAGAAAACTAAAGATCTTAATTATGTTAGATGCATTAAAGACGAGGATGAAAAAATTCTAGTGGCAAATGATGATATAAGAAATAGATGAAAAAACCATTTTTATAAGTTTTTTAATGAAAATAAAGATGTTAGTATTAGCTTAAGAGAGTTAACCAAATCAGAAAAGTATATAAACCATAATTTCTACCGACGTATTCAAAAGAATGAAGTCAAAGAGGCAAACATATGTGGTAAATCGGTAGTACTAGATAATACTCCTATAGAAGTTTGAAAAATACTAAGAGAAATAGGAATCACTTGGCTTACAAGAGTATTTAATGAAATATAAAAAAACCAAAAGATGCCCGAAGAATGGAGAGCAAGTACACTTGTACCCATATATAAGAACAAGGAAGACATTCAAAATTGTGTGAATTATCGAGGTATCAAGTTAATGAGCCATACTATGAAATTGTGGGAAAGAATTATCAAACGTAGGTTAAGACAAGTATCAAGTACAACAGAGAACCAATTTGGATTCATGCTAGGCAGATCCATTGTTGAAGCGATTCACCTTTTGAGACGTCTTATGAAACATTTTAGAGCAAAAAAAAAAGACCTTTATATGATATTTATTGATCTAAAAAAAGCTTATGATAGAGTATCAAGGGAGGTTCTTTGGAGAACTTTGAAAAAAAGAGGTATCCCATTAACATACATTAACCTTATAAGAGACATGTATGATAGTGCAAAAACATGTGTGAGGACTCACGAAGGAACGACAAATTTCTTTGAAGTTAATATTGGGTTACATCAAGGATCAACTTTAAGTCCATACTTATTTATAATGGTGATTGATGAGTTAACAAAACATATTTAAGATGAAGTACCTCGGTGTATGTTATTTGAAGATGACATTGTATTAGTGGAGGAGTCTAAGGAAAAGGTTAATAGAAAATTGGAACTATGAAGAGAAACATTAGAAAGCAAAGGCCTCCGACTTAGTAGAACAAAGATATAATATATGAAATGTAAGTTTGATAATTTGGTTACCTCAGAGGACATAGAAATTAAAATTGACACACATTGCATCCCCGAAAAGGAAAGTTTTAAATACTTAGGGTCAATTTTTCAGAGTGATGAAAGAATTGATGGAGATATTACGTACAAAATTAATGCTGGTTGGTTAAAATGGAGAGGAGCATCATGTATTCTTTGTGATAAGAAGATACCATTAAAGTTAAAAGGTAAATATTATAGAGCATCAATTAGGCCTGCCATGTTTTATGGTTCAGAGTATTGGGCAGTTAATCATCAACATGTACAAAAGATGTTTGTGACAGAAATGAAGATGTTGAGATGGATGAGTGATCGTAGAAGAAAAGATCGTATACATAATGAGGTTATTAGAAACAAATTAGGAGTGACATTAATAGAGGATAAAATGAGAGAATATCATTTATGATGGTTTGAACGTATAGAAAGAAAATCAAAAGAAGAACCTATAAGAAGGTATGAAAAACTAAATTTGGAAAGTATTAAAAGAGTTAGAGGACGACCACAAAAGTGTTGGAAAGAAACAATAAAGAATGATCTAGCTTATTGTGAGTTAACTGCTAACATGTCACACGATAGGGATATGTAGAAACAAAAAATCCATGTATTCAACCCCGTCTAATATGGAAAAGGCTTAGTTGTTGGCAGGCTTACATAAGGTGTCCATGGTTCGAAAGAAAAAGTTGATGCGAATGCGGTCATGTGAGTTCCAAAGAGAAAGTGTGTGCATGTGTCTCTATTGGGGGGAGAGAAGAAACATGATATAACCATATCGATCTCAATTGCGACTAAATCCGTCTGGGGGAGAAGGCATCGTTTTGATGTTGATTGACTTGATCGAGTGGACCTACAGTGAAGCAGGTCTCTGTTGCTTTTTGAGCTAGCTCCATCTTTTAGTTCTTAGGTGTCATGCAGTTAGCTATGCGCAAGGACTGTGTGTGTGTACACGAGATGAGCTGTAAAGAGGATGCCTCTGCCAATTAGGTATTAGCTTCATACAAGTAAAATACCAATCTGGGATAAAGTACGTTTCTAGTAACAGATCCGACGATCGTTATGCCAATTATCCGAATTGTTTCAGTTGTAGGTACCCTCTTTAGTTTGTGTGGGGGCTGTCACACTGAAAGTATGATAAAGTGGTCAGGTTCTATTTTAAACCCTAATTCTCCGTTTGACTGAATTTCAACATTTAACATGCATTCAGCTGAATGGCTAGGATCTCATCTGCAGGAGAATCTGTGATAAGCAGCGCAAATGCAGCATACTTTTGGTTGCGAGAATGTTGTCTCCAGAATTGCAGTTTCGAGCTGCAAAGAAAACCAATTTTGTCAGGAAGAGAGGACACTTTTACCTGATAATTGAGGTTGGCACTGCATGGCGATCATCATCAGATAACTAGACCACTTTTCTTCCACTATTTTTTGATTCACTCATCTTTCCTGTGTCCTTGAAATCCGATCAGATGCTTTATGATACAAAGGCATCCCAGGCCTTTTATGGCTGGAAGGCGCCACTTGCACCACATACCTCATCTATGCAGAGTTTGGGGCCTGAAAAATACTGAAAAGCTTTTCTAGCTTCATTGGTTACAGAGAAGGATCAAACACGAGGGAAATAATCACGTAGAAAGGAAAATAAAGATGATTTCGCATGGAGGTCGAGAACAATATTAATGGAGAGGGCGAATCTGAAGAGAGGAAATTACACTACTGAATTTTCCATATATAGGTATCTATAGGTTTTCTACAGAAAGTATCTAAGAGTCACCACAACATGGATGTTTCCATGGACTACACTACATTAGAACTTGAATCAGCTAGTTGAGAATCAACACAAACGGCGACTCGTTCATATGCTGAACAGAACTGTGACATCAATATGCCCTCTAACCTTCCACAGCGCCCGTCAGATGGACACTCATGGTGGTTCTCAACAGTCTCTTCAATCCATCATGCCTCTTTTCTTCAGATTCACAGGTCGTAACACAGTCAAACAACCAAATCATGATGTCGCGAGTTTCATATGGAAGTACTTACCTCAAAATCCAGATCCGCGAAGCCTACCGTGAATCAGCAAGATATCTTGTGTGGACCTCTCCTTCTACCTTAACATTTACTACCAATCCCACCTCAACCGGCTCCATAGCCCCAAAAGGAAAAAGAAAACGTTAACAAGTAACTTTAACGATGTGCCTTGCAACACCAACAAAGACAGCATAACTACTCTTCAGCTGCACATCAACACTTACAACAAAGGCAAAAGAAAGGAAGAATGCTGAAAAACAGTGTCAAGCTTCTGATCTGGTTATGGAGGTCTGGAGGTTCAGCTTATGAGCTGTTGGAACTCACAAAGTTCTTGATTTCCTCCATTAAGCCATAGAAATGCTCTGTGTTCGGAAGAAAGTAGAAGCCAATTGTTACTTGCTCCAGATACATTAGTTTCACATCCTTCCCTTCCCTCTTGAGCCCCTCTACATAGGCTAACTGCCAGTCATGGATAAGGTCAAGGCCTGGAACAACTACAAGGCTTTTCGGGAACGGCAATCCCTTCAGGCTCACACCATTGGGCCCGAACGGATTGCATGCCAGATGGTCTCGATTAGCGCCCTCCGGGAGGAACGCTCTCCAATACCAGTCCCTGTCCTGAATGGTCACAAAGTACTTCCCATCTAACTTCTTCTCGGACTCGGTTCTCTTCTCACCACCAAACATGGGATTGAGCAGTATGTTACCGGCAAGCTGAATCCCGGATTGTGCAGCTCTGAGAGCGACATGGTGTGCAATGTTGCCGCCCGAACTGTCTCCGGCCAAGAAAATGTTGACCTTGGAGTCCTTGCCAGTTTTCAGCCATGGCCTAGAATTCACCCACTCCAATGCTGCCCATCCATCATCATAAGCACAAGGGTATCGGTGCTCGGGCGATCGGCGGTAGTTCACGGAGACAACAACTGCCTTGCAGAAGGTGACCAGCCGTCGGCACAATGTGTCATAAATGGAACTATTTGCAGAAGAGTGAGCAAAGCTCCCACCATGAAAGAAGATGATCACGGGGACAATAGTATCACTTGGCACAGGCTCGAATGGTGCAGTGGTAGGTGCTGCAGCTGCATGATTATCAATGGCCGGCCGGTAAACCCGACTAAGGAGGTTGGTTGAACGCTCAACTATCACATCAAAGGAGTAGACGCCATCAACTGCAGTGGCATTTGCAGGAACTTTCCTGTCAAGGAACTCTGCTAAATGCCGATTGAATGTTCCATCAGGGCGACGGAGAAGATTGTATGCTAACTTGAAATTAGATATCAAAACCCATGTATTCAGTGGAACCACCATCTGCATAAGAGGAACCAAACTTCTGAACACCAAAATGGCATACGAGTTCCATGAATTTAATAGCAATCAAGAAGGGTTTAAGAAAAAAAAGAATAAGTAATGAACAACTCTCTCTCTCTCTCTCTCTGAGTACACCAAAGAATTAATGATCTCGGCCTAGAAAACCTGTTTGTACTCTCAGTCACGACCCACAATTGTTCTACCAAAAGGAGAACAGAAGACAAAAATAGAAAAGAGAGACCAAAGTTCCCCAAATATTCACCGGTCCCTAAACGCATCGAATACAACAATAGAATGGTTTCATTTTTGACATAAACAATCCACAGACCCATCGCAAAAACCGTTGGATTTCGCCTCAACCCGACCGAAGCAACACAATTCAGAAGAATTTCCCATGAAAACCCAAACGTCAAATAATCAAGATTACTATCAATAACAAATCAAAAGAGAGTGGACTGTGGGAGACTAATCTGTAGGAAGCAACGGAATGGAACAAGGAAAAAACACTACCTTCGCGTCATTGAGGGACACATCGTTGCTTCCTGCCATAATTGAATCACCGAGGCTAAAGAACAACCTCCAGTAACCAAAAATCCTCTCCTTTCATGCTTCAGGAGAAACCGAGATCAAAACTAAGAACCCAATCCCCACAGACTCTATCCATCTAGATAGAGAGAGACAGAAACACAACCTCCCTTAGTATGGGACGGTGGTGGATATGGCCCGATCAATGTCTCTGAGCTGTAGCTCAGCTCCTTGATTCTGGCCAAAGAAGAGCTGAACTGTCGCTCCAACCAGACGAAAACTCAGTTCAAACAGCACCCACCAACGTCGTTTTGGGTTTTAAACCAAGATAAAGGAGAGAGAGGGGGTGGGGTTCAAACACTAAATTGCAGAAGTGAAGAGTGGTGACTCATTGAGTGAGTCACGACAAACACGGCGGCTCAAAACGAAGGGCCCGCGGACGACTCTTTCCTCCCCCCATCTCCAAAGCCTCAAAGAAAATAAACACCGATCAATAAAAAACAAGATATACACATACATGTAGAGGCTTTCTTTGAAAATCTTTGAAAAATCTGCAGGAAAAACCTCTCCTTTTCCTTTTTGATAAAGCTGAAGCAAGAATCTTTCATTTAAAAATGTAATGACGAAGATGGTAAACGATATAACGTAGAAAAAGGGAAACCGCGAAGAGTTTTGGGTCCATGACTATTCCACTCATAATGAAAGCATTGATTACTTAACCGATTTGTCCAATTAAATACTGGGTTTGCTCAGTCATTGATGCCTTAGAGAAGAAGACAAAAGTTGGTGCGTGCGGACGAAGCCAAACGCAAAAGATAGAGAGAGAGCGCGGCAGAAAAGGACAAATGCACCACCTCCTCCGCCCTTGCCTTTTCCTCTCTTTTTTTTCCTGTAAAGGTGTTACGAAAATGCACTTTGCCTTCTTTCCTTATTTCCCAGAATATCCCTAACCTGCCAAGTCAAGGACGATTCTATGTTGTACTAAGAAAATGGCCGTATCTCTCTACTTTATGGTGGCACAGAGAGAAAGAAAACGGTGTTGTGAGGTCGAAAGATGGACGAGTCTACTTGCATTACAGCGATAGTCCAGCAAATACCCCAGAAAGAGGGATGTCTTTGAACCGAGAGTACTGGAGAGAGATATATCTGAAATTACGGAAATCACCTTTTAGTTACTGTGCTTTTTCATTGGGTGTATGACGATAGGGGTAGACTTGGCCGCTTCTTTTCTCGCAACGGGAGGCCGAAGCCGGATATGCACGCTCTGGGATTCGAACTTGTGGTCTATAACAGGTAAGTTGAGAGCCCTGCCAGGTGGGCAAACTGACAGCCGCAACTTGGCCACTTTGTTGCGTACATCGTCTAAAATAACCGGCGATCGATTGTGTTTTCACCAGGTAGACACCGATAACTATCGTTTTTCCAATATACCAACATGTATAAATTAATATATGTACTGTATATAGTACTTGGATATATATATATACATGTATTTATCTATTAATAATATATATATAATATTTTAAATACATAATATCTTTTGGTACATAATATTGCATAAATATAACTATCATTTGATTTCTAAAGTGAACAATAGAGATTTGAATTAACGTTCCTGTTGTACTTATAAATAAAATATAAAGTAATTTAAATTTCTATCTTTGATATAACAAATGAAATGGTAAAAAAATATTCATACAAAATTATATACCAAAAAAATTATGTATTTAGGAGAGAGAAGGAATTCATATCAACTCAATCTTACGAATTCGTATAGTACGCAACCCATCATTGAAGGAATTCAGCAGTACGAAAGACATGACGCACCTATAAGACAGCCCAATGACTAATAAACTTAAACCCTGAACATCAGGGGTGAAAGTGAGTCAAGTTGCTCGCAAGTTACTTGAGATCGACTGGGTGATAGCTCCAACTCAACTTGTTCTTGTTGAGCTCGAAGCGAGTTTGAGCCAAGCTTCACTAAGGAGTGAGCTGAGCTCGAGCTCTTCGGCACTCTGAGTCAAGTAGAGAAAGGGCACTAAATTATGGAGGTTTGCTTAATACAGTGTAGAAGAATAGCAAGAAGAAGAGGCTGGAGGAAGGTTGTAGATAAGAAAAGTTGCGAACGAGTTCATTTATAGCTAAGGACAGTCCAACAAGCTTGAACTTAGCAAAGGCTTGAGTGGCATTAGCCAATCAAGCTCAAAAAGTCGTGGGTTCAACAAGCCGAGCATGAGTGACTCGAGGTCACAAGCTCGATGACCCGAGCTCGAGTTGCTTGGTTAGCTTGAGCCAAGCTTGAGCATGTGAATTCAAGCTCAATATTCTATAATCTAGTCATGTTGAGCTTGACTATACTTGAGCTCGAGTCAACTTGTCAACTACCTTAACTATATACTTCAGGCACAACATTTAAACCATGACACATGCATAGACCTAATCTTCGTAACTTATTATCGACTTTTTCAAAGGAAAAAGTTACTCATGGAAGTCATAAGAGGAAGGTTCTTAAAGGATGTGGAGGCTCTCTCTCTCATTATCACGATCGAAGATTCATTTACTCTTTCTTCAAGATGCAATGGGTTGGATAGAAAGTTACAGTATATTTTAAAAATTTTAGTCGATGAACTTCACTCTTGTAATTAGAAAACCCTTAGAGCTTTCTAAACTCCGAAGGTTATAGGATCTTTCCCTTTTTTTTCAACATTTGTGGGTTTTCCCCACCCTTACTGTTTGGCACATAAACTTTCCACACAATTTAAAGGATTCACTAAAATGACTGCAGTTTCTGGCACCAACCACACAATATTGTATCCCCCGCAAACTTCAACAGTGAGGAAGAAGCAAACTAACAACAACTATCACATTCACCAGGAGTCTTAATGACGGATTTTCAAGGCAATCGATAACAGTTGCATGACCTAAGTCAAAAATAGAAGCACACACGTAGACAATTAAGAATCAGTTTGCGAACATGCTAATGTGATAACATGGAGTGGTGATACAACGCAGAGTTAAGATTATGACTGCCCTCTGTAGAAGAAAGCCAATGCTTGTCAAATCAATGCCACAATGACCCGATTGCTGCGATACGTAGACGTCGTTTACTGTGAACATCTCTAAAGGGCAACGATCATTGGATGTAGAGCAGAAAAATGACAAGATAACGATGGATAGTAGTGAATATCGTTGGTTGTGATCATAGTGAGAGGTATGGAACAGAAGGAAAGATGCTCCCATTTGAGTCACCTTGAGCGAGGGTCACGACTTGTCATTGCCTCATGCTGAGAGAGAGAGAGAGGAGGTCTACTCTGAAGATGAAGGTCGTGAGGTCGATACTCCAGGCGTGGATACTTGGCTTCGGTCCTCCCTCTTGTAGCCAAGAAAGAAGAAATTGTTGTGGGTTCTCATATCTTTTTTATATTTATATATAAGTTTGTATTACTTTTCCTTTTCATATACTTTAGTTTTGTTTGTAAATCATCAGTTGTGATTTTTTTATACTACTTGTGCATTTATTACAACTCAGTTTGTTGGACTGCACCTTCCACCAATGGCTGTTCAAACGACCTTTTCCTTTATATAAAAATGACATTTTCCCTATTACAACTTGATTTCTGATTGATGCCAAGGCTCCACCCAGAGCTTGAAATATTGAAAAGTGTAGTCCTTGGATTCCTTGGGCTATTAACAGAGCCCGCGATTATGCATCGGCTGCTGGTAGTTCTAATGGAAACCGAATCGGGCTGAGAACCGGTCGCAAATTAAACCTGCCAAACCCGATTAGGGCTCAGAACTGATCCCAGGGGAGGAGTTGTCTCCTGGTTCAGAGTCCGGTTTCGCTTTCTGTGAGGCCGTAATCTGGAACTGAAGACCATCTTTTATTATTTTTTCTGATTTTTTTGTCTTCGTCCTTTTCGCAGTTTAAAGCACGAACCAAAACTGTCTGTTCCAGACCAAAATCCAAATCAACTGCGTCCAGGTTCTTTGTCTCTGGCTAACTGGAATTGGTGGTTCCAAATCGTCAATCTGATTGAGTATACCTGGAACCAGCCATGTCTACATCATCCTACTTGCATGACAATCATTCACTGTGCGACTGGTGCATTGTATGTCAGACTCATTTTATACAGGGTTGCTTACAAGAGGACAGATTTATTGGCTACCCGAATCGCACCCACGAATTCTCAATAAGAGCATAAGTTCTTATTAAAATCCATAAATTCTCAATATAACGATAGCAAAGGATTCTACATTCCCTCTATGTGGTCCGGTATTCTTTACAACTTTCTTGTCGATTAACAAAGCCAAATCCATCGACCCCAGCTGGAGCTTCCTTCATATTGATTTGGTAAATGAAGA
This sequence comes from Brasenia schreberi, assembly GCA_036023115.1. Classification (NCBI taxonomy): domain Eukaryota; kingdom Viridiplantae; phylum Streptophyta; class Magnoliopsida; order Nymphaeales; family Cabombaceae; genus Brasenia; species Brasenia schreberi. The sequence continues at coordinate 33,057,780 of JAYKKT010000090.1, read as the reverse complement.
GGGGAGGATTTGGATTTTCATGTGGGTGGCATGTTGAAGCTTCTGTCTTCATGGTGGTGCACTGACTGTAAATTAAAAGAAGGCCTCACAAAGGAAGAACGATAAACATGTTGCTTTTTGGAGTTAAACGCTAATACTATACGAGAAAGTGCATAATGGTGTTCGTTTTTGTTCTTTGATTTCATTCATGAAACCGTAATTGATCATAATCATATATCAACTAAATAAAGCATTAAGATTGATGTGACGACGTCCAGATTCACATTGAAGATATCCAATGATCCACCACAAGAAGGTTTTCACCGGTCGTCTGCGATGAGATACAGAATCTTCCGAAACGCAGAACACATCAGTAACTGATGTTCTGTATCTATTGCAGATAGAAGACCAGCACAAACAGAAGGTGGTTTAGGAATTATACAAGCCATCTTTGAATGCCCGAGGAAAGGCACTCGTCACACTCAGGCTGTCTCTTTTTGCTCGACAATATTCTTTCCATCAAATTCGTTGTTTTACAGCTTCATATCATTGTAAAAAGCCTTCCCGACTCATCTGCCGGTATGTGTTCATTGGTTTTTCTCATCTTTTATATCCAAATCAAAAGCTTCAGTTTTATAAAGTTTAATCCTAAATCATCAAATTACAATATGCAAGTTTTACAGAAGACTTGATTTTTCTTTTTTTCTTTTTATAGTTTTCGACCACCGGATTGGCAGATATCTCTACAACATGCACACCCTGGGTATCGAACTCATGATCTTCTTCGATCGTAGAAGCTTCTAAGAAACGATACCTTCTTTTTACATCTCCATATTGTCAATGACATTCACATTGGCAACGCGTGAGAAGCCCACGAGTGAGGATTGACTCCAGGACCAAAGTCTTCATTTTGATTCACCAACTCCCTCTCTTCAAGGGCAAACCTCATTCAATACGTCAAAGCACAAAACAATAACTGTGTTTTGTGAGATAGGAACCATATCCACCGTCCATCATAAAATGGGACCTGCTTTGGAGAAAAGAAGAACCTGATCCACTCAGCTGCCACCTTGATCATCAAGATGAACGGTGACGATGCGAAAGCCCACTTCTTTCGTCATCCTATCGCCACCGTCTCGCTGCTCATTTCGATTATTTCAAAATATACCCATCTCTTATTGCCAATGCCAAAAACAACAATCTTTATACTTATAGCAAGAAAAAAAACCTTTGTTTTTGGTATATATGGATGAATTGGCATATTTTGTTAAATATATGAGTTGCACTGCTAGCTAGATCATTAGTCTTTGCCTATCCTAATGTTTCACTCAAGAAAAGTACTTGAAAGTATCATGTCCACACCCCACTAACTTATCAAGTGAACCTAAGGTATGTTTGATACAATGTTTTAAGAGAATTGGATCTTGATTTTTGAAGTTTTGTTATACATCAAACGCAAAACTCATTGCTAATTGAGATTGTAGTTTCATAAACTCAATTTGAGTAAAAAAAAACTTTGACACCCATGAGAAAAACAAATCGACTAGACTCAAGCACTTCACACAAAAAAAGAAATACCTTCTTCTCTCTCATGTTGATATCTCCAGCTTTCATGAAAACCAAACTCAGTACCAATTATGAATCAAACATGGATCTAAGCACCAAGAGGTTAGCACCGTGAATCAGACACACTCCTAGTGACCCGTAACTCCAAGGCTGAATTATACAGTTCTGCTTTCTGGTTTTGTCAACTACATTTAGCTGCCAATTGCAATTAACAAATAAATTGATAGATTTACGTTTGTTCAACTTAGCATTGTTAGAATCCAAAAGCCACTTAAATTGCCTGATCTGATCTAACCAACAGTAGTTATTATCTTTTTGGCGGAACCCTTTGATTTTGTAATTCCATTATTTCATTATATTTTTATTAAGTTCCTACATAACTGAATAGTTATTGAATTTTAAAATGTCCAATAGATAACCCACTCGAACAACACCATATAGGGGTGTCTTTGACAATACTGATGAATTAAGATTGGTTTGACAATAGCCATTAAGAAAAAAGTCTGTTTGGAAAAGAAAACCCGCCTTCTTATTTTCTTAGCCGCCATTACAAAGAGAGAGCTCTTTACCGTCTCAGGGGAGATAAAGAGGAGAAAAGAGAGACAGAGAGAGAGGCATTGCCATGGATCGACTGGTACGGACAGACGTGAAGGAGCTCAACTTGTTGTTCCGTCGCGGACAAACTCGTTCCTCGGCGAAGTTCCGGGTGGAGAATCTGATGCACACCATGTCCGTTGCTGTCTCCATGTGCATTACCAACCCCCACGCCTTCACCATCAAACCCTCCCCATTAGCCATCATCCCTCCTCTCTCTTCCGCCACCTTCTCCCTATCCACCACAGTAGATAATCCGTCCGGGGCAGAGCGTCCCATTCTTTCCTTTCCCCAGGACAAATTGTCCATAAAGAGTTCCATGCTCCCCACCGGAAAAGCCGACGAGGATCAGCTCCACGCCCTCTTCTCCGAGCCCGGAAACCACGTCTACAACGATGCCTCGATTCCCATAGCCTTTGCCGGCGAGGACGCCGCCCGGTCGATCATCTCCTTGGAACACCGGCATCTGAACGAGTTGTCCGCGTCCGTACTTCTCGCGAAGGCGGTGTCTGTCTGCACGCCGTCTCAGATGGCCAAGCTCCTCCGGTCAGCCTGCAGGATCGAGCGGACCCAGTTCGTATCCACCCTGATTGACGCTGGTGCGGACGTGAATTGCCGGAACGCCCTTGGGATTTCGGCGTTAGCTCTGGCTGTGATATCCGGCAACGGCGAATGCATAAGGGTGCTTCTGTCCGCCGGAGCTGCCGTTGATCCCTCCGTCCGGAAATTCCTTCACTCCGGAGATTCTCTTAGCAGGTGAGCTGCCGGGATGCATAACTAAATCCAACCTGAACATTCCTTGGATAACTTCTTGACCTTACGCACAAAGAAATCGTGCTAAATCATTCTCAGAGATCTTTTAACTGTTCGGCTAAAATCAGAAAGCTATCAACACACATTCCATTTTATATACATAGAGGTAGTTCTAAATACGTCGAGGTAATAAAACATAACTGTTAAACTTACTTTTCTCATCATCTCAATGAGATTGAACAATCATACACCGAAAGACATTATACATTTAAATCGCTCTCTTTATTCATATAATTGTAATATTTTTCTTGAGATTAATAATAATAGAGGTTTGAATTGAAAGAATCGTTGTATTTTTCTATATTGTATTTAATACACTATTCACATCTTCACAGTTCACAGTGATCTCAAAGATCGAAGAAGATGTTTTAGGAAGATCATCCAATTTAAAAGATATATTATGCATACGTATGTATGTATAATAGATAATCATTTTTAAAGGTAACCATTATAGTGAAGCAATTCTAAGAGGCAAATAGACTACCCGGCTCATCCGCAGTGCTGTATGTATTTCTAATACCTTAGTCTACAAATTAGGCATGTCAATTTCCGCAAGCTTGACTTTGGATGCAAACCACAATTGACATCCCTAGCATTAATACTCTTTTAAACTAAACATTTTAGAAAGGGTGGTCGCACTCAGCTCTTCACCAGAAAACCTCATCATTTTTCTAATATTCATTTTGTACTTAGTTTTTTTTTTCAAGTAGGGCCAGTAGAAGAGCTGAAAAACCCCACAGGCTTTGAACAAGAGAAAATAAGCTTATGTTGAAAATGAGGAGGAGAATATCTTTACTGCCAATATGGGAGTTATTGAAGTACAAGAGAAAATAAGCTTATGTTGAATATAAGTATTTCCTGTAAAATTCTCTGAAAACAAAAAGGGCTTTATCCTAGTTATGCTCATCGTTATGCTGGTTTGCTGGTTGTGAATATGCCTTTGTTAGAAACAAATTTTCTGTTTACCGTACCATATACAGTATGTTGAATCCTGATGTAGCAGACCTTATGGAATTGGGATAGAATGTTTACCATGATGTTAATGTTAAGCATAAAAGTTTTTGTCATTAGGATCTGAAACAGATTAAAGAGGGATGGAGAGATCAGTAAGGGGATCATCTTCAAGCTGCTTAATTGAATAACACATATATGCTTAATTTATTTACAGTTCCTTGTATTAAAGTTAGAGAGACAAGTTAGAAGCTTTATTATAACTATTAAGAGTTATTACATTTTGTAGGGTCGAGATAATTCAATTTCCTCAGGTAAAATGAGGACACCTTTACGCTCAAACCTCTATTTGCATTAGCAAGAACCTGTTTCAGTTGCCTATCATAAGGATTCTAAAAATGGCTCAACTACAGTATCAGGAAGCGCATGAGCAGTGAAATATGTACGGCATTTTCATTAAAGTTCAAGTGATCTTTCTGATTAAGCAAGTCTGATAACTACCATCCGATTAAGGTCCATCTTGTGGTGCTGGCTTAGTGTTACCGCTGCAATGCTTATTAACTTGATTTATAGTTATATGTTGTAAGTTTCTTTGTGTGAGAGAGTGTGCACGAAAAACCCCATATTCAACATAAGCTTATTTTCTCTTGCTTGAGAAACTTCCTTGAACATGCTCACAAAGGATCATATTTCTTTTATTAGTTAACCTGAACCGAATTGCAAGATATATATAATATATATATATATATATCCTTAAATACTCTAAATAAAATGTATTTTCATTCACCTACTAACTTTGTGAAAAACTCTAAAAAAAGAAAATGAGCTATTCATTCACCTCAAATCTCAATATTTACCTTGGGGAGGAAAATGATTTAAAAAAGCCATTTTACGAGTATTTATTGTTACATATGTTACAGAGTGGTCATTCTTAGCAACTCAACATGGTAACGGTTGGACTGCCTATCCAGACCGTTACCATGTCGTGAGTTACAGATAGAATCAGGTAACCAACGGACCGTTACCAAAAAGCGCAGTAACAGTCCGGATGTGGATGCTTCGGATGAGGGAAACCCAACTAGAAAATTGGGATACGTAGAGCAGGCACTGCTCTATAAATAAGAGCAGTGCATACACAGTGAATATGGTTTTTTATATACACGAAAACAAAAACAATCACTTTAGGAAAGGTCGCTGTGAGAAAACTTCAAACAATACACGCATACTCCATTTTCGTTGCACATGTACCTGGGAGACTGGACGGAGAAGAAAGAAAACATCGGACTCCGGCAACCGAATAGCTTCAATCGGCTTTAAACTCCATCACTAGTATCAGAGCTTTGTTGTTGACCCTCCAAAAAAAATCCAGGTACCCTTTACTATTTAAAATAAGAAGAGAGAAAAAAAGAGGAACGAGTGAGAGGAAAGGCTAAAGGCAGTCAACTGAAAAAAAAGCTGCAGTACGGCAGTTGGTCGAAAAGCCAGATAGAAAGCCGCAGGCGGCAGGCGGTCGGAAAGCCAGACAAAAGTCGCAATCGACAGTCGACCGAAAAGCCACACAAAAGCCGCAGTTGGCAGTCGGTCGGAAAGACAAATATAAAACTATAGATGGCAAAAGGCTGAAAGGCCAAAATCCAAGCTGCAAAAGGCTTAAAGGTTAAAGAACATTAAGTCGTCGGTCGCAGGCTGGGAAAAGAAACACGAAGACGCCGGCCGATGATGGTCGCAGGCCCCCCTCTCTCTCTCCCTCTTTCCATATCGTGTGATTCTCTCTCTCTTCTCGTTTAAACTGAAACGAAAACCACGTTCCAAAACCAACGGTTTTTTGAAATCATCCCTGGTTTTGAAAAATCGCCTCAGGTAGCAGACTGAAAAGTCCGTTATTCTCCGGCCAGTTTTTTGATATTACAAAATTACCCCCGGACATAAAGATTGTTTTGCCCTTACTGAGCAAAAAATCATTTTTACCCTCCGACAGTTTGTGAAAATTACAAAATATCGGGCTATTGTTTTACGTTATTGCCCTTCCCAATTTAAAATTATTACTTTTCTGCCATTGTATCAAAAGACAGGTTTGTTCATGTATTTTTTAGAAAATTACTGATTCGGGCTGAGGGAACCCCGATAAGTTACAAATTTTATAGAAATACCAAAGAGTAATTTCATGAGTCTGTTCTTAGGCTTTTTAGAAAATTTCAAAAGTGGATAGATAGTTAAAATTATAATTTTACCCCGGATATTATTTTTTGAAAAATGTTAAAGGCATATTTTTTTAGAAAAATTACAAATTTACCCCAAGTTGCTTATAAGTTATTTTTAACTTATTTTTATGATATTATGCATCGTTCTAACAAGATTCATGCTATGTGTCCTTGTTGCTTATTGTTTGTTTCTTTTTTAGACCGTATAATTATTATAATTGCCAAACACATAAAAATGAGTTCAAGAATATGTGTCTAAATTGATAAAAATTGAAAAACTGAGTAGTCTGAACTTCCAAACATAAAAGAGAAGAATCTTACTTGCTCTAACACTTGAGGGTGTTGAATATGTATTAAAGAAAAGCATGCATCCGTCACTACCAGACGCAACTGAGCAACAAATAAAAATATATAAAATATTTCTAAAAGATACACAATAGCAAGGACAATCATATTGACTTACATGAAAGATAACTTGATTAGGGTCTTTGAAGAATACGAGACCGCGAAAGAGCTGATTGATTCAATAACAACTAAGTATGATACAATTGCCAAATTATATGTGCAGTTGCTATTACAAAAGTATAATTTCTTCAAAATGAGATAGTGAGATAATGTAGTAGAACATGTAAATCATATGTTAGTAATGGCTAGGGACTTAGCCGTAATAAAATTAGTCATCCCAGAATCGATGCAAATATCAACAATCCTAAACAATCTACCCCTGTCATGGAACATGGTTACCACTGTCCTTAGATTAGGGTCAGAGATTAACCTTTTGGAATTGCTCCTGAAACTAATAATAGAGCAAGAACATATGAATAAAAATAAGAAATAAAATTTGCTAGTAGTAGAATATTAGATAGGGTCTAGCTCCAAACCCAACCAGAATAAAAGTAAACCAAACAAGAGGTTTGGCAAGAATAACAAGAAGGATGATCAAAATTTTAAGAAATTACAGAAAACCGCTTCTCGGGTCAAGTGTTTAAACTGTGGAAAGATGAGACACTAACAGAGAGATTGACGCAAAAAGAAAAGTTGGGGAAACAACTCACATCACAGAAAGTTAGAGAAGCAGGATATAATATGCGTGATTTCAAAATGTTTGTAAAAATACCACCCGGTGAAAGGTTGATGGATGGATACCGGAGATACCATACACATCTTAAAGACCATGGAAGGGACAATAGATCTGAAAGAATATAAACCAACTGAACATCGAGTATACATGGGTAACAACACATTCTCAGATGTTTTGGGTATTGGGTCCCTTAGAATCTATGTACAAGGCAAACCGATTGTATTAATTGATGTATTAATTGTGTCATCCATAAGGCGCAATTTGGTCTCAGTGCCTGCCTTAGTAAAGAAAGATTTTGAGGTTAGGTTTATTCCTTGTAAGATAACTGTGAGAAAATATGAGAGAATATTATATTCTAGAAAATTTGATATAGAGCATTGATTGTTTAAATTTAGTGATAATGAAATTGGTAGTTCTTCTGCTTATATTGAGTGTGCCTTTAATGTTGATGTGAATATATGACATAAACGCATTCGACATATAAGTTTGGAAAAGTTGAGGAAATTATCTAACTTTGACTTACTACCTTGATTTGAGGAAAATACTTTTAACAAGTGTGAAACTTGTAGACAGGGAGAAATGAAAAGAAATTATTTTTTCAAGGAATCAATAAGGGCAACAACCCTATTGGATGTCATTCACATTGATTTATGTGGACCAGTTAGAGTAAGGTCACATCGTGAAAATGTTTATTTTATAACCTTTATCGATGATTATTCTAGATATATGTATTTATATCTTTTGGCACATAAATCTGAGGCACTGGATGCTTTTAAAAAATTTAAGTAGGAAGTAAAAAACTAATTAGGGCATTCAATCAAAGTTTTAAGATCAGATAGAGGTGGTGAATATACCTCTGCAAAATTTCTTAAATTATTTAAAGACTTTAGTATTATAAAGAAAAATACAATGCCGATGACACTTCAACAAAATGGTGTAGTTGAGAGATACAACAAAACTTTGTTCAATATGATAAGGTCAATGTTGATCGATGCCTCTCTACCAAGGATATTTTTGGGAGAAGTAGTAAGTACAACAGTTTACATACTCAATAGAGTACCGTGTAAAGTTGTATTCACCACACCATATGAGATGTGGTTTGAAAGAAAACCCAACCTAGGTTATCTCAAGAGGTGGAGATATGTTCATGTAAAAATTCTTGATTAGTATAGAGATAAGTTATACAGTAGGTCCTTAAGATGTATATTCATTGGATATCCGAAAGGTTCAAAAGGATATCGATTTTATAATAAGAATATACTAAGAATGACATCTTAGAAAACAATGATGAATGTATTGATGATCTAGTACACCTAGATCAATCATATTTTGAGCCCGTAAAAGATCTTCCTAAAATAACCAAAACCTTAAGTAGAAATTAAAGGCCAGAGACCACTCCGTCCTACTTAAAGGATTATCACACTTATCAGTAGATTTAGATGAGTTGACTGATAACTTGACTTATCAAGAAGCTATGAACTCATTGAAAGCATCAGACTAGGGGAAAGCCATGGATGAGAAAATTGAATCCATTGAGAAAAATCAAGTTTGAGAATTGATTGATTTGCCAAAAAAAAGGAAAGTCATAGGTTGTAAATAGGTTCTAAAAAAGAAATACAAGGTCGATAGTACAATCGACAAGTTTAAAGCGAGATTGGTTTCAAAGGGTTTTTCGCAAAAAGAGAGCATAGATTATGTTGAGACATATTCTTCAGTTGTGAAATTTGCATCCATAAGAATAATCCTAGCAATATTTGAATATTATGATTTGGACTTACCTTAGTTAGATGTAAATACAACTTTCCTAAACGAAGATTTAGATGAAATCATATACATGTAACAGCTCGAAGGATTTGTGGTTGAATGCCAAGAAGATAAAATATATAGGTTGAGAAAACCCCTATATGAACTGAAACAGTCACCTCGTCAATGATATTTGACTTTTCAAAATGGCATTATAGAACTTGAGTTTGTGGCTAATAAACTTGATCATTGTGTATATGTATGGAACAATCACTTTGTCATCCTATCATTATATGTAGATGACATATTGTTGACTGGAAACGACAATGAGATGATTGTCAAAACCAAATCATGGTTAAAATCAAAGTTCGAAATGAAGGATATGGGGAAACATCCTATATCTTAGGTATAAAGATCTCTCGAGATAGAGAATCTAGACTCTTATGCCTGAGTTAGGAGAGATATATTGACTATATTTTCAAGAAGTTCAAAATGGGTGAATGCAAGTCTGTTGATACACCTTTTGCAAAAGGGGTTAAAATTAGTAAGGCTAATTATCTCGGTGAAGGAGACCATAAGTCTAATGTTCCTTATGCACAAGTTGTGGTAGCTTGATGTAAGCTATGTTATGTACAAGACCAGATATCAGCTTTGTTGTTGGTCTTGTAAGTAGATATCAAAGTAATCCTCATTTTTTATATACACGAAAACAAAAACAATATCTCAGGGAAAGGCTGCTGTGAAGAAACCTCAAACAAAACAATAGTTGCAGGTGTACTTGGGAGACTGGACGGAGAACAAAAAGAAAACATTGGACTCCAACAACCAAATAGCTTCAGTTGGCTTCAAACTCCATCATTTATAAGTCAAACAGAACGGAACCGAGCTACGGTTTTGCAAACTGAACACCGATAAGCCAAACTAGGAGTGGTACCAGCCCCAATTAGAAGCCAACCCCTCCAAAACCTGGAGTCTGGAATGCTGGTTTTGTCTATTTAGTATGAACTGCACACTTTTGGTACACATCATTAGCTTTGATTGAAAGCATCTCACATATTCAGGCCAATCTTTAAAGATGAAGATCTTAGTGTTGCATTTTGTGTAAAGTTGTTTGGTGTTCTTTGGTTGAAAGCATCTCACCTATTTAGCCAATCTTTTAAAGATAGAGATCTAGTGTTGCACTCTGTGTAGAGTTCTTTGGTTGAAAGCATCTCACCTATTCAAGCCAATATTTTAAAGATGGAGATCTTTGTGTAAAGTTGTTTGGTGTTCTATCAGGGTGGATGTCGTGTCCGCGTTCGTTTCCGCCCGCATCTTTGATGTGAACGGTGTCATTGATTCGCTGGGTCGGACCCCTCTTCACCTGTGCGCCATCCACGGCAACCTAGACACTCTCAGCTTCTGCGTTGCTTCAGGCGGGGACATCAACCGTCTCGACCTCAATGGCTGGACTCCCCTCCACTATGCCGCGGCGAAGGGACACCTGGACACGGTGATATTTCTCCTGGATGTGTGCGACGCGAAGTACACAACGACACACGACCGGAAGACACCGCAAACGCTGGCCATGGAATCTGGACACCAGCACGTCATGGACAGGTTGTACCTCGCAGACGAGTTGTTCCGGACAACGTCAGGACAGGCGGGGAACGTCTTTGGCCTGAGAGATTCGGTGCCCAGGGGCCATCCGTGGATGCAAGGGACCAGAACGGTTGGGCGCCGCTCGACTGGACCGCGTTCAGAGGATATCTCAAGAACGTCCAGTTCTTGATCTCCTAAGGATCTTCAAGTGACATCATAGGCGACGAAGGATTACTAGATTATGCATTTGAGGCCAGTCACGCAAACACTCATCGACGGCAGGCACACATTGCAACGCCACCGGAAAATGCGACGGCCAGTCCATCACAAGGACTCCATGTTTACATACAACCATGGAACCAGAAATTCTTTCAGGGGTGGGGCTAGGTTATGTCAAGTGAAATAAAGATGAGGCAGTCAATGTGAATTTTCAAAAATTTCAGATATTGTGTATAGAATCCATAGATTATTATGAATTCCATTGGATTTTGGGTGAGGTGGTCGCCTTACCTCACTTATGAGTAACTTATCAAGAAAAGGGTTCGCTTTACGTGCACGATTCAGGAGTTCAACAGAATCCGGGAAGTTGTTTCAAGTCATTGCATCAAATTGAAACCTCACTCGTTGTGAATCAACTCGTTGACTAAATTAAACAATAGTATGATTCTCTCTTTGGGAATATGAAAGAGAGATTACATTTTCTTGCCAAATGATGCTCACGATCCTACAAACGGATACTAGCAACCGATGTGAATGCAGTTGAATGGTCAGAACAGATGGGAATTGACACCAGCCATCCCAAACGACTGAACTGGATGGCCGACGACACCAATGAGTCTTCCTTCTCCTTTCACTGTGGAGGGACTTCGTGTAGCGGTTGTGCAGTAACACCCACAACCAAGCTGTGCAGTAACGCCTGCTTCCGAATCTCCTCACTTGCACGTCGTCCCTGCTCAGCCCTTATATAGCCTGGCCAGGCTGGTAACCGGCCACTAATGGTGTATGTGTGAGTGTGTGCGTATGAATTTGAAATCATGATTTAAATGTACATGTGTTTTATTATAAAATTATTGTGAAATTATGAATGCTTTTAGTATGATTTCTGTTTAAAGATGTTTAACCTCTCTATTGAACTGTGTATAGGAGTTCACCCTATTGAACTGTGTATAGGAGTTCACCCTATTATTTTACAACTCATCATGAAGCTAGCACTTCGAAGGCACACAGAGCAGAGTAGGAGTTTGATATAATTGCATTTTTATTGTAGATAGTATAAGTGTTGAATGATTGAGAAAGTCTTTCATTCGAGGTTATTGTTAGGTGGACCTCACACCATTTTGGACGTGTTGTTTAGAACTTCGATATAAATATTTATTTCAGTTAGATATTTCTTGAGTTTGAATTAAATTAATACGGTATTTGGTTACTGCTCACTATCACGCCCACACGAGAAACGACCACGTGACATTGACTCGAACCGGGTCATGATCGCAACTCAAGCGGGTGTGACACTTCGTCTCTCCAAGAACAAAAAGGTGCAGTTTGTTCTCTGCTATCGTGGTGCAGTAAGAGAGCAATAACCAACTAAAAGAACCATTCAATTAAGTATGATTCTGCTTTGCTAACGAAAAGAACCTTCCAATTAAAAGAGAGACTTTTCATGTTGGTTTCTGCGTTTGACATTGTTGGTCTGACTTTGGAACTTTATGATCGTGGCATATGATTATGACGGCCATCCGCATAGCTGTGGGAGTACTAAAAGAACGGTAGGTGAACAGGAAAAGTTTGCATGTTCTCAAGAGGTATAGCTTTTCGTGGAATTCTAGGCGTATATGCTCCCTGCCAATGAAACATGAAAACCCATATCCAAAAGAAGCCAGGCAAGGGAGAAGCAGTTTTGTATGGCTTTTCTAATCAGTGGCTAAAGATCTTAAAGAACAGCTTGCTCGAGTCTATAACTTACCATGGGACATGCAGCAACCACAGCAATTCAATTTCGCATCTCTTCCATTAGATGCATTTGTCTTCACGGCCTCAATTGATAATGCATCTTCTTTGCCCTTTAATTCCTTAACTTTCACAATAAGCTGGGATTTGGAAAAGCAACAGCCTTCTCAAGTCAGCACAGACTAAGCTTGCAGCAACTACTAAAAAAGATAAAACACGTGGGAGGGACCGAACCATATGTGAGGGCTCCGCACCATGTCGCCCGAAAAATACTGATAGATCATTTCAACTAACAAGATTTCTAAGGCAGGCCTACTGCTACAGTATTCAACCCTTTTGGAGTTTCCCCATGAGCACCATCAAATCCCAGATATTTGGTTAACTTACCAACTAACAAATTTAATATACAAGTTAATGAATGCTACAGAATAACCATTAACTGCATATACAGACGAAATGAGATAACCTACAGAGGTAATGCCTCCCATGTGAATGGAGAAAAATTGCACTTCCCATACAAAGACTCCTAGCAGGTTAGGTATGATGTGATCAGGTACTTTGGTGATATTTTCCATTTCCATGGACACCCAACAAACACTTTTGCACCGTATGACAGAACTCCCCAACCTTATGTGGATGCTTTAAAATGATGCAAAGCCCACAGCAGAAAGCCATGGCAGCAACCATAATAACCAAAGGACGTGTCCTCAAATAAGTGTCTGCAAAGTGCCTAGCCTGCCCATGCCTCGGCCATTCCAGCCGTCCTCCTTGAGAGTAGCCATGGACCTTCATGACAAAATCCTTCACAAGCAGTGGAGTTTTCTCATCTCCTGGTTCAACCAAGTTTAATTGAATCACTGATCAGACATGGCAAGGTGTTAGGCCCCACTCAGAAAAAGTAATATCCATGGAATCACATTAATGAAAGTAACTTGTATCTAGAAAAAGGAGTTTGCAACACAAAAACAATCCAGATCTTTAACGAGTGAAGATTGATTTAGGTTATTTGACAACTAAGCATGGACGAAAGAAGTTAGTACTTCAAAGTTTCATAGAGATAACAGCTGTAATCTAGCTTTACCTGGATGCACTAAGAAAGGTAAGACTAAAACCGATGCAGGGAGACTGGGAATTTCAATAATTGGTATGGAATGGAGAAAGCTACTTCGATGTTCTTCGAGTGACTAAAACTTAGGTGTTGAATACCATAATGAATGGTATGTAGATACTTGAAAGAAATATACTTGTAGTGTCAAAATATTTTTCGTTTCTTGCTTCTTGATCTGTTGGACACTGATGCTTTCAAGCTGACCAAATATCATTTAGCTTTAGTCTCACGGAGTAACAATTTCTTTGTCCGACATGTTTGCATTCCCTTTTCTAGGCCTCCCATGCTCAACCTAAGCATATACAAAGTTATCGTATTAGACATGGGAGAAAAAGAAACATCACGATAGCCAAAATAATGCGTCCAAAGTACAGTTCATCTTGACCTACAATTATTGAATCACATGCAAAATCTTTTACAAAAATCTATATGAAGACAGAATAGTTTCATTGAAATACATAATCCATTCGTGATTCCAGAAGGAGCAACCCCTTATCCTTGAACATTATAAGCCCATGTATTCTTTACCCGTTACATTAAGCAGCAAAAGGAAAGTAAAAAATTCAAACCATGTTAGGTTGTCTTTCGAGAAGACTTCAAAGATGCCTGGCACTGAGTTCAATTGAAGGATCAACAGATATCCGTTTAAACAAGCAGGAGCAAGATAAAATGCCACTTCTTGAAGACATTAAAATGTAGAAGAAAAGCTCATGGATTAACGCTTAATGAGATATATACAACAGAAACAATTGTAACCCTACCTTCTTCCACATTATTTGAGGCATTGCAATAAATGGAGTCAATATGGTACAGCCGGGACGAATATAACCTTCCAACTCAACCGGCATGCTGGCCAACCACTGGAATATCTGAGGTACACAATAAATATGTATCAAAGCTACTATTTCTCTTATTTGAATAATAGAACTTCACCAAATCGAAATATCAGAGAAAGGTACTTGATGTCGCAGTCGTCTTGGAAATTCTGCTGGGTTCCAATCGTACAGCTTAAATGATATACGACCTGTTGGGCACTATAATTGAACAATGATCACTGACATTTCAAGATCTCTTACAAGCTAGGGTTAAAGATGCAAGACTTATTAAATCATGATAACAAATGGAACAACAAGAACTAGCAAAATAGCATTTCAAAATTATAGATAGAGGCAAATGGCTGACTCTTCAAGGTAAACGTATGTCTGATAAGACATTGCCCAATATTCTATTCCTCTTTTCTTTCAAGGAAAAAGAAGTTTGCATTGTTTTTCTGGTTTTGACCTGTTGTGATCATTCTTTCCAACTAGTAATTCTTCTAAATTTATGCTATACATTTACCAAATGCATCCTCATGCAAAAATACTTTTTCACTATATGTTTCTTTTTCTGAAATATCTATTCATTTGTGAGACATATCTCTTCTCTCATATACACACTATGTCCAGATTTGGCTCAACTCTTTCAGAAAAGAATATATAATCAAGAAAACAAGACAACAGAAGACAGAATCATGAAGTGAGCCCCTACCATGGACGAATAAGCATTCTTATTCTCACAAAATGATGAAGATATTGCTGATCTAGATTGACCTTTTCCAACTTCCTTCCCAACACCACCAGAAGTTATAGAAGAAGGGACGGTTTCATTCCGTACATCCAGAGTACAGTTATTAATCGGTCCAGCAACAGCACTGATAGGAGATCCAAGGATATCTTCAGTTTCAAGCATGTGGTTTCTATCCATTGCCTGTTCATTGATGTGTACAGTATCATCTTCACATGATTCTCCCAAGATCTTTCCTGCAACCACATTCTAGGAGTGTCATCAGTATACATAAACAGAACATGAATTCCCAACCACTTGAGCTTTTAGGAATTGAAATTCACTTAGAGAGATTTTTTTTCTCTTTTGCTTTTTCTAAATAAGAAATTCCATCGATTGTTACCAAATAAAAAACATCGCACCATGAAAACCAAGAGAAGAGCCACTGGAAACATACTAGAAGAAAAAAATTACCCAGCAGAACGAAGGAGTGTTTAGTGCAAAAAGATAATTGGTAAAAGTTATCAAATGACTCAAAGAATTGAAAAGAGGAGTTACCTTTCCCTGCTTCATCATCACAAGTATTGGCATCCACCAAACTCTTCCCCGATGTTTGTCCTTCCATAGGCCATGATGTTTCAGGCCCACTTTTACAATCAAGTGATTTCCTCCTCCTCCTGTGATTGTGGCGCTCTAGTTTCCTTCTACAACTACGTTTACCCTCATCAAAATCTGATAATAAGTGAAACCTGCCATGGAAAAGCGAGAAACATAATGAATGTATCTTTCAAAAAAAGTTATAGAAATATACTTTGACGATGCGTGCCATTTTCCTAGCTTTTCTAAATGCCTGTCTAATTTAAACTGAAAACTTATATCATTGAGAAAACACTAACGGAAGTTAATTAACATAACCATTTCTATTGCCTCTCATTAGTGCATCTTCATGCCTTCTCTATGTTACAGCTGCTAACTGTCTATCTAATTTAAACTGAAAACGAAACCATTTTTCTTATTGTCTGCATTTCTATCAAGAGCTTCTTATCATACTTATTGGACCTAGCCTTCAGAAATATTATCTTATGCTCATGACTCCACATTTATTGATTTTATACACATCTTCTGCATCGTACACAATTGTGTATAAATGTCCTAAAAAATTTAACAATAACATAATCCCCTGTATCAACTATTAACAATAACGATAGCAACAACTCAAAATGTACTGAGGTGGGTATGGGGTTAACATTAGGAACTTCTAGTGATTGATACAAGCACCGACAAAGTTATTGATAGTGTATCGGCCAGTATATAGTATATACAACAGTATGATAGGAAACAGCGGATGCTGCCACTCCAAACCCAAAAAATAAGTAAAATTTGAGCTTTCTCTGGGGCAGGTCTTTAAAGACTCACCCCTGTTCACTCACTAGTGGTATCTTACTTTTTTATGATTGTGTTGATGGTTTGAACTCAGAATCAAGTTTGAAGAGAAAATGGTTCTGCTCGTTCATTTGATTTAATGCATGGTACACTGTTGATGGTTCATTTGATGCTTTCCTGTTCATTTGGTTTGCAATTATTTTGTTAATGTTGTTAGCTTGTTCATGTATTAGTTTGTTAAATTGTTAATGTTTTAACTTATTGATGAAACACTTCGTGTTATTGTTGTCTTAGCTTATTCATGAATGTTAATGACTTAATGATGTTCCGCTATGAACTTTTAATTGTTTATGAAATGCCAATAAACATGGGTTATTTTTCCAATTGTCTTGGCTTGTTAACAACTTCCTGGGAACCACTAGATTTTTTTTAGTATATACTTTATTTTTTAGCATTTTTTAAAGTATAACATACGACTGATACATATCAGTTGAATCACCCCTGTAACAATAAGCAATCTGTACCAATACTTATCATATTGACTTAAATGCATGTAGTTCAACACAAAGTTTTTAGAAGGAGTAAAAGGGAAGTGTCTATGTCCTTTATCAAAAGCTTCAGCTGATTCTAAGCACCAGACCTCGAGAAACTTTAGAGCATAGTCAGCGCTTAAGGACGCACCTAATAACTAAAAGTCTAAAACCTCATGATGCCCTAGTTTCCGACCATCTAGATGAACACCAAATCAATGTTGTCTAACGTGTATCGTATCGTGTATCACTGGGCTCCACAATATAGGCGTATCGTATCGTATCGCCCTATCATACTTTAATATTTAAAAAAATACAAAAATATTTAAAAAAAAAAAAAAAAGTAAAAATCCAAAAAAAAATCAAGAAAAATCTGGTAATTGCTTTAAATTCATATAATGCAAAGTTTAGTACAGATTGAACATTCAACATTGAACAATTGCATCCAAATTTACATATTTTGAATCAAAAAAATGAAATACATTTATATTTTATAAATTGTAATCAGGATCATCAACTAAATAATCTTCATATTCTCCTTGCTGAAGATCCTCATCATCATCAGCAACACCTTATGCTTGGAAATCAAAACGATGAGCTCCATTTCTTTGATTATTGAGTCTATGACACCTCAGTGATGTGATATTATTACTTGATGATATCTCCTTTTTCTCTTACTGGAGACTAGCTTTTTAACTAATGCTTGAGCTTCATTTCTCACTTCACAGACTGAGTTAAGCCTCACACACGTTGATAATGTTCAATTCAATGGAAGTCATGTAAGGTGAACCCTAAAATAGTGAAGTTGTGAAATGTCCACTCAATGAACCGAGAGGTCTGAGACAACCAAATTGTTCTTCATTGTTTGCGATTTCATGAAAATAGAAACTGGTAGCAAAAATATACCTACAAGTTGGCAATAGAAAAGAAAATGATTTTGTCACAATTTTTATTTGTTCATAAATTATTCTTATTCAATAAATGAAATTATAAACCCGAATTTAAATGTTACATACACAACTTGCAATCCCAAACAAGCATATCGGAGGATGATTTGAAGAGAAGTGAAGAGAGGTCAGAAACCTGCAAAAAAATATTGAATATTTTTTTTGGGGGCGTATCGCCCGTATCGCACGATACGGAGGGATAAGTTCTGTTTTACGATACTCTTAGGTGTATCGTATCGTGGTGGCGTATCGCACCGTATCGAGGTAACGCTGCACCAAATTACTATTTCTACAGTAAATGGTTAGAGTGGTCCCTGTTAATGGAAGGAAATACTTGACAACAATTACTCCTAACAGTTTCTGTTAAAGAAATTATGATGACTAAATGTTTCCAGTAGAATGAAGTACCATCATTTTAATTTGATGAATAGTGCTGCAAAAAGAAAATACAATGACGCATATTTTAAGAAGCTTCTAATTAAGCCCCAAGGGCTCCCCACACCTAGCTACATCCTCAGCTTAAAATATCCAATTTGAAGGATCACAGGAGATGGACGGATGGTGGACCTTGATGTTTTCCTGATAAGTATTGCAACATAAAGCTTTTACTGGTTCACACCGACATATTTTTGGTTTACAAAAAAATTTAAAGACAAAAAAAAAGAACCTAGGAAGTAGTATCATACTTCCGATTGAAGGAATAAAGCTAAAGGTTCTTTTGTTTTTTCCCTCATCCTCTTGCCCTATTTCATCTTGTATCCCGGAGACAAGACATATCAGCACTGTAACTGTCACAAGATAATATATTGATCACACCTCACTCTTTGTTCGACAAAGAGGCCATTCTTATACAACAATCACAATAGTGGATATAGTTTAGTGGTAAAAGTGTGATTGGTACTATTTGTGAATAATTGTCGATCATCAAAGGTTGATGTTGCATCAATCAATATTACCGAGTCGCCGAGAGTCAAATGACATTCACTGACGAATGTCTATCTTCAAGAATGATTGACAAGAGCGGAAGTATACACAAAACGAATCAAGAAGCAGTGCAAGACTGCATAATTTATTCATTGAATGAGGTCTTATTTATAGACACTTTACAAGAGGCAAGTAAGTAGCAAGAAGCAAGATCATCAAATGGGCTGAACTAGTGCTGGCCGGCCAGCACTAGTCGTTGGGATCCAACGGCTAGTTGCTGGCTGGGCCAGCACTAGCCGTTGGGTAGCTCCAACGGCTACTAGCCGTTGGGGCTTCCCAACGGTATTACATTAACACCACTTACGGGGTATACACTGAAAGTTTGTCTAATAAAAACTGAAATCGAGAAGCTGAAAGAGATTTGGTGAAAAAGTCTGCGAGCTGCATCTTAGATGTGACATAACAAAGTGAGATCTTCTTATTTAGACACTCTTCTCGAACAAAGTGACAGTCCATCTCGATGTGCTTCGTCCTCTCATGAAAAGTGTTATTGGAGGCAATGTACATGGCACTTTTGTTGTCACAATACATGATGGCGGGGTGTTTGACCTGAACGCCCATGTCTGCTAGAAGGGATGTGATCCAAGAAATCTCCATCGCAGCTGTAGCCATGGCTCGATATTCAGCTTCTGTGGATGAGAGGGACACCTTCTGTTGCTTTTTACACTTCCAAGAAACAAGAGATTCACCTAAAAACACACAAAAACCAGTGGTAGAGTGTCTATTGTTGACATCTCCACCCCAATCAGCATCCGTATATATAGATAAATCAAAAGATGAAGAGGAAGTTAAGAGGACCCCCTTGTGAGCAGTGTTTCTAATATATCGAATAATTCGCAAAACAGCACTCATATGGACAGAAGTAGGTGCCTGTTGAAATTGACTGGCTGTGTGTACTGCATGAGAAATGTCTGGTCTAGTAATGGTGAGATAAGTGAGTGCACCTATAAGCTGTCGATAAGGGGTGGGATCTTCTAATTTCTCACCATCTGTGGAACGCAGTTTGGTGCCTAGGACTTCGGGTGTGTCAACAACCTTAGTATCTGTAATCCCAGATCTTTCAACAATATCGTTAGCAAATTTGGTTTGAGACATAAAGTATCCACAACTATTTTTGGTTATCTCAATACCTAAAAAGTAATTCAGCAAACCCAAGTCTTTCATATCAAATTCGTGATGCAGATTAAGTTTAACTTCAGCAATTCCCACTTCATCACTTCCTGTGATGATCATGTCATCCACATACAAAAGCAAGATAACAATACCAGATTGTGTTTTGCGTACAAATAATGCAGTATCAGTATAGCAAGTCACAAAATTATGCAAATGCATGAATTTTTCAAATCGATCAAACCAAGCTTTTGGAGCTTGTTCAGACCGTACAAGGCTTTTCGTAATTTAAGAGCATGACCAAGAGGGAGAGTAATGCCAGGAGGAGGACTCATGAAGACTTCTTCATTCAAGTAACCGTTCAAAAAAGCATTCTTGACATCAAGTTGGTATATATTCCATTTTTTTATTGCACTAATGGTAATGAGAATTCTAATCGTGGTCATTCTAGCTACTGGGGCAAACGTTTCATCATAGTCAATTCCATATTCTTGGGCATAACCTTTAGCAACTAATCTAGCCTTGTATCTCTCAATGTGCCCGTTGCTGTGAGTTTTGATTTTATATACCCATCGACATCCAATGACTTTCTTATCTTTAGGCAGGGGTGCAACTATCCATGTCTGAGCCTTGTCTAGGGCGTTGAGTTCATCTTTCATAGCATCTTCCCATTCTGGAATACCTTTAGCTTGATGATAGAACCTAGGTTCCTTTACTTGACGAAGGGTGGCAATCAAATTTCTTCGTTGTGGTTCAAAAGATTCATATGACACAAATCGCTGAGGTGGTCTTGAAGCCCTGGGTTCAAAGCTTGTAATATCAGGTTCAGTGTGGGCGTAACGGGTTGTTCTAGGTCGTCTGGGATAATTTGAGGGAAAGGGTTCAACAATTGACCGAGTATCAACAGTGGTGTGTGAAACATCATTGTTTTCAACATGATCTTCTTGAATGTCTTGATGATCTACTGAGTCACAATCATTATCTTCTTCTAACTCAAAAATATCTTTAGGAATGAAAGGTTCCGAATTTTCCAAGGATTTGGACTCATAATAAATGTCATTCTCAAAGAATTTCACATCCTTGGACACATACAATTTGTCTGCTATAGGATCAAAACACCTATATCCTTTTTTGTCAATGCCATAACCAAGAAAAACACATTCAATAGCTCTAGGTGACAATTTGTCATTCTTGTCTGTATACACAAAACATCTACATCCAAAAACCCTAAGTCTTTCATAATATGGAGGGATGTTATACAATTTTTCGAAAGGTGAAGTATTCTCAAGGTTAGATGAAGGCATTCTATTTATAAGATATATGGCGGTAAGAGTAGCTTCGGCCCATAAGAATTTAGGAACCTTACTAGCAATTAACATAGTTCTACAAGTTTCAATAATATGCCTATGTTTTCGTTCTGCTAGACCATTTTGTTGAGGTGTTTTAGTGCATGATTTTTGGTGAATAATACCATTAGTTTCAATAAAGTTATGAAATTCATTAGACATGTACTCTCCTCCCGAATCGGATCTAAAGATTTTAATGGTTGCTCCAAATTGGTTTTTGATCATGTTACAAAATATTACAAATTTTTCAAATACTTCGAATTTGTGTTTTAAAAGATATATCCATGTAAATCGAGTAAAGTCATCCACAAAAATCACATAGTATTGCAATCCTCCTTTAGAAACAATGGGCGCGGGGCCCCAAACATCCGAATGTATTAAATCAAAAGCTTTCTTTGGTACATAATTTCTTTCTCCAAATGGAAGATGATGCATTTTTCCAAGAAGACAATCTTTACATTCAAAATTTTTCTCTCTAATGCTTTTCATCAAAGGAATGTTACACATCTTTTGAGAGTTCAAGTGTCCAAGTCTTTTATGCCATAGTCTAGCATCTTGGGTTATGTTACAAAAACCCGAATTTGGCATAACAAGATAGTCCATTTTGTATAGTCCACTTTCTCTATGGTCTTGACCAATCACCTTCTTCGATAGGTGATCCTGCACCACACAATGTTGGGATGAGAAAGTGATTATACAGTTGTTATCACATATTTGAGCAACCGAAAGTAGATTTAAATTTAGCTTAGGTATAAAACTTACATTTTGAATTTTAAAGTCTTGTTTTTCAAGGTTTCCTAATTTTTTGATTTGGAGTTTTGTTCCATCGGCCGTAAACACATGTTTTCCAATGGTTTCACAAGAATTAACCAAAGAATCTTCACTATGTGTCATATGAAAAGATGCACCAGAATCTAAAAACCAAGACATACCTTGCGAAGTAGATAGAGCATTCCCGGAGATGCTTGCTTTTTCTTTAAAAATTTCTTCTATGTACGCTTTTATGTTGTTGGGTAAGACACCTCCTTCTTCCACGGTTCCCACGTTTCCACCCCTTTTTCGGAGTAGAGGACAAGTGGTTTTAATGTGTCCACTTTCCTTGCAATAATGGCAAATTGTATCCTTGTTAGGCCATGGTCCCGTGGGCTTCTTGAATGTGCCTTCATTGTTCTTGGTATGTGGAGGCTTGTAAGTCTTCAAATTTGCTCCGGGTCTTGATGCGGCAAGTACTGCTTCTTTTGCAACATGCATGTTTTTCAATCTTGTTTCCTCCATAACAAGATCGGCAAGAAGGTATCCCCTCTAGGTCTAGGTTTCCTATGTATAAGGCTTGATCTAATGTTTTCAAATTCGTCTCTTAGACCACGCATAAACAAGAAAAAATATTGATTTTCCAAAAATTCTTGAAATTCGTCTAGTTTGTGAAGTTTTCCAAATTTGTCAAAACTCCTTAATTGAGTCCAAAGTTCCGAAAATGCATTGTGATAATCCCTAATGCTTAGGTTCTCTTGTTTGAGCATAATCATTCTTTCCATAAGATCAATTTGAAAGACAAAATCATCTTGAGAATGAAGCTTTTTCAAATATTCCCAAGTTTCAAACGCATTTTCAAAAGCATTAATCCGATTTCTAAGTTTTTCATCCACGTTTTGACAAATGATCCATGTGATTTTTGCATTCATTTTTTTCCCACAATTTCAAATCGGTTTTGAATTTCTCATGTGCTTTGATGATTTCATCATCATCTAAGCCATCAATGTCCAAAATTGGTTCTTTTATAGTCCCATCAATGTAATCCCAAAAATCTTTTGATAAAAAATATTTTTTCATTGTTCTAGCCCAACTTTGATAACTTTTTGGGTCTAGAATACATCTAAACGACTCATTTTTGCCTTCCATTTGTGCAAAAAATGAATATTTAAGACTAACCTCAAGTTTGATGCAAATCTTCAATTTTTGCACTTTCGGCACGCTTCCCGATGCACTCGTTTTCTTCGATCCGAGGCTCTGATACCATGTGAATAATTGTCGATCATCAAAGGTTGATGTTGCATCAATCAATATTACCGAGTCACCGAGAGTCAAATGACATTCACTGACGAATGTCTATCTTCAAGAATGATTGACAAGAGCGGAAGTATACACAAAACGAATCAAGAAGCAGTGCAAGACTGCATAATTTATTCATTGAATGAGGTCTTATTTATAGACACTTTACAAGAGGCAAGTAAGTAGCAAGAAGCAAGATCATCAAATGGGCTGAACTAGTGCTGGCCGACCAGCACTAGTCGTTGGGATCCAACGGCTAGTTGCTGGCTGGGCCAGCACTAGCCGTTGGGTAGCTCCAACGGCTACTAGCCGTTGGGGCTTCCCAACGGTATTACATTAACACTATTACCAACTGAAATAGTTAACTGTTCTTTAGGTTTGACACATTCATATTCCGATCAAAAACTTTATTTCTTACAAGGGTTTAATCCTTTCATATCAATGACACAATTACAATATATGGAATCCATGATAGTTTTCTAACACTTAGAAACTCTCGTCACAAAAAGAAATAGCTGACAATTGCAACAGATCATTTCCAAGGGTTCATAATTTTCCAGGAAAAGGACGAGGCAATAGTTAAATTTATTACCCTGCACTTATTCATTGTCAAAACAGTGATATTGTTCTTATTTACGGACGCGGTCATGGAGAAAGAAACAGCAAGAAACTACTAACGGTCACTTAACCCTTTAAACTTAGTAATAGAACGATGTTCCAGGCCTTCAATTGATAAAATAAAATATGAATTTCTGAATATATCTAGCAAAAGGGAGACCCATCATTCTAATTGATAGAATAAAAAATTTAACTCCTAAAAACTCCAATGAAGCGAAATATCATCTTTCCAGTTGATAGCATAAGCACTGAAGTACTAAACATTTCAGCTAAAAGAAAGTACACATCTTTTCAAGTATAAAAGGCAAGCATCAAAATAAATATGCGTAGTTCGTATCGCGTGCATAAACTAAGCCGAAACACGATTTGGGAGAAGATTCTGGAGAAAAATTAGAAGGGGGAAAGAAGAGGCGTACTTGCCGCACTGCTGGCAATAGCGATGCATATGGCCATCGAGGACAACCGTGGGCGCGTAGGCGCAGAGCAAGCAAACGCGATGCCTCCGGTGATACCCTTTCAGCTCCGTGATATCGGCTTGGCAATCGGGAACCTGGCATCGGACGGCCGTCTTCGGCCGCTTCCGGACGGCCATCGCCTCCTCCTCCTTATCGTCGACTTCTGGACAGGCGCACGGCACCCTTCCGGCCATGAAATTCTGGCAGACCACCCTCGGATCCCTCTTCCGAACCCGATCCGCCGGCGGGGCGTCGGCCGGAGCCCCAAGATCCGCAGGCGAGAAGGAGGTGTCGGTGCCGGACGGCTGGTTGTCCAGCGGAGAAGAGTCCCAGGATAGGAGTCCCGAATCGTCTTCAATGGGGAAGTCCAGCAGGCTCCCCCATTCCCAACCGCAGGAGTTTCCCGCCAGCGCGCCGGCGTCCTCCGGCGGCGCCTCCATCTCTGACCACAAACCCCCTCCCTCTTTCTCGAACGATTCTACGCCCTTTCGTCCGCCGGATTCACCGCTGGAACATCTCCCTCCTTCGTCGTTTTCTTCTTCTCTCTCCTTCTCCCAGCAAGAAGGAGGAGGCTGAGGCCTCGTGCAATTATGGATTGGGATGATGACGACAACAGAAAAAGGAAAAAAGGAAAAAGGCTTTTTCATGTTATTTTCATTTTTTTTCCTTTCTTTTTGTTACGGAAGCAAGTGTGCCCGTGCCTCCCACAATCCCTCCCTCCCTCCCTCCCTCTTAGTTTGGGTATACGCTCCTTACCACGTGTTCCGAAAGCCTTTCTTATTCACCTTTTTGTATTTCGTTGGCACTTCGCCCATGCATAACATAGACACGGCTGCATTCGTGTCCTACTCGAGTCCGTCAATATCCACTTAAGAAACAGGCAGAACTGCAAAATTCTTGAATGATTTGGGAGGGCCAAGTCAGATGCACGCCCTGGGTATCGAACTCGTGACCTTCAATTTACATGTTCACCCCCCAGCAAGTGATCTATTGCTCATCACATGCGAATTCAATCAAAATATGAAGATCATAGAAGAAAAAAAGTGTGGACTGCCCTAATTTTAGGCTCCAAATTTTTAAGTCCTACATGGTAACTAAGTTTTTTGTAAGCATCAACATATGATTAAGCCGCTCCACAATGAACATTCACATCTTTAATTGTGCAACTCTCAATCAAAAGTGTACCATTAACAAATGTCAAACCATAATCACATATAACTTTTTGGTGATACGGATCGTGCCAACAAAGTATCGTCTTTGTCAAATCAAACTACAAACAATGCCAAATGATTCCTGCCTATTTTAAACACATGATGTGTAATACGGTTGGTCTTGATCCAGTCAATCGCCATACCCCAGTGTAAAGAAATGAGGTAACCGAATCAGATGAAGTATATAATAAAACAATCAGTTTTTGCATGCATAGATTTTGCTTCTGTGTTTTCTTGTAAGTCACCCTTATCTTCATTCATCCAGTCAATTCAAGAACAATGTAAAATACAAAGAAAATATACGCGTCCTCATATACTACAACATATGCTGGTGTTCCTATCATGACACGACTCGTGGACTCGACACGGTGGAGGTTGAATCGAGATTGGGGTCATTTATGTCCCTACAATGCAGGAACAGTACGGACGGAGAGATTTTTTGAATAGAAGAAAGAAAAGGACGGGACACTTAAGTCGCGAAATGTGAAAGCAAGGGGGGCCCACGTGGCATTGGGAGGCTGAGAGGAGAGATTCCTTTCCGTCTAATAATGCATCTGCCGTTGAGAGCAGCAGCCTCTGGTGATGATATGCCGGAGCACATTTGAGATTTTTGCTTGAAACCTCTACCGTCCGTTTCGGTGATGAACAGCTGCTAATCTCTTTGTGTCGTGGCATGGGCTTTTTGAGACGGTCCCACCTAGAAGATGAGTGTGTTGAGATTTTAAAGGATTTTGAAACGTGATATATAAAACAAGAAATACGAGATGAGTATGATCGTTTTTTATTTGGTCTTGGGTTGGGTGACTCCGTTCCATCCATCGTTCTGTTTTTATGAGAAAATATATGGAGTCAAGTTCGAACGTGGATGCTTCCATGACTGGCCCTAAGCTCGAATAAATAAGGCTTGTGTAATGAATTATGTGGCTTATGAGGTTATTGTTGTCTCCTCTATAATACATCTCTAATATAAAGCATTTTATTTATACCAATAAAGACTAAGTTGGTCTCATTGGTATGCGATAAAAACTAAAATAGTTAGTCTCATTATATGAAAACCAAACATTGTTATTATTATTATTATATTGTAAATGCTTGTCATTCTTAACATGTTGATTAAAAAGAAGAAATGCACAACTTATTATTCAATGTGATATTAAGATATAATTCAAATCAAACGATAAACACTATAAATGGTAGAGAAACAAAAAATGTTTTGTTGCATCAAATAATATTTGACATTTGCAATCAGTCGATAACTCGTTGAAAGTATGGGATTTACTGGTGGTAAATTTTAATTTCTTTGAGAAAAAGCAAAGCATTATTTTTTTCAGGTAATGTGGAGTTGACTCATGAGCCTCGTCGTTATTTCAGATTGATCCACAGCGGCCATGACGGGAGGCATCTTTGCGGAAAGTTCTTTCTTCAAGAGGATCATGATCCTCCAAGGGAAATCAAATCCATAGGGGTTCGCATATGAAACGTGTGGGCCCCAGATTTGGATGCCATGACAACACGATGTCGTCATTACTACCGTTGAAAGGGACGTCCAAAGGGTTCACATCTCCATGACGTTTCCTGGCCTTTCATCGTCAAGATGAACGGTAGATGTAGCCCATGCGGACTACGCACCGCCATTGGTGATCTTGGTGGTGTTACTTTCTTCTTTTTTTTTCTTTTTTGGTATTATTTGTAGAAGAAGTGAACACAACCACATAAAAACAAAATGAAAATAACATCGTCAATCAACATTAAAATTATATATTTTATAAGTAAACTGATCTAACTTTTTTTTTGTATTATTTGTAGAAGAACTGAACACAACCACATAAAAATGGCATTTTCTTTTGCATATATACATGAATACTAGATCTCCCTTGTGGACATTTTCAAGAAAATGGCATTTCATAACTTGGCTTAGTTAGCCATACATAAATCCTCAGACTGAAATCTTGCAAAAACCTCAATGCTCGTTTAAGATAATCCGAAAACTTACAACCCAGTTTTCAGTATTGGATGTGCGGAGTCACAATGACTTTGCATTACTGGTTGCACCAAAAGGCCCAAAATATCTTTTGAATATTTTGTTTAAAAAATATTTTTTTAAGGATGAAGAAGCAACCGGTTGGCACGAACTCCAAGTGTACATTACCACATATATTAATAAATAAATACCAATACACACATCTCTCTCTCATATATATATTGACGTTATGTGTGCGTGTGTGTTTAAGAAATGAAAATATGAATCCTTGGCTTGATCGCTTGCCGGAGTCTCGACATGAATTGATTTCAATAGTAAAAATGTCCAGCAATAGGACGAAAAGGTTTTAAAAGCATCAATGATGGTAATGCCAACTAATTATTGCATTATTGAATCTAACTTAACTGGACTCTTGATGATTGGATTTAGATTTGGATTAGTGCTCTTTCAAGATAATCCTACAACCTTAGAACTCAAAGATTAGTATTCGGATATGCGGAATCACAATCACTTACGCGTTACTGGTTGCACCTGACCCAAAATATTTTTAGATATTATTTTAAGAAAATAGCTTTTCAATGATGAAGCAGCAACCGGTCAGCATAAACTCAAATGAGGATACGAGCCATGACCACAGTTATTCACACACACACACACACACATATATATATTGACATTATATATGTGTGTGTTTTCAGGAGATGGAAATATGAATCCTTGGCTTGATTGCTTTCCGGAGTCAGGACATCCCTTGATTTTCAATAATAGAAATGTCAGGCGATAGGGACGAAAAGGTGATAAAGCATCATTTATGACAATGACAACTAATTATTGCATTGTTGAATGTGAATTAATGGGACTCTTGATGATGGGATTTGTATTTGGATTTGGATTGAAATCCATAAGTGGGTTATAGTTTACCCATACCCCAAAACCCAATTGGTTGTGCTGATTTGGTTTAGAAAGCGTTTCATGATGTTATCGGGGACATAGGTAATACATTTTTTTGGCATCTGGCACAACGATCACAAATAATCTGGTTCGAGCCTGCGTGACAGGCTCAAGATTATTTTTAATCACTTAGTTGTGGAACATGACATTCGATATTGGGGGGAAGGAAGTCAACTAGCAAGCATTATTATGTTAGTGGTAGAATTACATGAATATATTTTTGAACTGCTTTAAGCATGGTGGCAATCATCAAACAGGGAGTCTTGAGTTTGAATTAAAGAATCACCAAGTCAATCCTCATCTCTAAGGGTGTTTACTGTCATGAACGGGTCTCTGGAGCAACCAGAGATGGGTGGATTTATTGAGCCATTTTGAGCAGCCACCTCACTCTATATTTAATAAAGATTAGTGATCTCTTGGAAAATTGGTGGATTAATATACGAGATCCAAATGCCCATTGGATATGACTCGTTTAGATCCTACTGCAGTCTCAAGCCTCCATAAAGGAAAACTAAATCCAACTTCATAACTATGCATCCCTTGATTCATCCCATGATATGAAGGATCATCTATGGTGCTGGGAGAAACTTTAGCACAATAAAATGATGCATATATTCAGTCTATTTAGAAGAAAGCAAGACAATAATGAACATAAAGCTTTCTATTCAGGAGTCACAAAGGAAGTAATTATTGCTTTGGTGTGTCTCAGTGCCGCCATAGCCCACTGCTTGTAGTTGAAGATCGGCCTTATCATTGAAATTTAGTAGCTTTTCCATCTGAATGCAATTCAAGTTCATCTCAACCTTACAAAAGCTTCAATATATGCAATTTTTCCTGTTTGAGGAGCCAATGACCATTTTATCGCTTAGGAACATATATACATTGGGAATCTTGTATGTAAGCTCTAGATTGTGCTGCTAATGGTGATAAAATGGTACTTCTTTCTTGAAATAGAGCTTGATTAGGGCACTCACAAGTTGAGGTAAAGATAGATATTATTTTGATCTAGTAAAATCCCTTTAGGCTTTGATACATATATATATATATATATATATATATATATATATATATATATATATATATATATATATATATATATACGTATATGTATGTATGTATGTATATATGATGTATATATGTGTATATATATATATATGTATATATATATATATGTATATATATATGTATATATATATATGTATATATATATGTATGTATATGTATATATATATATGTATATATATATATATATATATATATATATTTGTTGGGAAGGCATGACCTTTTATTGTTTCTCTATGGTCCATTTGTGTCATAGAATTGCAAGTTCACCATATCGCTTTTTGGAGTTGAACTTGCCTTACTACTTCTTGCCATGAGTATTTTACTTTAAACCAGTTTAACCCGAAGATCTTATAGCATGAGAAAAAAATGGAGTTAAAGTAGGTCCTCATGTTTGGAGAGTTGCATTAATTAAACACTCTATTATGAGATCTTATCATTACCATGTTCAATGTAATATGTATTTTTTGTTTCAGGTAATCTGACCCCGTAGATGAATCCAATATGATCAATGTAATAGAAATATCTACCTTTCCAGCGAATGTTTTATAGTTTTGAAACAAAAAAGAAGAAAAGATCTTTAGTTTTTTTCAAGCATTGGTCTTTCTTCATTGAGAACGACAAAAAACAAACGATCAATCATTTTGATGATTTTAAAGTTGATCATCACTTACCCAAGCAGTCCTGAATCCATCTATATGGTGACTTTTGGTAGAAGCAATGTATAACATTGTGAAATAAGAAGGGTTGACATGTTCGATAGAGCTTCACAGTAATCTTGAAAGATCTCTATCGACAAAGTAGAGCTTCTTTTAACTGGAGATGCAATCTCATCAAGTTCGCTTGGAGTTCTGAAAATGCGTATTTGATAAGCAGCTGCATCTTTTGAGCCTTGAAGAGAAGACATGCATATAAGTTGGGGCCAAGGACGCACTTAAGGAGTCCATATCAGCTGTTCTCTCTCTCTCTCTCTCTCTCTCTCTCTCTCTCTCTCTCTCTCTCTCTCTCTCTCTCTCTCTCAAAAGTCAATGATACTACTATGTTGCAGATAAACAAGAGCCTAGCGACATCCACTATATATATACACACACGCACGCAGATAAGCACTCACTTTGGTCTAGTGTCAGTAGTTTAGATGATTTCATTGCAATCATTCTTTGGTTTTTTGTGTTCTAAGAATTTTGGTGTGAGAATCTCTGGTATATCACCCAAATACAGAACCCTTAGGATGTTGATCTTTCTGTGTTGTCGTAAACTTTTGAAAATTTTGGGAACCTTATTTTTCTCATCAATTGAGAGGCACCACGGAGGTTGGTTTCTCTCCTCTCCTCATCTCTTGCTTTCTCTATATCGACTCGATGTTTATTTTTTCCTCACACAACATATTACTACACAATAGTTATGACGCTAGCATCTAAATCCGTATATTCTTCTGCACAATAAATGTCTTATTGTTTTCTTCAGATAGATGAGTGTCGTACTTGCTTTCATGGTTTACATCTATCTAGCAGGCAGCATGATTGATATTTTTAATTATATAAATATACATATGTGTATATATATAATGTGTCACGATATTTATGATGCTAAAATGATGCATACTGCATCCTCAAGAGAGTCAATTTTAGATGTTTGCAAGTGTTCCAAGAGAGAATTGATAGACATCATATACAAACTTGAAGTAAGTTTGCTATAATGAAGAAATGCATATGATCACCACATAAGAGCAACAACTTTCCTCTCAATTTACCTTTGATGATGCTATGTAACAAGACGAAACCAATAAATGGAAAGAAACATAATCCCAGCAACATTTTATAGTATAGATGTAAGGTAGCCAATAATCAATATTTGCAATGAAGATGTTGAGATGGATATGTAATCATACAAGAAATAAATGAATTCCATGAAGCTATCAGAGAAAAATTCTTTGCGAGATCAATAGAAGAGAATTACAAATATAAAAGTCAATCCATGTATCTAACCCCACTAACCGTGAGAGAAAGCTTGGTTTTGATTTTGGTTTTGTTATCTCCATCAAGCTGTATCACAATGTCAACCATTAACTTGTTAATTATTTTTCGTAAATGGAGGACCTTCTACTGTATCATGTGATCGTTTGTAACAGTGTGAGCTTGTCCTTCGGTGCATCTAGTGGTGGGATTAAAACTTCTTTAGCTTTGTAGGCATGAGATTAGGATAGTGTATTCTATTATCCATAATTAATGGACGTTAGAATCTGAGTGGATTAATTTCCCCCCCTTTTATACGTATATAGATTCTTATTCTCTTCCGATGAATGCACATTCATCTGCTGTCAAATCAATCCATCCAAAAAAAACACGTAGCAAACACGGTAGACTTTTTTACATGTTTCTTGCAGCTGAAATCAAAAGGCGAAAAATTTCAAACCCCATAAGGTTTCGAGTAGTTTAAGGCCATATATGGTGCAAAACCTTATTAATTCCTTAGAGTGATTCAGTGGAGATTGTGTTATTTCATTCCTTCTGAATGTTTAATGCTACAACACTCTGTTGTTAGCCTCGCGGTGGAAGAGTGAAATTACTTATAGAGAGCTTTATAATGCTTGTAACGAAGAATTCCAAGCGAAGTGATTATAGCTTGACGATTGGCACCAAGTCAGAACTAAGTGTATAACCCTTAAGCGTTACTGCACACACTGCGCTGTGTAGTAACGGCCATTAGGACCCTTCATAGTGTCTTCTCCAGGGAGTTGGGGCAGCCTCGAACCAGTCGGAAAACGTGAGTAGTCGGCCGAAATCCGGTAAGTTTACCCATTTTTCATATTTTCTTTTTTCCTCATTTTTGATGAAAAAACTTATTGAAAATCATCGTTTTGGGCTTATATTAAAGGTTTATGGTAGAACTAAGTGTTTTGGTGGGGTAGGTAAGTCGATGGTGTCGATTTGGCTAGTAAAGGGTTACGATTCACCGGAAACCGACGAAATCGATGTCGAAAAAAAAAGGGAATCGGCACTTTTGAGCATGTCCCTCGTGTTCGGGTCGTGACCGTGTCGGACACCGCGAGTCGTGTTTGAAATGTCATGAACCGACACTAATTCATGTCGTGTCCTCGTATCGCATGTTAAGAAATAGTTCTGTGTCAAAACAGGTTTCGTGTCGGGTTCTTTGTCGGAAATGGGTCAAGTTTGGGTCGTGTCTTAAAATAGGTTTCTAGGTTAGAAACAAGACCCGTGTCAGTAGTTAAAGGTTCTCTGTTGACACAGTGACACAAGCTACCTATTGTGTCACTCATTTGGATCAGATATAGAATCGGGTATCGATTTGGATCTCGGATAGCTTAAACAAATCCAAATTAGAGTTTAGGATCTTATTCGGATACAGTTTGTTTCGTTAGATTTATAGTTAAATAAATTTTAATATTTCAATAATTTATAATTGTTTAGAGATTAAAATTGGAGGATTTGGTAGTAATAAGAGTGGCCCAACAGCTTGGGGACTAGATCTTAGCGCTTCTTCATATAGGGGATTATGCATTCTTTTATAGAACCATGCTAGAAGTAATTTTACTGTTTTAGATAGATTTAAATGTTCATGATTGAAAAATACTTTATTGATGTTTGTGAAATGTTATTCGTAATTATGAGTTATTTGATATGCTTTTAAAATAGAACATGTTTATAAGACTGTTTGATAAAGAGCATATTTTGATATGAATGTGTTGTATGAACATGGTATTTACATATTGTTTAAATGTTGTATGGATATGAGTTTGATTTTGGATAATGGTGGATCTGAATATGATTTTTGAATGTGATGAACTGAACTTGGTTTTAGAAATGTAATGATGTGTGAATATACGAGCCGTGCTTGTGTAGTTTGTGTGGGGATACTTAGCATTTGTTATGCAGTCTTGTACTGAAAAGAAGTTATTAAGTGATATAAGTACAATTAATGAATTTTCTTATGTTTTTCGTGATAATCTATTAGGATTACCTTCGGAACGAGAGATAGAGTTTACTATTGATTTGCAAACAAGTGTTAATCTTATATCTAGAGTACTCTATCGTATGGCTCCTACAGAATTACGAAAATTAGATGCTCAATTGCAAGAATTATTGGAGATGTGTTTTATTCGACCAAGTACCTCACTATAGGAGCACCAGTTTTATTCATGAAAAAGAAGGATGACTCACTTCAGTTTTGTATCGATTATAGACAACTTAATTGGGTGACTATAAAGAACAAATATCCATTACCTAGGATTGATGACTTATTCGACCAGTTGTAGGGATCTTCTGTGTTTTCGAATATTGATCTTCGGTCTGGATATTATCAATTGAGGATACGAGAAACTGATATACCTAAGATTGCTTTTAGGACTCAGTATGGGCATTATGAATTCTTAATTATGCCTTTTGGGTTAACCAACGCTCTCGCGGTATTCATGAACTTGATGAATCGAGTATTTCGAGATTATTTGGACAAATTTATCGTGGTATTTAATGATGACATCTTGATATATTCTAAGAACAAGGAGGAGCATGCTGAGCACCTACATATCATGCTTGGTTTGTTATAAGAAAAGCAATTATATGCTAAGTTCTGTAAGTGTGATTTCTGGTTGGAGGAGGTTGGCTTTTTGGGTCACATTGTAGCTAAATATGGTATTTCAGTAGATCCAGCTAAGGTCACGACTTAGTCAATTGAAAAAAACTGAAGAACATCTCTGAGATACGTAGTTTTCTTGGGCTAGCAGGATATTATCAAAGATTTATTGAGGGTTTTTCTAGTATTGCAGTTCCTCTCACTCGATTAACAAAGAAAGATATTCAATTTGAGTGGACAGATAAGTATGAGCAGAGTTTTAAAGAGTTAAAGATAAAATTGACTTCTACACCAATATCAGCATTGTAAGTTAGTAATGAAGATTTCAGAGTTACTGTGATGCCTCAAATAAAGGTCTTGGTTGTATTTTGATTCAAAAAGATAAAGTTATTTCTTATGCATCACGACAATTGAAGAAACATGAGGTAAATTATCTAATATATGATTTAGAACTTGCAACAATCGTGTTTGCACTTAAAATTTGGAGATATTATTTATATGGCGTTAAGGTACAAATATTCATTGATCACAAGAGCTTAAAGTATATCTTCACACAGCCTCACCTTAATATGCGACAAATGCGATGACTTAAGTTCTTGGAGGATTATGACTGTGAGATTATTTATTACTCTGTGAAAGCTAATGTAGTTGTAGATGCCCTTAGCAGGAAAGAAAAATAGCCGATAGCTTATTGTTCTACTCTGGTTCGAGCAACTCGTGAACTTTGGCTGAGAGTACTTAGTGCACAAAGAGATGATCCTGAGTTGAGGAGGATTATAGATGAGATTCATAATGAGAGTTGACTTAGATATGAGATACGCGAGGATGATGATTCCTTACGGTTTGAGGAACGCGTATGTGTGCCTAAAGATGAATCACTTCGAAAAGAGATATTGGAGGCAGCACATTGTAATCGCTTCAGCATTCATTCGGGTAGCACAAAGATGTATAAGGACCTAAGTTAACAGTATTATTGGTCTGGAATGAAAAAGTATATTGATGAATTTGTAACTAGATGTATGACTTGTTAGAAGGTGAAGGCGGATCACCAACGACCAGCAGGAACCTTGAGACCATTACCTATTCCTAAAAGAAAATGGCAACATATTAACATGAACTTTATTATTGGACTTTCTCTCACCTCATAGAAGTACGATGCTATTTAGGTAATTGTCGATCGACTTACTAAGGTTGCACGATTTATACCTATTTCGAAAGAATATGTCGTTATCGAAATTAGCTATTGTGTATATCACTGAGATCATTAAGTTCTATGCTATGCTATAGACCATCATTTCAGATAGAGACTCTCGTTTTACCTCTCAAATTTGGTAGAGTTTACAAGATGCTTTACAAACAAGATTATAGTTTAGCATGATATTTCACCCACAGACCGATGGGCAAGCTGAACGTACAATTCAAACTCTAGAGGATATGCTTCGAGCATGTGTGTTGGACAGTAAGGACTAATGGGATAACCAATTACACTTGATTGAGTTTGCATATAATAATAGTTTTCAAGCGAGCATTGGGATGTCACCCTATAAAATGTTTTATGGGGAAAAGTGTAGGACTCCACTATGTTGGGATATTCCTAGTTTACGACTTACAATAGGTCCAGAAATACTTTGACAATCATCAGATAAGATGAACTTGGTTCGTTAACGCATTAAAGCAGCTCAAGACCGACAGAAGAGTTATGTAGATAAGAAACGTCGTAATCTAGAGTTTATAGTTGATGATTATGTATTCTTAAAAGTCTCTACAGCTCGAGGAGTGACTCGCTTCGGACAGAAGGGTAAATTAAGTCCTAGGTATGTTGGACCTTACCAAATCATGAAACGTGTTGGAGATGTTGCCTACCAATTGGACTTACCGTTGTCATTTATTAGAGTGCATAATATATTTCACATATCAATGTTGTGAAAGTATATTCCTGATCCCTCATATATCATTAAAGCCGAGCCGCTACACATACATGAAGAGGTGCCCATAACCATCTTGGATAGAAAAGAACAAGTCTTACGTCGTCGAGTTTTGAGGACAATAAACGTACACTGGAGTCATCATTTACCGAGCGAGGCTATTTGGGAGCTCGAGGATAAAATACGAGAGAAGTATCCATATCTATTCAAGTACTTTCTAAATTCTGATGACAAAATTTGGGGGTAGAATGTAACGCTTAAGCGTTACTGCATACCCTCGGGTGTTACTGCACAGGCTGTGCAGTAACGACCATTAGGATATGAAGGCCCTTTAAAAGGCCTTCATAGTGTCTTCTCCAACTCGAACCAGTCGGAAAATGTGAGGAGTCGGTCGGAATCCGGTGAGTTTACCAATTTTTCATATTTTTGTTTTTTCTGATTTTTGATGAAAAAACTTGTTGAAAATCATTGTTTTGGGCTTGGATTGAAGGTTTAAGGTAGAACTAAGTGTTTTGGTGAGGTAGGTAAGTCGATGGTGTCGATTTGGCCAGGAAACGGTTACGATTCGCCAGAAACCGACGAAATCGATGCCGAAAAAAAAAAAGAGAATCGGCTCTTTTGAGCATGTCCCTCGTGTCTGTGTCGTGACCGTGTCGGACACGGCGAGTCGTGTTTGAAATGTCATGAACCGACACTAATTCATGTCGTGTCCTCGTATCGCATGTTAAGAAATAGTTCTGTGTCAAAACAAGTTTCGTGTCGGGTTCTTTGTCGGAAATGGGTCAAGTTTGGGTCATGTCTTGAAATGGGTTTCTAGGTTAGAAACAAGACCCGTGTCAGTAGTTAAAGGTTCTCTGTTGACACAATGACACAAGCTACCTATTGTGTCACTCATTTGGATCAGATATGGAACTAGGTATCGATTTGGATCTCGGATAGTTTGAACGGATCCAGATTAGAGTTTGGGATTTGATTTGGATACATTTTATTTCGTTAGATTTATAGTTAAATAAATTTTAATATTTCAATTATTTGTAATTATTTAGAGAATAAAATTGGAGGATTTGATAGTGATAAGAGTGGCCCAGCAGCTTGGGGACTAGATCTTAGCGCTCCTTCGTGTAGGGGGTTATGCATTCTTTTACAGAACCATGCTAGAAGTGATTTTACTGTTTTAGATAG
The DNA here is from genome assembly GCA_036023115.1 of Brasenia schreberi. NCBI lineage: Eukaryota > Viridiplantae > Streptophyta > Magnoliopsida > Nymphaeales > Cabombaceae > Brasenia > Brasenia schreberi. Next base: position 33,020,350 of record JAYKKT010000090.1, on the reverse strand, counting down.
ATTTAAATGTACATGATTGATAAATGCTTTATTGATGTTTATGAAATGTTATTCGTAATTATGGGTTATTTGATATGCTTTTCAAATAGAACATGTTTATAAGACTATTTGATAAAGAGCATGTTTTGATATGCATGTGTTGTATGAACATGATATTTACATATTGTTTAAATGTTGTGTGGATATGAGTTTGATTTTGGATAATGGTGGATCTGAATATGATTTTTGAATGTGATGAACTGAATTTGGTTTTAGAAATGTAATGATGTGTGAATATACGAGTCGTGCTTGTGTGGTTTGTGTGGGGTCTCTAGAGACTTGCAGGTCCCTTGGGCGATCCGGCTTAGGGCGAATACAAGGTGTGTTCTCGGGCACTCTGTCATGCGAGTCGGCATAGTTACCGTCGTGGACGGGGTTACCGAGGTCACGTTAGAGAGGGTCGGACGACTCTCGTGGCCTTTGGGGCAAATACAGTATGGGCTGTAATTATCGAAACTAATGATGTGTGCGTGTGTGTGAGTATGTGCATATGAATTTGAGATCATGATTTCAAGGTAAATGTATTTTGCTATGAAATGATTGTGAAACTATACATGCTTTTAGTATGTTTTATGTTTAAATATGTTTAACCTCCCCACTAAGCTATGTATAGGAGCTCACCCTATTGTTTTACAACTCATCCTAAAACTAGCACTTTGAAGGCACATGGAGTAGAGTAGGAGTTTGATAGAGATGTATTTTTATTTTAAATGGTATGATAAGTGTTGAATGATTTAGAAAGTCTTTTATTCGATGTCATTGTTAGGTGGCCCCCACACCTTTTTAGACCTGTTGTTTAGAACTTCGATATGAATATTTATTTCAATTAGATATTTCTTGAGTTTGAATTAAATTAGTAGTGTATTTGGTTACTACCCGCCATCACGCTCGCGTGAGAAGCGGCCACGTGACATCGATTCGGGCCGGGTCGTAGTCACGACCGAGCGGGTGTGACAAAGTGCTATATATAGAAGAAACAAAAGATTATTAGATTAGTCTGGAAATACAATGCAAATACAGGCTCATCCATTGTCTCAAGTAAAAATTGGGAGGAAACAGATAGTGAGAGGTTCTCTTTTATGCATGAAAAGTGAGAAGTCTTATCGTTGGAAATGTATGAACTGTAAACATGCATGATGGAATCTTTACCTGAACTTGTCCTGGATCTTTTTGGTCAGTGTAATCAAATCCTGTTTCCGTTCTATATTTAGCAGTTGAAAATAGAATCTGCAGTTAGCCAAACTCAGAAAAAAGAAAGGGTTAAACAAGATATGCGAAAAACAGACTCAGTAGAGGAGATACAGGTGCATGCGCACGCACAACTAAGCCTTTTCCCATACTACAAGGGATCGGCTACATTCTTTATTTCCACAGAACCCTGCACGCACACATGCATAAGTTATCAAATTACAGTCCAGATGTACCTTGAATATTATGCATCATATTACGACAAAATTGATGAATCCCGTGAAAGATCACAGGAGCCCTTCATGTGCCATTTCTTAAACTAAAACCATCAAAAACTCCGTTGGATGTATCATCGAATCAAGCACAGGTCATCCAGTCAAATTTTTCGTTTCTGTTTTCAGCATTTACTATCAGACTAAAAGGTGATAATAGTACATCTTATCAAACAAATTAACCAAGTTTAATAATATTTCAGAATTTACAAAATTGCACGGCTTGCACACGCAGAGAGAGAGAGAGAGAGAGTTGTTGAGAGAGTTTTCTAATCCTTGTCGACATTCCTAATGGAGTTCCACGCCCAGAGATTCTCCGATAGATTGGACAAGGAGTTGGGGAGCGCGTTGGCTGGTGATATTTGAGCATGGTAAGGGTTGTAATGACATATATTGGGATAAGCATTAATATTGTCTTGGTATTGCTGTTGAATATCCACTGATCTGCGCATATCTTCATCCACCATGGTCACCATAGTAGAAGAAGAAGAAGAAGCGAATATACTTCCTAGCGTTGCAGGAATCAGAGGAAACGACACTGAATTGTTAATGTTAGGCCCCAATAGCTTCTGTTGTTGCAAAAGAGAAGGATGATCATCTAGATGGTGTTGTTGTTGATGCCTTGTCGCTGCTGCTGATCGGTTTGCCATTATTGGATCAACGTGAGAAATTAGACCACAAAAGATCTCATTTGCAGGCATGTTTCTTCTAGCAGCAATTGCAGACCGCGTACCGTTAGAATTGGTATTTGTAATTGAAGGAATCCCTCCTCTACTGGCAACAGAAATGGAAGCTCCATTTTCTCCTCCTGCAGCTTGATGCTTTCCCATGTTCACCTTGTTATTGTCTGACACAGTGCCTTCTTTGGAACTCCCTGGTGCAGACTTTTTGAAAGAGATTCTGGAAGATGACAAGGGAGTAAGTACATGATCCTCGCCTCCTGTTCTCTTGTACACTCGGCAAAGGCAGATTTCTGCCTGAAAACACCAGAAAAGAAACTCCCTTCAAGAAAAGAAGACACGCAAATTGAAATAAAGTACCAATAACTCTCTCTCTCTCTCTCTGCAGATTTAAATTCTCTCAACATTTTACCAGCAGACAAAGCACTTATCAGCCTTACAGTTTCTGCAGCATTGCTGCTATTGTGCTGAAATAAATTGGTAAGATTTAAATTTCTTGCCGTACTTTTTGCTGCTGTTGTGCATACTAGGTTGACCTTCTCTTTTGGTATTGAATATAAAAGTTCTCGATATCTACGCATATTCTCATAGACAGCAATGCTCTGAAACGCTTAGACTCATGCTAGTGCATGCAGAAAGAATCTTGAATACTTCCCACACTGTTATTATACCAAGTACGAATGACCCTTCCGTTTTCGCTAACATGAAAGTCTCACTTTTCTGCAGCTTTCGTAGCTAGGGCCAAGGATCTGGTATTGGAGAAACAGGTCGAATTCGGCAATCTCCACATGAGGAACTTGAAAGAGGTAGACGCATCGGTATATGGAGTACTAGGGAGCTAACTTTCATGGATAGTGTTTTTTACTGTATATTTTATGTTGAATCTTCTATGACGTGAAACCCTCGGTCTTTTTAAGGATATTATTTCCACACAGATAGCTCCGTACGACTTAAAGCATCTGCCAGTGAGAGAGACTAGCTAAGAGATCAAGTTCTAAAAGTTGGAAAATGGTTGTTGCAGTATAGGGGGAGTTGCACTAAACAAGAAGAGTAGATAGATAGCTAGTAGGAGAATTCTTGATTAATTTTGTTTAAATGCAGTTCGGACCTTCTGCAGCCTCTGGGTTTCATGGTGAGGGAGACGATACTCGTTCATGATCCAGCTGCTCCGAATTCCTTTCGGGGCCTTGCCTGAGTAGAAAACAAGGGTCTTCTTGAGGCCGATGGGCTTCAGATTATCATTCCGGATCATCCTGTCCGCTCCGGTCGCCTTCCAGTAGCCCGACGTCGTTACCCGGTTTGGTCGGTCTCCGTTTCTGTATTTCCGATCCCTCGGCACGTAGAAGAACCACTCCTTCTCCCCGATTGCAGCCAGCGCTGTTACGCACACACAGAGGAAAGTATTAGTACAAGACCTCTATGGTATTAATTCTCCTTCTGTTTCATCGTATTGCTGATAGAAGGAAATAAAACAGTTGGGACCACTAATGGAAGTCACGCATCAAAGGCATAGAATGAGGGTGCCCTCAAAATTGGGGTAGAAAAGAAAGATAAAGAGAGAAGCTACAACAAGAAAATCTCAGTCCGTAGATACAGTGACAGGTGGTGATTAAATCTCTTTCATTTTGAAGAACACAAAATTCCTTCCGATGTAAAAGAAATTTTCAGTAAAGAAGGCGATGCAAGACAATTCACCTTGAATTGTAATCCGAAAAGCTGGAAACAAAAAGCAAGAAAGGAGATGAGATGATTATGACAAATGGAAACCAAACCTGGAAGTTCCCATGGATCGTAGCGGTAGAGATCGACGAAGGTGATGAGCTCTACATTAAATCTCTTCCCTTCCACCTTTCTGCGCAGATAGAACTCAACGAGTTCTTCCTCTGTTGGGTGAAACCTAAAGCCAGGCATCACCATCTCCTGTTCATGGACTTCATCTTTGTCACAGTTCATTGCTGCAATCTATTCTAGGCTTTTTGAGTTTAAAAAGCCAAAAGATCCGATATCATACTCTGTAGATCTCGTCCGCTGCTTCTGCAAGTCTTCTCTTCATTTATATACAAGTTACAACACTTTGGCTCTGTGCAAGTGGGGACTGTTCCCCTTTGCTCTCTCTCTCTCTCTCTCTCTCTCTCTCTCTCTCTCTCTCTCTCTCTCTCTCTCTCTCTCTCTCTCTCTCTCTGTCTGTCTCGTTTTGACGAGAGTTAAAATTTCAAAGACGATAAGAAAAGGTAACGAAAAGAAGACAACGAACATAAACGATAAAAGAAAATTATGCATTGAGGGAAATACAATCTCTTGTATGTCAAATTGGTTTAGGGTGTGAGAAGGACGGCTTGCAGAAAAGACAGAGACCGGGGGGTAAACTCTTCGTAGTTGAAAGAAGGACCCCATGCATGCCAGGTCTCTTCTAACTTGTCGTAGATCGAACGAACCAGCATTTGCACCCTTTTATGTTTTCATTTTGCACCACTCCTCCCTCGTCGTAAACCAGACTCACCTACCTGTGACGTCTGTGAGTCAACAGAAACCCGTGACCACAAGCTTAAAGCTTATTTATGGATGGCCAACTTTATATATATAGAGAGAGGAAAATGATAAATATGCATCTCATCTATACTCAATAGTTAAGGTAATAGTTGAAATCTAAATTTAAAAAATGAAAAAGTAATGAATCTAATATATATATATATGAAGAAAGAGAGGAGAGATTTGGTCATGGAACGCGTGTCCTGTGCAAGGAAATTTGGACTGATGTTTCTCCATGTCAAATTTCATCTATATGATCTTTTCTCAAAGTTCTATAGTGTGGTCAATTAAAAGCTTGCGAAATCGAACAGGGGGCTATAGCGCTTGCACGTACACATAACACATCCTACAAGCTAATACCGGTTAGCAGCCACCTCCTATCTCTTTCTCTCTCTCTCTCTTTATATATATATGGGTATAATAGAAACACAAAATAACTGAGTGGTGTATGAGACGTCTGGTATTAATGGTTTTTGTTGGCTGCATTTAGTACTGAAATTGACGTTGGCGGTGGTGGGTTCCAAAATTTATATAGACCATGATGTCTACTGCTGCATGCTGCGGTATGAGCAGCAATTTCTCTCTCTCTCTCTCTCTCTCTCTCTCTCTCTCTCTCTCTCTCTCTAACGAGATTGTTCTCACTTTTATTGCCTCCCCAGTGCAACGTCATTGTGCTTCTCTTTGAAAACCAGCACCAGCTGATCAAAGACGAGTTATGTTTGACTCAAGTTTGTGGAATATAATTTCTGACTGCTCCTTTATCTCTCCTAGCTACGTAGCTATCTAGCTATTCACAAAATAATGGACCATCCATACATATGATAGATGAGGATAAAGATATACGACAAAGAGGTATGCAAAGTAAAATGCATGCCTGTATCGAGTTGCCTCTTTCAAGGAATGCACGACCTATAGCTAGCTCGGCTTTCTTCAAACCATGAGGCTGCTATTCTCGAACATCGAAATTATCATTCATCTTTGTCACAAGGACTCGTCTCGGTGTCATGAATTCACATTTTTCACGAATAAGACACGAAAAGAGCCTTCTATTAATGTTTTTATATATGATAAAACAACGAGTTATTTCTTACTTGAGCACATAAAACATTTTCTTAGTTGGAAAACTTTTGTTTTGTTTCGTTTCACAAGATAAAGACATAGTAGTTTGGCATGTATTGTGATTCGCCATGTCCTGTCATAAAGGAGAGGACACCAGAATCACATACATGGATGTACATGTCATGTCCTATCAGAAATATGGCCATATTATGAGGTCGTTCGTTGGACAAGCAACAGATCGAATCTGTGAATGAAGCGAACCTCTCATGGTTCGGCAAAGTTCAGCTCATCCTCTTGCTTCATTCCTGTTCGGTCTCTTAAACATTGAAAATTGAATATGAATGAATGTTCATCTTAATTGTTTCAACTCATTCGTAATACAAGGCAAGCATATATCTCTCATGTGTTTTCTCACTTTACTGCTTGATTTAACCATATATACATACGCAAGAAGCCAAACAAGACAGTCGACGATAACCTTAAGATGTTTAGGGTTCTCACACAAAGCAACTTGGTTCCTGAACCATTTGTGATGCTAACAACTTGATTGATTACGGATTGAAGATCATGAAAATAGATGCAGCTTTTATGGTTGTGCTTATATATAAGTTGAGCCTTAGAATATATGAATATCGTAACTCATAGTGTAAATATAAAGTGAAAGTCATGGAACTTGGAGGATTAAATGACAAAAAAAGACGCAGATAGTAAAGCAAAAGCTAAAGTTTGAAGGATTTGTGAAAAAAAGTTAAAATTAGATAATAATGAAAGAAACTTCTAAAATAACTAAGACTGGATAACTAAAATAAAGGATTACTCAAGTTAGACGTATAAAAAATGAGGGAGATGATATTAAAAAAACATTTTCATATGCTCTTAATAAATGTCCATGTAATTAAGTTAACCAATTTAGGAGCATGAACAAATCAAACTTTGTACCGGTGCATTCAGCGAAATTAAGTGAAAGAGACTTTTAAGCATATGAAACTTGAGTTTGTGGGATTAATATTCCTAAAAAAGTATGAAAGATATTGTGACATAGGAAGCATCCGAAATTACACCGTGTCTAGATGATTCTAGAGGAACACAGGAAGAGTATAGTGATGCAACATATATACGAAGAAAAAAGATATACAAATGAGTTATTGAATGAAGGTTAAGACAAATATTGATATATCTCACCTTGAACACAGAGCTTAAATGAACTCGAAATTCTCAATGAAAGGAAATCTACATAAATGAGAACACATGATTTCGAAAATCCTTGTTTGTCCTAAACCAGCTGAACCATTTAATTATTTCCTAAGACAACTAATATTACTAGCTTATTAGACCAACCACCACCTAGAACTGTTGGAACCGGTGCTAGAAATCTGCTCTATGCACGGTTATGCAGTGAATCGCCCATGCCCATGCGGCTCAAGGCAGGCTCAGCCATGAGTGGATCGGACCGGGTTCGTGTCCAGACCTTACTTGTTTAAACCATGGATCGCCATTGGTATCCTGGGACACATCCATTTCAGATTTTAGGGTGAGGTGCCTCACTCGAAATTTGAAAACTTTGTGGATATATTTCTTCATGTATAGGAAAATAAAGTTCTTTGTGGACTTAAAATACAAATACACCTCCCAAAAAAATTCGTGAGTCCGCCACTCAAGGGGTGCATTTCACGCTCCCGTTGTATCTCACCAAAAAAAAAGCTTCTCTACTCCCCTTTGAGCTTGATCTTGTAGCGGAGTAGAATTTAAACACTGAAAGATTCATTCTATGTTGCTTCCAAAGAAAACATTTGCTTCTAAGCAATGAAATTTAGAAGCGAATTAGAGAAAACTAAATTCTCACTACGAAACCACCACATCGAACTTTCAGGGCTCTGGTATACCATCGTAATATTTCCTTTCTAATTTAATCTCGTAGATGATTCTGTTCACCTATTAACAAAATATCTGATGCGATCTAAATAACTGACATTTCCATCAAGTTTGAGCGGTTCAATTTTTGGGGATGTTGCGATTTCAAGGAAAAATGGGAATTGCTTAAGCTGCTATTTTACAGCTTCAGGATTAAAATTGAGAAGACTTTTAATTTCTTGTCCCAACCAGTTAAATAAACCTTTGACCAATAATGCGATGGCTTGCAGATTTAACAAAAGATAAGATAATGAAGTGAGCGATCTTTTCTGAATCTAACATATGGAGCTCTATCGGCAAGATCTTCTCCATATTCGTTAGGCATGCCTTTAACCAAATCTAGTGCGTCATTGGCGGCCGCGGACCCAAAGAATCAGCATGCTTTTATGAAGTCTTTTTGTTGTATTAGGCAGCCAGATTGCTGCACCAGCTACTGGTTGTCTTGATAAATCCATTCTTCTGCTATTACTTCCCTTGTATACCTCTTCTATGGTGTCACAGTTAGCTATACATACATAAGATGGCTCCTCTAAGAATTGATTGCAGCAAGTCGAGCGAAAGCGAAAGCGAAAGTCAGCAATACAAGGATTAGCTGGTCCCTGCTTCGATTCATATAGAAGGAAGCGGTCCCGAAAGCAAGAATGGGCACCATCAAAGAGTCATGTTGCACCAGTGTCGCCGAAACGAAGCAAGCAGCTTGTGGTTTGAATTGGTTCATCTCACCTTGAGTTTTTCTGTATTTGGTAATGTTACATTACCAGCGCAAGTGGTCTTAGTCTGGCTTGTATTCTCCTACAGAACTTCATACTTAACAACTTGAATTGATCTCTTTCTGATCATTTAAGTAGAAGATTTTATAAGCTTGCACTTATGTTCGTATTAGATGAGTAAGGAGCCTAAGCTTTATGTGATTCATCCCGTAGGTTTATCAGTCTTTTGAGCAGTTCTTTATATATTAAAAGATTAATACGTATATGTATGTGTTTTATTAGTGTATGCCTCTATGGATTCTTATGTACGTATATGCAGCAAAATGTGTCACCTAATCATCTTCTCTTCGTTCTAGGAAGTCAAGGTGCATCACGTTCTGCATTAAACATGCCCTCAAATATTTGTAACTCGATGCATTTAATTGCAGGATTGATGTCATTTGTTGCGCGATAGAGTAGGGTTATCCCCGCTAGAATGAGATGCACCATGATGCTGAAAAAGATTGGTCACAACCAGAGGTCATACTGAGGATCACGATCAATTACATGGACGGGATACTCTTTTTCAGTAACTGTATCAGGGAGGACTTGAAGGGATCATGCTCGTAAGTTCAATTCTTCATTTCATGTTAGAAACCATCCAATGTCAGCTGAGAACCATGTTAGTTAGAAACTATCGGATATGGAAGCAGAAAACTTTCTTATATTATCAAGTTGATCTTATTGTCATTATCAATGATGATTAATTCTATATTAATTATGAACTAATTTTTGTCTTTGAACCTCATATGCTCATAGTTTGATAAAGTGAATAGATGAAATTACGGAAAAGAACAGATGGATATTAAGTCGATCTTTCCCGGCCAGGGAGTATCTAGGCTTATGATGACCAATCGAACTATATCATTGTGCCCTTCTCCCTTTTCTCATCCTTAACTGTCCGCTCTTCTCATACTTGTGATGACCAATCGAACTATATCATTATATATATATGACATTAAGAGACGCCATGACGCGAAACGAGATATAATTCCCGTACTTGTGTTGAGGCCACATATGAGAGAGAGAGAGAGAGCATAACATAAATGCCGAGAAAGATAAGTTTATAGAAGGTAGACACATGAGAGGAAGAGGAGAATGATGCAAATGAAAGGAACGGCAGCGAAGAATGTCATTGATCCACTCAGTCAGTCTGTCAGCACTCACATGCTGGCAAGTGTCTCTAAATTGTTCAAAGCTAAAAGGCGTTTTCCATGGAGTTCTTGAAGCCAGCCGGTCGGTCGATGCATGAATGAATGAAAGTGGGGCAGACCTCGATTTAAAAGGCACCGCACCATTATCATGGTTGTCCGCATGCAGCAGTAACAGTAAGAGGAAAATGTTATACTTCGATTTTTCACTCTCATTTATGTGTGGGGCAGCATGGTTGACCAAGTGAGGTACACGCGTGACTTTATTTATTGATACTGACAGTGCTGGTTTTAAAGGCGCTAGTGACCCCTGCACAAGACACCGCCCATGACGGCACCACCGTTGGAGTGGAGACGAAACGTGAGACGTGCCTCCTTGGCACAAGCCCCATCCCACAAAAACTGATCTTTGGATTTTAGTATTTCGCAGAAAATTATATCCAAACCTTCTGGCTCAATCCCCAAACCAGCCACTGTTGTGCATATTTCAGAAGTCACCCTTCTGACCTAATTTAGTTTTTGATATTTTAGCATTGAGCTGAATATGAACAGTGTATCTGGAATGTGAAGCTGCCCAGAAAGATGTGTTGTTTATGGATCTTAATTCGTCTCAGCCGAGACTCGTAAACCTTCTCTGTTTTGGTGGTTTTTCAAGAGCAGGCAGTGGCGGATGTAGAAAATTTAGAGTTAGGGAGCCAAAATATAGGTTCACCATGGCTTCATTATACGGGAAACTGATATACGTAAAAAACCGACTAATTACTAAGAATTCATTATAGTATAGTTATTGTTATATGCATCAACTTCTTAAGAGTAAAAAATAATATCCTAATACAAATATAACTACCAATAATTCTTTAGTTGATAACCAAACTATCAAAACATTTAACAAACATCACTAAGATTTTATAAATACCACAACAATGAAATACAAAAATGATACCAAATAACTATTAACAATGAGCCTTTGTTATTTGACAATCACATAGTTAAACACCTCTAATATTACATATTTAAGTAATTGAAGTTATCAAATGCATGTACCTATTAAATTAATAATAAACACAACTTTCAAAATCTGGTTTACTAAGATAAAATAGTGAAGAAGTTTGAGTAACAAATAATAAAATAGTGAATAAGTTTGAGTAACGAACGATAAGCTCTCCATTTGGTTTACTGTATTTAGTGTATGTTGTAACTTGGAGACTTAAGGTACTAATTTACCCAAATAAGCAAACACAAATAACTTTAACGAGAGCCTAGAAATTAAAGTCCATAGAATATAGAATCCATCGAATACGGGACATTAAAAAAAGATAGAGAGACCTTGAGAATCAACCTTACTTGTCACACACGCTCGGGTTGCGACCACGACCTGGCCCGAGCCAATGCCATGTGGCCGCTTCTCGCGTGGGCGTAATGGTGAGTAATAGTCAAATACAATACTAACTTAATTCAACTCAATAAAATATCTAAGTGAAATCAATATTCATTTCAAATTTCTAACAATACGCCAAAATAGTGCGGGGCCTACTTGACAATAACCCCGAATAATAAATTTTCTAAATTATTTAATACTCATCGTACCATTTAAAATAGAAAGACACCTCTATCCAACTCCTACTCTGCTCCGTGTGCCTTGGAAGTGCTAGATTCAGGCGAACGGTAAAATAATAGGGTGACCTCCTATATATAGCTCAATAGGAAAATTAAACATCTTTAAATAAAAATCATACTAAAAGCATGCATAATTTCACAATCATTTTATAACAAATCACAGTTTCATCTTTAAATCATGATCTTAGATTCATACTCACACATTTAGACATACACATACACACATCATACAATAATTACAACTCATACTATATCTGCCTCAAAGGCCACGGGAGTCGTCCGACTCTCCCTAACGTGACCTCGATAACCCCACCCATGACGGTAACCACGTCGACTCTCACGGCATAGTGCCCGAAAACACACCCTATATTCACCTCAAGCCAGATCGCTCGAGGGATCTGCAAGTCTCTAGAGACCCCACACAACCCACACAAGTACGACTCATATATTTATGCATCATTACATTTCTAAAACTAATTATAGTTCATCACATTCACAAATCATATCCAAATCCACATCCATACAACATTTAAATACCATGTTCATATAACACATGCATATCAAAACATGCCCTTTAAAGCATATCAAATAAACCATAATTGTGAATATCATTTCATAAATATTAATAAAATATTTATTAATCATGCATATTTAAATCCATCTAAAACAAGAAAAATCACTTTTAGCATGGTTCTGCAAAAGAATGTATAATCCCTTACCTAAAGGAGCACTAAGATCCAATCCTCAAACCGTTAATCACTCTTATCACCTTCAAATCCTCCAATTTTAACCTCTAAACAATTATAAATAATTAAAATATTAAAATTTATTTAACTACGAATCTAACGCAACAAACCGTATCAAAATCGGATCTAAAATTACTCTAAAATCACCCAAAACCAATCTGAATCTGTTTAAGCTATCTCGGATCCGAACTGATACCTTGATCTATATTCAATCCAAACTGAGTGACATAGTAGGTAGTCTGTATCACTATGTCGACATAACCTGCAACTACTGACACGAGTCCTCTTTCTGGCCCAAAACCCATTTCAAGACCCGACCTAAACTTGACCCATTTCCGACACAAAACATATTTCTAACCTATTTTGACACAAAACTGTTTCTTAACACATGACACGAGGACATGACACAAATCTGTGTCGATTCAAGATAATTTGGTTACGATACATCGTGTCAGACACAACACAATACGAAAATAGGGACATGCCCAAAAGGGGCCAGTTCTCTTGGTTTTTCGACATCAATTTCACCAATTTTCGGCGATGACTAACGTTGGCGATGGTTCCCAACCGACTGCTTGCCCCTCCTCTTTCAATCCAACCCACTACTGGTCACCAGCAACGATATTTTCGCTAGAAAATCCATGAAAAATAGTAACTTTGATTTGAGAAAAATTTCATAAATCTACACTTGTTTTGAACCGATTTTCGCGCATTAAGGCTTGTTTTCATGAATCAAACAAAAGCCCTTTAATCTAACTCTATTTTAACAAGTAAAAATAAAAAAAATACAAAAGCAAAACGATACCGAATTTCGATCGACTCTTTGACATTTTTCGGCTTGTGTGACTTTTCCCGAGGCTGCTCCACAACAGACCGTTCGCCTGCCCTCTTATAGAGCTTGACCAGGATGATAACCAACTTCAACATAGCTGTTACCATCCTTGGTCAACCAAGAACAGTATGCGTTGCATTTTTGCAACACCCAAATCGGGCGTTGTTGTAACCTATGGAATCGAGTAGGTCTGGATCTCACTGGATCTAGACCTAGATCGTCCATAACATTACATTACTAGTGGTTGATCGAGAGAGAGGGGGGCTTAGCACTGCCCATTGAAAGAGAAGGAGTCAGCATAGACTGACGGTGATGATGGTTGCTCTAGAGAGAGAGCACCGCCGATATGGTATGACGCCACCACCACTACTAGAGAGAGGGAGTCGGCCACGCCGCTAGAGAAGGAAAGAGAGAGAGGGGAGAATTAGGGTTAGCATTCACGGTCGGATAATGGGTTGGTTTGGATCAAATATGAAAATCTGATCCAAACCCAACATTATTAACGCGAAAAGGTTTCAAATTATCATATTTATGGGAGAATGGTTATAACTGTGGTATTTTCATATAACCACCTTTTCTTTTTGAAAATCTTTGAGGAAACGATTTTCATTTTTTCAAAAAAATATCAAGCACTAGTCCTAATTTTCAAAATTTCTGAGGAGGCCGTCCCCTGGTTGACAGCAGATTATTTACAGATAAAAAAGTACATCTTCCTTTAAGCAATACAGAAACACTAGTTCCAAGACGTTCGAAGAAGATTGAACTGGGCTCTTTATTTCCCAACTCGCTTGTCATGAAATAACATACAACAAATGAGATGTTAATTAAGCATAAATTGTTCCTAAACATAACGAGCCATATTGTATAGGAACTGGTTGAACATGGTCAACCTTGTGTTGGGTTTTCCATATTAGTCATCATCATGTGTGGGAAGTCGTTAACGGCCAGTAAATGGGCATAAACCAAGACAACCAACCTATCTCAAGAAGTACTAACAGATATTCTCATTGGCCTGAAACAATACAGTGCTTCGGAGGAGCAACTCGATGCCAGGAAAGTATTTCAACGTGAAAAATCTTTAAGAATAATGGTGCATCTTATTCCCATTATCAATGAGAACAAGGAATACTCTATGAAAGATTAATAAAAACCAACTTAATGCAAGTAAAATTCTATGAAGACAGTCAGTAAAAATTATTTTTTGCAGCTTTTTTAGGAACGTTATTGTAGGTTAATATTTTAATTGAGTTAGTTGTCAATAACTAGCAGTAAGTGCTCATTTTATTAGCTGATTGTCAGGAATTAGGTATTAATAGGTCAGTATTTATTGGAAATCGTTATGTATTTAAAGGAAGGATCTAATGTGCATATGATAAGTTTGCAGTGCGCACTTTCTGTCTCCATAGCAGTCCTCTTAAAAATTGTATTTACGGCTTTCAACATTTTATTGGTGCAGATATAAATATTTCCTAAAGTATTATAGCCAGGTTAGTAAACCATCGCAAAATCACCTTGTTGGAGTCGAGCTCTCAAAACCCATGCTTGATCTCAAATTTTTATCAATTATGATATATGAATTACAAAGATGAAAATTTTGTTCATATGCTAAGAACTTTATGATATAATGGATAATGACTATATTGAAGACAAACAAACAGCTAAAACTCTAAAGAGTGTCGAAAGAATGGTGTTAATGGATGGTTTCTCATCCAGCAAGCCATAGATGGGTCCATCTTTCCTCGTATTGCCATTCTGACAAAATGGAAAGAAGCTTAGGATACATTATGCACAGGGTACAAGGTAGGAGAAAAGTGGTAACTATGAAACTTAAACTCCTTCGTAGAAATTTGAGTTCTTTAACTTGTTTTTCTAACACTGCAGATATTGTCAATCAAATTAGAAATTTTGATTATGATTTAAGTAACAGAATTGCTTGAGAAAGTTCTTGTATCTGCCTAAGAAATATGAACATATTATGGCTTAAATAAATGAGTCAAAAGACTTAAATTTGTGAAGTGTGTGTTCTTTATTTTCCTAAAGATAGAACAAAAATATATGATAATATTTATGTTAAGAATGCTTCTCATCGTAAGGTTCAACCGTTTAGTGATGGAAAAGTACTAGTGCAACAAAATGGAGGAACTCTGACAAAGGGCACAATGGTGATGAAACAGTTCGCGTAGCACAAGAAGACGGTATTACGTAGCTACATTCTCTTAGTTTAAATTGCATCCGTGATGTCTTATGTGTTAGACTTGAATCCCAATTTGTTAAGTGTGAAACAATTTATGGTGGAGGCGTACTCACTTGTTTTTGAGGAATCGATCGACTTGTTGCATATTGAAGGATCAATCTTAAAACACTTGTTACCTAATGTACCTATTACGAAATATTTTTTCTTATTATCTGATTGCCAATGAATAATATGCTTTGAGGCTCAGATCACTTTATGGGTTGGTTATGGCGTCATGGACATAAGCATTTGAATTATAAAAGTTTGGCATTTATGTATTAGCAAAATCTTCGAAACGATTTGCCAATTATTAAAGATGATGTATGTGAAAGTTAAAGCAAAAAGGGTATCAAAACTCATGTTGATGTGGGCCAATGAACAATAGGCATTTCCTAGATTTCTTGAAAAATATAGCAAAACTAAGAGGATGTACTTAATTATTAAGAAAAATCAAAAGAATTCTTCATTTTCAAGAAGTTCAAAGTCCATGGTAGAAAAAAAAGTGAGCAGTCCATGATATTAAGGAAAAATAATGGTAAAGAACTTAACAAACTTGTGAAGTGTATTGTTTTCAAGGGCAACTAACGACAATGAAGTAGCATAGAGGAAGAAGGAAAAGCTTATGGAATACCATGTTGGAGGCCAAAATCTTCCAAAAATTTTGTGGGCTGAAGCGATACATATCACCGCTTAATTTCTTAATAGAAAGAACCATAATCTTGTAGAACAAGTTAACGTTTTAAACATGAATTCTGGGGCTATCTCTTTATAAATTAAATTCTAAAAGAACTTTTAATGGCTTTGTCATCTTAAGATGCCGAATATATGGTTATTAGTGATTACTGAGGGGCTTATGAAGCGGTTTGGATACAAAGAATCTTGCATGATATGAAATAAAATCAGTTGGGGATGCAACTATCTATTATGATAATAAATCAACAATCGCAATGTCAAAATTTTATTCATCACAATAAACCAAGACATTTAAAGACCCATCATCACCTCATAAGAGAGCTTCTTGAAGACGAGAAGATCAAGATTAGAAATGATTTCTGCAACCTTTTTGACATTAATGGAGTTAGTTATCAATAAATAGCAGTAACTGGTCACCATTGGCTGATAGTAGTAAAGTAAGCAGGTATTAATGGTTCAGTGTTTTGTTGGAAATGAGAATCTCATGTAAATATGATAAGCTTTCAGTACACACTTTCCAACTCCAGAATAGTCCTACTGGAAATCTCATTTTTCCTTTGCAAGCGGAGTAGTGATGGCCAACTGCCCCGCCGCCGCTGCCCTTATAGCGGCAGCGGGTGGTGGTGGTCGGTAGTAAAAGGGATTTCAGAGAATGGTAATAAGCTTTTCCTACCACAAGCAGCTCACAGCTGAAAAAGGGAAACCTACTTGGGATGGTTGCAACCATTGCGGAAAAAAGCAACCACCCAAAATAACCCGTCAAGATAAATCTCGATCAGACAATTTATGGTCCAAATAGACAACCAACCATCGAAGCAAATGCGTTTATAAAAAAACTCAGTTCGACTGCTGTTGCCATCAAAATAAACCAAAACAAAATCATATCTCTGTGATTCCCAACTGTAAAAGAATTATTGACTGATGAAACAAGTACTTAATTATTTCGACGGTCATACAAAAAATGATTGCAACTATCAAAACAAAGATGAGCCAAGTCTGCAGCTTTTTATAGCTTAAACCTAGAGACCTAGAGAAATGCTTAATGACATCTGCAAAATTCAAATTATGGCAGATTAACTATCCTGACACTAGCTTTTTTCCTAATCCATATTGCTTTTTAGGTATTACCAACATTCCAATCCCATTTTATTTTGTTTGGTCTAGATTCTCCTGCTCATTTATTGCCTAGTTTTTACTATTTTATTCAGGGATAACCAATCCTACTTCTCTGATCCTTAAGGGCTAAGGCACATCTGCCGCAGAAGCTTGGTATTGTGAAGAGGTCTTGGAGCAAATTATTATTGCTTCACTTATTAAAGAGGAACGTACTTTGATCACCTTCTACATTTCCGCTATCTCATGATTTATGCTCCTTCAGATTTGCAGACCTTAGCTTTCTGCTATTAAATTCTATAAGCCAATTACTAGTAGCCTGTGCAGATTTGACACAACAGCAAGTTTAGCCAATTACTAGTGACTGATTTTTAAAGAAGAAGACCGATGTTGGATACCCTTAATCAACTACGACGTCATTGTAGGACGACGTTGTCCCATTAACTGAATTTATCCCGGTTTTGCGCAGGAGCTCCAGGACGCAGACAGCCTTTAGAGTCTTCTTACATGAAAACTCTTTAACTTTTTCATACTACAGTTCGCTGCATATTGAGGCATTCCCAGGTCCATCTAGAATTCTCATCCCCCCTGGTTCCATTGAGTCGAAAGATAAAGAAATTGTGCACAAGAAGAGGGGGGCAATGCCTTGGGTTGCAGGAAATCTCAAGGGAATTATAGTCTTTCTCAAAATGCTCTTGAATGTGGAGATATTCGGGGACATACAAGATACAACTGCAAATGATTATCTGAAATATTCACAGCAGCTCAATGTTTCTGCTAGTTCGGAGGAGCTTAATCAACTACTGCTGCGTGATGCACGATGTCGACCTCTATTCTTTGTTGTCACGGGTTTCTAGGATCGGGTGTTTGACTCTGGGACAGGGGGGTACATATTCTAAAGAATCTGACAGTTCATCTAAATTTGTAGTTATGGAAACACATGGGTGTGTATTAATTCTTATTAGGCATTAATCTAGCTGTGTGCTTATAAAAAATCATTACGTTCAACACAAATTTCCATGGTAAACTAATGTGGTGGCTCGACCCAACTTAGCAGCTAGTCGTCGTTTTGCTTTTTATATAGAAAGTGATCGGGTAATATTTAACTTTGGAAAAGTTTTCGTATGTCCAAACTAGCTGAAAGATTTTGCAAATATGAAAATTAAAGGTAGACATGGTCGGTTTGGAACCAGCTCAGTAGTTTCAATCAGAACTGAACCGAGCCAGGAACTGAATGAATCTAGAATTAGGAAACTGGGCCCAAAACTGTGAATCACCTGGTTCGATTCTGGTTCTACCTCTTATGGAAACGGATCCCACCTGCAACCATAACCTGTGGTTTGGAACTGCTGGTTTAAAAATTTTCTTCTTTAATTAAAATCTTTTTGTCTACGTGGTTCTAGACTTAAACCGGAACCACTCCAGAACTGTAATCTTGGTTCGTTCAGTTGTGATTCCATGTTCCGGTTTACCTAGAACCAGTCACGTCTACGCAAAGGAATCACTGTATAAACCGAAGATTAGCATACAAGGTTGATATGGACCTTATATATATAGATAGAGAGAACCGAACCAGGCATATGCTATCTAAATAATTCAGTTATTCTACCATCATTGATTGAAATTTAAATTCAAAAAGTAGAAGCATATTTTTTTAGGATGTTTATTTATATCCACACATTTTTCTTTTAAATTTGAATTTCAAATTGAAAATTATTTGAATAGCTAAAACCTAAGTATGGTAACATATATCATGTTCTTATATATATATATATATAGAGAGAGAGAGAGAAAATTGAGAGTTGCTAGAGATCTTGATATGCCATATTCTAATAGATGATTTACATTGTTGTCATAAAGATATATATGTCATTTAATGCTCATGAGTACATTAAATATCGTGCAAAATGAGTAGATTTCACCGTCCAATTGATCGCACACATGATAGTAATGAATAGAAGGTTGTCTCCGCTTTCTCTCTCTTTATATATATATATATAGCCACTGTAAAAAAAACTTAGTGCAAACCGGATGACACAGGAATGTCAATCTATAAGGCTGCCTGAAATCTCCTTTAGAACATTTTGCCATTCATCGATAAAGTAGACGAGGCAGATCTTAATACTCATCTTATGAACGTGGCTGGGCCGCACGGATTTGGGGTTAAACATCAATCCATAGAAATTTGTAAGTGACGACTGGAACACAAGGAGAACTTGGTATGGTGTTCGCCGTGCGTTTCCAAATTAAGCATCTGCTTTGAGAGGGTCAGACCAACGCTTTCAATGTGAATTTTGGAACTTTAAAGATTTATACCAGCTCGTCCGTTAAATTTTCAAATTTTGCAGGGAGCTAAAAATATGTTCGATTTTTACATCATAATCTCACAGTGACGCGTGAATTAATTCATGTATATGTTGCACAATATACTCTTAGCTACCCTTGTCGAGTTCTTGACCAAGCGCAACAAAAGATCAACCATTTTTGCATGTGCAACGAAGCCAACATGCATGCAGCAAAAACTGATTAGCAAGCGCGGTTGTTTAATAGAGAATTGCCGACTCCACCACAAAGCACAGAAACTAGTGGCAATCCACTCATCTTGCGTGAGGTTTTGTATTGAGCTTTGATTGTCTTCGGTATGCATTTTATATTTTTAAATGTAAGTTATCGTTGTGTTAAATTTCAATTTTGATATATTTGCGAGTGTGGAGGAACTTTATATTGCTAAAGGTTTGATTACTTCAGAAATATCTATATAATAAAGAATCCAGCATAATTAGTCAAATATTTCCAAGGAATGAAGTGTAAAGACATTAATTTGGTCTGTGGCTGGGTATGTGGGGGATGAACCTCTGCAGACAAGGTCCATTTCGCATGGTCTGCAGAACCGCCCAAGATTAAATGCTCTCTCTCTCTCTCTCTCTCTCTCTCTCTCTCTCTCTCTCTCTCTCTCTCTCTCTCTCTCTCTCTCTCTCTCTCTCTCTCTCAGCATACACAATCAAAAGCAAAGCGAACAGTTGTGATGTTTCCTATTGGAGTCCCCAGCTGCGCAGACTTATTTTTAATAAAATTTCCATGATTTTATTTTAGCCAGGTCTTTTGGCAACATACCAGTGGGTTCCATCATGGGTGCACTCCCGATCTTCACACGTACCAGTGGATTCCATCATGTATTCATATATGTAGAGCCACCATCAATACAAACTAGTTTATGGAAGACAACTTCATGACCTGGATGGAGAATACGTAGATGTCAATCATGTGAAATCATCTCCATTCAGTACGTTGCATGGGTGCACCGCCTGTCTCTGCATGCTCGTGTACTTCATAATTGCAGCAAACACAGCACATCACACCCCGCCGCCACCACCGCCACATATAAATTGACGGCCACCTACTATGGAAATTCATTTTTAACTTATCTCAATAAGGTCAGGAGTGCGTGTTCAGGGATTATAACGTCTAACACAACGGTTTCTGATCCCAGCCATCTTTTCTTCCGGAAGATCATTCCGACAATCGGCTGAATCTATGGAATGGGATCGACTGAAAACAGAAAATGTCCACATTAGAAAAAGGTAATAAACCAGGCAAGAGTCGGCCCGTAGTATCGCTTTCTTATTGATTCAATGTGAATAGGTCGATTGAGTGTAATTCAATTTGATTCTGACAGCTTTCATTTTGGATTAGGACACTTGAAAATTCCATTCACCTTTACAGGTAAGTGGGTGAGCGTTCCCCAGATTGAGAGCTATTGCTTAGAATAAGTTGATATCATCGAGTTCTCACTCGAAGATCAGTTAACTGATGAATGGAGAATAAGTTGATATCATCGAGTTCTGACTCGAAGATCAGTAACTGATGAATGGCAATGCATTGTGGTTGCGTTCCAAAAAAGATTTCATATAATCCTATTAAAATGGCTTGAAAACTATTCGACCCCATAAAGGAGGATGACATTTGTTTGTAGCCGTCTGATGAACCAGTGCTTTGTCCTTATCATCTAATTTGAATTAATTTTCTCTTTTCAATTTGCTATCATGGGATGATCGATATGTAATATTATATGCAAATTTGCCACGACATTGCTATATGGTCGAATTTTATTTTTATGAGATACAGAAGAAAAGAGAAAACATATTGGGTTTTTAGAATAAGTTAATATTGGGTTACATCAAGGATCAACTTTAAGTCCATACTTATTTATAATGGTGATGGATGAGTTAACAAAACATATTCAAGATGAAGTACCTTGGTGTATATTATTTGTAGATGACATTGTATTAGTGGAGGAGTCTAAGGAAAAAGTTAATAGAAAATTGGAACTATGGAGAGAAACATTAGAAAGCAAAGGCCTCCGACTTAGTAGAACAAAAACATAATATATGAAATGTAAGTTTGATCATTTGGTTACCTTAGAGGACATAGAAATTAAAATTGGCACACATTGCATCCCCCAAAAGGAAAGTTTTAAATACCTAGGGTCAATTTTTCAGAGTGATGGAAGAATTGATGGAGATGTTACGTATAGAATTAATGCTGGTTGGTTAAAATGGAGAGGAGCATAAGGTATTCTTTGTGATAAGAAGATACCATTAAAGTTAAAAAGTAAATATTGTAGAGCAGCAATCAGGCCTGCTATGTTTTATGGTTTTGAGGGTTGGGCAGTTAATCATCAACATGTACAAAAGATGTCTGTGACAGAAATGAAGATGTTGAGATGGATGAGTGGTCATATAAGAAAAGACCATATACATAATGAGGTTATTAGAAACAAATTAAGAGTGGCACCAATAGAGGATAGAATGAGAGAATATCGTTTAAGATGGTTTGGACATGTAAAAAGAATATCAAAAGAAGAACTTATAAGAAGGTATTAAAAACTAAATTTAAAAAGTATTAAAAGAGGTAGAGAACGACCACAAAAGTGTTGGAAACGATAGGGATATGTTGAAACAAAGAATCCATGTAACCGACCCCGTCTAGTATGGGAAAAGGCTTAGTTGTTGTACACAAGAAAGAATAATGGCTGACTGGATGATTAAGCAAATGTTCCAAAGCGATTCCCCTATCAACCTATCAGCCCTGTCACATCTATTTCTACCTTCTCGAAAAGGATGTGATGGGGATATCACTTTTCCACAAATCTTGAAACCGGAGCCATATGCCCTTTGACCCTCTCACTTGACCCATCTTTCTTGAAGGACAGATATGGATGGATCTCTTTCAGTGAAAAGTTATATTAGTTAACTATTGGTGTTTTAACTATTCCACTTCTTTGTGAAAATTAAACATTTACTAAAGGACAATTTCAATATATTGAAAAATCAATTTTGGCCCATAACATCATAAACCACATAATCATCTCCGTTTGAAAGCTTCATTTGCAATAGTAACTTGTATATTTCCGTCCAAGAAAAAAAGAACTTGTATATTTGTATTGTATATATATAAATTAAATTTTCAAAAGGTACTGACATAACCTGAAGACTAAATTATATATTCAAAATTAACACTCTCAGACCTGAATACTAAACTATAATATATTCAAAAGGACAGCTTGACAACCAGCTCATCTTCCCCTGCAAGGTTAGATTGCGAATCACATAATACAACGACAAAGATTGAATGCATTCTCAAATGAGACTCCGTACACCGACTAATAGATAAAAATGAAATTGGATAGTTCATTCAAGCAGACAACCAAAGCAATATTGTTGATTAACATCGGATTAAGCCATCATGGCTTCATATGAATTGCACAAGAAGAATCTTACATGGATACTGGCCTATGCAGCCACTAATTATAAGTTCATGTTTTCTAATACATTTTCATGCCTAAATTGATTTGCTAGTCCCAACCATTTCCGCAAAATGGTGATCATGAAGTTGAGTCTTCCATATGCCATTTAGCCTACAATTACTCCATCCATCGGTATACTTGATTCCGCTTCTGCATTTACCTGAACGAACTGTAAGCAATATAGACATTGAATCACTTGCTGGTATTGATCCCAGGATTGCTATTAAATAGAGGTAACTTTTTGAGAAACTGAACCTTGTTCATCTCTGTTTCTCAGTCAGCTGTCTCTTAAGATCCTTCAAAGCATCAACAACTAGAGGATCTAGATTGTGCTTCAAAAGCTTCCCTTGTATTGAATTTGAGCTGACAAATTCAAAAAGTAAAGCGACAGAAATGCTTTGCAGCGAAATTACTAAAAGTGCTAAACCTTAGATATCTACCTGAAAAATGCAGAGAGTTCGGAGGATGAAATTCATCAACCAACAATAAATAAGAATTGAGTTCGAGATGAAGATTTCACATGCTTAAAGGCACTAAGAAGAAAAAAACTAACAAATAGTATACTGTTGAATGCTGCAGGACATCCCACTTTCAACATGAAAAATGAAGGTAAAATCACCATATCTTGGCAAGTTTGTCCATTGAGTTTCAGTATGAAAACTGATCAATAACTTTAATAAGTGGACTAATATATATATATATATATATATATATATATATATATATATATATATATATATATATATATATATATATATATATATATATATATATATATATATATATAACAGCATGTGAATTGAACTTCAATATAGTTCACAATCGAATAATTCATGGTTGGAAAAGATAAATTGAATATATTTCATGACCGTGTAGCTCAAACTCCAATATTTATTTCACAGGATGAAAGACAGGAGCGAGAAAGAGGATCAACGTGGATGAGACAATGCACAATTCCACTTTGACACAAATTGTGAGATTGTGACTGTTTGCAAATTCTCACCATTCCTATATGAAGTTGCTTGGTAGTGGATTTTTAAGACAAATTACCCATGCACAGTTAACTGAGGAGTTAAGGAGTGGCCAGAAGTAGCTCATTCTACACTGAAGCAGATGCATTGTATAGGATGTTTCTCCAACTGATCCAGCACAAAATTATGTTTATATGGCAAGACTGCATCACATTCGCTGGAGAAAGACTACATTACATTTACTAAAAATAATCAGGCGTTAATTTCCTTACAAACCTGCTTTCACTAAGAATCTGCTCAAATTCCTTCTGTGAAGCCTTTATCTACAAACAGGGTCAAACAGTAAAGCATAGACTAATGAGACATGGAAGAAACAAACCAGTAAATTTGTACTAAAACATCAAATAAGTAAAACAGGAAGGACTAATTGGTTGATTGTCCGTTATGCCAGCAAATAACTTTATTACTATCTGTGCATATGATCACTAAAGGTTCTCTTCCTAACATATAACCACTTCAAATAACTTTGACAGAAAAAATGGTATAAACTATCAGTATAACGGTTGAAAACTAAAAATGATTATTCACAATGTATTGAGTTATAACTTGATGTGAAATTATAGGCAGGATCTAGATGTTAAATGGATAAAGTAACTTAAAATCTGATGTCAGAGCCTATATGAAGTGCAATGTACCATTATGGTTTGCATCATGAAGTAGCTGGTTGTTGGAACTTGGACCTTACATGACAGCAGAGAACTAGATTTTCAGGATAATACCAATGAATGAGAACAAACAACTACTTCATGCAGCTGTCAGTGGCAGGTGTGTCATAGTTGAAGAGAGGATAACGGAACTGAATAAACAATCTTTCTCAATTTGTGGAGTAGCACATTTTGATTTCTCTATATCAAAATGCTTCAAGCTTAAGCATATACACAAAACACAACTACTTGCCATTAATGAAAACAATCAAAATTCAGAGGCAGATTGTTTTACCTCTGAAATTAATGCCTTGCAGCTCCAGATAAAAGCACCCTGAAAATCATTACGCAGTCAATTATAATATAACTTGGAAAAGATACATGTCAAATTGCATATCCATGCCTATAATTGGCTTTGCGTGGTCTTTTATGATCCATTATGCCACATAAGAGATTGAGATTGGTAGTTCACTCAAGGGGTATTTCCTCTCTCAGTCTACTTTAATTGACGGAAAGAAAGTGGATGCTCCAGAGGTTACAACAAACAACTAAGCCTTTTCCCATACTAGATGGGGTCAGCAATGCTCCAGAGGTTATTAATAAAAAAATATTATCGACAAAAGATTGGTGTTTTGACTTCCTGACTTGTTTGACATGATATAGCAAAATATAGTGAGTAAATATTAAGTCAATTCCAACATGCACCCAATAATATGCTTAGAGTGCAGTATGAAAATGAAAATAGTCAAATATGAATAGACAAGTACAAGAAGAGTCATTTATCTTCTTTTTTCTGTTTTTCATCATTAAATCTAATTGTTCATACTTATGCTAACTGGATTGGTATTGTTAATGAGAGGCATCCTATCATGGCATATTACATTTTCTAGGTGATCCGTCTTGTAGAAAAGCAAGAAGAAGCAACAAGTATCTCTCTTAATATAAGATGGATATTGAGCAATGGCTACCACAGGAAATAAGTTGACTATCACTGTGCAGTGACCTTGATGGTGTCACATCTAAGACACCAAAATGTTTTTATGATAATAAAAGTGCAATGTACATAGCAAACAACAATTTTCAGGAAGGGACTAAACACATTTAGACATATTGTCGTTTTGCTTGAGAAGAGCACTTAAGCAAAAGTTTGGAGCTTTCATATGTTTACTAAGAGCATCACTTGGCCAGCATCTTCACCAAGTCCCTCCCATTGGTTTTCACTTCATGTATGGGGTCAGCATACAAGCCGTTAGCCTAGTGCAAAGGCTAGTTAACTAGCCACTTTGGCTAGCTAGGATCTCTTTTGTAAATGCAGTCTCTGTATATTGAGGCCATTCTCCTTTGTAAAGTTATACGCCTTTGGCATGTTCAATGCATATATTTAAGAGGTTTTATGTTTTCTGTAATACATTTGCGTATTTGTCCTTTTTATGTTGAATTGGCTCTTGAGCCCACTTCTGGACTGGGAGAACATTCTTTTGGTCATTGTGATCGTGAGCATGTTTACTCATGTTCATGGATCATAGCTTACATCTATGAGCATAAAAAAAGAACATTTCATAAAGAAAAGAACAGGAAAGGGATGAAATAATTGAAAAAATAACTGTACCTCAATGGTACAAAATTCTTCAATCGAATGATATGACCATATTAGTGAATCAATAGGAAGATAATGAATACAAACAGAGTATTAAAGATGCAGGAGAAAAGTGATGACATAATTTTGCAGCATGAGAACATACTGCTCCATGTGCTGCTTGCTGCTGACAAGAGTCAGAAGTAACTACCCAAACTTTTGGGCAACCATCCTCCCTGAGAGCTACAACCTGCACCTCATAATAAAAATAGAATTCTTTGTTCTCTCCTAACTTGCAAAATTTATATAAATGTCTTGAAATAGCAAAACTGAACAGAGACAGGAATGCTAGGTTTTCTAAACACTAAAGGAATTTCCAACAAAGCACTTCTGACATGTTAAGAAAAATGGGAGAACAATGTTTGCATGAATTCCTTAAATTTATCTCATGCATGTGCAATCTATTGCAACAGTTTAGATAGACAAGGAACAAGGCGATGGTTTTCTTCCAAAGACAAACTTGCACATTGTATTCATCCAACATGTTACGTTCGAGTAAATGGTTCATTTAACCTAAGGGGTTGCCTTTCTCTTTCATGAATTTGTTAAATACAGTTAGCATAGGTTGCAAAATAACTTGCATCTAAAACAAATCAGGCAGGCAGCTCAACCATTTGCAAGGGTTTAGCCTTGTATAGCCAGTCTCAAGTCCACGAGGGCTTATCTTGCCCCTTCATGCAATCGTTAAATACAGATAGCACGGATACAAATAGCAGGGATTAAAATGCAAAATGACTTGCATCTAAACCAAATAAGGGAGTCATGCTAGCCTTACATGAGGGTTTAGATTCATAGCCAATATAACAACAACAGCAACTAAGCCTTTTTCATTACTAGATGGGGTCAGTTACATAGATTCTTTGTTTCCATACTAATGGCTAACTCAACATAGGATAGACCATTCTCAATTGTTTTCTTATGGTTGTCTTGTTCCTCCTCTTTTAACATTTTCACTCTCTAGTATCTCACACCTCTTCAGTGGACTTTCCTTTGGTCGCCTTTCCACCTGTCTAAAACATCATCTTAACTATTTCCCTTCATTTTATTATCTATTGCTGCCAATCTCAATTTCTTTGTGATAACCCCATTACATATATGATCCTTTCTTATGTAACCACATGCCCATCTCAACATCTTCCTTTCTGCGATGGCCATCTTTTGTACATATTGGTGATTAATTGTCCAAGACTCAGAATCATATAATATTGCAAGTCTAATTGCTACTCTATAAATTTACCTTTCAACTTTAGTGGAATCTTCACTTAACCGACTTGCATTAAATCTATATATAACATCTCCAAAAGATTCTCCCATCACTCTCAAAAGCTGACTATAGGTATTTAAAAATTTTCTTATAAGGGATGTAATATGTATCAATCTTAATTTCTGTCATCTAAAGTAACCAAACGATCAAACCTGTATTTCATATATTCTATCTTTGTTCTAATAAGTCGGACGCCTTTACTTTCTAATATTTCTCTCCATAGTTCTAATTTCTAGTTAACTTTTTCCTTGACTCATTCACAAACACATCATCCACAAATAACATAGTCAATCTCAAGTCAATAAAAAGAGGTCACATTAGGTAGCCAACAGTAAGCAACTTTCTTCAATTTTTTACTAGGAAGTACAATTTTTTTGGAACTAGTGCAAGAGATGTCATGAGAACTCCAAAGTTAAGCCTGCAGAATAGTCTATGATGGGTGACCTCCAATAAAGTCCAATTATTGCACCCTCTAGCTGAACATACCTAGTGCAAGAAAAGGCTTAATTAAGGTTAAGGTAAAGGCATAACCAGCTGCTTTTCATTATTAATATTACAAAAGTCAGATGCGCTAAAACATGCTTCCTAATTGATCCAAGATAGTAAGCCGAGCATGAAGACAACAAGCCTAATCTTGAAAACACAAGCTAGGTACAACATACTTTTAAATGAACAAACATTCCCAAATTCTAGTCAAAAGGGAAGATGTTGCTCATTCTTTAATTAAGAACTTTTTTCTACAATAGCAGCGAACAATGAAACCAGGAGCCTAAATTCACGTTGTAGTTGTTGTAGCCTACCCTATCTAGTATGGGGAAAAGGCTTAGTTGTGTTGTTGTTGTTGTGTAGCAGCAAACAATAAAATATTAAAAAAAAACAGGAGCCTAATTCATGTTGCCACGTTCCAAGAAACAAGGAAGAAGAGAACTTTTGGATGTTGGAAAATGCTTTACTATTAAACGCCCAACCACCATAAATTGAAGCAAAAGTGACATGAAACAAAACTTTAAGGAAGAAAAGGTAATAACCGTTCAGTTTTTACCTCTTTCTCAATCCAAGCATCAGCACATGTCTCGCCTGAGAAAATCACATCAACACTGGAACCATGAAGGAAGAAAAACAAACACTTAATGTCAATATTGATTTGTTTATTAATTTTTTCCCTTCCTATACAGTGATGGAACCACATCACATAACACAGGATAAACAAATCTTGAAAATAAGGCTGCTCCTTGTCAGGTCTAAGATCCAGATCGAGCAGACTAAGTCACACTGGAACCATGATCAAGCAGACTAAGTCCGTACAATATTTCTTCCAATTCTAACCTACATTTTTACATGCTCTATCTAAATTTGAACCAAACTGAATCGAGTACATGAGTTTATTAATGCTGACACAATGCAAAAAGAAAGAAGAAACAAAGGTAAACAAGTCCATCCACTGTTTTTCCTTTTATAAGAGTTTGATATTGATGGCACTTATGTCTGGTAAGGGTCTGCGAAATCTCAGCTTAATGATCAAAGCATGGCCAGTAACTAGTGAGGCCACCTCTTCAACTTAAGCTCCTCAACTTGAGTCAACCTCATGTTTACAATCACATAACAAGAGCCAAGCCTTCTGATGAATTCCAACCAAACCTAAATGACATTAGTTTCTAAGGTCAAAAGTGCAGCAATGCTCCCTTTGGAAGGCGACAACTATTTCTTTCACCCAATTTATTTCTTTATTTTTCTATCAACAAAATGGCTTAAGAACACCTTACCACTCCACAATGAGATACAGAGAGTATAAATGTATCTATCAAATTGAAACCCTTGATATTTTCATTGTTCATTTATTTGACATTACTCTAGTATGGGAAAAGGCTTAGTTGTTGTTGTATTTATTTGACATTACGAGTTTTCTGCCAAAGGAAGAATTAATCTGCACTATACAAAACTGGATCTTATGATGAGCCACAAGTAATCCATATAGAAGTGAGAACAGATTCCCCCCTCCCATATGTGAGTGCATAAAGTATTTATGGATACAACTTTATGTCCCTTAATGGACCTGCATAAGCTTAACGTATGATTAAAGATTAGTTAGAAGCATAGCTTCTATACCAACTATTCTGAAAGAAAGCAATGGGTTAAAGATCAAACCCTGCAAAATTTTCTTTGTGGGTAGGCAAGCCTGAGAACATAGCATCAAATACCACAACCACTTTCACCTCTGCATAGGTTTCGATGAAGTTAGAGCTAGATTAGTCCAATGTCTGCAACTCATATTGTTACATAAACAACTTAACAGCAACCATATTCAGAACACATGCATGCGCTCACAAATTAGCAGAGCTGGAGATTGCATGAACTAAACCAGACACATGCAAAAGGCCTCCAACATATCCAGATTCTTTTCATTTCATTTCTACTTTTTTCTCAAATATATATCATTATTTGTGTTTGTAATTGCAAGTATAGAGCATCTACTAATGTGAAAGATGTTAAATATGAAACATATTTGTAAAGATTGGCCTTTCGAGGAAAAAAAAGCTGTTCAACTTGTCTGCAAAGACATGTTAAGGAGGCCATATGTAAACTGTTTTACTGATAGAGGGCATTTGTGACTTTTGTCCTCTCCCTCCTGGGATTCTTCTTGTTGCTTCTTTTCATCAATGGTCGGCCATGTTTGACTGTAACATGCTATCGTAGCACAGATTGTGGGAATTCGAGTGTCATATCATCAAACACCATGAGTGACATCCATATGATTGCTGGAAGGGAAAAAGCAGAAGGAAGATTGCTAGAAAGAGGATGACAAAAATCTTTGCCATCCACTATTTCTTCTCAGCCTTTCATGGGGTCTGCCATCTATGTCAATTGATTGCCATCAATCATAATGGACCGTCATCAACACCTTTCATCCAATTTCTCTACCTCAAACTTGATAAGCTGCACCTTAAGCTCTAGGCCTCCGTCATCAACCAAGCTAGGCAATGTCGCTTGGCTCCAGGCAGATCATTGGATTCATTGCTATCTGATTTTCACAAGTTGCATGGTCTTACTATAGCAACTAGTTCTACCATCTATTGTTTGCAACTTTGCATTTCTCACTCCAAGAGTTTGCCTTTCTTTTCCCCCCATTTTTCACATAGACTCTATAAGTGAGAATTCCCATCAAGGTCCTTGATCCTAATGGAGAACTTTTCATGTTGTCCCAAGAGTGATTGGTTGTCTGTTATGAGCATACTTTTTTCTCAATATAGAGATAAGTTGGACCCTGGAACAGTCAAGTGTGTATTTATTGGATACATGCTTACTCAAAAAGGTTATGAATGTTATAACTATAATGAAATCCATGCCTTAACAGCTTCACAATGACCTCAACAGTCCCCGCGAAGTGTCTCAAAAACTTCTCCACAATTCAGTCTACCAAATGGAAAAGACAGCACAGCTGAAAAACACCTCAAATGCTTGCTTTATTACACAGCACTAATGTGCTTTTATAGGCAGACTTTTGAGAGAGAGAGAGAGAGCAGCATTACAAGACAGTAAACAGCCAGCCGTTGGGCTGTTTATATGTACCCAATGGACAGAAGACAGTACCAAGTCCAGCAATGGCCCTGGCAGTCCTAGCCCTTGTGGCCTGGTCCAAGCACACTACCAGGGGCCCTGGTCCTATTACATTTTTTAACGCCCCTCCTTAAAGTGACACCAGAACAACTAATAGTTTGCTAGACAATACTTGAAATCGAGGCGCGGGAAATGACTTAGTGAAGATGTTTGCAAGTTGATATTTTATTTGCACGTACTTCTTGTAGATACTCTTCACGAACATAGTGACAATCAGTGTTGTCCGTATCGCACCGTATCGTATCGTGGGCCACCACGATACGATACGGGGCCCCATATCGCAGATGCGGGCGTATCGCACCGTATCGTGCGATACGGGCGATACGCCCTGGGACCCTTATAAAGGGTCCCGGCTCGAGAGAAACCCATGATTTTTCGCGGGTTTCCTCTCTCCTTTTGGGTTCTTCAAGCTCGAGTCGGTTTTCGCCTCTTTGGTGTTCAAAGCTCTAAAATCGTGCCCTACGGTGTCCGTCCAAGCCTCCAAACTCGGATTTAGGTATATTTTTAATGTTTTTTCTATTTTTTTCTTTTATATTTATTGTTTTTTGTGTTATTTCGGTTTTTTTTTTTGAATGACAAAATATGAAGTTATTAAGTGTGTGTATACAATTTTTATTGCATTCATGAAGTGGGAGACACTCGATTTGAGTGTTATTTGAAGATTGGGGGATTTACGAAGTGCTTTTATTTTCAGGTTTTTGTTTGAATTAAAGTACTCCATTGAGATGGCAGGAAGGGGTGGTAGAGACTCTCATTCAAAGTCTGATGATCCGGCATGGCAGTGGGGTATACCAGTTGAGGGTTTAAGGTTAAAAATCATATGTTTATTTTTGTGAAAAGGTGGTTAGTGGTGGAATTTCAAGGTTGAAACACCACCTAGCAGGAACCAGGAAAGAAGTTGCTCCATGCACAGGCAGAGTTAGAAGTGTGTCAGAAGGTATTAAATGGCAATGCTTGCAGATGATTGAGAGCATACAGGAAAGGAGACAACAAAAGGATGATTTCCAGATGTGTGAAGAAGCTGATGATGCTACTGCCACTGGAGTTGGATTCACTGATAGTTTGCCTTCAGATGCTAGAACAGATATTGGTAGTAGCAGTTCGCGAGCACCTAGCAGAGGAAAGAGGGTTGCAGCTGAAGACTTTGGAGGTGGCAGAAGAGGAAGTTCAGGAAGGAGTAGAGGAAGAGCTTCTTCTTCTAGCATACATTCGTTCTTTCCTCCTTCCACTACACCTGGTGCTCAGCCAGGAATTCGTGCTGCTATGGCTTCAGAACAACTGCACGATCAAGTAGACCTTGCAGTGGGCAGATGGTTTTATGATGCATGCATTCCATTTAATGCAGCAAACAGTTTTCATTTTCAAGCAATGGCAGATGCAATTGCTAACATTGGTCCAGGATAGAGGATGCCCTCTTATCAGAAGTTGAGAGGGAAGATATTAGATCAGACCGTGATTGAAGTGCAGCAATACTATTCGACTTTGAGACAATCGTGGAAGGAAACAGGATGCACTATCATGGCAGATGGATGGACCGATAGGCGAGGAAGGACATTGCTAAACTTTCTTGTATATTGTCCTAAAGGACTCATGTTTTTAAGATCTCTAGATATGTCAGAGGAGAGGCACACTGCAGAGATCCTACGAGAGGAATTTGATAAGGTTATACAAGAGGTTGGGCTAGAAAATATAGTCCAATTGATTACAGATAATGCAGCTAACTACAAAGCAGCTGGAAAGGAGTTAGCTGATATTTATGGGACTTTCTACTAGACACCATGTGCAGCCCATTGTTTAGATCTCATCCTCGAGGACATTGGTGAGATGGATGAAATAAAGGCAGCAACTGAGTGTTGCCAAGATATTACAAAATTCATTTACAACCATGCATTTGTTTTGTGTATGATGAGGAGATACACAAAAGGTGCAGAGCTTCTTCGCACAGCTGCAACTCGGTTCGCAACAAACTTCTTATCTGTACAAAGTATTGTAAGACAGAAGCAAGCTTTAAAGAGAATGTTCTCAGATGAGTGGCAACAATTTGCAGAGTTGCCACAAAACAGAAAGAACAGAAAGTTAAATGAGATTGCATAAACGGTTTTTAGAAGTTCATTTTGGAATGCATGCATCAGATTATTGAAAATTACTTGTCCTTTAGTGAAAGTTTTGAGATTGGCTGACAGCGAGGAGAAACCATCTATGGGCTACCTTTATGAAGCCATGGACAGGGCAAAAGAAGCGATCAGAAATAACTTTAATGGAAAAAAAAGAGATTATGTGCCCGTGTGGAAAATAATTGATAGTAGATGGAATAAACAATTGCATCAGCCTATTCATGCAGCAACCTACTATCTAAACCCATCATTGAGGTACTCAGCAACCTTCAAAAGGGACGGTGAGGTTAATCGAGGAATCATTGAATGCATCGACAGATTAGTCCCTGATGAGAGCATAGTAGATGCGATACATCGAGAGATGGAGATATATGATAATGCTCTTCACTTGATGGGTTTGCCTGTTGCAATTCGCAACCGCTCTACGATGCGTCCAGGTACATTGTTTATTTTCATATTTAAGTTGCATCTTACATTACTGTGGATTATTATGTCTCCAATGTTTACAGTTTTTTTACAGATGTTTGGTGGAACAGGTTTGGAAGTGATTGTCCAAACCTTAGAGATTTTGCAGTTAGAGTCTTAAGCCAAACCTGTAGTGCAACAGGTTGTGAAAGAAATTAGAGTGTTTTTGAACACATCCATACAAAAAAGCGCAACAGGTTGGAACATAAAAGGCTTAATGATTTGGTTTATATTCGTTATAACATGCGCCTTCGTGAAAGGTAATGTTGTATTACTTTCAAATTTTCAATTCGATATTATTTAACTTCAGTTTTCAATTGTTAATATTACTTACTAATTGTTTATCTTTGTTTGTGTCGTAGGCAATTAAAAAAAGTAAATAGAGAAGAAAGTCAGTTCGATCCAATAAGTTTGGATAATTTTGATATATTAGAAGATTGGGTTATGGAAGACACTGAAGAAAATGCCCTCCTAACAGAAGAAGACGTTGCTTGGATTAATTTGGAAGGAGCGCAACAACATTATGGAGATGAAGAATTTGATTTTGAAGAAGAAGGTGTGGGCGTGGCTGATGATGATGAGGATCTGCAATAAGGAGAAGATGAAGATTATTTAGTTGATGATCCTGATTACAATTTGTAAAATGTAACATTATATGTAACTGTAGTGTACTGTAAAGTGAAACTATGTCTGTATTTTATTTTTTGGATTCAAAATATGTAAATTTGGATGCAATTGTTCAATGTTGAATGCTCAATCTGTACTAAACTTACATTATATGAATTTAAAGCAATTATCAGATTTTTCCTGATTTTTTCTTGATTTTTGTTTCAATTTTTTACTATTTTTTATTAATTTTTAATTATTTTTTACATTATTTTAATATTAAAGTACGATACGATACGATACGATACGATACGCCCGTATCGTGGAGCCCAACGATATACGATACGATACGCGTCAGACAACACTGGTGACAATCCATCTCTATATGCTTCATGCACTCATGAAATGTGTTGTTATGTGCAATATACATTGCACTTTTATTATCACAATACATCTGGAGTGGGTCCAAGGAAGCTGACACCCATAACAATTTCCAGTAACCAACGCAACCAAAACTATTTTCAGTAGAAGTAGTAGATGCCACGGCACGGTGGACTTCGGCATAAGGTAGAAGTAGCACAGAAACAATAGCCTGTTTACATGTACTCTTCCAAGAAATGAGAGAATCCCCCCGTGAGAAGATCTGTGAAACTCTGTGGTAGATTTACGATTAGGTGGAGTCACCACTTGATGACAAGATCACGAGTAAGTAGGTAATTTGCAAGGAAGATGATGAAGCTTGTTAAGAAGACTCTGAAACCTGAGTACCCCAAAGATAACGTAAGAGATGACGAATAATGTCAGTACATAACCCAGATGAGTATGTAGTAGGGCTTGACAACACGACTAACAACATGCACTTTGCATAAGCAATATCACGTCTAGTGACATTAAGATATACCAAATTGCCCAGCAAGAAGTATGATACAAAGTGGGATACTGATGAAAGGAACACCATATCGTGAAAAGTGATCTTAGAACATTACGCTTTCTCGAGGAGTATCCTTTGTTCTAGTGTCGGAGAGATGAGCTTGCTTGAGAATGGTGTCCATTGTACTTAGATTGGAGAAAAGGAGATAACCTCTAGGAGAGTAAGCAACTTCAATCCCCAAAAAGTAACGAAAGAGTACCTAGAAGTCTTTTCATTTCAAACTCAGTGGGCCAATTGGAGTTTCAGCTCCCACAACTCACTATATCATCCCCAAGAATGATCATGCTATCGTCCAACGTATATGAAGAAGCTGAGGATACAACCATGAGAAGTTGCAATCGAGAAACAAAGCGGAGATCATGCGGGCTAAGAGAGGAAGCCAAGAGATGTAACTCACAATGGAGAACTTCTCAAACCAAGCATGCAGGCTTCAAGCTGAGTTCGTCAGAAACCTCTCTTTCTTCAATTTACAAACTTTACCTGGATTATGAGAAACACCTGCGTGAAGGAACCATATAAACCTCATTTTGAAGAATCACCATTCAAGAAGGCATTTTTAACATCCATTTGAGATAATTTAAAGCCTTTGAATGCAGCATATGTAAGGAGAATTCTAATTACTTCCAATCTAGCTATAGGAGCAAAGGTTTCATCATAGTCTATGTCATATTATTCAGTGTAATTTTTTTAGGGTCCCATCACTCCTAGTTTTGTTCTAATTGTACTTAAGGCAATGAGCGTCCTAACAGTTGTTATTCTGACTATAGGAGCAAAGGTTTCTTCATAGTCTGTCATATTATTCAGGGTCCCATCACTCCTAGTTTTGATTTTATAAATCCACTTGCATTCTATGGGCTTCTTAGTGTTGTGTCGGCTAACTATTTCTCATGTTGAGCTTTGTTCCGGGCCTCTAATTTGATGTTCATGGCATGAATCCATTCTTGAGATTTTTGAGCTTTTATATAAGTCTTGGGTTCCTTGATAGCTATTAGGTTTGTCACAAGAGCCTCATGAGTTGAAGAGAAGGTCTCATAGGATACAAATCTTTCTGGGGATTTAGATTCTCTGTTGGACCTTCTTAAGTGCTAGTATGTTGGGGGTTTTGGTACAAGAAGTTTGATGAATACTGATATTTCCTTCTAGATAAGTTTCAAATTCTTTTGACATGAATTTTTTCCCATAGTCGGATCTAAAAACTTTGATCTTTGAATTGAATTGTGTTTTTACTTTTTACCATATTGTTAAAGATTTCAAAGTTTTTGAAGACCTCAAATTTTGTTTTGAATAAGTATATCTAAGTATATCTAGTAAAATCATGAATGAAAACTACCTAGTATGTTACTCCACCCTTAGAAATGCATGGTGTGGGTCCCCAGACGTTTGAGTGAAAACATTATTCTTTTTGGAAATGAAAGATGTTTCATTTTCCAAAATGACAGTAATTGCAAGAGAATTCATCAATTTTCTTAATTCCAGTTGAAGATCAGTTAGATGACCCAATTTTTTATGCCACAGAAACACATCATTTGAAAGAACATTACATTGACCAAAATGTTGCACATGTAAATAGTAAATGACATAGAGTCCTCCTTTCCTATGGCCATGCCCAATCACCTTCTTTAAGAGGCGATCCTATAGAATGCAATCCTTAAATGAAAACATGACTACGCAGTTACTATCAGATATTTGAAAAACTGAAAACATATTTAGATTCAACTTTAGGACCCAACTAATTTTTTAAGCAGAAAACTCTTTGTTTTGATGATCTTTAATTTTATCAATATTTAACTTAGTCTTGTTAGCAATAAACACAAAAGAATTAGGGGTTTTCTTCGAATAATTTTTTAAAAGATTTTTTGTGCATGTCATATGAAAGGATGCACCCGAGTCAAAAAGCCAAGACATACCTTTTGCTCCTTCAGAGGTGGAGCATACCGCACTAATATAGGCCTTCTACTTTAACTATTTCTCTAGTTGTTTCATCTTGCCTTGAAGTTCCTGAAGCTAGGCTTGATCTTCCTCCCCATTGACAGGTACAATCCTCCTCTTTAACTTTGGAGAATTCTTTTGTACATGCCCTGGTTCTCTACAATAAAAGCAAGTTACCTTGTGGTTGTATCCATCTTGCTTGAACTGTGGAGGACAGTAGGATGAGTTGTTTGTCCTTGGTCTGGAGGTTGCAAGTACAACATCTTTTTGTGATGTTGCTTTGATTCTTTGAATAAGGTTTGTGCCATGAGTAAATCAGTAACTTCTTCTCTTAAAAAAATGGTTTACGATGAATAAGGCTTGACCTAACCCCTTCAAATTCTTCTCTCGTACTTTTGAGAAACTTATATAAAAAATCCTTATTTTGTTCATACTGCCTTGAGTCAAGACTATGTGTATACTTTTTTTGATAGGCACAAAGTTGATTCCAAATGTTCGCAAATTCCGTGTAGTATTCATTTACGTTCTTGTTATTTTTGCGTAACGACATAAGTTTGTCTTTCAATGTCATTCGGTGAGCCACATCACTCTTAACATACACTCTTTTAAAATATTCTCATGACTCTTTGGCATTGGTGAAGTTGCTAAAGTATCTCTTATATGTTCACTAATATTATTCATGAGGATCCATAGAATAGTTTTATGTCCTTTATATTCTCCTTTATGTTCTGCACTTAAATCAATGGAAGGTTTGATTTTTGTTCCGCTAACATAACCCCATAAATTTTCATAATTTTTTGAAATATAGATAATTTTTCATTGTTTGTACCCATGTTTTGTAGTTGGAGTTTGTTAGGCTGAAACTAAAACCCTTGTTTTCTATTTTCAAGAAATCGAAACAAATCAATAAACACGCTTGAGATGAAAATCAGTCCACCCAATCCAAACTTCCTTGACACGCTTCTTGAGGCAAATCTGCTCAATCAATGCTCTTGATTAGACTCTAATACCATGTAATGAAATCCACACCTTAAGAGCCTCACAATGACCTCAACGGTCCCCATGAAGTGTCTCGAACACTTCTCCACAATTCAGTCCACCAAATGAAAAAGATAGCACAGCTGAAAAACACCTCAAGGACTTGCTTTATTACACAGCACTAGTGTGCTTTTATAGACAGACTTTTGCGAGAGAGAGAGAGAAAGCAGCATTACAAGTCAGTAAACAGCCAGCCGTTGGGCAGGCTGTCTGTCCCCAACGGACAGAAGACTGTCCAACGGCTAGTTTTACTAACCGTTGGAGTACCAGTCCAGGCCATTGTGGCCTGGTCCCAGCACACTAATGGGGGTCCTATTGGCCCTGGTCCTATTACAGGTTTTTAACAATAACTCTATGAGAAGAAGAACCTATATGGGTACAGATTTCACGTTCTTTGAATCTAGCATTACTTTTTCAGAAAAGGATTCTTGCAAAGAGGACAATGAGGCTACTGGTGTCATCTTAGTCATCGGAATCAATATTACGGGAGAAATTGAGAAAAAAGAAATCGAGAGGGAGGAAAAAGAATGGAATATACTAAAGGAGAAAGTAGGGTTATCATGCCTGATCCAGAGAAACTATCACTAACCCACATCTATCTTAAGAATCAAATCAAATTTTTGGGTCCTACGAGGTAAATCCTAAAACTCATAACAGCCTCCTTAATGATCCAGGTCTCCCCCATTGCTTTGAGGAAAGGGAAGTGGATGCACACCTCACATTGAATAGAGCAGTTTGTCTCCTACTCCAATACCTCCAAGCCTACCAAGTGTTAATCGCAAATACGGATATTCATCATATCCCTAACAACGTGAATTAGCAATGCACAAGCTTCCCTTCATTGATTTCAAGAAAACCATTAAATACAACCATGAAGGCATAATCATTCTAAAAGCAAAGAAAGTGGAGTAGCCACTCCCTCAAATTAGAGAATGGAGGAAATAACCTCCTTCCATAACTACACCCTAAAAACAAGGAAAATGGAGATGTAACTACTAAAAAAAAGAAAAGTGGAGTGCAGAACCTCCTTGGCAAACACCCATGACATCAAACTACAAACTATTACAAAAGAAATAAAATGATTACAACTAAACTACTTAACTCCTAAGTATCTGAATTTGAGCAGTTGAGGTCTGAATTTGTCATTTGTGAACTGCTGATAGCCTGATATACCAAAGGACTGCTTACAGATCCTCAATTTTATGGGAATGCACAAGGCAATGGTGAAGAAACTTGTATTTCATTCTAGACAAGATGGTTACAAATGAGGAGAGTCTCTTATATTCTCCTACATCAAATCTAATCATTGATCATCTCTTACATAGTTGTCCTTTCAATCTTACCCTTCCATATAAATTTCAAATGAGTAGAATTTATAAATCTCATTCATCCATTCGAATTGGTTGAATCCTACAACAACAACAACTAAGCCTTTTCCCATACTAGATAGGGTCGGCTACATGGATTCTTTGTTTTCACATGGAAATATCATGTGCCATGCTAGCAGTTAACTCAATATAAACTACATCATTCTTTATAGTTTATTTCTAACACTTTGTGGTCATCTTCCTCTTTTAACATTTTCACAATCTAGTTTTTCATATCTTCTTACAGGAGCATCTTTTGGTCATCTTTCTACATGTCCAAACCATCTTAAACGATTTTCTCTCATTTTATCCTCTATTGGTGCTACTCCCAATTAATTTTTAATAACCTCATTATGTATACGGTCTTTCCTTATGTGACCACTCATCCATCTCAACATCTTCATTTCTCCTACGGACATCTTTTGCACATGTTGATGATTAACTATCCAACACTAAGAACCATAAAACATAGTAGGTCTAATTGATGCTCTATAATATTTATCTTTTAACTTTAATAGTATCTTCATACCTGATGCTCCTCTCCATTTTAACCAACCGACATTAATTTTATGCATAATATCTCCATCAATTTTTCCATGACTTTGAAAAATTGACCCTATGTATTTAAAACTTTTCTTGTGAGGGATACAATGTATGCCAATTTTAATTTCTATGTCCTCCAAAGTACCCAAATGATCAAACTTACATTCCATATATTTTGTTTTTGTTCTACTAAGTCGGAATCCTTTACTTTCTAACGTTTCTCTCCATAGTTCTAATTTCTATTAACTTTTTTTTTAGACTCATCCACTAACCTAATGTCATCTGCAAATAACATACACCAAGGTACTTCATCTTGAATATGTTTTGTTAACTCATCAATGACCAATATAAATAAATATAGACTTAAAGTTAATCCCTAATGTAACCCAATATTAATTTCAAAGGAATTTGTCATTCCTTCATGAGTCCTTACACAAGTTTTTGCACCATCGTACATGTCTCTTATAAGATTTATGCATATCAATGGGATACCTCTCTTTTCCAAGGTTCTCAAAAGAACATCTCTTGGCACCCTATCGTAAACTTTTTCTAGATCAATAAATATCATGTAAAGTTCTTCTTTGCTCTAAAATAGTTCCATCTTGACCCTTTATTCAAATTTGAATGCATTCACTTTTCCCTCAAATTGAGCCATTTAAATTGCTGCCCTCTAGTTCCAAAATCATCCAGCTCCTTGGTCACATAGGCCAGGAGTTTCTTCATCAAATGACTAATTCAAAATTATGCCCTTCAAAGCTACTATGTTTTGATTTTTGAGGCTGTTGTGTCTCCTTGATGATTTATTACAATAGGGGACCTCAATTCAGTTGATTTGACTCCTGGGACTCTGTTCATACTACGGTTTGCCCATTCCATGAATTCAGGATCAAACTACTTTGAGGTGGGGTATGTACATGTACTAAACTATCCTATCAAAAGTAACGCTCTGACAAAATATAAAAAGTGATTTCAAGATGTAGTTGGGGCTCTTCCTCTTTGATGGAATATATCAGGTTTCAACATTCACCCATGCGCCATGGTGGGTCATGCCATAGCTAAACTAAGCTTAGTTACTTAGACCAAGACCACTCTAAATGTCTTGAATCTCATCGTAAAGAATGCAGATGTTCAAGACGTCATCCATTGGATGATTTATAAGCTTGATTCTAAACTATACAATTTGATGCGTGAACTCCAGTCTAGCAAAATGTAAGTGCTTGACGTGGCATACATAAGAAGGTCTTGCTACCATGCATGCATGCGTTGTCTGCTTTGGAGAAATCAGTACATAAAAGAGAGGAGGATGAAGATGTGGTTTCTCCACTTCAAGGGTGGCAGTGGTGGCCTCCAGAAACATGAA
This sequence comes from Brasenia schreberi, assembly GCA_036023115.1. Lineage (NCBI taxonomy): Eukaryota > Viridiplantae > Streptophyta > Magnoliopsida > Nymphaeales > Cabombaceae > Brasenia > Brasenia schreberi. The sequence continues at coordinate 32,979,189 of JAYKKT010000090.1, read as the reverse complement.
AGACACTTCATCCAAATTTCCAGTATGACTCCGCAAAAGGATTCAGGCAATTTAAAAAAGTTACCTAATTGGGATCGTTATCCCTTATTACAGTTTGGATCCACCAGGATCATCACCATGGCCTGATTCCACCAAATCTGGGACAATGTTCAGATTTCCCGTAATATGTACGGTAAGAAGTTATAACTCTAATATATGAAGTTGCCACACCAACATTGTGAAAAAGAAAGTGAACATGATCATTCAATATACAGACAAATGTGTTCAATATGATGATTTATTTCTCCCTAATAGTTTACATTGTTACATGAATGGGTTCTTCAAAAGTTCTAACAAAACAAGAAGCTATCAGATGATATGAAGTATAGGATCTTTCATTCTCATATGAACAAAACCCAAAAGAATACATACAAAACAAGCATGTAAATATCTCCAGAAAGTGACAATGTGTCATATAATCTATTTTCTATAGGATAAATAAATGTCACATAATATTCAGCCAGTTTCACTTTGAACTTTTTTCTTTTTGTCCAAAGTGGCAGTAGTCCCCCTGATATCAAACTGAATCCTGAGACCCAGTATCCCCCAATATAACATGACAAAGAACAGCGGTTTAATACACCAATATACTTTGTTTTTGATGTCCATGGATTGGAAATACAGAATTATCAAAAACATAAGTTTCAATCAGTTTTTATCAATATGCATATGCATGAAATAACAAACCCTTCAGCACACTAAACGAGATCAGTTCATCAATAAGCTTCTGGCGAGCAACATCAAGTCTTCCTCTCATAAAATGCTTTTTAAGCTTTGGCCAATAGCCACATACGTTGTAGCCATCAACAAGCAAAACGGGAATGGCAGCCTCCAGCTCTTGGTTCTCACTGTATAGAAAAACAAATGAGAATAGGTCATATCTTGCCGGATCATACTGCTTTCTTCTTTTCAGAGAAAAAACAAAACTAAAAGTGTAAGCCATCAAAAGGTTTAGCTTGGTTAAATAGAATCATTTCCATAACAACATACTCATAGAGAGTCATTGTAGTCTCTGTAGTGTCATCTGGAAGCTCTTCTTTCGTATCTTTCCTTTTGCGGTAGCTGGTAGTGGGCCTTGGTGGACTTGATTTTCGTTTTTCCGACTCCTAAGTTATAAGCCACATGAGATTTGATGAGATACTATAAGTTCACAGCTTACCAGGTAACCAGACCATACCCTCCACAGCCTTAAAATCTGTAAGCTCTGTTTGACATTGGATGTGATCCTTGGAGGAGACGGATCAGAATCCTGTACGAAAGAAAAAATTAGTTCGCTTTCTTCATTGAAGAATTAAAAAAGATGATATTAACCGACAAACCAAGCCAATGTCTTTTGGAGCGAACAGCTCTCCAAATTTAAACATTATTATTCAGAAGGCCTTTTCCTTGTAGGAAAGGGAAAGTTCAGTAATGTGCGAAAAGCAGCCGTTGTAATAGCAGTGTCTCATAAAATGCACTGAACCGCATAAATTATAATGTGTAACAACATCATCGCTAGTAGGTCTCGACCACGGTACAAGTAACATAACAAGAAACCCCTGCCAAGGGCCGAGTCCCCTTAGATACACCCGACTTGACCACCCAGCCTCACATGCTTTTAACAAAAAAAAGCTTTGGACAGCCATCCACTATTGGGGATTGAACCAGTGTCACCAGTTCAAGACCTTGCGAACCTTTGACTAGATATATGCGCAACCCCTACGGTGGTAAAAGGACCAAAATTCGACCCTGGGACTTCCCCTTAACCTTCCGCCTGAAACTTCAATTCTTCGTTTTGAGGGAGGAAACTCAGAGAGGCAATTGAAGTTAACAGTCATGCTAAAATCTTCGAAGTATACCAATTGCATATTGCACCAAAATGCTCACACAAGAAGAGGTTCAGAACGAATGAATAGAAAGAAGTACAAAGATAAGCAACTAAAGTGGAGATGGAATGTCGGGAAGGGACATTCAACCATTGATGGAGAGAGATTGTTGCTATGCTTTCGGGGGAATTAGCAATCATTCAAGCCCCTGCGGATATCAAGTGGTGCTCAATTGGTACTACGCAAGAGCATTGATGAAGTGGGGAGCCGTTAACAACTAAAAAATCTGTCTACAACCAGCAAACCATTAACCATGGAGAAACGGCACTAAGAACTAGGTGGTATTGGTGATTAATTACAGAAAAAAATGAAAAAAGAAGAAAAAAGGAGGAGGGAGCGTCGACCTTCGGGTTGGTTTTCTTGGTTCTTGCTAGCACGGTGGAAGAACGAGAAGCCAAGAGGAAGGTGGTCATGGAGACTCTCACATCTTCAGACGTCTCCGAGTCTTCCAATCGACACTAACGGTTGAATGTCTAGCCGTTTCGATGATAAAGGATTGCCAGCCAGACCATCGAACACTGAACCTGGAGAGACTTTGTCAGAAAATGTTTCACGATGTATCCCAAATTTTGTTGAGAGAAAATTGCAAGTAGAACAAACCTTTGCGAACTCGTTATGCTTCTCTTCTTCTTGCAAAAGCCAGCACAGTGTTGATTGAACCTGCCCTACCGCTTCTCACCTTCTTAGAACTGCCGTTTTAACACGTCTTTTTCAAGTATGGGCCGCATATTCTTGTATCTAATTGGTTACTCTTGATTGAGAAAAATAAGCCAAGTGTTTTAACGTAATGATCCCTAATCAAGTAAATAAAAAATAAATTGATAGCTCCCTCCTTGAGTAAGGTTCCTATACAAGGAAATGGGATTTTGTATCAAGAGGAGGAGCTTAGATTTCGTGCAAATACGCGCATGTGTCAAAGGAAATGTTTACAATCAAATGTCTGAGACAAAATATGTACAAGCTCTCTGAAAAAATCCATTCTAGCAAACAGGTGGTATCTGGATGTTGAAAATATTGAACCTTAATATTGAACCTTAAGTTCATATGAAAAGTGCTGGAGTAAATAGAATAATGAAAAAGAAAAGCCTAGAAAAGGTTCCAATTCTACGCAAATCAACTGAAGTGCAGCAAATAAAACACGCAGTCATATATGGTTTTCGTCTCATGTGTGCCTGAAACTGTAGATCTAGTACCAAAAACTTCGTATCATAAATCAAGCACACCCTTAAGTGCTTCCTTACATACTGGATCTGCCATTTTCCATGGTGAACATACCCTTTTTCTTTCCTATCCTCAATTGAGTTGAGATCAAGGAGAATTCCCTAAATTCTTTCTAGCTTGCTTTGGATTATTTGGTTTGTTTTCCTTAATGCGAGATGAATCAACTACCTTGGGTGATTCGAGGTGTAAACTTGGTTGCTTTTAGGTCATTCTCTTCATGAATTTAGCAATTTTAGATGCCTCTTTAAGATTAGTGGAACTAGCACCTAAAACTTCAAGTTTCAATTTCTCTCTTAACCTCCACACATTGCTTATGTTTAAAGAATGATCTATCTTTTGTTAGCATCACATTGGATCGGGCTTTATGAAGATAAAGATTTCATATAGCTGATCACATCTAGTATTGTAAAAGGCTTAATTGTTAGTTTAATAATATTAATACATTAAACTGTCTTCACTAATGGGGTGATGCCACCTGGCAAGGCCATTGAGTCCAGCAAACAGTGAGTGTAGGTTCCTTTCCTTGGGCATGCATATCAGGCTTCAGACTCCCTGTTGTAAAAAAAAACTTTTAAATCGTGCTCGACACTTTTGAAGAATACCTGTTTGCTTTAGATGTATTAACTGCACATGATGATGCAGTCCACTTATGCCATGTTTCGAAACGTTAAGTTATATTACTGAAACCATTGAAATAGGCTCATTCTAATCGGTTAATTGCTACTTTGTACTTCTTAAAATTCTGTCTTCTCCATGTCAAACGTGCATTCCGTTGTGTAAAGCCATCTTTCCGGATCAACATTTCTAAAGCACTGACCTCCACACGACAAGGGTCAAAGCCATAATCCAATTCTGAATTTGATTTCACAAATGGGTTTCATATGTTGGTAATTCAATTTTCTTGAAAGCCCTCCATTGTCCATGGGGCTATAACAACCCGTAAGAGAGGCTCCGTAGGTTGATAAGGTCCTTCAAACTCGCTTAAAATGCTTTTAATTCATTGTATTGATATTTGAGGGTGCCGATTTTGCTTATAAGCCAAGGCATGGTTGAGGCATTACAACAAAGTGTTTGAAAATCAGATAATCGTAATAACAGTAATTTTTGACTATCATAATAAGGACGTGTTTCTAGGAGATCGATGGCCATTTGCTCAATGTCGACGTACATTAAGCAATCCTACGGATTGTAGAAACCTTAAAATCTGCATTTGATGGACTCTTTCTGTATGTGATATTTTCAGTTGGTAAAGAGGATCTCTTTTATTTCCTTTTGCCTCATCAGCCTATGAAAACTATTATAAAAACCATTAGGACCCATAAAAAGTCTTTCTCATTGATCCTAACTTGGCCGATATGGACCGGACAAAGGATTATTGGATAATAAATCACGTTATACGGCGTGGGAGAGATCGTATACTACTCAGTATTTTTAAAATAAATCGTTTGGATAATCATTTGGCAGGAAAATAAATATTGCAGAAGGTTCTTCTGTTTGTAGGATCCTTTGATTGGTTGAATGGTTTATAATGCGAGTATTATAGGACGGGGGGCACGTACAAGGTTTGGTGATCTTTGTCAGCTTCCGACGGGTTTGTTTTTTTCTGATACTTGAGATGAGCTGGTCTCATCTTAGGTCGGTTTTTCGAGATTTTGACTAAACTGGTGTCGTCTACGTAGCTTGTTTTTCCAATGTGTTGCCTTTTTGGAGACTGGGCATGGGGTTGGTTGACATCAACCCACTATTTGGAGACTCAAAATCAATTGATAGATAGTAGGTGACTACCATGTCTTTGGCTCTCACTCTAGTTCATGTAGCTCCTATTTTGGACCAAATCGATCAATTTTCTTGATTTCAGATTACTGGTGACGTAGAGGCTCTTGAATCAATGAATTTTCTTGATGTCAAATTACTAGGTGACTGACTATGCCAAGAAAAGATCTTGTCGTTTCGTCTCTAAACGGTTTCAGCATTGCAGAAATTCTACCCCGTATCGAAAACGATGGCAGAAAAAGTAGCTTGGGATTACAGCAAGGAATTTGGAATTGATGTGGTTGCGATACATCCCTCAACATGCCTTGGCCGTTTCTTGCAGGCCCGCTTGAATGCCAGTTCTGCTGTGCTTTTGCAGCTATTGCAAGGTTAGCGGTGGTTCCTTTACTCACCATGAGAGAGAGAGAGAGAGAAAGAAAGCACGAAAGCAATCTCAAATCATCTCTTTTTGTATCTGTGCAGGGTCTACAGACAGCCAGGAGCGCCATTGGTTAGGATGCGTGCATGTTCAAGATGTTGCTCGTGCACAGATCTTGCTTTATGAAACTCCAACTGCCTCTGGGAGGTACCTTTGCACAAACGGTATCTATCAATTCAGGGATTTTGCGAAGATGGTCGCGAAGATGTTCCCAGAGTATCCTGTCTACAGGTTTGTCATTCTACTTGGTTTTCCTTGTATGTTCCTTCTTGGAATGTCGAATGCCAATAGAAAATGTATTCTAGGATGATGCTTGCAGACATGAATAGTTGTCTAAAGATGCTTTCTAGGTAAAACTCTAACGCATGGCCCAATTCCACCTTAGCACAAGTTTGAATTCCACCGAGTTCTCGTGTTAATATTCTATAAACTGCCATCGAGGGGGGGAAGAAATAGTGAGCACATTATTGTGGTACTGCCTTGTCGCTTCATTGCCAATTGGATTCATGTGTAGGGAAAAGCTCCTGTGCTTTTATCCTTTGCACTGCTAATGGCAGTGAAAGGATTGGTTACTCGAGAAGATCAAAGTCCTTCTCATGTAAACATGCTAATTAGGAACAAGGGACATTGTTGCAAATGTGAATCAGATCAAGTTTTCAGTATCAAATGAATCCATGAGTAGTAGTTATCTTGAAGTTGTGGTTGATTTCTTCATACGTGAAAAATAATGGATTATAACACAGTTTGAGAGTCCATTTCTGGGGAAATTGGATGACACAATTTGATAGCTTCTCAAAAATTTACAGCTGAAATTGGAAACTTGGAGTCGTTTCAGTTTTGCATGAGATAGAGAAACAGAGTGACCAAGGTGTGATAGAGAATGGAGTGGCCAAACTGTGATCATTTTCACGTCTTCTCAACTATACACAATTCCCAAAACCAAAAACCATTGTTGACTGGAAGGTGATTGCATGTGAGAGCAAAGCATAATGTTCTTCCAAGGTAACACCTTTTTAAATTGACAAAGAGCAGATAGTTTCTCATAATATCACGGTGCTCATTGGTTGAGTTTCACAGGGTTATTTAACTCAACATCTCCATTTCATGAACTATGTGCATTTTCAGTTGTTGACTAAGGGAACACATTCATTGATGAGAATCATCAATAGCTTTCATAGTGCGACTGCCTTCAGTAGTAGGAATGTAATTTACTCACGGAGATCCACAATATATCCCGTTTAACCACTGGATCATAGAACTTCAAGGCGTGAAGCATCCATGAATCGTCAGATTTCTGTAACAGAGAGATGGCACCAGATGTTGTACTCAGTCAATAAAAAGGATTGGTCAGGCTTTTCTGCAAAAGTACTCTTGAATAGTGTTGATTGCATAAATTGTCTTGATAGCTCAAAGGTTGAGTTTTCTGCCTGAGGTAAAAGCTCTAAACAGATGGCCCTTCACAATTCTGAATAAATTGTCCGACTGAAACCAAGCAATGACAAACCTAGTTCTGATTCCGTTCTCTATCTAAGATCGAAAAAGAATCAAAATATTTAAAATTTAAAATCGAGGATTCCGGTTTCGAAATGATTCCCATTCCATGTAAGGTGGAAGTGAAACCGAACTAGGTGGTCATAATATCAGTACTGATTCTAATTCTAGCCAGTTACTGGTCCGGCTCAATTTCGGTTGACTCTCTGACCGGTTTGAAACCGGCCGTCTATAGATAACGTTCTTATAGTTTAATTCATACTAATGGTACTGTACTGAATAATTCAAGCTAGGTAGAACACGAGCCAAGCTCGAAAAGGCTGCTTTGTTCAAGTTTATTTGAACAAGAAGAAAAAGATGTGGCTCAAGCTGCTTGATCTTCACAAATCATATTCAAGCTCGGTTCACTCGAAAAAACATCGAAGCTCAGACTCAAAACGTTAATACGTCGGAGTTTGAGGTTCGACTACAACACACACTCCCACATACATACATATATATATAATGAGATAGAATGTTAGATTCTTCTTGATAATTTGGATTGTCCATGTTTTTGATTGTATGATTCAAATTCAAACAAGAAAAGTAAAATATTTTAGTTTTTAATATAAATCGTATGATAAAACAAATGAATGGTTCAAATTATTAAGAATAATTTAAGATGAATGAGAGTCTAACAACTCAGATTCTCTTTCTCTCTCTATAGTGCATAGTGCAGATACAAGTAAGCACCAGAGTGCACAGCAAACTAGCTACTCGCTAAGTGGAGATGAACAATGAGATTCCGTGAATCAAACGCACTATAGCAGACACAAGTAGGCAGAGGCAACACGAGTTTGTGGCCAATACGAACCTGGGCCAAACCTGACCAAGCGGAGCTTGAACACGCGGTGTAAAGTCCGACACTACATCTGTTCTCACGCGAATTAGATTTTGGGTGGCTGCGGACTCTCTCTCTCTCGGCTCCGCCACGGGTGGAGACAACGTGAGCGAATTCCCGCTGGCGCCAATGATAACGAAGATCGCTCGACCTTCTTCTTAAACGGCGATAATCTGATCACAAGGAAGTGCGCAGTTCGATAACCGTCGGATGGTTACCAGATTTCACGGTAACCGTCCGGATACAGACAGGTTTGAAAAGGAAAACCCAGAAGAGTAAGGAGATCAGGAGCCGCCTCTTATAATAGAGGAGAGCAATGATACAAAATATATATGAAAAATACAGTGAGAAATTACATATCTCCTATGAGAAAACCTTGTACAGCTCCAACATCAATCTACGCATATGCTGCTGGCGACCAAGAGACGATCATCCGGTTCATCGTCAACAACGAAACAAAGTCTTCCGGTGGAGGTAGGCTCCGAGTTTCATCACTAGCAAAAGAAAGAAGAGAAGGCAACCGTAGCAAAAAAAATAGAGGAGAAAGAAAACCAAAAAAAAAGGGAGAAGGGGACAACGAGACAGGAAGAAGAAGAAGAAAAGAAAACTAGAGAAGGAAAATCTGACAGCAAGGTTATGTCTGAAACCAAGATCGTCGGCGATCGCCTGACAGAGCATAGAGCCCCAAAGGCCGAAACAGGAAGGATCTCAAGCAAGAGATGGACGAAAGATCCCCAAAAGCTAAAACACGTAAGGTCTGAGGCGAAGGCGACGGCCGAAAGAGACCCAAAGGCCGAAACAGGCCAGGTCTGAGGCGAAGGCGACGACCGATAGAGCCTGAAAGGCCAAATATGAGGCAAGAGACGACCGACAAAGCTCCGAAAGCCGAAACAGGCCAGAGAACGCCAACTGAACCAAAAAGGCAATCGGCAGGCCAAAGAAGGCATTGACAGCCTGACTGGAACCGAAAAAAACAACCGGCAGGCCGGAGAAGGCAATTGGAGCCCTCCCCCGGTCTCTGTTCTCCCTTCCTCTCTCTCTCTCCCTCCCTTTCTTTTTTTTTTACACTGCTCTCTCTTCCTTTTGTACTGAATAAAAAAAAAACCGCGATTTTAGAAAACCGTGGGCCGAAAACCAGCAGTTTCCTGAAACCACTATGATTTCCAAAAAACCGCCTCGAGCAATGAACTAGAAAGTCCGTTTTGTCCCGACCGATTTTAGCTATTTACATTTTTGCCATTCGACAAAATTACTATTTTGTCCAGATATTTTCGGGTAAAAAAATGATTTTACCCTTATTGAGTAAAATGTATGTTTTACCCTCTAGCAGCTTGCGAAAATTACAAGATACCGGGTTATCACTTTACCTTTCTGCCCTTCTCGATTTAGATAATTTCAGTTCTGTCGTCCAGTCAAAAGACATATTTACCCCTATACTTTTGAAAAATTACAAATTCGGCCTAAGGTTTAAAATTACGATTTTAACCCCGATCAGTTGCGAATTTTACAGAAATACCAAAAAGTAATTTTACAAATTTGTCCTCAAGCTTTTTACAAAATTATAAGAAGGGAATAAATAGATAAAATTACAGTTTTGTCCTTGATATTATTTTAGGGGTACAAAGGCATAAACTCTTCGGGAAAACTTTTGAATTTGTCCCAAATAGCTTATGAAATTATCATTAGTATACTTGTTTGATATTATGCATCATACTAACATGATTTATGCTATATATATTCTTGTTTTTGTGTTTGTTTCCTTTTTAGACTGCTTAATTGTTACTATTGTCAAACACATAAAAATGAGTTCTAGGATATGTGTGTCTGAGTTGGCAAAAACTGAAAAGTTAAACGGTCTCAACTTTCAAACATGGAAGAGAAGAATCCCTCTAGCTCTAACACTTGAAGGTGTTGAATACGTATTAAAGGAAACTGTGCGTTCGCCACCTCGAGACGTGAATGAGCAACAATTAGAAATGTATAAAACATTTCTGAAAGATGATACCATAGCAAGGACAATCATGTTAACTTATATGGAGGATGACTTGATTAGGGTCTTTGAAGAATATGAGACTGCTAAAAAGTTGTTTAACTCAATAACAGCTAAGTATGATATAGCTGCAAAATTACATGTGCAGTTGTTACTATAAAAATACAACTCCTTCAAAATAAAGGAAGGAGACAATTTAGTTGAGCATATAAACCACATGCTGGTAATGGTTATAGACTTAGCCGTAGCAAAGTCAGTCATCCCTGAGCTGATGCAGATATCAACAATACTGAACAGTCTACCCCCGTCTTAAAACATGGTCACCACTGACCTAAGATTAGGGCCTGAGATTAACCTTTCGGAGTTGCCCCTAAAACTAGCAATAGAGCAATAACATATGCTCAAAAATAAGAAAGAAAAATTGCTAGTAGTAAAGGATGAGTTAACGTCTAGCTCCAAAACCAAATAGAAGAAAAAACCAAATAAGAAGTTTGGCAAGAATAACAAGAAAGACGGTCAAGTGTTTCAACTGTGGAAAGATGTGACACTACAAAAAGGACTGTCGAAACAAGAAAGATGAAGGAAATAACCCACGACGCGGATAATCAGAGAAGTAGAACATAATCTGTGTAATTTGAGGATGCTTATATTTGGACCGCCCAATGACAGGTTTGACTCAAGAGCTATACGACACATCTCGAAGATCAAAGAATGGGTAATGGATCTGAAGAAATACAAACCTAGGGAACATCGAGTTTATATGGGAAATAGTACTTTCTCAGATGTTCTGGGTATTGGGTCATTCATGATACATATACAAGGCAAACCAATTGTATTGACCAATATGTTAATTGTGCCATCTATAAGGCACAACCTTATCTCGAGCCCTACCTTAATAAAGAAAGGTTTTAATGTTATGTTTATTCCTAACAAGGTGACTGTGGAAAAGCATGGGAGAATTTTATTCTCTGAGGAATTTGACGTAGAATAAGGACTGTTCAAACTTTGTGACAATGAAAATAATACATCTTCTGCTTATATTGAGAGTGCATTTACTATTGATATGAATATATGACATAAATACATAGGGTATATAAGTTTGGAAAAGTTGAGAAAATTATCCAACTTTGACTTATTGCCTGGATTTGAGGAAAATACTTTCAACAAGTGTGAAACTTGTATATAAGAAAAAATGATGAGAAAAGTTTTTCTTAAGGAAACAATAAGGGCAACAACCCTGTTAGAAGTTATTCACACAAATTTATGTGGACCTTTTAGAGCAAAGACACATTAGAAAAAATGTTATTTTATAACCTTTATCGATGATTACTCTAGATATATGTATTTATATCTTTTGGCACATAAATCAGAGGCACTTGATGCTTTTAAAGAATATAAATAAGAAGTGGAGAATCAATTAGGGTATTCGATCAAAGTCTTAAGATCAGACAGAGGAGGTGAATATACCTCGGCAGAATTCTTGGAATTTTGCAAAGACTTTAGTATTGAAAAATAGAATACAATGCCTAGGACACCTCAACAAAATGGTGTACCTGAAAGATACAATAGAACCTTGCTGAATATGACAAGGACAATGTTAATCTACACCTCTCTTCCAAGGGTATTTTGGGGAGAAGCAGTAAGTACAACATTTTACATACTCAATAGAGTACCATGTAAGACTGTATTCACTACACCATATGAGATGTGATTTGGAAGAAAACCCAACCTAGGTCATCTCAGGGGGTGGGGATCTGTTGCACATGTAAAGATCCTTGATCAGTTTAGAGATAAGCTATATAATAGGTCATTGAGATAGATATTCATTGGATATCCAAAAGGGTCAAAAGGATATCGATTTTATCATAAAGACCATGGACTCATTGAAAATAGAGATGTTGAATTCTTACAAGATACTAAGAATGACATCCTGGAAAACAATGAGGAATATGTTGATGATTTGGTAGACTTAGACCAATCATCTTTTGAGCTCATTGAAGATCTTCATGAAACTACTGATACCTTAAGTGGACATAAGAGGCAAAGAGTCACTCCGTCCTACTTAAAGGACTATCAAACTTATCTTGCAGAAGAAATGTGTAATTCGGTAGATTTAGATGAGTTTAATGATAACTTGACTTATCAGCAAGCAATGAACTCATCAGAAGCAACAAATTGGGAGAAAGCCATGGATGAGGAAATTCAATCCATTGAGAAAAACCAAGTCTGGAAATTGATTGATTTGCCAAAAGAAAGGAAAGCTATAGGCTGTAAATGAGTTTTGAAAAAGAAATACAAGGTTGATGGTACAATCGACAAGTTTAAAGCGAGGTTGGTTGTAAAGAGTTTTTCGCAAAAAGAAGGAATAAATTATGTTAAGACATATTCCCTAGTTACGAAATTTGCATCCATACATATAATCCTGATAATATATACATACTATGATTTAGATTTGCATCAGTTAGATGTAAAGACAACTTTTCTAAACGAAGATTTAGAAGAAATCATATACATGCAGCAACTCGAAGGATTTGTGGTTGAAGGCCAAGAAGATAAAGTATATAGGTTGAAAAAATCCCTATATGGCCTGAAATAGTCACCTCGCCAATGGTATTTGACTTTTCAAAATGTCATTGTAGAACTTAGGTTTGTGGCTAATAAACTTGATCACTGTGTATATGTTTGGAATAGTGGGAGCCACTTTGTCATCTTGTCATTATATGTAGATGACATATTGTTGATTGGAAACGATAACGAAATGATTGTCAAAGCCAAGTCATGGTTGAATTCCAAGTTCGAAACGAAGGATATGGGGGAAGCATCCTATATCCTAGGAATAAAGATCTCTTGAGATAGAGAATTTAGACTCTTATGCCTGAGTAAGGAGAGATATATTGATTATATCCTCAAGAAGTTTAAAATACAACAGTTGGAAATAACAGACGAGTCAGTAGTTATCTATTGTGATAATAATGCAACAATTGCTCTTATCAAGAGTGGAGCTGATTGCTCCAAAAGCAAGCATATAATAATAAAATATCACTATGTTCATGATATGGTTATGAGAAAGGAAATATCTATCTCATACATGCCAACAGAAGATATGTTGGCAGACCGCTTAACAAAAGGCAAGCATAACAGACGAACTTTTCTCGTTACTAAAAGGTTTGAGATATGTTTGATTGTTGTGTAAGATAATAACTACACAAACGATGACTGATGTTGTATAGGTAAACAACCATACTAACATATAAGACGAACCTTATCTGTTAACGGCTGAGTCAGTTACGAGAGGAGGTAGGGGTATCGGTAACCGCCGGACGCTTACCGGATTTCACCGTAACCATCCGGATATGGCAGAAAAGGAAAACCCGAGGAGATGAGGAGCAGCCTTGCTCTAGAGCAGTAGTAAGTGTCGTGTGAAGAACTATGCGTGCTCCGACCGAGAGACGATTCGGTTATCGTAAGCTCCCAGTTTCATCAGGTCTCCTGGGGACAGATGGCTCTTATCCGGTACAAGCAATCGCCGTTGAGGACCCAGATAATTGCCGGCAGCCAGGACGCCAGGATGCTTGTGAGGGAGACGATGAGGCTCAGCGCAAACCTTGCGTCTGCAAATGCGAGCCTCGCAGCAACCGAGGCCCCGCTCGTTCGGCCATTGCGGATGGCGCTAGTCGGAGAGGCGAAGTCGGAGATGAGAGTCATCTGTGCAGAGGAATTGGACGGTCGAAGGTGGAATTACGTTGTCGAGGCAGATCTGTCGGGGAATTTCAGCCGTTCGATGCATGCCGTGGCTCTGCAGACTGCGAGTAACCCGATCGAAGTCATCTGCTTCATTCTCTTTCTTCGGCAGTGATTTCGCTTCCTCCTTTTGTGTTTTTTGAGTTTTGGATTTTGATTTGCTGGATATGATTGTGGTTTGCTTGTTGCTTCTGTGGAGAAGATTCTTTTTGTCTTCATACTAATGATTTCTGGAATTCATGAACCAATACCATTCTAACTTCTAAGTGCATTTCTTATCAAGATTGTTAAAATTATTGTCTTATTAAGTTAAATGTGGTTTACTATCTTATTTTATGAGTGTAAAAGTTATTTTGTTAACAGAGACGCTGTCACTAATGCTTTATGAATAGAGAATTTGTCATGTTTCGTTCGCCTGTGCTTCTGTATTTAGCACACTTTTGCACTTGGAAGTAAAATGTGAGGTATTATCTACGGCATTTTGTCCTATCGCTCTTTAGATGGAAATATGGAACTTTTGAAGAGGCTATTGGTTCGAGTTGGTATGTTCTGGTAGATATTTGGTGTAAAAGTTTACGATATTGTCAATCTATGATAGGCGTAAAATTAAAGATAGCGCCTTGGACTTGAGTATCCTTCCTTGCGTGCTTTATTACCAGAATTGCATGCACCCTTATCGTATTAGTTGACATTCTGGCTTATAGAGTCCAATTAGGAACAAGTAAATGCTTTTCTGTTGAAGGGTCCAATGGAATTGTGATGCTGTGAGCTTCACAGGGTTGATTGTGGTGTCCTCATGTTCAGGTTTTTACCTAGGTAAATAATCTCTTCTTAAGGCTTCAATCGCTCCCATAGGCAAGACTTCGGAAGACATCATTAGGAGCTTTCTTAATATCACTGTGTTTGCTGTGGATGATTTTAAATCTGGAGAGCTTCCTGGGCCACTCTGACCACCGACTTTACCTGGATAGTAAGTTTGTCTATATACTGTAAATAAACCCAAGACAAACATATGTGTTTTTCATGTTTAGATACACACACATGTACGTGCGTTAGGAATGCAAAAAGCATAAAACATGGTGCAATAACTATTTTTATGATTTAAAGCTCAGAAAGTTGATTGGGATCTCAGCACACCAAAATTGTGACTGTAATTTAAAAATGAATTCGTACTGAATTTTTAACTTCAGATATTTCCCAAAGTAGTGCATGTATAAACAATAAGCTACTAGACATAAGTAAATATGAGTCACTTTCTTAGTCCGCAGTTCAGTAACAATTGCATCCAGTTGCTGTCAATAACTTAAAATATCTAAACTTGGAAACTACATCTAATGCATAAAAGTAGGTTTCATCCATCCTGATACTTATAGAGTTGAGATAGTGGATAGTGGTGCATGAATTTTATTTTTATGTACGCAAGAGATATTGATGTTAAAAGTGAATGGACAGAAAAATAGAGCATGGAGCTCACTGAGAAACCAAATGGTCACAAGAATGTCAATGTAAGTATCTATCACTCTATAACCTACCGTCATGATGGAAAGACTTAGAAGAGGCATTAGAGGATGTTCGAAAGACTTGTGAGTTGTAAAGCGTCAAAGTTGGTCTTGAGGCTCAAGCTTAGTTATCAATAGGTTGCCTCCGATATATGTGCTATTGAATTTATGGAAGAACTCCATTTCTAAGATGGATAACTTTTGATGGTTGACTAAGTTTTCTGGAAATTTGTTTGCCAAGTCTGCTATATTGGTTTGCTAAGTCTGTTATTTTTGTTGCTGACTCTGTTCCACGGATCTGCTATATCTGTCATTATCATCACCATTTTTCCCCTTCTTTTCTTGCTCAGGATTGTACTTTCTTCTTCTTCTCATTCTTCTTCTTTTGCTAGATATATTGGTTGTCTATTTCATTTCCCTAACCTTTCTAACTTCTTAACTCCTCAGCCATGGTTGTGGAACATGTGATCAAGATCTTTTAGTCGTATAACTTGTTATGATGCTTATGTCTTGTATTATGTGCAATTCATTATTTGGTTAATGCAATCTTGTTTGTGACTCCAATTTTTTAGGTTACGATGTTTTACTCCTACTTCTCTACCCATGTAATCTAAATCTATATGCATAACTATTATATGTAATTTTATGGTTATTTAATGTCCTATTACTTTGAGCATTTTATTTTGTTTCCTATTATTTTGTTTTGAGTTTTGTAACCTGTGTTATAATTATATTGATTTATATTTTAGAATATGTCACGTAAATAATTTTTGCCATTGTTAATGGTATAGTTTTGTGTTTTTTAATGGTTATGTGCTGCTAGATCTTGCTATACCTTGTTTATGCTTAATTGAGGTTAGGCGATGAGTTCCTTGTACCAACTGTTGATAAAACAAAGGTCTCAAGCATCTCCTCCATGGTTAGAATGCTTTTCTCTAATTAGTTGTCATGGAATTGGTAATTTGCTTGTGTATATTTACATTCTGTGCATGATTTTTCTTCTTAGGATCACTTTGTTGCTTTTTTCTATCTAGGTTTTGACACTGAAGATATGTAGTTCTTTTGCTGCAGGAGCTAGTTTCTTTTATCAGGTCTTACGTTGTGCCAGAGGGTTTTCCGGATAGTGTTTCCCCTTCCTATGTGCCTTACATGAAATGGAGAGCTTTAAAGGTATGTTGTTGGCTGGTTTTGGAATTCACAATGATCCTTTCTTGAAAATCTTCGCCAAATGAGCTCAGTTATTGGCATTACATGGGCTCAGTTATTGGCATCGTGCTCTTGTATTCCACTATTCTTTTATTCTCATTTTTACATGGAACTTTCTTTAGGCATTCTTTTTTCTTGAATACTCTGGTGGATGACAGATTGTTTAAGCTTAAATTCATGTATGGAAGCTGCATCTTCAAATATTTATCTATCTCTCTTTTTCTTTTTGTTTATCTTTTTTTCCTTTTCCATTTGTCAGCTTTGTGTTAACATACCACCTTTTATGCCGTATTTCTTTGGTGGATCCATGGGTGTTTTTACGACACGTTCATTGCTGCATTCAGTTGGGATATCTGGGAATGGTGCCACTTCGGCTGCTGTTGCTGTTAACTGGGTTCTGAAGGTAGATTTATTCAGTTTGTAGTGGGTGAAGAAGATGATGGTTTGGTTTCTCAAAATATCGTTCCAAAATGCTGTATACGTTGGGGGTAAACACGACATATAGATAATGTTGATACGAGGTTAACCTTTTGGTTTCAGTACTGATGTCTCAAAGACTCTGCAAAATGAAGCATTATGAATACTGTCACTTGCAAAAGATAAATGCAAAGAGCTAGGAAAGGAAGTAGCAAGAAAAGTGTCATTGAATCAATACTATTTATTGCACCTTTCGACCACCTTCTATACTTGAGCACCAGATTCTCTAGAATCGCCCTATGGTCCAATACTGTCTATGAAAGTCTGAAATCCCCGAGAATACCTTCGGTGAGATGCACTTTGTCCACTTCTGAATCTGTTCAAGGTCCAAAGATCAATGGCTACAGAAGCCAGTCAATTGCAAAGACCAGTCATTATACTGAATTGACAAAGGTGGGTCCTGGATTACCTCATCCCATCATCAGGGTCAGCTAAGAATATCCTCAACATCAGATGGAGTTCATCTTGTAAAGCATGATACCTAAATGAGATCAATAAGATGAAATTGAATACGTGGCTAGATAATTATTAAAATAATTGTATGATCAGTTGTAGAATCTGTTATCTGAGTATGTGCATGATTGGGATATCTGGCAAAATCAGATTGACACAAGGATGCATACAATATACTTAAGCCTTAAGGTAGAGTTTAAGAAAGGGCGTAGAAAAGCTATGGGAAATAGAAACCAAGTCAAACTCAACCTAAAGAGGCAACTAAGAACACGCATATAATGATGAATCAGAGTTCATTTGATCATGACAGGATATGTAGTTCACAACAAACTTGTTTCAGGGGTCTGACAGGATTCTAAAGATCTTGACCAGTGTTTTATGACGCGTATCGTATCGGGTATCGTTGGGCCCCACGATACGGGCGATACGCCAAATTTCAATTTTTTTTTCCAAATTTTTTTTGAAGGTTTCTGGCCTCTCTTCGCCTCTCTTCACTTCTCTCTAAGGCATCCTTCGATTGCTTTAAAAATCTAGTGAAAAATCTTCATGAAAAGTAATAATATTCTATTGATCGGTAGTCTTTTGATGTGATGCAATACCCATGGGTCAATTTCGTTATCACCTTAAACTAACTCAGGCCTTGCCAGTCCATTCCAAACATCACACAATGACGGAGCAACCTGTGTGGTTTGATGAAAAACTGATATTCAAACTTTTTCCTTTATTATGATAATCTGATTCAATGCGGTTGATCGAGAGTAGAATTCCTAAGAGTTTATAGTGTAGACATTAATATAATAATATTATCTTTCATAAATTTTTACAAATTTTAAAATTACACGTATACTATTCAAGAAACAATAATTGAAAATAAGCCAAAATATCAGAAATGATCTTTATAGTTTATATATATATATATGTATATACGTATGTATATATATATGTATATATATATATATATATATATATATATATATATATATATATATATATATATATATATATATGAGCTGCTTGGGTTCAGCCTTCTTATGCAACAGCGAGCTCGATTTAGGTCACGAGAAGTGAAGAGAGGCGAAGAGAGGTAAGAAACCTTCAAAAAAAATTTGGAAAAAATATATTTTTTTGAAATTTTTTTGGGGCGTACGATACGGGCGATACGATGCGATACTCACTGCCGTTTTACGATACAGGGTAGTGTATCGTATCGTGGTTGCCCACGATACGATACGCGATACGGTGCGATACGGATAACACTGATTCTTCTTGACAGATAAAACGTGAGCCCGAATTGCGAGATCTATAAACTGAGGATGCAACTCTAACATTAATACAAGATGAAATATTGGGGTGTGATTCAATTTTTTAAAGCTTCCAAAGAATTACTTTTCCTGCCTAAAGAAGACACTTAGCTAATGCTAGAGAGAAGGTTCTTGGTGTCAGTTTGCACTTCTATTTTTTGGCATATGAAGTATGTGCATTCTCTTTGTTGTAGTTCCATGGTTTCAGAGTTTATGTTGATTTATCATCTTCGTATTGTACTACAGGATGGTGCAGGCCAGCTGGGAAAGATGATTTTCTCACGTCAAGGAAAGAAGTTTGATTATGATCTGAAACAAGTAAATAATACGTCCATTCTTTCTTTTGTAATTCATTTTTTTTCTGTAAAGATTTATTTGATTATGCTTTTTGCTTTTCAAGTCAAGGAAAAGGCGATGGAATTGGGGGCTGGGATAGAGTTGGCCACTACTGCAGTACCTCATCTCTTTCTACCATTTGCTTGTGCAGCAAATGTCGCCAAGTTTTGAATGTCAGTGCTGGTATTAGTTATTCTCTAGGTTCTTGGATGAATTCTTGTAGGCATTGTGCTAGTTCTGACGAATATTCCTGCAGAATATTGGTGCAGTGACATCAACATCAACCAGGGCTCCAATATACAAAGCTTTTGCAAAAGGAGAAAACATTGGTGATGTAACTGCTAAAGGAGAATGTGTTGGTAATATTGCAGATCTAGTATGCTACTCAACTCTGTGTGTGTGTGTGGGTGTCTGTCTCGTGCCTACATGTGGGCACATTCTTGGAAGTAATGAAAGCCGCTGGATCATATTGACTGGCTTCAGAAGCAGCCATTTCTGTATTATACATGACTAATGACTGCATATGCTTGAAATATATTCGCTCCTGATTGCCGTCATGATCGTCCACCTTCTGTCCAAGATTTCCTAGCAATTCTTCATTTGTGTCATTGTTAACTAAATTTTGTCTTCTAGACTATCCCGTGGGTCCAGATTGATGTAATGCACAGCTAAGTTGCTAACCTTCTTCACGTTCTTTAGACTTGATTGCTTCTCGAGTCATTGCGTTGATGTCCGGGAACTCTACTCTTGGAGTCTAGCTTTTGTATTTCGTAGGATGAGGAGAATGGGAGAGACTACTGCTACTAACTTCTCTTTACATTGTGATGCCAAAATTTAGATGTTTTAAATGATCAGAACAGTTCCACATTTCAAATTAAGATACATTTTTTTGTTTGAGGATAGACAAAACCTTCTGATTGTTCACAGGTTTTAGGTTTTGAAATTGGATGTCAGGGTCAGAATAAGTTTCTCTTTTCTTTTTCTAAGAAAACCGAATATTGGACATAGCAATATTTAATTGTAATTGTTCGAAGTCATCTTAGGAGAAGGCTGAACAAGACACCATACATCAAATGGCGCATGTTGTTCTGGAGTCTTCTGACACATGCAAGATGAGGAATTTATGTATAATCAAGTTTTCTATATCACTAAAGGCCTTTCTATGCTGGTTGTAAATTTAGGTGACTGCACTGTTGAAATTTTGCAGAAAACATTGTGGATCTGGGTGCATCTGCTTCAGTATCCTGAGTTTAACCACTTAGGCTAACGAGTTCATAATAGTTGGCTAGATTCTTTGTTGTCATACTATATTCATGTGGTGGAAGTTTGCCTGGTGTGCTGACGTTGACCCTTCTGTGAATAACCTTACCTTTTAGGAAGTGGGTTGAGCATCATCCATGTAATTTTTATTTCTGTTAGGTAATAAGGAAAATGTCTTTCTTTGTTGAGTTATGTTTATAATCTATACTTATAGTCATGCAATTTTGGCAATTATTCTATACTTTCCCCTGTTTTCTTTCTTTATTTTTTATAATATTGTTGATGTTGGATGGAACATTTTATTTTACACAGTTGGGGACTGGACTTAGTATCATGATATCTAAGAAAAAATCCTTTGTTGGTCTCCACTTTCTCGTTTGTCTGTGCAGGTGAAATCTGTTGTGCTGCATACATTAAACAAAGCGAGATTCAATGTGGCTGTTGAATCCTTCCTGAAAACAGGTACCAACTACCAATGAATGGATGCTGATCCGGACATTGAAATTGCTGATCTTGTTGTGTTGCCGGTGTTCCAATTGACATGTTTGATTTCGACCGTGCTAATTTCCATAATGTGTGGCCTCAATAACTGGAGGGTTTCTTATATGGACATGCCTTTGGGTTGCTGTGTCTAAGGGATATGACGCCATATATGCGATGCAGAACACTTTAGCCATATATTAAACAGTCAGATAAGCTTTTGTATTCCATAAAGGAGAAACTCGTAATAAGTCCTAGTAATTTTTCGAGTTTTTAGGGAAAATAAGGCAATGATCAAAGTGATTAGAGATTTTATAAATTAGATAAAGATAATCTATAGGCATCCTAGAGTTGTCAAGAAGACATTATTGCAATAAAAACTAGCCTACTTACATGACTAGGTTCAGGTGAACCGTAACTGATTCAACTAGAGCACTTGGTGGGCCCAGGTTGTTTTTTCCCACCTGATGCTGACTAGTCCATCTCCTGCTCTGACTAATCATTGTCATTGGCATGAATTAGGTATTTTTATTTTTTGGCTAGTTTTATGCCTTTTTTGCCCTCATTCTTCATCTTTACTCATTTGGTTTTCCCTTATATATATATCTATTGGATCCTGCCCACACATACTCTAACATTGCTTTTCCTTTTGTATTTTTTCAAAAACACTTAAAATTTTTAAATTACATTCATGTGACCAAAAAAGCAATGGGTGATGTCAGAGGTGAGCAAGATCTGAATTTCATATATACATATATATGTATATATACATATATATGCATATATACATATATATATATATATACATATATACATATATATATACATATATACATATATATATACATATATACATATATACATATATATATACATATACATATATATATACATATATATATACATATACATATATATATACATATATATATATATACATATATATATATACACATATATATATATACATATATATATATACATATATATATATATATATATATATATATATATATATATATATATATATATATATATATATATTAGGTGTGTGTATATGTATATATTGTATCTGTATGTGTGTGAAAATAGTTATGTAGCGAGTCTCAAAGAGAGAATATAATCTCTCTCAGGTTTTTCAGCGAGACAATCCTCAGTTGTTAATAAGTTGGAACCTGAATTTCAGGGCAAGTTCCGTCACTTCAGGAAGGAAATTTGAAGGAAAATATCGTCACTCCTCCATGGCATAACAACAAACCTATCATTTTAGGTGTGTCTTTGTCGTTGAATTTTGTGCAAGTTTACTTTGCTGTTTATACAGTTCTTGTTTAACCTATTTCTATTTCATTGCTGGTAGGATCAAGATTTAAGGATGCTTTTCAGGAGCCAGCTTCCTTTTTAGCTATTGATCCCCTTTTTCAGGTATTTTCTCGTCACTTTAAACATTTTGCACCGCAATTTGTTACATCTCACATTATATATTCAATGCATGACAGAAAGAGCGATATATTGTTACTTAATCCTGGGCGAGCTAGGATAAGCACACCTTTGCCTTGATGTAAATGCAAAAGGTGCCAAAGCGAGCTAGTGGATACTGTTTTATCTGGTAGCAAAACTTGAGTGTTCCCGGAAGAATCAACGCGTGCTTCTCTGTGATATCCTAAGCATAAACCTCTTCAGACTTTTGCATTCAATCTTCCGGAAAGGGAATACAACTTGAAAACCTTCAGTTGCAAAGCTGCTCTGGTAGGTTATAAACAAGTATAACCATGCAACCGAATGTAGCACTAATCAACCATCTTATTCTGAGAGTTTTTTCCATCCAAGAAAAGCTTGGTTTTCACGATTCTACATCTGCCACCTCGGGCCGTATCTGATGGTTCGACTTGTTATGCTTATCGACTGGATTCTTAGCAAGGGTGGAAGCTTTTGATTTTGGAAGCGGTTCAATCTAGAGAGTGGTTGTTGTCTTGTGGGGCTTTCAGGAAATACCTGGTACTTCGAAATGAAAAGGGATTCTTACTGCTTATTGTACTCCAAAGGCATTACACTTGGGAAGTTCACATGTTTATTCTTCGTCAATTTTGTTTTTGTTTTTGTTTTATCCATCAGTTATAATATTGATTTGTGTGAAACAAAGGGTTTCTCTCTCTCTCTCTCTCTCTCTCTATATATATATATATATATATATATATATATATATATATATATATATATATATATATATATATATATATATATATATATATATATATATATATATATATATATATGCCCCAGATACAGTAGTGTATAATTTGTATTCTTTTGTTCTTTGAATCTCTCAGTTTCAGGAAAGTCTAATAGTAATTACAGAGACCGATGAAGGGATGTCCTTTTCTGAACATGGTGTTTGAAGTTCGGATCGAAATGAATTGATAAAGTATGATAATTCGCTGTCCTGTCTATTTTCGCCATTGTCATGATGCCTCGTAACAGTGTTAACGGATTGATAGCTGAATTTCTAGTTTCCATCTCTGACTTGCAGTAGTTTGCATAACTTCATACTTAATGTGCACATCATTAGTTGGTAGGGTGCGGTCTGCATTTCCTCAACATTTTTGGTTGCTCATTATGGCAACATGAGTTCATACGAGCTGGCCTTGCCTAATAGGATGGATGTAATATATTGAAGATTTATTGCGTGATAGGAATGGTCTTCCTCAATGGGTTGAAACCTGCTGTAAATTCCTTCTACAAGCATAGGTTTTGATATTTCCATTGTAATAAGGAGCGGATTGTAGAATGATACTCTCATATCCTTGATATCTAGAGGAATATTTTGTTAATCAACGTACAAAATGTGAACAAATAGAAGGAAATGGTGTGATCTGGTTGACTTTCTATTCAATTTGACAAGTTTATGATAGTCATGACCCTACTCATATTGCAGAAAATGATATTGATGTAGGTGTAATATCATCAACTTAAAAAGCACGCTTCTATGATGGCGAAGGAGGGCATTTAAGGAAAGTGGTGGGAGGTTGGTGAAAACTAGCAGTGACTGCACCCGTTTAGGCTTGTCACCTCTGAGTGAACACATTAAGAAAAGATGCTTTGGAGCAGAATTTTCATGAAGATCTGTAATAAGAAAACGGGAAGCCAAAACAAGCAAGCTAGCTGTAGGGATGACATTCAATGAGTAATTATTTATCGTGTCAGTGTTTGACTCTCTTGTTCACTATGGTTATGAGAGTTGAGTAGTTAATCATTAACATTAACATATATAAAAATTGTTTGTGACAGAAATGAAGATATTAAGATGGATGAATGGTCATGCCAAAAAAGACCGTATTCATAATGAGATTATTAGAAACAAATTGGAAGTGGTACCAATAGATATAAAATGAGAAAAAATTATCGAAGATGATTTGAGCATATAAAAAAGCGATAAAAAAACTGAGAAACTAGATTATGAAAATATTAAATTAGGAACAAAAGGACAATAAAAGTGTTGAAAGAAATAATAAAGAGTAATCCAGCTTATGTTAACTATTGCTATGATACATTGATCAAGCTCTATGAAAACAAAGAATCCATATATCCGAGCACATCTAGTTTGAGAAAAGGCTTAGTTATTGTTGTTCTTTGACTCTCTTGGTTGATTCATTCCATAATTTTTAGGTCCTGGGTGTGGTCTAATATCCAGACCTAAACCTAATTGAACTAATGATGCTATACTTAGTTTTTTTGCCTCAAGGACAGTGAATTTCATCAAATCAATGAACTGATGTACAGAGTACAAATTGGTTAAATAGTCAGCTTCAAAACATGCACAATTAGGGTTATCCCACAATTAACATTCCTGTTCTAACAAACATCTATCTAAAATACTTCTATATCCATGTTACAGGGAGATTCACAATATTGTATTCTTCTGAAAGTTCAACAGCTAGCTCAGCGATCTCTTCAGCAATTTTCATTAAGCCTTGGTGGCTGCAGTTGAGAAAGATGCCAACATTTACACTTGGCAAGCATGAAGCATAAATTTTACCTTTTCATTGTTGAATATGCGTAATAACGGGCAGTGTGCTTGATGTTGCTTGAATACTCCTGCCCAATTGTAGCCTCTTAGTTGTGGCAAAGCTTTATTCATATATTCTTCAGAAATTATATGCATTAACTCAACTCGTAATAAGCAATTCCAGTTGTGATCTTCATGGAATTCGATAGAGCATTTTAACCTCATTTCTCAAATTAGTCTTTGTTGGAGTTCGATGTAGAACTTGATTCAATCCTCTATGAATTTCTGCTGGCACAACTCTGCGTGACTTAGGCTGGGGTTATAGGGAGGGGAAGACATGGCCGATCGGAACCAGCCCGGCGATTCCAACCAGAACCCAACTGGCCATGGAGCTGCTGGTAACGGTTCATGATTTTCAAAAACCGGTGGTTCCAAACCGCTGATTTTTTTTGTTTATATATTTTTCAAAATTTTTATATCACGAACTGCCTGCTAACTCAACGGCAGAGCACTACATATACCCCAACCGTTCCAGAACCGCGGTTTAACCAGTTGAAGTTTTGTTTTCTTTGAAAAGAGCAAGTGACCTCCTGCGAATCGAACTCCCACCAAGAATAATGGTGGAGAGAGCCTCTGACATTAAGCTATACCGGCAGTTCCATAACAATAACCAAAACGAGTTCTTGACTGGTTCGATTACGGTTCCTGGTTTCAGGTCAACCGAAACTGATAATTTAAAACCACCGGTTCTGGTTTACCTGGAGCCAGACATGTTTAGGGAGGGGCACCGTTCTCTTCTTGGGAAGGTACAGCTTGAGGCATAGCTAGAAGGTAGGGATCATATGCGCATAATAGGCTTTCACTATGTTCGAATCTAGTAGAAATTAAAAAGCAGGTACCCATAGTAATTGGTAATCTCAAGCATGACAAAATTAACTTCATAGTAAATCATACAAGTTTCATAATCAGCGAATTTTAATCATCAGAACAGAAAAGATCTAAAACTTGCAGAAACTGCGTAAAAGCATATCGGAATGGATCCGTTGACATACTGTTCTAGTAACACTTTGATTCCCAATATGTTTTCATTTTAATTCCATTAGGTTAGCCTACTCTTTAAGCGTTTGGTTGGTGGCGATCGATGATGGTGGACCGGTTTCTGAAGTTGACCAGCAGTCGAAGACTTTCAGTAAATTTGGTACCAAACGTAGTTGAGGACACGATTCGATCCAGAATTTATCTTACCATAGGGAAAGAGACACAATGATTCTTCACATTGTGACACCTAAATGATTCTTATCTAGCCTTTTAGAGTCATTACAGTGCCTATTTATCATTTTAGTTAGTTCGATCTAAAGTTCTATACTTCTAATGAATTTACTTGCTCGACTGTTATGACTGGTAGATGATCTGAAGGATGAACTGAAGCTATTTGGCACACTCAAAAACTAGGCATGGATCAAATGCTTCGAAAGCCCATACCGTAAGAACTTGTTTTTAGAAGAAAATAGTTCTTTTAGGACTTCTAGTGGGAAAATGAAGCTCGAATAGAGCCTTAGTTTAAGTCAAAATTTTCTTTTTCTTCAGAGTCCCATCGGAAGGATGAAATAGTTGGCTTCTGAAATAGCTTTGCACCAATTCAAATACTAAGGCCACCATTTTGCTTCAATGAACACACACACAGAGACACGCTCATACAAGCCTATACAAGTAGAGGTCAGCTGAAACCACGAGTCTTCTCTGTGTGTGTGTGCAACAAATTGAACGGCAGTTGCGCCTCAGATGATCCGAAATGGAACGAACTGTGAGCAGCGTATGTCCTGCATAATCCGGATTAGGTTCGGGAGAGGGTCTGATTGATTATTTCCCATCATCCTTTATAATCCAGATCTGAGTCTGATTCCCCAACTCTATCAGCATTTAGAAATAAAAGACGAAAAAACTTTGTTCCATCATTTCATGTCTTCTAAGTTGGTCTTCGTAAGCATGCATACAGCATTCTCTTTTACCAAAGCGTTCGAAGGGAAAGTCCCAACACTACTCTAAAGAAGATCCTGAATGCTTGAAGTAGATCTAATGGAATCTTATTTTCCGAACGTGGGACCAACCTAGTTCGCTTTATCTGGTTATCGGGATCAGAGAGAGAGAGAGAGAGAGAGAGAGAGAGAGAGAGAGAGAGAGAGAGAGAGAGAGAGATGTCAAAGATTCTTGAACCATGGCCTCCAAAGACAGCGGGTCCTGCACATCCATAGGATCCCAAGGCAAGGCTACACTTTGGTCGCATTGGAGACTGTGAATTGTGTCAGGAGAGAGATGTCAAAGATTCTTGAACCATGCCCTCCAAAGACAGAGGGTCCTGCACATCCATAGGATCCCAAGGCAAGGCTACACTTTGGTCGCATTGGAGACTGTGAATTGTGTCAAGGGTTGTGGGCTTGGACAACGCCAGAGCATGCGCGACCCTTGGATCTCCCTTGCACTGCCCAGTTCACACAGTCCAGACCCACACTTCTCTTTCTCTCTCCCCCTGTGTGTCTGTGGTGCCTTTTAACTTTCACTAGCGTCTTCGTTGCCATCATTACTGCACACTTTTCTGCATTTGGGTTCTCTTTATAAAGGCCCTGCGGCTTCTCCTTTAGTTCTTCCTCTTTCATTTTTGTCTTTTTGCAGTTCTCGGTTCTGTGACTTCTCCATCGGACAACCATTTGAGAATGACGATGCAAGTTTGTCAGTTGTGCCAATGCAGATTTACCTTTCTGTTCCGCCGGTAGCTCCCATCTTTCTATTTACGTTGGTGAAAAGTTTTCAAACTTTTTTTAATAAAAAATGGAATAACCCCCCTCGACTCTGAATCGGACCAAAGGCTATATCGGTTCAAGCTCCATTTAGTGCGCAGGAAGAGCTCAAGCTTTTGCAAAGTTCACTGCATTTTCTCACCTCGTTCCAGACCCATCTTTGCCTTACCTGTCCTATTCAACCCGAGGCGGAGGTTGGATACTCTGTGAGGAAGATGATCCTTTCAGAATTTCTTCATTTTCAGCTTAGCTAATTTATCCAAATAAATGGTGACAAAATTGAATCTATATCTATATATCTAGCTTGCTCAATTTGAAAACTACCAAAGGGAGGGAATATAGATAACACAGTAGTTGGTGGAATTTGTCTTGATGATTTTGGCCAAACATGTCTCCTTAAATTTTTGTTTTTAAAGAAAAGCAAATTTGCTTTTTGAGAGTCGAACTCTTCACCAACCACAATGGTATAGAACGCCTTACCGTTAAGCTACCGATATAAAACTTACTAGGGGTGATTTGGAACCGTCGGTTTCGGTTCCAAACCGGTTTCTAGATACCATGAACTATAATTGTGGCTTTACCTTTCTGTCTAAAACAATCAGCAGGTGCTACCCCAAACCGCATACCAATCAACTTGGATAGGTAACTTCGAACCGTAGTCATTGTATAGATCCAAAATCTGCTGGACACATAATTACCTAAGAGATCAAGCATCGATCTGCTCCTGGTGGATACTGTCCATAAATAGCTGCTTAAAGATCCAAAATAGTTGATTATTTTTATCCATAAAGATTCAAAATAGCTGCTTATTTTTATCAGATTGTGAACCCTTCATCTACAGCTAATGGCAATAAGGGAAACTAAACCGAGCTTCTAATAGTTTCTTGTTGATTTTCCATTTATCTTGTGCAATCCTCAATTTTGTTTCACTTTTTCAAGGATCGTAGCTTTTAACATGACATTTTTAATCACTACAAAATAGAATACGTTTCTTGTGACGGTCTGATCATAAATGCTTCACTCTACTGGTTAACTGCTAATAAGCTGTTGTTTCTTTGTTCTCATCCACAATTCAGTTCACCAGGATGTGATCCTGGCCAGCGCCAGAGAAAGGCTTGTCAGTGTTTGTAGTGGACGTCACAATTGGCATCAAGAAGATGCCATCAAGAAAAACCTTGAATAACAGCATTAACGTCACAGTAACCCTGCTTTTTTAAGTGAATATTATAGCGTGTCCGTGTGTTGGCTCTAGTGTCGACTCTTAGATGAATCCTTATTGACTTATCTTTCAACCAGGGAAACCGAGTTCGCAAATCTCTCTCTCTCTCTCTCTCACGTCACCAACAGCAATCTGCAAGCGAAAAGAAACAGCAGTTGGTGGCTGAAGCACTGGAAAGTGGTAAAAGGAAGAAGAGAGAAGGAAAGAATGGAGTGAATAAAGTTCAGAGTTCTAGTTAAAGCAAGCTCCTTTCTCTTCCACATAAAATGCCCGGATGTGTCTCTCATTTAGTATGGGCAAAACACGCGACAAGGAAAGCGTCGAAAGGAAAGGATAAAAAGATAAAGGTAAATGATCAACTTTAGTTCACTGAATTCAGTGAGATAGCTTTACCATCGGACCTTACCACATTGGCTGGCTCTCTCCTTTCTACCCAACCCTCTGCATGACATCATGCTGATGCCTAAAATAGATCAAAGCCAATTACATAAATTGATGGGTCAGCTTTTTTTCTCTCTCTTTCTCTCTCTCACACACACACTACATTACATGAGTCAGTCGTAGTTATGACTTCATATCCTCCTAGTAGTATTTTTCCTAGTTATTTTTCATGATTATAGGTTTTCGTCTTATTTTATTGTCTGTTTATCCTTCTTTTAGTTGGAAGAACTGAAGCTTATTAACTGCAAAGAAAGAAAAGAACGAGCAACAGATACAACGGGAGAGTGGGACTCAGAGGTATCTATGAGGAAAGCACTTCCAAGACAAAAAGAAGAGTGATTCTAAATATTATGCGACTCAAAACAACGGAAAAAGAAACAAAAAAACTTTATTCTTCTTGTTTCTTTTCTTTATTCTCTGGATAAAGGAAGGCTGGGAAGTACTAAAACGAGCCTGGGGGTATGATCCCTCTAGGATGTAGGATCTTATTTGGGTTACAGATAACTCTAAGTGTCTAGATTCAGATTGAATAAGCGACTGTAAAAGATCACGTAGGATCTTATTTAATTGACCGTATATTATTTTTCTAAACTGAACCAAACGTCCAGGATTTGTGTTTTAACATAAATTCTTTCTTATGCGGGTATATCACAGTGATTCCTGATTCCTGATTATAAGCAGACGATGAGATGCAAGACGAAGACCGATTTCTTTTAAGGCATTCTGTGTGAGAACAACCAATAACACAAGTCCCCAAAACTGGGATTGCTATTTGCTTGGCACTTCTGGTTAACCCAGCCTGCTCTTCATTTCCTGTGTCGTCTGACCAGTCGAACTTAGGAAGAACTAGGAGTAGCATAACTCCTGCGGCCTTACAACGGATTGAGACAGGATGGAAGCCATCGTCTTCAGAAAAAGAAAATGACTGTTGTCCTTAGTGCCCGGAGTAGACATCCATCCTAAGCGTGATTCTGGCTCCTTTCTTCATGTAATCAACGACGGTAGTGTTCTCTCTCTCTCTCTCTCTCTCTCTCTCTATATATATATATATATATATATATATATATATATATATATATATATATATATATATATATATAGAGAGAGAGAGAGAGAGAGAGAGAGAGAGAGAGAGAGAGAGAGAGAGAGAGAGAATGAGACCGTCGTTGATTATAACCAAAAAGAAAAAATATACATGTAGAAAACTCTTAACTTTAATTAACCATGTAAAAGTAATTGCCAAAGTAGATCTGACGTCGTGAGAAATAGGTGAATTAACAGCCTGATTAAGAGAACTAGCATGTTAATTAAGAGAATGATGGTCCTCTCTGAGCCAACTGTGCCATGCATAGATATGCCGCCCCGTAGGTCCAGGTCTTACATTCTGTGCACTTCCTGTTCTTCGTACGTTAAGGTGAAAACAAGAAAATGGAACAAAAAGAAGAATCACTCAAAATGACGAGATTCTCACATAAAACCAAGTAAAGGAATAGCCAATAGCAACTCGGTCCTTGATAAGCTTGAGATTTACATGAAGCCAATTGTTTTCTTGTACTCACATACATGATCCAAAAGCAAAAGCTATAAATAAGCATCTCGTACGTAGCTGCAACTGGCTCTGAAACATATGCATTGTTTAATGTCATCATGGTGACGAACACTTAAACCGCTAGATCTTGATCTTTAACATCAAATGGCACTTCTTGATCTTGACTTTGTGGATTTAAAGCTTGATTGATCAAACACTTAATAGATTTCCAGTTGGATCAATATGTTTGGGAACGTCATTTTCCAATTCTTTAATCATGTCATCGAGATGTGGGTCAACTAGGTTAGGTGTAGTTTGACTTTGACATGAATATAGTACATTTTCCAATTAGAGTTGGCTGCCGACTTTTGCGATTGATTCAATGCATTCCTGGTTGAGACTTCCCATTACTTACGAAAGTCGTATGTTTCGTTAAGGTTTTCTTTGGGAGTTGAATTAAGTTTCTTTAACTTGAAGCTCATAAGCAAGGGCTTTCCTTGGAGCAGGTAGTTGACCCAAAATGTACCACACGCGCTTCTTCTTCTTGATAAAGCTTGTTCTTATTTCGCATGACGAAATCTTTTATACTGCTCTTGTCCTCTTGTATGATACAGAAACACTACTAGAAAATGGGCTAAAAGCTGGACTAAAATATACTTGAGCTTCTTTGCTGGAGAGAGCCTTGGGTGGAATACTAATGGGTTTGTTCTCCATAGTGACTTGCCCACTTTCGCTTCATGTCCTCACTTTAGGGATGTTTGGAAATTGAGAAGTAACCTCATCTACGAGTAATATCAATAGAAAGGGATTGCGGTTAAAAATGCAAGTGATTTGGTGTGTTCTTATCATAATGTACTGCACTAAGCAAGAATTTGACGTAATCACCGTGGAACTATTGTAGAGACGCTGGCAATATCATGTTATGTTTAGACTAATGTATCATTTTGAGCTTGTTGGTAGTATGGTTCATGATGATCTGTAATGTTAATAAAGGTACTGAGGCAATGATATACGGTGTCCCTGAGGAAGGCATTGTAGGTCAGTCGTCCATGAAAGAGAAAACATCCACAAAGTCACCTAAGCACACGCTGCTGAAAAGATGTTTTGCGTACTCGATCTTTTTATTTGATTTGACTACAGGAGAATTTGTCAAGAACAAAGCAAAAACCAGCAATATACTTGGCTCAGCTCATTTCCACCTTCGCTATCGCGCTTTTATCTAAATTAGTCGGTATCCAAATAACCATCATTAGAGTTGTCGAACAAGGCCAGCAAGGGCTTTTTGAGTCGGTACTTTCAATAAGGTCATCAAGTTTGCTGGTTTACGGAGAGCCGGCATGATCTGGGATGACACATCAGGCAGGCAATGCCCGCCTACCTGAGATTTAGGTACAAGGAGTTTGTTCTAGAGGAACGTAACCAATATATTGGAGCCGTAAATGTTAATAAAAGCCTAGACTACTTTCTGCCAATTCAGTTTTACTGATTTTTGTATCGTAGTATCATAAGACAGAGTACCTCATCATTGTAAGCTAAAACATTGCATAACTCCTCTCTTTCTCTTTCGTCCTCTCTCTCTATATATATAAATATATAAAAGAAACTGGGTTCTATCCATCTATCATGACTTATGCTCATCTCTTGCTTTTTATGATATGAATATAATATAATTTTTTAAAGAGTTTTCAGAAAAATAAAAGGCAAGTTCTGAAAAATAACTATAAACTTTAATGGTAACCAGGATCCAATCACTATATATATATATATATACACGACCAGACAAATACACAGTGTATACTATGGTGCAGCTTTGCATGTTATGATAAAATGTGTGATACTGGAATCATTTTCGAAAATAAACGAAACTTTGGTCTTCAATGAGCACAAGTTGGAGTCCGGAAGGTAAGTTTCATAGGTACCTCTTGGCTGCACTATGGGTTGTCATTGTGGCCATGACGTTTGAGATAAAATGGACAGACAGAGTGCATGGTGTCACACATTAAGACCACAGCAATTCATTACACAATCAAACTTAAATGGTTTTATGCTACTTTTTAAGGTCAGTCTGAGTCGGACTGTGAGGAAACCATATCTACGTATAAAGCACGTTTGGTGTGCTCACTCTCTTGTATTAATCTTTTAGTCATTAGAAAGCATGGGAAAGGTTGAGGAGTTAGCGGGGTGTGTGTGGTACAGTTGCCGAAGTCGTCCGTTAACTCAGAGCTTGTATTTTTGTTTTATTTCTTGTGGGTTGTCAAAAAGAATTTATTGTGTGCCTTCACTTGACTTGAATTTTCATTGGTTTGGTGAACACACACACACACACACACACACACACACACACATATATATATATATATATATATATATATATATATATATATATATATATATATATATAGAGAGAGAGAGAGAGAGAGAGAGAGAGAGAGAGAATGGACCAACTTGTATTGTAAGGATCCAATTGTAGCTAACTCGATTGAATTCACGGATCTTGATTCCTCAGGCATGTCCATAGGGCCCTTCTCTTGACAAGCAAACAATCAAAGCTCTATGTTAGCATGAACCATACACACGAGAGAGAGGTTCCAGCATACTGATTTTCATGTGCACTTGGTGTGCAACGCCCTACTTTGTAGTTCTCTCCCCATGAAAAAGCTATCTGCCACTCTTTCTGACCCAAACTTGAAAACCTCCGTGCGGCTTCTGTCCCACCACCTCTCTCTTTTCTTTTCTCTTATATATATATATATATATATATATATATATATATATATATATATATATATATATATATATATATCACATACTCATATAATCTCAAAAACTTTTCCCATTCAAACGTAACTAATAATAGAGATTTGAAATAGAAATTTGAAGTTAAAAGTAAATGATAGTATTTTACTTTTTGTACTTAAAAATTGATATATTAAATGCTTTTAAATTCAAATTATTTAAATAAAATTAAGCATGCATGAACTAGCTCTCTCCCCTTCTTCTTCTTCTCTCTCTCCAAAGAGGTGGCAGTAGCAGCCATGATTATGACTCTGATAGGGTTAGCGAGCGGCCAAAGTAGCAGAGGGAAGTGGCTAAAGGTGGCTAGGGTTGTCGGAAGGACGGAGAACGCACGATAGCCATCTAGCTTTATCTGAAATCCTTATTGAATGTTACCCTTGGAGTGATAGGTTTCCTGTTGGGGAGGTCTCCATGAATCCAAATCTTACGTGTGAGAATCTTGGAGAACTAAAGATAAGGGTTGCTTTTGTAAGCAGGTATCGAAACCGTGGCAGCATGTTGCCTCGTTGCATCACACTGTCACTAACTCTGATCGAAGTGAGATGAGCAAGCCGTTTTCTACCATCCATCTGAAGCAGCTTGAAATTGAAGAACGTCGTGCCATCGAGTTCTCCATCTTGGTAATGTCAATGCTGTTTGAGATATATACCAACTACGAATCGATAAAGTAATCACTTGCGTGTCTATTTGACTATGCTATTAGCACAATCTTTCTCTCTGTAAGCCGAAGAGGATGATCCTCAGCTGCTGCATTATTTTGCACATCATGAAGGCAATACGGACAGAAAACCAATTAAACCAAATGAAATTTGACTTCAATATTGCACCAGATGTCACCTAGATTCATCTCTTACATCCCACGAGCCACCAATATCCGAGAGATGCCATCAAACTTTGCGGTAATTACTAGAGCAACACAACCCGTTCACTCTGCGGTAATTACTAGCAGAAAAAACACTTATGGCAATGGTTGGAGACATTGCGGGTTGCCATAGTTTAATTGGCAACAGTTAATCCACTCCAGTGTACATAATCGTTCCCGTCCATCTACCATTCTTAACCTTAATCATAAACAACAGATCCAGTCAAAGTGTTGAAATGGTTGGTAGGTGATCTAATCTGAAACGCTTTCAAGAAGCTTTAGTCTAATTGTATTAATGGGGTTGATGATTAGTCCTTTTCATTTAACTAAATTTCTCATTTATGGTCAAACCTTGAACCAACTTAAGTCCTAGTGACCCATGATAATTAATGACCATATTTACAGTTACTAACTCGGTAGGAGGCATTAAAACAGGGTAAGAATAGGGTGAGAACTATTAGAAGGAAGTGTCAACGAGTCAAGCAATTGCCTTGACCAAAGTTTGTTGAAGAATATAGCAAATGAACTAAAAGTATGATTTGTCTGGTTTAACCGTGTTAATTATGGTGACCGCTTTATTTCTTATTCTTTTGTAAATGTTTTGAGATGATGGTGAGGGCTTTACGGTTGCTTCCGCTAATTAGAAAGCTTTCACATAGGCTTCTATTACTTCTAAAATGCCAAAACCACAATTATTTCGCTTACAAACTAATTAAAGATCTACGAAATGGCATTCAATAATTTAAGTAAAGCCAAATAGCAGATTATTCACTTGTAATCCTTTGTCAGCTATATTAATTTATTAACAATACTTTTGAAAAGTTACAAGTCTCTGAATTGCTTTCAAAATCTCATCCATAGATTGGCATAAGAAAGACAGCTAAATATAAATCCCCCCCCCCCCCTGACAAGGCGGGCTTATTAGTTGGAACTGGAGACACCCTTATTAAATTTCATACTGCAAAAAAGAATTGGAGAAGAAGTTGATGTTCTTCATAGCCATAAATTTTCAGTGGAATCATAATCTTTCTTGTGAATCTAAGTTCTTACCCTAATCTTGTTGATCAACATCGTTCTTGTGAACTAGAATACTATTCTAGCCTTCTCTTACCGACCTCATATATACATCATTGGTTGTTTATATTTATTATACAGTACGTAATTTAGGTCAAAGTTACATAATTCAAAATAGTGTATGCCTTCCACACTGTGCATTCGTATGGTTTGTGTCAAGTAATGTCTCAGCTAGACTGCACCCTATGCACCACCTTGTATTGAATTAGACTTATCAATGAAGGAGAGAGAGAGAGAGAGAGAGAGAGAGAGAGAGAGAGAGAGAGAGAGAGAGAGAGAGAGAGAGAGAGAGAGAGAGAGAGAGATTGGAGGGTTAAATGCACTGAGTGGGGATTTAAGACGGGTAACAATGAGAGTCAGTAGTTGTGGGAGGTGGGGCCTCACAGGGAGTTGAATGATCTCATGGTAAACCTGATCCAAGAATGTAACAATAAAAAAGGCCTGATCGGAGAACACAAACATTTAAGATTCACTGTTTTTCATTCAAACAAAAATACATTTCAGCCACGCTAATCGCTGCGACAGCAATTTATGCGCATGTTTAAGTACTTTAGACCGCCAAAAATGTCACGCACTTGAACCAGTAACCGGACATGATATTAATGTCGTAAATTCAAGTAAGCTCTCCTCTTTTCCATTTTTACCACAAGAAAATTAACCTTGCAATACCCAGATCTCTCTCTCTCTCCACTTTTTACCACAACCAAAGAGCCCCTTCAGTATATCTCACTTGTCCATAAAGTAGCCTTATTATGTTTTTACTGCAGCAAAAGAACAGTTGGTATGTCGCAGTTGTGCTTGAGCTGATCTTGTTACAGATGTATGGGATCAACACCTCCGCACCCCCCTGAGATATGCAGTCTGGTATATTTTAAGTAATCATCAAGACATTTCTAGGATACCCTCTCTTGCGTTGAACAAACTAAAGAACCTCTCACCCCCACCCCCTCTCTCTCTCAACACACAGTTGGGCATAGTATTGAGGTAGGACAAATTTGACTAGATCACATTTTCCAAAAGCTGAGGATCATCTTAGCCTTCCCTGACTTTATTCAGTTTCGTTGTTTCCTTGTGCTCATACTTTTAAAAAGAAAATTTAACCTATGTTGTTATTTCCATCCCTTGGGTTCGGGAAGGCAGACAAAAGGAGAAACGTCGAATAAAAGAAAGCACAAAATTAGATGAAACACAGAAATAAAGCGTCCACTAGGGTGGGAGATAGATTGGAATCAAAGTAGATAGTGATGAATAAAGCGACGAGTTGGGATTACAGATTTTAGTTGGAGGAATATCTCATAATCATTTGATGTTGTTCATAAGATAAATAAGATTATTGACATCACCATTCTATCCAAAACCAACTCTTTAAAAGGCGTTTTAATTTAAAAATCAGAAACACCATCTGCTTAACATTACTGAAACTAATGAAAACGGTTTGCAAAATCTTGTGATGTTAGAGCGGACAGTGATTATGCTGAAAAGAAGTATCTAGGAAGACATGAGTATAACTTATGTCATATTTTCGCATGATATCAACTTGCATCATGCTTCAATGAAATGGCTTTAATTATCAGCAGTGAGTTTTCTTTTTCTTTCCTGTTTATAACCTCTTAGCCTATACCGCAGTCATTGACAAGAAATTTAAGACAGTGAACTCTGCAACACTTATTTCCTTTAATTGAAGCAGGAAATTAGCAAATCATAAATGGTCTCATTTTCAACACCATTAAATTCTGAGCCTGGCAATAAATTTGCTCCAATCAGAATGGAATTTTTATGCCAAAGATGTAGGTTAGGGATGCTGTTATTCACTCACGGAGACTTTTTAAATTGCTGGAGAAAAACTATTTATTTATGTCTGTGCTTCTACCGTAAAGGGGTAGTATCATAATAATTATTGTCCGTGTATGAAGGCCATTCTTGCATTACCAAAGTAAATGCGTCAGGATTTCACCGAGACAAGCTCAAGACAATTTATGGCGATCTTTTACCATGTCTTTGGGTCAGGTAACTTGTGCACACAACAAAGGATTTACCTTCCTTCGCTTTTCCTGCAAAAGGAAAAGAGAAATGCAAAAGGAGAAAAACGGTTGTTGCATGCTTCAAGTATTATTATGAAGAACCTCATGCTGTTATCAACCTCACGATTAAGTCTACTTGCTATTTACATGCATTTACTATTTAAAGATTCAGAGAAAAGAATTAACTAAGACAGAAGAGAACAAGTCGCAAATGGCTCCTTTTCTGTTTACTATTTCTTCTGCATTTGCATATCTTTTGTGCCTGAAATATTGCACACTGTATGTTCTTCTTCACTACCATTTGCAAGTATTGCACTTTGTCGGTCTAAATAAGCCAAGATATTTTTTGAAATTTCAGTGAATTGGAAAAATATGTCTTATCTGCAAGCTGCGCTACGAAGACCCGATGTGCGTGCCCTTGGCAATGGAACTTCTGACCTTCATTTTCAAGGTTTTTTAAGCCAAACCCCGTTCCCAGGAGACTCCTGGTTTACATCTGACGTGCCCCGAGTCGTGAATAGTACCGGTTGCAGTTGTTTGACATATGCTTAGCAGAAAAGGTTTTGGAGCGAGATAGAAATTAAGGCAGTGATTAAGAATACAGGCAGTACGGGGAAGGGGTACTTTTTCTTTTGGTCCTTAGTCTATTGCGAAATTCAAGGTGTAGATGAAAATGAGCCTGTCCAGAAAGTATTAAAGTAGGTAGACGGAGAATATATAAGTAAATAATAAGATAGTACTGATATAGTCTCTCCCTTGTCTGACGCTCTGCGCTATGTATGGCGTAAGCTTGATGCTTGATATTGCAAGCAAAGCAAGCAAAACCCACTTTTATCCCGGTCGTAAAATTATCTTCTCTCCTCTCTCTCTCTCTCTCACATGACCAGTTAAATCCACCAACAATATTTCCTTGTCCCTCGTTCCTGAACATTGTTCTCATTTCCAACCCCAACAAACCCTCTCTCTCCATAAATTTAATGGCATGACCAGTTAACCACTCATAATACTAGCTTCTCGTTCCGGAAGATTGTTCTCATTTCCATTTCCATTCCCATCAAGCCTCTCTCTCTCTCTCTCTCTCTCTCTGTGGCTCTCATTTTTTTTAAACCGTCTTTAAAGAAACTGATCTTAGATCAGGGAGTCCAAGGGGAGGGGTTGCTGATAGGCCGTCTCCATGCCGAACATAACTCGTGCACCGTCAGACGGAGGGAGTTGCCGCTTGTCATTTGCGTCAATGTGATCCGGAAATTTGTCTCTAATCCTTGACCTCGTGTGTATGTGTGCAACTTTTTCTGGCTGTCACCTTCTTTCTTTCTACCTCTATTGTCTCACGCTACTCCTCCACTGCTACCAGGCACATAAACTTTTGTGCAACTCCGAGCAAACGGCGCCCCATCTTTCCTTTTCCTTTCTTCATTCCGAGGCTTCACAATGTTACCGCTGCTATTTTCATTCAAAAAGTTGAAAATCGTGGTAAACTGAGCACATCTCCATCTCATTACTGAAATCTAATTTCAAATTCTTGTTTTTGACCATCATCGTCAACAAGCACGCTCGCTGTTAGCCAATATAGGGGTGCTATGGCCTTTTGCCATTGATGTTCACTTTACATAGCTATTTAGCTCACATAATTTGATCACTGAAATGTACTTGCTTTCATTTCATTCCAACATATTCTGAATACTCCTCAACTTCATTACATCTGTTTCTTCTTCTACCAAAAGGAAATTTACTTGTTCCACCATCTGCTGATTCCTGGTTCCTTGTTCCAAAATAAATTTCAACTGGGCACTCATTTTCGCCGAATCATAGAGTTAACATCCTCAAGAACCCGGAATAATCTGTTGTTTGGTTTTTCCATCTTTCCAGAGTAACCTAACTCCATTGTGTAATGGAGTTATCTGCTCATGCCGGGGATATTCCTATTCCGATAAACAGAAGTTATGGGAATGCACACATTGTGCATAACTCACCGCCTAACCATGCGATGCCTACATCCATACTGCCCCCCTCAAACGGCAACGATCATGATGCATTACGACCCTACAAAAGGCTAATAAAATACAAAGAGTGCCTCAAAAACCATGCAGCGTCCATAGGAGGAAACGCCACTGATGGGTGTGGGGAGTTCATGCCAGCCGGCCCAGAGGGTACTCTTGATGCCCTTAAGTGCTCTGCCTGCAATTGCCACAGAAATTTCCATAGAAAGGACGTTGAAGGTGAGTATGATGCATGTGATTGTTATCATCTCAAAGGGAGAAAAGGAGGCAAAGGAGTTCTAATTTCTACTTCAGAAGCTTATGGATATACCACAAACGGACTTATTCCCAGGCCTCCTGTGATCATGTCCTACAATTTAGGGGTGCCCTCTGAATCTGATGAGCATGAAGGGGGCGGTGGAGGAGTACTAACAAGGCCCCGCATTGTGAAAAAGCGGTTCCGGACAAAGTTTACTCAAGATCAAAAGGAGAAGATGCTGAGTTTTGCGGAGAAGGTTGGATGGAGAATACAGAAGCAAGAGGAAGCAGTGGTCCAGCAATTCTGTCAAGAGATTGGTATTAGGAGGAGGGTTCTCAAAGTCTGGATGCATAACAACAAGCACAATTTGGCCAAGAAGATCAACAACTCAACTTGAAATTCAGTATTATCAGATTGTTCGCATGAAACTCTTTCTGATTCATCATTTCTCGGCGGTGGCGGTTGGGAGTGCCGTGGTTGTGCCTCTTTCCTGGGTTTTCTTTTCCTAGGATCTGTCTTGTTTTTCTCATGTTCAGTAGTAGACTAATGCAGGATATGGAACATTTCGTAAATAACATTTTCTTGGTTTTAATCTTGATTAGTCTAGAGTTTTCTGTTGTTGTCTCTTGGTTTCAATCTTGATGTAGTAAGTCCTAGAATTGTTTGGATTCTGGGTTTTCTATCACTAACGACGTTATGATGAAATAGCTGTGTAACAATTTTCTTGTGTAGTTTTTCTTTGATCTGTTTTATATAGTTCACAGTTTAGTCTTTGCTGCGTGACTCTCATAAATCTGGTTGCTTTAGCGTTGCATTTATAATTCTTCCATTACTGTAACTCTCGAGCATTCCATGCCATTAAATTTCGGAACTGCTCTCTCATTTAGCACATCCCAGAAAACATTAACACGGTCACACCTAACAATTTCGTGAGAAGAACTGATAAAAAAAATTGTATTTGTGGTCAGACCCATTGCTTGATCTATTTGGACCTGGTCCTTTACTTGTGACTTAACAAATTTTAAGAAATCCCCACAGTGCCTCAAGTTTTGAAAATCATGCGACTTGACTGTATTGCATGGTTACTGTACAGGATTCTGTTCGGTTGTCGTGTGTGGTTTCGTGGTGCTTTAGTTCCAATGTATTTAACTTAACTATTTTAGCATTAATTGCTGTACCAGTCTGTATCAGATGCGATTGATTGCCTCCTTCGAAGCTAGAAGTTTTGGACTGGTCATATATGCAGCTTTCCTTAGTTCATTTTGTTAAGTCAAAAGCAAACAAATTATAACAGTCGATTATCTTATGAGTGCAATTAGTTCCACCAGTAATCCTACTGTTTCTGGTCGCATATACGAAATCGGACACGAGATAATCACTTTTCTGTAAATTTTTGTTGAAATTATGCGCAGGGACACAGTTTCCATCTATATATATTCTTCTCAGAGATGAGCTAAGCGATCAGTAACAATGTGTGAAAACTCGCTAATAGCCGGAAATCAAAGTCTGCAGCTACTTTTTCAAAGTTGATTAGTAATAGTTCTTCGTTCTTTCCTGTTGGATTTATGTGTGTAAATGTTCGATGAAGCCTACTGAAGAGGCCCAGCTAGCACCCGACAAATCCTACTGAACAGGGG
Source organism: Brasenia schreberi (assembly GCA_036023115.1). Classification (NCBI taxonomy): domain Eukaryota; kingdom Viridiplantae; phylum Streptophyta; class Magnoliopsida; order Nymphaeales; family Cabombaceae; genus Brasenia; species Brasenia schreberi. Next base: position 32,938,145 of record JAYKKT010000090.1, on the reverse strand, counting down.
CTCTTCAAACCCGCCATCGAAGTCTCCTCATTTTAAGTGAAATGGTCATGCCTCGACTTCTCCATGATGAGCATCTGTTTATGGTTTGCCTTTTTCTTTAAACTCAAAATGTTTCTGGTCTGCCAAATTTAGATAATTAATTTTCACCTCTTGCTTCTTTCCGACCAACAATGATAGGCATTGGTCAGCAACATTAAGTATGGACTCAATGAACGGACCGGGCCCAGTACAGAGATCCAGTTGGGAAGATTGATAAACGAAGAAGAGATCCAATATCGGATCCATTATTGCTCTTATATTATCAAATCTGAATCCTGAACCCGAATCTGTACACGATCAGGTTAGGTAAATATGACATGCAAGAAGGTAATTGAAACAGATTGGATTCAATATAGAAATTTGCAATCTGAATCTGAATCCGAACCCGAAGCCTATGAACATAACATCCAATTTGTCGAATTTCGTTTGTATCGATGGGGTCCGACCTCTACCCAACCTGTTGGGTCATGGAAAATTTAGGAGTGGTGTCTAAAATGCCTGAAATTTCATTAGCCACCAGTAGTTTTAAGAAATCGCACACACCTTGCTGAGCATGTCATTTTAGGGATGAAATGGGTCGGGTCATGGATGGGTTACCTATACTCATCCCCGAACCTTGACAGGGTGGGTACATGTTCGAGTTTTCTTTTTTCCAATGGATACAAGACAGAATCATATATATATATATATATATATATATATATATATATATATATATATATATATATATATATATATATATATATATATATATATGAGTGATGAGATCTTAGCCATGATTGACGCTATTTACTCATGTCTTATCATTATTTTTTAAGAGTATTAGTATAATAATATTGTCTTTGTATTTTTTTGAAAACTCTTAAATTTTTTAATATTATACTCATTCTAATCAAAAGAAATGAGTAAGCAAGAGCTAATTTTTTCTGTACATATATATATATATGTGTGTGTGTGTGTGTGTGTGTATGTGTTGGGTATGAGTTGAGGCAAATATTGAGTCGGGTATGAAACGAGATATCTTATCCCCAAACTTAATCAGTTTCAAGTATTCCGTGCCCCTTTCAGGTCAGGTCGGGTTAAGGTTGATTGGGTATCTTATCCCCATACCTGGTCAGTTTCAAGTATTCCGTGCCCCTTTCAGGTCAGGTCGGGTTAAGGTTGATTGGGTTGGGTCAATATTGCCACCCTTACGTCATTTGATGTGGAAAGCAACTCAAAAGAAGCAAAAGGAAAGATGATCAATGCAATATCTTGGAAAGTTAAATAGGTAAATGAAAAGCTTGAATTTTAATTTGTAATCATATAATTGAGATAGGTGAATGGTAAATAAAATTTCCAAAACTATTTTCTTGGTAGACGGATTCATGCCTCTTCTAATTTGAAGGTCTTTTGAAATTTGTTAATCTTTCTGTGCCATAGTTCATTCTTTTTGAGCGGAGAGGAATAGAATTTGTGCAGTACGGCTAGTTGATTCAATTTGGCGCATTTTCCTAACCATTCTGACAAAATATTTTCTCAATCTTCAAAAAAGATACGATCAAGCAGCTGACCTATTCTTAAAAGACGCAAGTTGGGTTAGTGACATCGATCTTTGTGTTAACCCGAGGTATTGAATCTGGGTCGACCTTGAGGATGAGTGACATCGCTCTTTGTGTTACAGCACCGATAAGGTTTTCATTTGATGTACATTAGATTTAGCTTTCGTATTACTAGTGACCTAGGGGGGATGTACACGAGTTTGAGTTCTTAGCATGAATCCTTTGAGAGAGGAGAGAGAAGAAGGGCAAAAGCCACAAGGGACCATTGTTGGTCGCCACATGAGTTCGAGTTCTTAGCATGAATCATTAGACCTTTGAGAGAGGAGAGAGAAGAAGGGCAAAAGCCACATGGGAGTCCGGAACTCCATTGTTGGTCACCATCTTCACTCATTCCCTTAGAGGATTGGGCGGAGAGTAGCACAAGGATTAAGTCATCAAGCAGTACCTTAGTGTTATCACATAGTCTCCTTTCCTCATTGTTTTGTATGATCAGTGATTGAATAATAAGGAAACTTTCTTTTATGGTGGTTGACATATCTTGTGTTTGTTGATTATATCTTTAAGAAGCATGTGAGTTTATGTTTATGCTTGTTATTGAAAAATCTTATTTTTACATATTTTTGTTCATTGGTATTTTAAAAGACTAGTTAGCGCAAGACGCTAACGCCAATCACAAGAACATACATGATGACAACTTGTATTGTTAAATATCTTATCAGGATTCTCAATATCTAAAACTACATAAAACTCTTTCAAAATAGAAGCAAGAGAACCTCCTCTTCTTGGTTCACATTTTTGTGTCTCATGAGAGACCGCACACCCAAAAAAACACACATATATATATATATATATATATATATATATATATATATATATATATATATAGAGAGAGAGAGAGAGAGAGAGAGAGAGTGGTAATAATGAAGTCTATCGTCCATACTCAAATCTACTCAAACATTTCTACCCTTTAATTCGCATAATGAAATATTTTAATTAAATGTATTCTTTTGTTTTAGCATCTCAATTGTTTATCCTAAAGATTGAACAATTGAAATAGATGATAAAATAGATTTAAGTACGGATGGGATTGAAGTATATACCACCTTATATAATCTTTACTTAAACATCTCTAGTGCTGATTCTAAAGATTAAACGGTAAAAATATTTAAGCAAGATTTTACATGAGGTATACATACATATATATATATATATATATAAAGTAGTGACAAATGCTTAAACCTCATTTATATTCAAATCTATTTTATCATGTCAACCATTTGATCTTGAAAATAAATAATTGAGATAATAAAGAAAAAAATATTTAATGAGTATAATAATACTTTTAAATCAAATCTCTACTTTTGATCATACAAAACAAATGATAGAAATGTTTGAGTATATTTCAACATTCATTGAGTTTGAACATTTACCACTACCTTCTCTCTCTTTTTCTCCTCTTATATACGTGTGTATGTATGCATTGTAAATAACTTTTATATGTTGGTATATTCAGGTATTAATATATCCAAACAAATCTCAATAATTCACTCTGAGTTTATGATTGAAATTTGAATTCAAAAAGTAAATATATATATACGAATTATATCTATAAAAAATATACATATATTCTACTTTTTAAATTTAAATTTCAACCATCTATCACACACACATATATATATATATATATATATATATATATATATATATATATATATATATATATATATATATATATATATATATATATATATATTATTTGTTTCTGCGAATGGTATTATCGTGTATTCGGCATGTTTGGCTTCTCTCCACGAAGATAAACTAAACTTGGTTAAATCAGAAAATTTTCGACATGCATGCGCTTTTGGAAGAAGCGATTATGTTATTCTTAAAAGAAAAAATGTCATCATTATTTCTTATACTAACCTAGTTGTTTGGACGTTCGTAGCACGTGCAAGACTTCAGCATTCTTAATCTATTGCCTTAGTGGAAATCAAGTGGCAATTAGCCATTTAATCAAGCCCTTTATAGGCTTGAGATGGCTAGGATTAATGTAGAGCAAGGCCATACAAGTGATGCTTCAATGATGGCCCCATTTGTTTAATTGCATAACAGACACCCGCAATTGATTAGGCTATTATTTTACACCTGAAATGATGGTGGTGCCTCTCATTAATATCGTTAATTTTGGATGCTTTCCCTAAACTAGATGCAAGTCACCTCTCAAAACAAAGGGGGAAGCAAAGTTATAAGACTTTTCTTTACTTCAGATTGAGCTAGCTAATCTAGACTGTTGACTGCCATGTATTGTCATATGGATGTGCACACACACACACACACCTATATTATATATATATATATATATATATATGATCCTTTTGGAGAAATATGACACTAGCATCTCTTCATGCTCAATAATACAAAACCATTCTCATCATGACTCACCTGGAGATTCTCTTAGAGTTATTTTGTTCATCAAGAGTGGGTCTTTCTCTTGAACATGGATCCGCTTAACACTACTGAGAATCATTCACGAGGATTGGTGACCACACGGCAAGAAGGATCGTGGCCATAAGTAATCTGCAAGGGTTTTTAGTTGATGTAAGAAAGGCTATGAATGAAGCGTTGCTTATTTCAAAGAAATGAAATAAAAGTCTACATCTTTTACAGGAATTATAGGATTTCTCAGAATCTGCTGAGCTTCTCCCTCAATTGAATCTCTCTCTCATTGTTTCGACTAAGTGTAGATTACTGCTATTTTCATCTTCTTCAGTCTCTAAGTATAACATCCCTTCTTCATACTTTCCCCTTTCTTCCCCCTGAGAATCCGGATGATGTGTTCCACACTTTTTCTCTGTTTGCATTAAGATAACCTCTTCTTCGAGGTGCATCGAGGTCACTGCACACCAAAAGGTCGCCGAGTCCCTAAACATGCTTTCATGTGTAAAATAAGCTCTTCTACAAGCTGCTGTACTTGTGTGGACACTCCCACACTCGATCCTCGTACTTTTCTCGTGTCCGACTCCCATTATCTATTTTAAATATTTTTTAATGCTATGACCTAAGACACTTCACCAATATTGACTAATTATTACTTAATTGTTTAGAAAAAATGACTCATCAAGCGTGAGATATTATTAATTATATGTAATACTGTATGTAAGTTATACCATATTATATATATAACCGTGGCCCCACACCCATGATTTTTGAAAATTGCCGTGGCCAGTACTTGCACCTGCACTCTTGTGCGCACTCGCACGCATGTTGGCACATATAGACTAAAAGCTCGTGAAGAACTATCCAAGCTTGGAATCTGCGATACACTACGACCAATATATCATGAGACAAAAAGTGTGTCTCACGAACAAAATGGACTCGATTGAAACTAAGATGAAGAGGTTCTACATTTGTGCATGTTAATGGATACGACGTTATATATACATATACATATATATATATATATATATATATATATATATATATATATATATATATATATATATATGGGGTCGTTCTAACCAAGGAAAGAATAAAATTGACCTTATGGTGAATTGGGGAAGGATCTTGACAATCAAGTTGGAGGTAAGATCAACCGTAGGGTAGTTGCGTTTGTATTGGTTCGGGCCGAGCCCTTTGGACGAGCCTAAGAGGGTTGGGAGAAGAATAAGGCGATTAACTTCACCACTCGAAGGGGACAATTGGGTCACCTCCACCCTATATGGAGTTGGTTTGGACTAAAAAGAGGAGTCTGCTAGATGACAGCTTCTATACAAAGCTTAAAACTCTTTTAAGAAAAACACACCCTCGGCCAATGATAGTCATTCGCAGTGTCCAATTATTCAAGGTAAAAGAACTCTAACAAGAAACAGAGCCTTTCTAACCAGATCCAGTGAAGAGCAAGAGACTGTAAACTGAACTTTTAAACGGGCTCGAAATTAATTTTTGTCTCTTTCTAGGTCAAATTCTTCGCTTGCTGAATTGAAAGCACTGAAACAAAGTAGCATTGAAGGTTATGAAGCTAGATCACCCCCAACATGAATGAAGAGACAAAGTTCGCTCTCTTTGGGAGGTTTGAGGAAAGACCAGCTCACGGATTTCAAGGTGAAAAGCTTTGTAGAAGAGGCAATTTCTCGTTGAAGGGCCAATTGTTTTTATGAATGTAAGTACCTACAGCCAAATCCATGTTATCATTCAGGTTACAATCCGGGTTCAGAATCGACATGTGAAGCAGATTGGCAACAGGTCCTCCTTTGCTTTGCCGATTCAAGTTGGGATGAGAATTTGATATGATGAACATGAACACTCCATGACCCTCTCGCTATGATCATGAAATATGCACAGATTTATTAGCAGTTCAAACAAAACTACATCAGCTGACAGCTGAGGTGGGAATTCACTACGAGCACTCTTTCCCCCTCTGGCTATGACGGTGAATATGCACACGTCGTTTTGATCTATTAGCACTTTTCTTCAAACAAGATTACAACAGCTGACAGAGAACACACACAGCTAGAGCTCACGCTTCGATTCCATTTCCCCCTCCTTTTCTCTGGCAATCATATCCTTAACGTCTCCATTCTCCGATTCTATGGTGACCATCTTCGGGGACCTCTTGGCATGATCTGGTGAGAGCTTGCGCAAGGCAACAGTAAGAACCCCGTTCTCCAACCTCGCCTTGACGGTGTCCATGTCCACGTTTTCCGGCAATCGGAATAACCTCACGAACTTGCCATAAATGCGCTCCACCCGGTGCCACCGGTCGTCTTTCTTCTCTTCCTCTTTCTTCCTCTCCCCGCTTATCCGAAGCACCCGGTTCTCGTCTACCTCGATCTTCAACTCCTCTTTCCTCAACCCTGCATCATGTACGTCCAAAAACACATGCAAGCGAAATATACGTGTCAACAAGTGAAAGCAAAAAAATTAGACGTTTTCTAGTTCTGCCTGATACGTACTTATAGTCATCAATGGTAAAAGAAGTCTCATTATTTCAACATACCTTTTGTAGAAGGGGAGTACAGGTCACGTTCAAGAGAAATATCAAAAGCGCAATATGAGAGAGAGGAAAGGGATGTTTACCAGGGACATCGAGCATAAGAATGTGGGCATCCGGCGTCTCTTTCCAGTCAACCCTCGCGGGACCGGTGATCAACTGCACCTCCCTCTCCAGCCCGAAGGGGACGTGCTCCAGAATCTTGAACGGATCGGTGAACTCTTCTCCAGTGAAAGGACTCAGCAAACTGCTCCACTGGCGATAAGGGTGGCGCAGAAGCGGAAGGACAGACTCCTCTATGGTACTCGGAACAGCGACGGCCGCCAAAAAAAGTGTGATTGCAACAAGCAAGAGGACGGAGCGCGGCCTCATTGTCGAGTCCTTGTGCGTGAAAATGATGTATCGAACGATCTCCCAACCGGAATTTGCTGCAGATTTCTAACGTTTTGGTTGTGGCGAGCGAGAGAGAGAGAAGTGCTGCTCGTTTAAATTGAGCCGCAGTTGGTGAAAGCACCGTCGGAAGTTTCCAGCGAGAAGACGCGTCGAGGAGATCCTTGAGACAGCTGGAGGTCGGTGTTTCGAGAGACATCTCTCTTCCCACGATAGATCATACTTTCCATACGGTTTATTATTGTAAGTTTGGTTTGGACCCAGTCCCGAACTGGTAGACCCGAATCAAATGTGAGAAAAAAAAAACGACAAAGCAGGACAAGAAAACCCCTCGACAGAATCAAACAGGTTCCAGGTGAACCAGAACCAGTCATGTCTAATCCATATAATCTTCGGTTTGCCACAGAACCGGTCATGCCTAATCCAAATAATCTTCGGTTTGGGAAGGTCCAATTGGGACTATAGTTAACTATGGTTTATGTTAGGATTAGGATTTGAATTATTTTAATTGGATCGGAAGCGCTTCATTTGAAACTCCGCCCATGTAAGGGATCACCCTTGCATTGCCGGTCCCAAGCCCGGATAAAGGAGGAGGGTTGTGTTAGGCTTCCGACAGCCAGCGTAAAACTTCGTCGGATTTCTACAACATGGATTACAAAAATTATGAGCATTGCTTTGGGACGTTCCCGCCTAGCGACGTGCTGCAGAGCCCGAATGCAGTAAGAAGTAAGCAAGGGCCACTACATTTTCGCCCGAATGTAGTGAATCAATTGCAGAGAGGGTTCCCACATCATGGACGGGTGTGGGTAAAGAAGTTAGTCCCGCTACATTGCCGCCCGAATGTAGTGAAAAATTTTCAGAGAGGGTCTCCGCATTTTGATTATGGACGGATGCGGGGGTAAGGAAGCTAGTCCTAGAAAATAAGATTCGTATTGGTTCTTGGAATATCGGAACATTATCGGGTAAGCTAATGGAGGTGGTAGATACTATGATTCGGAGAAAGATTCATATTCTATGTTTACAAGAGACAAAATGGGTTGGAGAAAAAGCAAAGGAGATAGAGGATACAGGTTTTAAATTATGGTACTCAGGTAAAGAAAAGGCCCGAAACGGAGTTGGTATTATCATAAATAAAGATTTAAAGGAGAGTGTAGTAGACATACAACGATATGGTGACCGAATCATGACATTGAAATTAGTGTTAGGAGTAGAGGTTTTGAATATAGTTTGTGCTTACGCACCCCAAGTAGGACTAGAAGATAGTATAAAGACAGTTTTTTGGGAAGAGTTAGATAAGATGTTTCAAAAGATTCCACAAAGGGAGATGATTTGTTTAGGAGGAGATTTAAATGGACATGTCGGTAAAGAGGCATTAGGATATCAAGGGATTCATGGAAACTTTGGTTATGGGGATATAAACGAGGAAGGTAGGGAGATTTTAAATTTTGCTATGTCATTTGATCTCTTTATAGTCAATACAATCTTCAAAAAACGAGATGAACATTTAATTACTTATAAGAGTGGCTTATCACAAACACAAATTGATTACTTTATTTGTAGAAAAAAAGATAGAGCGTGTTGTAAAGATTGTAAGGTAATTCCAGGAGAAAGCTTAACCACCCAACATCGACTTTTAGTTATGGATTTACAAATAAAAAAATGGACAAAGAAGAAAAGAGTGCATCGAGCTATTCGGACTAAATGGTGGAACCTCAAAAGTGAGAAAGAAGATATATTTAAACAAAAAGTCCTTCAAGGAGATGTTTGGAATTATGTTGGCACACCCTCTGATATGTGGAACAATATGGCTATACATATTAGGAAAGTGGCGAAAGATGTGTTAGGGGTATCTAAGGGAGGTGTACCGGCACAAAAAGAAGCTTGGTGGTGGAGTGAAGTAGTACAAAACAAAATCAAGGCAAAGAGGGCATGTTACAAATTACATTATGCTAAGAAAACTAATGAAACTTTAGAAGCTTATAAGAAAGCAAAGAAGCAAAAAAGGCCGTTAGTGAAGCAAAAGCTAAGATTTGGGAGGACTTATATAAAAAACTCAACTCAAAAGAGGGTGAAAGAGATATTTTTAGGATAGCTAGGGCTAGAGATAAGAAAACTAAAGATCTTAATTATGTTAGATGCATAAAAGACGAGGATGAAAAAATTCTAGTGGCACATGATGATATAAGAAATAGATGGAAAAACTATTTTTATAATCTTTTTAATGAAAATAAATATGTTAGTATTAGTTTAGGAGATTTAGCCAAGTCAGAAAAGTATATAAACCACATTTTCTACTGACGTATTCAAAAGAATGAAGTCAAAGAGGCTCTTAAACATATGAAGAGTGGTAAATCGGTAGGACCAGATAATATTCCTATAGAAGTTTGGAAAATACTAGGAGAAATAGGAATCACTTTGCTCACAAGACTATTTAATGAAATATGGAAAAACCAAAAGATGCCCGAGGAATGGAGAGCAAGTACACTTATACCCGTATATAAGAACAAGGGAGACATTCAAAATTGTGCGAATTATCAAGGTATCAAGTTAATGAGTCATACTATGAAATTATGGGAAAGAATTATTGAACGTAGGTTAAGACAAGTATCAAGTACAACAGAGAACCAATTTAGATTTATGCTAGGTAGATCTACTATTGAAGCGATTCACCTTTTGAGACGTCTTATGGAACATTTTAGAGCAAAAAAGAAAGACCTTCACATGATATTTATTGATCTAGAAAAAGCTTATGATAGGGTACCGAGGGAGGTTCTTTGGAAAACTTTGGAAAAAAGAGGTATCCCATTGACATATATTAACCTTATAAGAGACATGTATGATGGTGCAAAAACATGTGTGAGGACTCATGAAGGAACGACAGGCTTCTTTGAAGTTAATATTGGGTTACATCAAGGATCAACTTTAAGTCCATACTTATTTATAATGGTGATGGATGAGTTAACAAAACATATTCAAGATGAAGTACCTTGGTGTATGTTATTTGCAGATGACATTGTATTAGTGGAGGAGTCTAAGGAAAAAGTTAATAGAAAATTGGAACTATGGAGAGAAACATTAGAAAACAAAGGCCTTCGACTTAGTAGAACAAAGACAGAATATATGGAATGTAAGTTTGATCATTTGGCTATTTCAAAGGACATAGAAATTAAAATTGGCACACATTGCATTCCCCAAAAGGAAAGTTTTAAATACTTAGGGTCAATTTTTCAAAGTGATGGAAGAATTGATGGAGATGTTACACATAGAATTAATGCTGGTTGGTTAAAATGGAGAGGAGCATCAGGTATTCTTTGTGATAAGAAGATACCATTAAAATTAAAAGGTAAATATTATAGAGCAGCAGTTAGGCCTGCCATGTTTTATGGTTCTGAGTGTTGGGCAGTTAATCATCAACATGTACAAAGATGTCTGTGACAGAAATGAAGATGTTGAGATGGATGAGTGGTCATACAAGAAAAGACCGTATACATAATGAGGTTATTAGAAACAAATTAGGAGTGGCACCAATAGAGGATAAAATGAGAGAACATCGTTTAAGATGGTTTGGACATATAGAAAGAAGATCAAAAGAAGAACCTGTAAGAAGGTTAGAAAACCTAAATTTGGAAAGTATTAAAAGAGGTAGAGGACGACCACAAAAGTGTTGGAAAGAAACAATAAAGAATGATCTAGCTTATTGGGAGTTAACTGCTAACATGGCACACGATACAGATATGTGGAAACAAAGAATCCATGTAGCCGACCCCGTCTAGTATGGGAAAAGGCTTAGTTGTTGTTGTTTGTTGTTGTGGAAGCGCTTCATTTGGATGTATTGAAGAAACATCGGAAGAAACCAAAACCAAATCGAGTGGTCCCTGGTTTTGATCTATTTTGACCAGTTTCAATTCCAGCTGGTTCCAATCCGGTTCGGTTTCGTATGGAACCATACCATGAAGCTGGTTAAGTACTAGGGATATAAGATTAATAACTAGGCCTGCCATGTTTTATGGTTCTGAGTGTTGGGCAGTTAATCATCAACATGTACAAAAGATGTCTGTGACAGAAATGAAGATGTTGAGATGGATGAGTGGTCATACAAGAAAAGACCGTATACATAATGAGGTTATTAGAAACAAATTAGGAGTGGCACCAATAGAGGATAAAATGAGAGAACATCGTTTAAGATGGTTTGGACATATAGACAGAAGATCAAAAGAAGAACCTGTAAGAAGGTTAGAAAACCTAAATTTGGAAAGTATTAAAAGAGGTAGAGGACGACCACAAAAGTGTTGGAAAGAAACAATAAAGAATGATCTAGCTTATTGGGAGTTAACTGCTAACATGGCACACGATAGAGATATGTGGAAACAAAGAATCCATGTAGCCGACCCCGTCTAGTATGGGAAAAGGCTTAGTTGTTGTTGTTTGTTGTTGTGGAAGCGCTTCATTTGGATGTATTGAAGAAACATCGGAAGAAACCAAAACCAAATCGAGTGGTCCCTGGTTTTGATCTATTTTGACCAGTTTCAATTCCAGCTGGTTCCAATCCGGTTCGGTTTCGTATGGAACCATACCATGAAGCTGGTTAAGTACTAGGGATATAAGATTAATAACTAGGTTTCTATTAGTTTTTCTTAAGATTGTTCACTGTTTGTTTTATATAGAGGGGCCGATCTACATTGAGCCAAGGTGGATCTCTCTCTCTCTCTCTCTCTCTCTCTCTCTCTCTCTCTCTCTCTCTCTCTCTCTCTCTCTCTTCCCAAAATTTGAAAAATAAATGAAAAACACCATATCTCGTGGTTGAATCTATGATCATAATGCATAATTCGTCCCACCTTAAACAACCTTATGACCTATTCACCCCAAACCCATACAGATTTTTGGATCCGCAGCTGTTTATATGTTTTTATTGTGATCACAGGCTCTCTTCCCTCAGCCAATAAGGCGTTCTTTTGGTCGTGCCTGCCATTGATCTCAACAAGTATGTAGGAAGGGCGAAGTATGTATTTCATAGTGTTAAGAGGGCGAGGCATGAATCTCAACAAGTATTCAATTTTACAGTAAAATATCAAAATTTCAGAGAAGATGGCCGTCCCCTCACCCTTGTATTTGGGTCCGCCATTGATCTCATGGCAGTGCAATGACCAAAGAGAGAGCGATGTTAGCAAGAAATAAGTGCGATATCGACAGAAGTGAGCTTCCCCAATGAATTTAGTAGCAGCATGCATTGGCTGATACTTGCACTTTAGTGTCCAGGAACAATGCATTATAGCGATGCCTTGACATAAATGGGATGACATCAATCGTAGAGGAGACCGTATTATGTCTTAATACACGAAGTACATGTATTGTATTTTCCCTGCAAAGTGTGTGCCGTATAAATAATACACTACGGCGAATAACTTGTATATAAATCCTCCATCCTCAACTTCCCAAGAAATAGATTCAAACACCACCAAATGGAAAAGAAGAAAAGGGAAAATGAAAGGTAATATTTTTTTTCAAATTCCATTCAACAGTGAGATTAAAAGAATAGAAAATGGTTAAAACAAGAATGTATGGGAAAAGGTTGAAGTTCATTAAAAAAATAATTAAGCTTTAGAAAAAAAGAGAGAATCTAAACCACTTGATGAATCAATGCAAGGATAAATTACTTATTTTTTCATGCGTGGCACATGAACCTTATAAAATGTGGAAAATTTGTTCTATTAATTGGATGGAATTGCATCAAGTGATAATGCAAATGTGTAGCTCATTCGGATAGAGGGCTTGGCCCAAAGCTCTAGGTCACAGTTTCGATCCCAGGGTTCACATCCAATTGTGAGGCTACCCTAACCCCAGCTAGCCAACAATAATAAGAATCATCTGCATCTTATACGTCCTCTTTGGAAGCCAATTTGTTTTTGTTACCCTCTTAAAACTCGCATTCAATGTAATAAAGCTCATGAGGTACAACATCTACTTTTTGTACATATACTGTTCTCTCAATATTCTGTTTAATAATTTGAAAATTCAGGTTGATTAAGCTTTTGTTAAATTAGTTTAACTGAGTGAATAAACTAATTATGCTGAACAAGTTAGTTAATTGATGAAATTTTGGCAGGACGTTATTGCACCAAGTATTTGGTATATAAAGATCATACATACATGTAGAGTATTGGGGGAACTATACATAAAACGGTCATGCACGCACGCACACACACAAAAATTGGCATTAAAATGGGTTATTGATGTAAATAACTCTAATAAAATAAAAAAATTGACATCGTATCCTAGCATTGAATGGATCTTCTTGATTTTGGCTGATCTAAAGTTGCAAAGGAAAGGTACTAAAGATCTCTGTGCTGTACTGGTGCACACAATTGCCATCCTCTGTTGTTTCATCCAACTCAGCGGTACAATGTATCTAAGCAAGGGTGGAGGACACAGAGCGCCCACGCGCCACACACATGGTCCATCACGTGTCGTCTGGCGTCGCTACTTACCTACTTGCACCGCAGCCACCTTGATGTGCACCGTTATCCATGCTCTCCGTACGCACTATGATTGCACCACGGATCCAATTGAATCATTTTGAAGTTAATTTCCTATGAGAGGTCCTAAGGATTTGACAAAAGTTCAATTCAAAATCCTTGTTAGAGGACAATTTGTAAGAGAACAAACATATTTTTTTCTTTTCGGTACAATGGGACGACCGAGGCCTTTTGCAGACACATTATATATCGAACTCGTGGCCTTCACTCAAGACTCGACATCCTATCCAGGTGAGCTACTCCATGAGAACAAATCGGCTTTTAGCAAGCCTGTGCTAGATGTTGAAAATATTAAAAGAGGAAGACGATGATGTTGGAAAGAAATTATAAAGAATGATGTAGTTTATATTGAGTTGATTGCTAGCATCTCATTTGTAAAAACAAAAAATTCATGTAATCGATCTCATCTAATATGAAAAAGGCTTAGTTATTATTGTTGTTAGCTGAACAATAAACTTAATTTATCAACAACAAAAAGCAAAAAGTACTCTTTTACTCTTTTACTCTTTCAATCTAAACCTATCATTTTTCTTCATTAAAAGATCAAGATTTGTGAGTATGTCATCCCGAAAAATCCTAATATTTTTGTGTGAATCAAAGATATCAAGCTTATTGACATCCCCAAGCATGAACGGCTGGGGCGGCTTCATTTGAGAAGCTAGACTTCAAACAGATGACAATTCTTAGCAAAAGAAGACTAACTTAAAAATCAAAAGCGTTGGGGATTACAAGGCCTCATTCAATATGGGAAGTAAATATCTTAAAAAGGGGAAGCAGATCGAGGTGCAATCAAAAGTGCAGCAAGCAGTAAGCTGTGGTCAATAGCTCGGCCACGCTCATCCCTCAGGCTTCTTGCTTCGCACAGCCTGGTCAGGGACCACCACCACCGTCACCCCACAACACAGTTGTGTCCAGCTGAGGAAATTTATGTTTTACTGCTTAAATTCGTACTTAAATAGGTTTTCAAACAACTCAACCGTTTGATTCATCAAATCAGCTATTAAAATTTAAATTTTAAAACAAAAAAATACCTTCATACTTTTTTCAAATATATTAAATATATCTAATACTATTTGGTTTTATTTAAAGATTTCTCACGGTTGATCTTAAATATCTAATTCTTGAGATCATTAAAAAGATTAGAGTACAACCGAGTATGCATGGACTATGCTCTCTCTCCATTTGTGTGTGTGTATATATATAATAATAATAATAATAATAATAATAATAATAATAATTGATCCATATTGGGGTGAGATGGAGCTACCATCTCACCGAAATTTAGAAAATTTTAAATTAAGTATTCAAAATTAAAAAATAAAAATTTTAAGTCCGCTCCACCCAAACTTGAATTTTGCACCACTGAAAACAAATTTTTGGATATGCTACCGTATACACACTTAGATATATGTATGTGTCTTTGCAGATCTACTTTTTTGTCAAATTTTAATATTATTTCGGGTTTTTACGTAATCAAAATTATGACTAAGAATCTTAGCCAATGACAATTAAGGGAGGGATAATTAATCTAAAGACATATGGATAAATTTTTTACAATAATAGTATGGATAAAAGTGGGTATGTGCATAAATTGACAAGTATATATATAAAGAAAATCAGATCTTTTTCATCGTTCATTCATGTTCACTCATTATTTTTTTATGGTATAAATAATTATTTTTAGTTTTTTAAAAATATATAAAATAATATTATTACACTCAGAGAAAAAAAATAACAGTCAATACTCTCTCTAATATATAGATAAAATACATATAATGGTCATCTCTCTTTCATATATATATATATATATATATATATATATATATATATGTATGAGAGACTTAATAGCAGCACTTGATGGGCAGTAATCCGGGCCACGGAAGCGGACTACGGATCAACCATAGGTTGTAGCATACCGTTCAGACACGGAACTTCCAAGAAGTTGACATCAATGAGAGATGTCATTCAATATTCAAGCTATATTAAATCTCATTAACCATTCACCCGACGCAGTAGGTTTATGGGAAATCCCCTGAATATCTGTATGTCCGAATCCAGAAAGAGTTCATGTTACATAAATATCAGAATAGTTTGATATTCAGAAGTTCCTTTTTTTGGTACAGTAGATATTGAAAAGTTATACAAAGATCGACTCCAATCTGCTTAGATGTGTACGAGAGAGAGAGAGAGAGAGAGAGTGCCCGTCGTTGTTGGCATTTGCTACTAAATTGTTCTAGAATCGCTACCAACAAAATATCTTTCTATTGCTCTTGCTCCCTTTCTCGCTCATCTTAAATATCTTTCCTTGTCTACCTACCTCTCACTCACTGCGGGCTATATTTCTTCTTCTTTTTGCACTATTCCTTAGCCTCCACGCTTCTCCTTTCTGCCAAAATCCTTCCGTGGATCTGTGTCGGACAGATTTCGTTTCTCCTTCCAACTCTCCAGAGAAACAGTGGGTGGGGGATGAAGATACAGTGCGACGTCTGCGAGAGGGCAGAGGCGACGGTTCTGTGCTGCGCGGACGAGGCAGCTCTGTGTTGGGGTTGCGACGACAAGGTTCACGCTGCCAACAAGCTCGCTGGCAAGCACCAACGCGTCCCTTTGCTCAACCCTTCGTCTCAAATTCCCAAGTGCGATATATGTCAGGTATCTTTTCTATTCATTAGTCCTTCACCACCAACTCTCTCTCTCTCTTGTTGGGTCGCCTTCCCGTTTAAAGCATACACACAAACTCAGCCTACATATCAGGTTCTGGCATCAATGCTATCTTCATTGTATTAGATACTCTCCAGTTCATGGATTTATTGACATGAATGACTTAGACTAATGAGGATCCCGAGGATCAAATTTAACTGTTTCATTTGTTAAATGAATCGAACATGCAGGAGAAGGTCGGTTATTTCTTCTGTCTAGAAGATAGAGCATTGCTCTGCAGGCAGTGCGATGTTTCAGTACATACTGCCAGCCCTTATGTGTCTTCCCATCAGAGGTTCTTGGTGACCGGAGTTAAGGTCGGGCTGCACCAGCCTAACATGGCTTCCGATCTGGCGCAGGCTGATTCCTCCTTCCTCGAGCCGCCGCCAGCATCCGCATCACAGAGGAAGCAACGCCGAAATTCATCTGATCAGAAGGCTCCGGTCGAGTTATCCGGCGAGCGTACCACAGGATTTTCTGCACATTGGCCTCTTGATGAGATGATGCTCACTACCACGACCACGTCTTCCTCTGAGCACGAGCAAAACAATGGCTTCTTTCTTGGTTTTCGGATGTTCAGTTCTTCCAATGTTAATAGCCGAGCGCAACATTAGCGAAGATACGAACTACTTCTTTCTCAGTGGAAAATTCGTCCATCTGAATCAACACAGACAATACTACTTCCATTGCCTCCTCTGATCGTTACCAACTTCCTTCTCTGTTTTCACCTTTACTCTTGTTCCACATAGCTCATTTCATACTTGATGAGTTCCTCGGCCCACTTTCCTCTTCGGCATCGATGATTTCGGCCAATCATATATATCTCGGCATGGGAAAGTGGCTCAAGAAAATTGATCAACCCTGAGTGCACTTTCCCATGATGGTGTATCTGACACTCGTTTCCAAAAGCTAAAGAGGTCCATTATACTGAACTGATATCAATTGCAACCCTTATGATTTGCACCCATCATGATGAGACCTGGTGGTGATTCAGCTTCTCAACATCAAAAGCAATCTCTTTGACATACTCCTGCTTCTTGGAAGGTGAAATGATGAAGGAGGCAGGAGTAATCCGATGAGCACTGACTACTGCCGTTGATACTGATTCTACAGATGAGAACATGATCTCTGACTGGATAATTCGATTCCTAGAATGTAATGGCGGCTTAGTATCAAGTGCGACTCCTTTTGATCTGGAATATTTTTTTCGTTATATTCCTTTTAAGATGTGATCGGTTGAAGATGGTGATCCTTACTTTTCTCCGTTTTGCTGTAAAATGATGTTGGGCCGTTGTTAAGGAATTACTGAATCCTCGGTGCCTATTGGTAAGTTTTTGCAAAACTTTTATGAATAAATGAATCATCAAAGGGGTGACTTTCACCTGTCTATTCCTTTGAGGAATTACTGAATCCTCGGTGCCTATTGGTAAGTTTTTGCAAAACTTTTATGAATAATTGAATCATCAAAGAGATGATTTTCACCTGTCTATTCTTTTAAGATGTGATTCGTTGAAGATGATGTCGTTGTCTTTCTCCATTGTACTGTAAAATAATGTTATGGTGCCATTGTTGAGGGTTTGCTGCATACTCGGAGTGTTTGCAATAGCATTATGTATGACCGACTCATCAAAGTGGTTATTGTCACCTATCTGTAACTCGGGAAACAGTCTTTGATATTTCATCCCGCAGTACGATCACCGTAACACCTCCGTGATATTCCAATTGAGTCTGTAGCAATATATTTCCTTTTCTGAGCGGCTGTCACGACCTATCTCACCAGGGTACTGGCTCACCTCGAAAACCATAGGTCAAGAGTTTGATAAACAGAGTGGATTTCGTAGCGTTCTGCGTAGCATTGTTGCCAAAGTAGCCGCTGCAATCAGATAAGGTGTCTGTGGGCAGTTTGTTGTTCTTTGCATTGTTGTGGTGGAAGGATGAAAGTGGCCTTTGTCTTTGCCTCTATTACTCAAAGAGATTGTGTCGGGAGAAGTACTGGCATTCAAAAAACTGGCTGGTGGGTTTCTACTTATAGCCAGTCAGCAGTTCTTTTCCATTGTTCGTTCTGTTGGTTCTTTCATTTCATGAGTATCACTAGAGATTGAGAAATTTTATGCTCAGGTCACTGTCATCTTTGCATGTACTAACTCTCTTCCACGTTTTCAGCAATTAGAAGTTATGGTCTCACAACTAGGACGCCTCGCTATGATTTTGTTCCTGTGCAATAATTGGAATTCCCACGAGGAAGTGTAAATTCTAAAGTGAGAACTTCAACGACTGGAAATTCTGAAGTGAGAACTTCATGAGAGTATTTCAGTGCATTGGCTCCTCTCTTCCATATTCTCTGTTTATCTACACACACGTGTGTGTGTGCGCGTGTGCGTTGAAATATGCTATGTTGAACCAAGCCAAACCGGACATGTGTGTGTCTGCATTGTATAAATAGGCAAAAGCATGGTGTACTTGACAAACATTAATATGATTGATGATAAGTAATTAAGATGCCATGCATTCTCCCATCTAAGGTTTGTAAATGAACAAAGCCACTCATGTTTGGGCTCGGATTGGCTCATAGAGAAGGCATTCATGTTTTGTTTGTAACCTAAACAAGGTGACAAAAGCTTACTGTAAGAAATACAAGCCTTCAAGACTTTGGGAGTCAAGGAGCTAGCGAAGCATGACAGTAACCTTTTTACTATGTTTATGAGCAAAACCTCCCAAATATGCGCTTGTAGGTGAATTGAGCTCAAATCAAGCTAAGAGGATGAAGATCTACATGCATAAATTGAAGTTCATTCTGACACAAAACAAAACGGGACAACTGAAGTTCTCAGCACCAAAATATGCTCTAAAAGTCAAGATAGGGTAAGGGAGTCTGAAACATAGGATGGTGCCAAACAGGGTCTAGTAATCCTGTCCCATTTCTCCAGCCCTTGAACTAGCTAGCAGGTACACTTCTTTCAGTTAAGTCCTTGAATAATGTGATCGCAAATGGAACAATTCTACACATTTATTTATGCTTCATTTAACAACAAAATCCGGATTTGTAATGTGTCAACAACACTTACCTGCCAATTATAATTGTTGGATCTTGATAAAGCCATTTTGTAATGCTCGTTTGAATCCAATTGATCTAAATAGTTTTGTTCTTGAAAAACATGTAGCGATCTACCATCATGGTGGTTTCATCCTACACAAATCAAAAAAATTGGGCTTGCTGAAACACGTTCGTAGCTTGGAGGGCCAACGCCATGGAAGATGCATTCCTACTAGAGCCTGATCCAGATCCATGTCTAGAGAATATTCTAAGAGACCCAAATGGATTTGATCCAACTTAAGAAATGTCACAATTTTTCACAAAGTCATCTGATGGTGTGAAATATGGGGACTTGGAATAAAGAAAAGACAAAGAAATGGGAAGGTCTGCGGTCTGCCTCCTACTTAGAATCCTTTATGCATGGGGAAGGCAATTCTTGGAGAACATTTTGTTCACTGCACACATTTGCATTTACATTATTTTCTTTTGTTAATTATATTAAGACAACCATATTTTAAATTGCATTCATTTAAATGACATTAATAAGAGTTGATGGATTTATACAACGTACTAACTCGGGGAAAAAGATCCTTGGAAAAAAAGTCCTTTTATGAGTACTTTTCGCTGCAATAAATCATGTTGGTCCTTCAAGTTATTTTACTTCTCTTCACTGCAATAGTTCAATGGATGCTACGAAAGTAACTGAAGGTGCCTTCTCTTTCGCATACTGTGGTATGGTTCTGATGCAGGGTCTGCATTTGAAATGCCTTTCTTGTTAGCAGCTGCTTAGCCTGGTTGTTTTGATGATCCTTGTTTTCTTTACCTGCAGTTTTCTGATGTGTAAACTGCAAAGTCAACAAGAAGTCCTATTGAGCATCATACATGAAGGTTGCTTTGAATTTTCTACTGCCAAGCAATAAATTATTGTCTGATACACATGAGGCCCCTTTGCTGCACAATCTTCTCATTTTTTTGAATATTCAAAATTCATGGTCTCACGCGTCAGTTAGAAATCATGCCTTCTTTTTATGCCATCCTAATTGCTGACTTATGTGTGGCGCGTGGAGAGAGAGCAACACTCAGCAACAAGTCTTCTGTTTACTGTGTTTTTTTTGTGTGTGTGACCAAAGAAGTGAAAAGTAACTGATATCGTCGCTTGTAGAAGATTCCGTGTCTGTATGTCTGCTCATATAATATAAACTGTTCTCATACTCATAACATCAATAAAATTTTAAAGTACGAAAAATATTTTTATTATACTCATATCACCTAAAAACAGGTAAAATCTAATCACTATATATATTTTAATTAATACACATTGTGACGGATGGAGCGATTGTTCTATCTGAAAATTGATACTTTTATATTGAAATTTAAAAGAAAAATTCAACACCTCAATCTCAAGTTTGCTCTACCCAAAATGATTTTTTGGATCCGCTACTATATATATATATATATATATATATATATATATATATATATATATATATATATATATAATCTCTTTAAAGGCATTAAAGATTGCTGCCCACCATGTTGTCGAATAAACTTAGTTGCAAAAGAAGCAAAAATGTTTTTGGTGAAAGTTGAGGCAAACGCAAAACTTGCAGTTCCGCTTGTAATGTAAATGCAACTGGTTATTTCAGGGCCTTGTTTTTTCGTCCTGTATTGGCTTAGGCCCATCGGTCCAGGCTGGTCCAGATTGGGCCTGGGATTCAAACACGCTATAAGGTGTCAGCCAACCATCAACCATATTGGTTCTAACTAGATATTCCCTACCTTTTGTCTAACTGTAACATGCATGTTAGTCCGTCTCAAGCTAAGGGACGCCGGTATCATTTGAAATATTGGATCCGGTCTGACAGTTGTTGGGCCGGTTCTAAGCTAGTTGTGGGTTTCTATTTGGACAGAAACGACAGTTATTGATGTAAATTTGTCTTCTGAGTTTTTTGGGACAAACCAACTGTGAGGGGCCTGGTTTTCAAGGCAGCTTTTTGCATCCAACTTGGGCCAAACTGGCTCATTCCATTTAAGTTCAGTTTCTTGCTCTGTGTGTGTGAGAGAAAAGGAGAAAATACAAGTAAAGCAGTTTATCCGTCGGGAAATTATACATGTATAATGGTGTATGCTATCCAACCAAATCCTTGGATCCATTGTGCCCATCTCAAATGTACTGCTCGACGGCCCACTAATTCGATATGGATTCTTAAACTTAACAGGTTTTGACTAATCAGAGTTGGATTTTCAGGTTGAATATATTTAACAATATTTTCCTGTGATTTGGGTTCTCTTGACGTTCAAGAAGATCCCTCTTATAACTGTTCTCATATAAATTAAGGGAAAGCATGGTGACAAGCAATAATGGCAACCCTCACAAGGTCATGTGCGTCACATGGCAATGCTATCAAACAATTGCAAACAGGACGAACAAGGAAACACATGCAGATGACGCCGCACCTCCTTGTGCTTGTCTCTACTCTCTCTCTCTCTCTCTCTCTATATATATATATATATATATATATATATATATATATGGAGCACTTGGGCGCGTCTGATGCATGGAGTTGTCCATGCTGACATCTGCTACCCAATGTAATAAGCTGGAAAAAAATAAGGGAGAAAAAGGAAGGAATGCCAAAGAGGAAGGAGGTGGGGATAGGCAACAGTACCTCGTATAGTGGCAGCTACCGGTGGTAGCAGCGGCGGGGGTCCTAGTAAGAAAAAGAAAAGTGGAGATAAGAAGAGAAAGGGAAAGAGAGTGTAAGAAGGACGAGTCGGTTGGAAAGGAGAAAGAGACTAACAGACAGAGATATTGGTGGGAGTATTTTGGAAAAGTTAGGTGATAAGGGTGTGTGAAAAGCAAAATAGAGATGTGTCATGACAACTATGTTATTGTCAAGTACGGTTATAATTGCGAGTATAATTAATTAATTGTAATGATCAAACACATTAATCAGTTTTATCACTGTTTTATTTCTAATATTCTTCACTTTAGGTGTTTTTGCTTTTGTCATATGGTTCTTTCAGTTTGAGTGTATGGTGTTGTATGGAGCCTCGTTGTATCTTCTTCTTTCATTTCATGAATGAAGCTCCTACTAAACACATTCATAACAAGTTAACAAACAACAACAACAACTAAGCCTTTTTCCATACTAGACGGGGTCGGCTACATGGATTCTTTGTTTCTACATAGCCCTATCATGTGTCCTCTACCTCTTTTAATACTTTCCAAATTTAGTTTTTCATACTTCTTAAAGGTCTTCTTTTGATCCTCTTTCTATCTGTCCAAACCATCTTAAATGATATTCTCTCATTTTATCCTCTATTGGTGCCACTCGTAATTTGTTTCTAATAACCTCATTATGTATACGATCTTTTCTTATATGACCACTCATCCATCTCAACATCTTCATCTGCCCAACACTCAGAACCATAAAAATGGCAGGTCTAATTGCTGCTCTATAATATTTACCATTTAACTTTAATGATATCTTCTTATCACAAAGAATACCTTATGCTCCTCTCCATTTTAACCAACAAGCATTAATTATATGCGTTACATCTCCATCAATTCTTCTATCACTCTAAAAAATTAACCCTAGGTATTTAAAACTTTCCTTTTGAGAGATGCAATATATGTCAATTTTAATTTCTATCCTCTTAAGTAACATGATCAAACTTACATTTCATATATTTTGTCTTTGTTCTACCAAGTCGGAGGCCTTTGCTTTCTAATGTTTCTCTCCATAGTTCCAATTTTCTATGAACTTTTTTCTTAGACTCCTCTACTAACACAATGTCATGTGCAAATAACATACACCAAGATACTTCATCTTGAATATGTTTTGTTAACTCATCAATCACCATTATAATAAGTATGGACTTAAAGTTGATCCTTGATGTAACCCAATATTAATTTCAAAAAAGTTTGTCATTCCTTCATGAGTCCTCACACATGTTTGTGTATCATCGTACATATCTCTTATAAGGTTAATGTATGTTAATGTGATACCTCTTTTTTTCAAGGTTCTCTAAATAACCTTCCTCGATACTCTATCGTAAGCTTTTTTCTAGTTCAATAAATATCATGTGAAGGTCTTTCTTTTTTATTCTAAAATATTTCATAAGACGTCTCAAAAGGTGAATCGCTTTAAAAGTAAATTTGCCTGGCATGAATCCAAATTTGTTTTCTGTTATACTTAATACTTATCTTAACCTATGTTCAATAATTATTTCCCACAATTTCATAGTATGACTCATTAACTTGATACCTCGATAATTCGCACAATTCTAAATGTCTCACTTGTTCTTATATATGGGTATAAGTATACTCGCTCTCCATTTCTCAAGTATCTTTTGATTTCTTCATATTTTATTAAATAGTCTTGCGAGCAAAATGTTTCTTATTTCTCCTAGTATTTTCTAAACTTTTATAGGAATATTGTCTCATCCTACCGATTTACCACCCTTCATATGTTTAAGAGCCTCTTTGACTTCATTCTTTTGAATACGTCGGTAGAAATTATGGTTTATATACTTCTTTGATTTGGCTAACTCTCTTAAGCTAATATTAACATCTTTGTTTTCATTAAAAAGCTTATAAAAATAGTTTTTTCATCTATTTCTTATATCATCGTTTGCCACTAGAATTTTTCATCATTGTCTTTAACGTATCTAACAAAATTAAGATCTTTAGTTTTCTTATCTCTATCCCTAGCTATCCTAAAAATATCTCTTTCACCCTCTTTTGAGTTGAGTTTTTTTTATATAAATCCTTCCAAATTTTAGCTTTTGCTTCACCGACTATCTTTTTCGCTTCCTTATAAGCCTCAAAAGTTTCACTAGTTTTCTTAATATAATGTAATTTGTAACATATCCTCTTTGCCTTGATTTTATTTTGCACTAGTTCACTCCACCACCAAGCTTTTTTTGTGCCGTTACACCTTCCTTAGATTCACCTAACACATCTTTCGCCACTTTTGTAATATGTATAGTTATATTGTTTCACATATCACAAGGTGTACTAACATAATTTCAAGCATATCCTTGAAGGACTTTCTGTTTAAATATATCTTCTTTCTCGCTTTTGAGGTTCTATCATTTAGTCTGAATAACTTGATGAACTCTTTTCTTCTTTGTCCATTGTTTTTATTTGTAAATCCATAACTAAAAGTCGATGTTGAGTGGTTAAGTTTTCTCTTACAATTACCTTGCAATCTTTACAACACTCTATCTTTTTCTACAAATAAAGTAATCAATTTGTATTTGTCATAAGCCACTCTTATAAGTAATTAAATGTTCATCTCGTTTTTTGAAGATTGTATTTACTATAAAGAGATCATATGCCATAGCAAAATTTAAAATCTCCCTACCTTCATCATTTATATCCCAAAAACCAAAGTTTCCATGAATACCTTGATATCCTAATGCCTCTTTATCGACATGTCCATTTAATTCTCCTCCTAAACAAATAATCTCCCTTTGTGGAATCCTTTGAATCACCTTATCTAACTCTTTTCAAAAAGTTGTCTTTATATTATCTTCTAGTCCTACTTGGGGTGCATAAGTACAAACTATATTCAAAACCTCTACTCCTAACAATAATTTCAACGTGATTTGATCACCATATCATTGTATGTATTTTACAATATCCTTTAAATATTTATTTATGATAATACCAACTCCGTTTCAAGTCTTTTCCTTACCTATGTACCATAATTTAAAACTTGTATCCTCTATCTCCTTTGCTTTTTCTCCAACCCACTTAATTTAGGCTGATTGAATAAAAAAAGATTCATTAATCTCACCGATTATTTATTAAGTAACGTTAAATATGCTATTATCACTGAAAACGATAAAGAATTCAGACTGTATACTGATCTTTAGCTGTTCGAACTGATACCTGCCAACGTTCAAATTTAAGAGTCAGGTTGATCCCAACCGAATGAGCTTCGGCCGCGACGGGGATTCAGTTAAGCTTGACCAACCAAGACAAGCTCAAACAGTTCAACGGATCAAACATAGCCATTTTTTGCAGTAACTAAAGATATGTGTATAGCTTGTTATAAGGTGGAGATTTACTCACTGTTTCATCCTTCCTCTTCGACTGACCCTACCAAGTAAACTTGACCAACTCAGGCCCTTCTTTTTCATTTTAATATGCCATGCAGATTGGTTCTTCATCTTTAGTTGCGGCTAAGCATGTCTTGATGTCTACATTTATTTATTCTTCTGAAATGATTGATTTACAAAGCACATTAAAAGTGGACTGTCGTCGATCACATGCAATGCCTCACCGTGTTGATAAGAAGATAGTCCGTTGGACTGCAATTAGGTTCTCAAATCATTGAGGTGCCCCTTATCTCTTGGGCTTCACTTAAATGGCTTCCTACTCCTTCTTCTTCATATCATTATTATTATTGTTATTACTATTATTATGAAATGTCAATCAACACTTTTGCAACCTGATCAATGAAGAACTTATCATGGATCCACTTTACGATGTTTCATTAAAAAAACTGATTTTTTTATGTTGTGTTACAAAATTAAGTGTTTTGTAGATGTAAAATACAAATATGCTTCACTCAAAATAGAAGTATGTTTCAACTCGAAAAAAAAGTTCTTAATTCATCAATGACTTCGTGGGAGTTCCTACTGACTATAGGACGGGTCTGTCAGAACTAGAATCAAACCAATGACTCTACAATTCGATAATGGTTCCATGAACCAGAACTGCGTTCATAGTATAAGCCGACAACTGAGACTCAACCTAATTGAAAACTTTCTAACTTTTCCTTACAATTTGTTTAATATTTTTTCAAATAAAATAACTTTTTCTTTTGGGTTTTTTCGCTCAAAAAGTTAATTTGGTTTTTCAATATGTTTTAAAAGTAGAACAAATGGTAGCTGGAACCCGTAAGTGGCATATGATCAGTACTGAGACCAAGACTGAGTGCCCGAATTGGTACCAAGAAATCGGAAGCAAAGAGGGATGGTTCAGTTCTCATTGTCTGGTCCCAGCTGGCCATTAAAGCCAGTAAATATGATTTTCCTTCTTGTAATGTCAAAAGACATTTATTTTAACATAATTGATTAATCAAGTTCATTTGCACTGACCCGACATTCAAAAAAGAAGGTAAACTTCAAGCGAGGACACAACCCACTAGACCATCACTAATTTCGTGTCCACATCAAGAATTAAGTGTCACTAAGTGTTCATCAACACCAAGTTTGATGGCTAAAACCAACAAGGACCGAAGGAGTCCACTTGACAAAGAAAGGCAAGTCTTCATTCATAATTGTCACTGAGAAGTTCTCTCTCTCTCTCTCTCTCTCACACACACACAGACTAATAAAGAGTATCACCGAAAAAAATTTAAAAAAAAAAGAGTCAAGGAAATGAAGTTCTCGCCGAAATATGAGCTTGACCACGCTTTGGAATGCGAATCCAGTTGGAAAAAAAGTCACACTTTTCGGCTCGAGCATAAAATACACGTTTCCAAGTGTGAGCCCGACATTACATGGATAGGTTCGACCAGACTTGACCCAATTTTTGATTAATTTGTACTTGCAAGGGAGTTGAAATGATTGTCTTTTGAAGGCATTTAAATGTTTTTTATTAATTCCATCTAACCAAAAAAGTAATTTATTAATTTATGTGGTAGATTCCTCTTTAAATCTAGAAGCTAAATTTACTTCCCAACAATTGCAGTAGGTTTGGTGATGGAGTAAAATAAATAGATCCATTAATGAGCAGAGCTGGACCTATAGAGCCATGCCTGTTTGTATTGAATTTATGAATATGATTTTAATTCCAAATAGTTTTAATTATAAGAATGTGAATGGAGTTAGAATAGTGTCATGGACTCCCCGTACTCACCAATTTCCCACAAAAAGGAAAAAGAACCAAATCCATTCCGGTCTCACACGAGAACCGGGTGAGGCCAGACCTGATTTGGGTATACTCATCCGAATTGGCCCATTGCCATCTCGAATAGCCCAGTAGTATCTGCAAATTTTCAATATGAAAATTTACAAAGGCAATTTTCATGCGGTGTGATTGAAGTATAGTTTTCAAATCTATGAAGGTCTGGATATGGTATTTCTTATTGAATCTGGCACTAGGATCTCAAAGTGGGATCCAGACTTGGGTTTGCCAGGATCCAAACAGGGTTTAAACCCGCTGAGACTCCCAAAATGGCAAGGGTAAGATCTTTTTAATTAGGCTATTTTAGTTGCATTTATGTCTCAAAATGAAATGTACCGTTTGATAAAATATTAAAAGTTTAGTGCAAATTGGCTGCCAAGAAAATGAGAGAGAGCTCTTTACAAAGAATAAATTTCATGGTTTAATAGCAGAGGGACGGTTTTTACGGATGCAAGACTGACATAGTTTGAAAATAATGCACCAAATGACAAAGGACGAAGGCACGTGAGAATGTCAGCTGCATGGCTGGATGGGTGAAGTCAAGAGGTTTTACTCTGACATTATGGAGATAATGGGGTCGGATTTGCTCACCAAATCCTATCTATTGCATATTTAAGTAAAGAGATTTGGATTTGGATGACAAAAACAGACAACAACAACAACTAACTAAGCCTTTTCTCATACTAGACGGGGTCGGCTAGATGGATTCTTCGTTTTCACATAGTCCTATCACGTGTCATATTAGCAGTTAACTCATAATAAGTTAGATCATTCTTTATTGTTTCTTTCCAACACTTTTGTGGTCATCCTCTACCTCTTTTAATACTTTCAAAATCTAGTTTTTCATAACTTCTTAGAGGTTATTCTTTTGATCTTCTTTCTATATGTCCAAATCATTTTAAACGATATTCTTTGCTATTAATTTGCTATTAGTTTGTATTTCTCTAACATGCTCTACATCATATCAAACTCATACGTTATTATATGAAAATACTATATGAATTGAGTCATCATTCTTGCTACAACCGCTTGTATACACACAAACAGTGGAGGTGAAGCCAAAACCAAAGAAGAACCAGAACCGTGACCTAGTAAATATTTGGATATGAATAGTAAAACCAAATCCAGTAAGTTGGATTTGGATTAGAATCAGACACAATATATACCTGAATTTTTGTGACATTCCCTAACTTGCGACTTGTTAGGTACGTATCCAACAATGCCGCGCGGGTAGTGAGTGTCGTGTCAGGACACAAACACCATCCTCGTCTACGGAGGCGGCTCCCGACCCCGGTGGTGTCCCCACGTGCGAACATCACCGTCTCCGTTCGAGACGGAATTCTCTCTTTTGATTTTTAATTATGTCAGATATGGCGCCAAACTGGAACACCATAAACCCTACAGAGAGA
The DNA here is from genome assembly GCA_036023115.1 of Brasenia schreberi. Classification (NCBI taxonomy): domain Eukaryota; kingdom Viridiplantae; phylum Streptophyta; class Magnoliopsida; order Nymphaeales; family Cabombaceae; genus Brasenia; species Brasenia schreberi. The sequence goes on along the minus strand of JAYKKT010000090.1, from coordinate 32,909,585 downwards.
GAGAGAGGAGAGGGATTAGAGATAACGAAGTGCTAAACCTCGCTGTAAAAGGAGCTATCAGAGTAAAAAGCACACACACTCACTCGGGCGCGTACAAACAGATAATGGCCAAAATAAATAAGTCGTTTCTCCGTTTCACTGTCTGAATCTGTCAGATCTCAATCAGATTCTCTCTCTCTCTCTCTCTCTCTCTCTCTCTCTCTCTCTCTCTCTCTTGTTTTGCAGCAATTGATCAAAGGCATTTCGGCCTTGTTTGGCAAGGTTTCTGCCTCGTTCTTTCTGTTATTGTGTGACTCAATATCGCCTGGCAAGAGATCGCAAACTAGGAAAGAAAGGATTGGACGATGATGGTGGACCTTATTACGCTTAGTCTCCTTTCCTTGTCGATTCTTACTGACTATCTGTGAAGGTATTTTATTATTCATTGGGGGTCAGCATTATTCTGGTGAGCAACTCGGTGGAAGATGGTGAAGCACTTGTCGGATACCGGTGAGCTCCGCCTGAAAAAGGAGCTCACCGCGCTCCGGAGGGCCCGGTTCCTCCGCGACCCCGAGACGAGTTCTTCTTGGAGGTCTCCGCTCAGCACAACCCGCTCTTCTGTCACCACCGCCCCCCTGCATCGCTCGCCGAAGGGAGCCGGAATCGTCGCCGGGGAAGGAGACGAAATGTCGCCTTCTTTTCCGGTAGAAAAGGATCCCGACGGCACGCACGAGCTCGAAGGTGCGAGTTTCCGGCCGCTGGGTGCTCCAGGAAAGGACAAGTCCGTGTTTCTCTACAACTGGAGGCATCGGACGAGCGGCAAAGGAAAATGGTCGTTCTCCGGCGTTCTGGGCGGCGACGGCGGCCGGATTCATCCGAACAGAGATGACGCTCAAGGGTCGTTGAATGGGAGCAGCATCGGAGTCGAAGAGAATAGTCTTACCGGTTCTCTTAGGGAAGATCCAGTGCTCGATTCGGTCGATGAGTCGTCGGGGGTGATGAAGAAACCGGAGAGGAAGTCGCGGAATGACGGTGAGGCTAAAGGCAGCCGATTGAATCGTCACCATCGTCACCAAGATGCGGACGCGCAGCAGCAGCCAAATCATTCAGACTACTGCCAATCTGAAGATTTTGTTGGGGCTTCTCTCTACGATTTCGCCAAAGAATCCAATCCTCGTGCTGAATCTCCTCTGCTTCACGGATACTCCGTGGGTTCAGAAGAACAAATCATTCCCAAGGACGAAAAGTGGCATCGTTCATCCAAACTACTGAGGAGTTCGGGGCGAGGCGAATCGTCCTATACACCTGCTTCAACGCGAAATCCCAGCTTGATTAGTTCTTGGGACGGAACGGCTTCACTTCGGGACGACGAGTTGGACGACTATTTGGATGTACAGAGTCGGTCAGGTTGTGGAATCCCCTGTTATTGGTCGAAGAAGATGAGATACAAGAGCTCAAGGGGATGCTACTCACCCTCTTTCTCAGAGGCACTATGGAAAAAGGGAAATAACATCCTCTCTTCTGGCCAATCTGCGTATCTGAAACGCTCTCCTTCGCAGCACCATCGGTCCAAAAGCTCAGCCAAGTCTTTGCAGGGCGACGAGCCGCCATTGTTAACCAATGCCGATGATCGTGGACCTTCTTCCGTCGACGAGCTATCGACAGATTTCGGGGAGATTGATTTGGAGGCATCGAGCCGGCTGGATGGAAGAAGATGGTCTTGTTGTCGGAGTTCAGATACTATGGAATTGGCATTGATCACCGGTAGAGCGGTAGATGGGATGCCTGGAAGAGAAACACCGAGGAGTTTGAGCCAGAAGTATCGACCAAGATCTTTTGATGAGCTTGTGGGGCTGAAAATTGTCGTTCAGTCTCTAGTGAATGCATTATCTAAGGGAAGAATAGCACCAATGTATCTCTTTCAGGGTCCAAGCGGAACCGGGAAGACGTCAGTTGCCAGGATTTTTGCAGCGGCATTGAATTGCTCGTCTGCAAATGAATCAAAGCCTTGTGGGGTCTGCAAGGAGTGCACGGAGATGGCTGCCGGGAAGGCCATGGGCACTGTGGAATTGGATGCTACCAACAAGAAGGCAATTGCCAAAGTGAAGAAACTGTTGCAGGACGCCTCTGTTTCTCCAAGATCGTTGAATTACATGGTTTTGATCATAGATGAATGCCACATGCTATCTGTTAAAACGTGGACGGCATTTCTCAATCTCATGGATGAACTGCCCTCACATCTGGTTTTCGTATTCATTACCACGGAACCTGAGAATTTGCCGCGAGCCATCGCATCGCGATGCCAGAGGTATCTCTTTCCCAAGATCAAAGAGGTTGACGTAATGCGGAGGCTCAAGCAGCTGGCTATGGAAGAGAATATGGATTTCGAGATGGAAGCACTAGATCTAATAGCACTGCATTCTGATGGATCTCTTCGTGATGCAGAGACAATGCTTGAGCAATTAGGCCTGCTGGGGAAGAAGATCACAGTCTCTCTGGTCAATGACTTTGTGAGTTTGATTCTTAGACTGCTTTTTGATATCTTGGCTAGGTCTGGTAAGTAGAGTTGAATGAATCGAATATGATGTGTTCAAACTTGCCTTGCTTTAACGACCAGCCAACCTGAGTTCTGGCTGGCGATGCGGTCTTCGAAAGAGTGAGTATGAGCCAGGTCTCTTCTGGAAAAGAAAAAACACATAATTAGTGTAATGTGAAATATAGATCTCAGCTTGAGCACAATATGTTTTCTCAAAGAATTTATTGTTTGATAGATGAGAATGGTTCTATTTAATCTAAACTTCTTTTTTTCAGCAAAACATTCGAACTGTTTATTTTAAACATCATCAAAAGAGCAAAGCCATGCTTTTAATTCTTGACAAGATTAAACAAGCCAAGCTGAATGCCTTATTGTCGTCTCATTGAATACTTTTTTGCGAGTTTGAGTGAAAATTTAAGGAGTCGAACCCTGGGTGGTTGATACACTTCTTTTTCTCCCAGTCTGGTGATGTTTCTGATGACAAACTGCTTGATCTTCTTGAATTGGCCATGTCATCCAATACCTCAGAGACGGTCAAGAGAGCAAGAGAGCTGATGGAAACGGGCATTGATCCGTTGGCCCTGATGTCCCAGTTAGCGGCCCTCATTATGGATATTATTGCAGGAATTGACAGCTCCAAGTGCAGTGGATCAGCTTTTGTTCAGCAAAGTCGTAAGTCTCTCTCTCTCTCTCTGTCTGTCTGTCTGTCTGTCTGTCTGTGTGCGTGTGTGTGCAGCTGCATATCTGTGTATCTGAATGGGTAAAGCCCTTAATGTTACTCTGAAAGATGCATCAGTTATTCTAGCAATTTCTTGTGCTGATTTGGCATGGCAAAATCACAATGAAAAGGGCGAAATGCCTAATTTGAAGGGCATATACTTCAGCAAACTTGAGTGCGAGATACTAAGGAAGACAATAATAGACATTCATATAGTTAATGAACAATAACATAGTCAGAATGGCTGAAATGTCAAGGTTTTTGGACACCACTATGGCACGGTCCCTTGATGTTGAAAACCTGAAATATCCAATTTCTCCCAAGCTATCATCCTAGTCTCTGTGGAAACAAAGAATCCATATAGCCGACCCCATTTAGTATGGGAAATGACTTAGTTGTTGTTGTATCATCCTAGTCTGAGTCTCCACATCTGATATGCATTTAACAGTGCTCTATATTGTTGAACTAATACAACTCGATGGAAAATGGGTCGCATGCTAGTGAACTTATCTGATTCTAAGTATGATCTGAAGGCAAATTTCTGAGTCTTTCGACAACTATTCCATGAAATTCACAGTAGTAGGATGGCAGTCGGAGGCTTCATTTTGAACTGAACATAGGGATACCAGCGCTAGCTGCAATCCACAGGTGTAACCATGTCATGATGATATTTGTTGGACATGAAAACTTTTATTTGCTCCCAAGCATTGAATCTTATCCGTGCTTCACATCTTAAAAAGCTGATAAACATATGCAGGGGAAGTAGATTTTTCCAGGATCATCTCAGTTTGTTGATTGATCAACATTGACCGGCCTGCATGTGTGTGACTTGGAGAATAACATTATTAGAAATGTTGGAAAAATAATTTTACAACTTTTATGCCAGAACTGAAATTTTGTTGTTATTGATTATTCACAAGCATCAGGGATGGAATAATACTCATGGTGCCGTAATAGCAGAGTTTCAAAGTTCTAAGCAATGGGCGCCACTAACAGTTTCAATCCAATTCTGGTTGAATCAGGTCTTGATGTATGATATTGGGTTGGTATAACGGACTCATCAGGTCAAACTTTCTGCTTTAAATGGTACTCATTGGGAACCAAGAGTTGTGCGTTTTCATCTTTTAGGATGCAGCTTGAATATGTTGTTGAGTAGATATATTGGCCTGAAGACTTTCTGATGTGGCATCAGAAATGGATTGTAGTCTTATTCCCAATAAGAGGAAAAATTAAACTACCTAAATTTACTTCATCAAAGAAAAGCACGTGGAGGGCTTGGATGTCACTGGAAAATACTGGCAAATATATCAGATTTTTATGGTTACCTTTCTGATGATTGTACTTTTCTTGGAATCATCTTGCAGTAACTGAAGTTGAACTGGAAAGACTAAAGCATGCATTGAGAATTCTTTCCGATGCTGAAAAGCAACTACGTCTCTCTAGTGATCGCTCAACATGGTTTACGGCAGCTTTATTGCAAATTGGATCTAACCATTATGCTTCTCCAACGCACCCAACAAATAAAGTTAAACAAAACCCTAAGGATGGTGTTGACAGTGTAAAGGACTATACCAGCTTGTCTGGTGAGGAAGCTGCTGAACATAAAATGAAATCAGGTGAGCTCCACGAGGAAACAGTATTACCTCCTTTCAAGCAAGGAAGTGGGCGTGCTTCATGGAATGGTATTCCTTCATCTTGTATTTCTAAATCCGATGATTATATCAAAGATTATTTGGCAACATATAGCAGATCTGTGGATGGTGAATCAATTGCTGCTGATGAAGATGGCCATGCAAATACTAGCAGGCTTTTATGCATAAACACAAGTGAGCTGAATGAGATCTGGAGGAGAGTTGTACAAAGATGCCATTCCAAGACCTTACGACAATTGCTATTTACTGATGGGAAGCTGGCATCTGTTTCTGAAGAAAACGGTAAGATTCTGCTTGTCATTGGATGTGAAAATGCCATCTTTTCATTTTTTTTGTTAAGAGATGCTGTTGTGATGCTTTTGTTTTGTTCCAGCGCTGTCTATACCTATAGAAAAAAGAAACGTGAAGAAAGGAACTGTTCCTCTCTCTCTCTCTCTCTCTCTCTCTCTCTCTCTCTCTCTCTCTCTCTCTCTCTCTCTCTCTCTCTCTCTCTTTTTCTATGTACCTCTATTTGTTTGATGTATTTCTTCTTAAATAAGTTCATGGCAAAAACCATTATTGCGATTGCTGGGGAATATACCTGAAATTGTGAATTTTTGTCTCTTCTGAAATGAATCTGCATCATAGTACTACATCAGTATCCAAAATCTTAGAGAGCCGATTGCTTATAGATACTTCATTCTCGTCCTATTCTCAGGGACCGCAAATAACCCTAATGTGATCAATACCTTCTACGTGCAGGTATCCTCATTGCTTCTATAGTCTTCAAACACCAAGATCAGAAAGACAGGGCTGAACGGTTTTTGAAAAGCATTACAAACTCAATGGAAATGGTTTTGATGCACAATGTAAAGATTACAGTAGGACTTGCATCCCAAATGGCTAGTACATCTTCGTGGTTTCCTGATGAGGTGCCAAATGCTGCCCTGGGAAATCACGGAGGATTTAGTGATACTACCACTAAAACGAACAATTCAGATATCAATCAAAATGACTGTTCTGATGAGAAACTAGAGAAAGAAGCGTCCATTTGCAACATCACTAATCCTGAAGGGAGTATAGAGGATGGCACTGATGGTTCATCTGAAGGCTTTCAATCATTGGAAGAGAACTTTCGCAGATCAAGCTTACCAGTATTTTGCGGAGAAGAAAATGTGCATTTTAGCAGAAAAGTTGTTAAGAGCGAAGTTTCAGCTGACAGAACTGATGGGGTTGTTGATGAAAAGAGGTTAGAATCTGCATGGCTGCAGGCAGCAGAAAAAGGCACACCCATGTCGATGAATAAGTCAAAAAACGTGCAAAATGAAGTTCTCCCGCATGATGATGGTGTCTGTGACAGCCAGACGACAATGCAACCTGTTGCTGTTCTTGGACACCCTATGGAGGATATAAATCTTGAAATCCCATCCCTAGCAGTTCTTGGAACCAGATCTTGTGACCAAAATCGGCAGCAAGATGATCGTTATCCAAGGACCCCAAGCTTGCTTCATACTAACAGCCGCAAATATGAATCTGATGCGTAAGTTATTTCATTAGCCTTTATGAAACTCTTATCCTTTTCACTGCAGTTAATTAATTGGTATAGATGTATTATAGAAGGTCCAACTCTCTTGAAAGTTTGGTTTGAACTTTGAAGCTTCCTGCTCTGAGCCTCCTTCAGTCAAGAGGGGAAGAAAAGGAAGAATTTATTACACAATATAGTTTCTTCTTGTCACATTAAATCACAAAAAAGTTGGTGTTAAAGGAAGAATTGATTTGGTTTCTTCTTACTATAAAAGTTGAACTTTTACAGGGCTACGTGCGATTCTGCACCAGGTTGCCACAGAATTCTTTGCTGGAAAACCACCAGATCACGCAAGGTACGCATGATAGACCAGAATGTGTTAAGCACTCGAATATGATTTTGTCTTTTGATAGGTACGCTGGGGTACCAGAAGTGCATACCCCGGGGTATTTATTTTGAGATCTTCAGCTTGAAGGTTTTCTTGGCTGACCCCGTAGCCAGGGGAGCTGTAGCTCCTTGTGCCACTCATGTATAATTGGTCTCAGTAATAAAGGCTGAACAGGAATTCTCGTTCCTTAATCTGCTGTATATTTTCCCTTTTGTTGTGTTTTGTGCCAGGCAAAGGAAGTGAAATCAACTCGTCATCGCAGATCTCGTTGGTGTTCATGCATCAGATGTGGAAGCTTAAACAAATAAGAAATTTCAGAAGAGGGCCCAGGAGGCTTTCACATAAGTTTATACTCTGGGAGTTTGAATATCATACATTGGAATTTTCAGCGTCTTAGAAATTTATGTATCCATCGGTATCATTTAGAAATTTTCAGAAAGGAGGACTGGAGTTTTCTGGTCTTTGTGTTAAAGACAAAGTCATTGAAGGCTGAACAGCCGTCGGTAGAGAAGCGTTAACATGAAAGCGTTTGATGGTCAAGCGTGCATAGTGCAGCGAGTTTATTTCAATACTCTTGCCTTATCCAAGCATTTGCTGCACTAAACGAGTTCAGCTAGAGGGTAACATTTCCATCCAGGTATTTCTTGGCAAGCTTCATTAGATATATGTCTCCATACATGTATGGCACCTTAGATATATGTCTCCATACATGTATGGCACCAAAGAGACATTATCATGGTCATGCACTTATTAATGCGTCTAATAGAATATAATTAAGAAAAACCTTCACATGATACTTCTTGATTTAGAAAATGCATATAAAAGAGTGTCATCCGATCTTTTGAACGACTTTAGAAGAAAGAACCTTTTATATATATCAGCATTAAGCTCTTATTTACTTTACTTATGGGTGATTTAGCGAAGCACGTTGAAGATGAAGTAGATGACATTGTATTGGTTGATAGAATAAGAGAATATGTTGATAAGAAACTTGAACTATGGAGAGAAACCTTAAAAGCAAAGAGCCTCTTATTAAGTAAAATGAAAATAGAATACATAGTTTGATATGGTAACCAAAATGATAGAAACGAAAATTTACATGTATGGCACTGATAGTGTAACATTAATCATTTAAGTTCTAACTGATTTAGAAGAATGTAATTGAATGAAATACACCATCTTTGAAAGGTAATCAGGACATTGGAGCCTGGCGAGTGAATAATAAAAATTATTGTAAGGTAAGCATATATATATTGTAAGGTAAGCACGAAAATATGATCAAGGTGCTTCAGAGAATTAATAGTCTGAATAATAAAAAAATTTGCAGTGAAGCATAGAGTCATATTGTAAGGTAAGCAAGAAAATTTATAATGAAATGCAATGAAAAATCATGGGAGAAGACATATTTATCAGTTTCTCATATATATATATATATATATATATATATATATATATATATATATATATATATATATATATATATATATATATGCAGAAGTCAAATACACGAAAGTGTACGGGAGAATCTCTTGGCCAAATTTCTTTTTCAGGCCCAAAGAATATAAAAAAAGAGAAGAGAAAAGAGGGATGTTGAAAAACGAATCGCGAAAAGCAGAAAGAAAAGTAAAAAAACAATAACAGCAGGAATACTTGAATGTAGAGGGGGCCTATTCTATCAAACTCCAACAAGAAATAAATAAATAAAATTCGAAGATGTGTCATCTGGTGCATGATTAGGTTCTCTTTTCCACTCTGCACGCGGTTGACTCCACACAAAGTGAGCCAATTTGCATCATAATAATTAACAGGCACTAGAATGATGCCGGGGGACTCGGGAGGGAGTGCAGCAAGCAAATGAGAATTATTCGAGCATATTTACACAAGGCTGCAACTGGTTAGTAGGTTTGTCAATGAGTAATTTTAAATTTGATTCGAACCAGACCCATATGTCACTTATTCGAGTCAAGAGTTTGTTGACGGATCCAATAATTGTTCAGTTCGGAGCAGCAAGATCCAATTCTGTTTTGTTCTGTATTTTCTTTCATTTTAAAATAATTTACCAAACCTAAATTCAAGCTAAGTTTCTCGATATCAGAATTATACAATAACAACTAAGCCTTTACCCATACTGGATGAGGTTGACTACATGAATTTCTTGTTTTTACATGGTCCTATCATGTGTCATGGTAGCAGTTAACTCAATATAAGCTCGATAATTCTTTATTGTTTCTTTCTAACCCTTTTGTTGTCGTCCTTTTTCTTTTTAAAATTTTTCACAATCTAGTGTTTCATATCTTCTTACGAGAGTGCCTTTGGGCCGTCTTTCTACATATCTAAACCATCTTAAATGATTTTTTTTCTTTTTATCCTCTATTAATGTTATTCCCAATTTGTTTGTAATAACCTCATTATGTATATTGTCTTTCCTTATGTGACCACTCATCGTTCTCAAGATCTTCATTTCTATTTCATACATCTTTTGCATACATTGATGATTAATTGTCAAACTCTCAACCATAAAACATAGCAGGTCTAGTTGCTCTGGAATATTTACCTTTCAACTTTGATGTAACATCTCCATCAATTTTTCTGTCACTCTGAAAAACCGATCCTAAGTATTTAAAACTTTCCTTGTGAGGGATACAATGTGTGTCGGTCTTAATTTTCATGTCCTTTGAAGTACCCAAATGATCAAACTTACGTTTCATATATTCTGGTTTTTGTTCTATTAAGTCGAAAGTCTTTACTTTCTAATGTTTTTCTTGATAGTTCTAATTTCCTATTAACTTTTTCCTTAGACTCATCCACTAACACATTGTCACACCAAGGTACTTCATCTTAAATATCTTTTGTTAATTCATGAATGACCAATATAAATAAATATAGACTTAAAGTTGGTCCCTGTAACATAATATTAACTTCAAAGAGTCCGTCATTCTATCATGAGTTTCCATACATGTCTCTTATAAGATTGATATATGTCAATGGTATACCTCTCTTTTTCAAAATTCTCCAAAGAACATCTATTGATACTAGCTTTCTCTAGATAAAGGTTCTTCTTTTTTGTTCTAAAATGTTTCATAAGAAGTCTCAAAAGGTAAATTGTTTCAATAGTAGATCTCTTGGGCATGAATCCGAATTGGTTATATGTTGTACTATATACTTGTCTTAACCTATGTTCAATAATTCTTTCTCATAATTGCATAGTATTAATAATTTGCACAATTTTAAATGTCTCTCTTGTTCTTATATATGGGTATAAGTGTACTCATATACAACATTTCTCGCACTTATGACCTGGATCATGAATTCAATTTTTTGTATCAGGTCAGCTCTGGAGTTAATCCAACATACATCTGAGGGGAATCGGACCCATGGCACCACTTATGTGACAAGTGGTGTAAACAGGTGCTACCCGTTGTGGATAGAAAAGCACAAACTGAATCCAACCTAATGCAATGCTGATTCAAATAACGAAAAGAAAACCTTAGCTTGAGGATTCCTAATCAAGTATGACCATGAACCCGAGTCGGGTTGTGTGGTGGCTCTTTGCATTCCGGCTTAAAATTGCCCAACGAAATTTGATATAAATTGACTCACACCAATCAAATCTGGATCTAAATCACTAAGTGTTGGATTGAATGGAAGACAATGATTTGAAAACTTGTTGTGGTTATGGCACATAATTAGGCAGTCGGATCATCTCCGCCACCCAATTTGTTTTGGTGATATGCGAGTTGTGTTCAGCATCATATTCAATGAACTAATCAAAACCAACAGAACAAAACAAGAGAAGATTTAATGTGATTTAGAACTATTTAACAGGAAAGCGTTAGTTGCCTAGAGTTGAATCGCAGCAACTAATTGGAGCAGCATGAATCATGTTCTTTCTTCTTTTCTTTTTTCCTGTACGAGAGGCAACACTCTCTAAGGTAAACAATGGAGACACGGCCTGCACCATGAATCATGCTTTCAGTAGAATGTTGTGATTGTGACTTATTTTCTAAATCCTGAGTGCTCCCTCTCGAATGCCACCACATGTTAAATTTATCCATAGTGGCAATATAATACAACAATTTTTTATAATAGATATTAGTTATCCATTTGTGGTTCACGCACTGAGGAGCCAAGAGAATATATTTATGTGTGTGTGAGAGAGAGAGAGTCTGTGTGAAAAATATCTGCTAGACTTTACGATCAATGACATGAATCTGAGAGGCAACATTTTTTGTTTTATGAAGTGATTGGAGATGTATGTTCAAGTCTTAAAACTTACGCTAATTGTTTGCATATTGGAACAAAATTATCCTTACATTGACTTCTTTCAAAACAATTCTTCCTCCTGCCACTTTTGAATGTGCCATCTCATTTTCAAAGAGGTCCCAATCATTTACATAGGCTTTACAGAATAGTCTGGATAGCCAAGCCAACTTTCAAACAATATCAAATGGCGTATACTCTTGTTATATACATCCACCGAATTTGTTCAAATTCTTAACTTGTTTTTGACAAAAACGTTTTACATTTTATCCTTATGGATGGAATCGACTGAGCTACGGGTTCCCTTGAGAAACGTTTTACAACTTCAATGCCGGTGTTGTGGGTCTCTCTCTGTTGGCAGTAGCTACATTTCTCTATTGGTAGAGGATGCGACTGAGCTACGGGTTTTCTTGAGAAATGATTTTTTCTGTTTCACACGTCGTATGTTTTTTTATTTTTCTTTCTCTTCTTTTTGTTTTTATTCTTCTTATTATTGATTTTGTTTTTTTATTTCTCTTTTTCTTGATTCTTCTCTCCGCTTTCTTATTTGTCAACAAGGTTCGTAAGAACAACAACAATGGCTAAAAATGAACAAAATGACGGTTGTCAAAGTAAAGAAAAGAAAAGAAAGGCCGGTTATCGAAGTAATCGAAGTAAAGAGAAGAATACTAAAATTTGGTGGGAGAGGAAAAATAAAAAATAAGTATTATTTTAATAATTTTGAAAAAAAACATGTATAAATAGTAATCGCCTAGTTGAGTCTGTCCACCTCAAGAAGGTTTGCAGTAAAGATCATATTTATATAGTTTTTTTAATGATCTTAAAACTTATATATTTCGGTGAGACCTACATTTTTACACCGATGAGTAGGAAACCCATTGAGTATAATCGAGATCCTCTGTCTCTCTTTCTCTCTATATATATAAAATAATTTTTTGTGTGTGACCGTAAGAGAGAGAGAGTCTCACTTTGTTATGATCCCTTCAAAACGGACTCAATCTCAACTAAGTTAGACCGAGATAGGGCATCTGCAACCCTCCTTTCTACTCTCTTCAATGAGAGCGAATCTCAAGCTTTTCCACGAACAATCTTTGCTCCAATCCAACGGTCGAATAACAGTTCGAAGATCAAAACAACCCCAAATTCCTTTCCAAAAGCAAATGCCCCCCTCCCTCCCTGATCACCCTGTGATCTCTTTCACTCAAGTCAACTCTGCCTCGTACTGAAAGAAGTAAAGAAGAAATGGTGGGCACCATGCGGCGAAAACTCAGGCGAGCGGTTGGCCTGGTGAAGGACCAAGCTTCTCTTACCAAAGCGATCATCTTCTCCGGTGACGTCGCCGGCGGACTAAAAACCGCCGTCGTCCAGGCCACCACGCACGACGATTCGTCCCCGATCGACGATAGTTTCGTGCACGAGATCCTATTTCTCGTCTCCAACTCGCCGGATTCCGTTCTTCTCCTCTCCAACCTCATAACTAAACGCCTCCAAAGGACACACGACGCCGTCGTCGCTCTCAAGCTCTTGATTCTCGTTCACCGCCTCCTTCGTGGCGGCCACAGCCGATTCGAGAACGATCTCCGAGTTGCTCACTCCTACGGCGAACTCCGGCTCACTCTCGACGGAGTCAGATTACCACCAAAAGAGCGTCCATCAGGTCTTGTTTCTTTCATCCACGACTACGCTTCGTTCCTCGAGCAACGCATGGGTTGGTTCATCAACCAGGCTGGCCGGCTTGAACTCACTACCACCAAACCCGATACTAAGGTCTTCGACTCGGTTTTTATCGTACTACCGAGATGCCAACTGATACTCGATCGGATTATCAGTTGCTTTCCGGGGCCGGCAATCGTGCGGCAGATAAAGTTGGTGCAGTCGGCGATGGACGTCATCTTGAGAGAGAGTTTCCATTTGTACGTTACGTTTGAAGAAGGTGTGACGACGTTGGCGGGGTTGTTGAATCAGGAGTCGACTCGGATCGATGGCCTGCATCTCGGGTACGCCATGCAGATACTGAAGAAAGCGTCTGAACAAAATTACGAGCTCGTGAAGTTCTTTGAGAATTGCAAGAAGGTTTGCAACGTCAGATGTGAGGATTCTCCTAGGGCAAAGATCGTTATATCTCGAGAAGACATCGTTAAGATGGTAGAGAAGATGAGTGGATGCGGGATTTCCGGCGAGTCGGCCGACATTGAAGGTGGCTGTAGCTCGTGTTCGTCTTCCCCTGCATCGGTCTCCATGACGCCTCCAGAGAGAGAAGTGGACAAGGCCTTCTCTGATAGGTTGGAGACCAAAGTTAGCACTGAGTGGGTGGTGTTTGGTGATGATGATGGCGGTGGTTCGATTGATTCCTCATGTTGGCGTGGTAATCCTTTCGTCGAAGATCTGATCAAAGAAATGAGTAGCGAAGATCTCGCGCTTCTCCTATCATCCCTCAGAAAGAGATAATTGCGTCATGAGGATGATGACTAACAATAGAATTATTCAAGCTGTTCATTTTAGTTTTGGTTGGCACTTGATAGAGGAAAAAATATGTTCACTAGAATGAATGCATCGTTTGCAAACCCTTTTCATCAGGCCTTTCATATCTGTGTATTCAATTTTGCTTTTATCTGAACCTTGAAATGAATTTCCCATGGTTTACTACTAAATAAAATTCATGGTTTCATTCCATATGTATACTCGTTTTCTTATATCATCCGATACATAAAGCGAGAAAATAAGGAAGCTATAGATTCATGATGTTGCTTGCATATGAGATTTTTGCTTCTTTTATATTCGTGTCTTTGTGTTAGTTAAGGTTCCACCATGTTCATGCTTATATAGGATGATAATGAAGGGATGTATATAAGAAATCAGATATGTATATTCATGGAATGGTGATCCTCTGAGTTCCCTGCCTATATTCTTGCCATATATAATAAGGTAATGGTCATCTTCACCATAGTTTTCTCAATGATCGCTATATATAATTTCTTTGTTTTGAAAGGCAAGCTGGACGAAGAATGCCCTCAAATGGCATTCATCCGACCCGGACATCGCACTTCGGGTCTACCTGCCACTTGAATTGTGCTCCTTCGGAGCTAATAGCTTGTTTGCTGCATGACAAAAAGAAGTTGTAAACCGACATATTTTGGGATTGCCAAATCATGCTAATCAGATATTCAGCTTCTCGAATTTGATTCACATACGATATGAAGTACCAATATAAAATGATACTAGATTCACATAATGTACCAAAAAGTGAGTGTATCAAGAATTTTTCTTGGGATGAGGCGAATTATGTATGGCGGCCATGGATTCAATCGTTTCTTGTAACTTTTTTTTTGGTTTTTTGAATTTCAGATGCGACCGCCGCCCCACGCCTCAATGTAGATCTGCCACTGCTTGTCTACCACTCAAGGCCTTGCTTAGGGGAAAACTAATATTGGAACATCTAATGAATGAGATTAAGTATGAATCTTGACACTTAAATTGTATCATCACCACTCAGAAAAATCTCTCAACTGTTACGTATCATAACAGCATAAATCACAGGCTATTAGAATTTCGCAAACCATAGATACACATTAGATCTATAAAACGCTTGAGCAAGGTCTCAAGTAGTTCGGCACTTGTTCTCCTTAAGCAAGGCCTCGAGTTCGAGCCTTATGAATGAAGCAAGCCACCTGCAGAAGAGATTCCCCCTCATGATGAGCCGACCCGGCTCACAGCAGATTAGTCGGGATACTTTGGACTTCCGATAGTACATCAAGAAAGAAAAAAAGAAAAGAGGCTTAATACAAATATGATTATTACTGTCATATATGGCTTCTGATTTCATTTTTGAGTAATCTGATTCAGGGAAGATGGGGTGGGCACTGGATGTAAGTGATCAGTTGACATTACTGTCACAAACAGAGTGCAAATGTCCGTGATGGAATAAGAAAGGAAAGATTTCATATGTGAGGGGATGGAATTAATTCTAATTCTATTTCCAAAAGGGAATATTTTTTTAAACCACGATTAATTGGTTGTAACGCGATCCCCATTATATGCCCAACTTGGCACACAAATGGGGACCCAACACCACTTTATTTGCAGTAGTAAGATTCTTTCCACACGAGAAGAAGACGCACCTCACGAAAGCTATATACCATCTGCGTCATGCGGTTCTGCCATATGACGTATGCCATCCTACAACACCTCTCAGCCGTTGAAACCATTCATGCATCAGTTTGGACGGTAGGATATGCTGTAGGATATCATTAATCATTCGTCAGTTGAAGTATCTTTTCTAGACGCTTAAGTTAGCAGGTTTGATGCAATCCTTCGGATCTGAAGAATTGTGCGCCTTCCTTTTCTTGTTTTGATGGAGTCCACTTTCATTTTCTATGGATTCGTGGTGCAGCTAGGGTCAACGGTAAGCACAAAAGATTACAGAAGAGTGGGAAAAAGATGGAGAAAGAAAGAAAAGGAAGAGGATTTGCTGGTGTCAGTCACTGTCTCCTCGGCGCAGGAATTTATGCTCAACTCTCTAGCAGATCGTCATGCGATCTCTTTTGGGGTCAATAGCTAAGATACATAACATAGGTACATATATATTATATATACATACATATTATATATATAGTACGTGTATGTATGTAAACTGTGAACTATGGAATTCATGCATACAAGATTGGGGAAGGGGGTTGTTTCATGCGCACACTTGTCCATGCTTAAGTTTCTCAACCATTTTGATCAACCACCACAAGTGAAATTCAAATTTTAAGAGTGAAAAGTATGTTGCTGATACTTTTTTCAGATATATATTTATTAATTTGAATCTCAACCGTGATCTCCATATTAACGGTTCAGATATTTAAGTATTTATAAGCATCATGTATTAATTTCTCTCTATATATATATTTATAATCTTGAGAGAGGGAGTGTGTGTGGGGAAAAGTTAACACAATATACAAGAAAAGATCCTAAATGGAGCTTGGGCATCATTTAAAATTTCCAGCTATGGCCCAACTATCACTCATTTGCAGATGACCTTCTTATCTTTAGTAAAGCTACTACTAATCAAATAGTCTGTTCTCTAAATTTATGTGACGCATGAGAAAACCGCATAAAGTGTGGTGGCAGCAACTTTGCAAAGCAAAGAAACTAGGCAGATTCAATATCAAAGATTTACATTCTTTGAACAAAGCATGTATTATGAAATTAACTTGGAAGCTCAAAGCAGGAGCACAATCTATGTGACTTGCAATCCTAAGAGCCAAATACAACAAAAGGAGCTAAGCGTTATATATCATATGCATGGCTGCATATTCTGCTTCTTGGAAAGCTATAAGCTCAGTATGGAACGACATATCTACAGGTTTTACATGGGATGTTAGGAAGTGAAAAGTAAATCAGTTTTGGATTGATGTTTGGCTGCAACAGAGTTTGAAATTGATTGATGTTGTTACAGATAGAAGCAACACTATTGAAATTGCAGTCGTGCAAGAAGAGATGATGTCTTCAGATGGTGCTTGGAATTAGAGCGTTTCCCTCAACAGTTGTTATAATTAAAAGATTACATGCAATCCCTCCTCCCCATCTTCCCAGATGACCAGATTTGTTGTCGAGCAAGGGAAGATGGGCCTTCTAATAGACGAAGTGTTTCTCGAAAGATGACAACCATAGCAAACTAGCATACGATGGAAGAAAATATGAAAGAATTCGAATGTTCATCGAGTTGTTTGCTTACGACAGACATTGGGAGCGATCTTGTATGTTCGTATTTTGAAGAAACACAGATACACGCAATTCGTGATTGTGAAAGAGCTAACATAGCAAGTAATTTCTAGCTGATAATATGGGTCGAAGCGCTATTTGAGCGATTACATCTTGGTTGCTTTGGCAATGGCTCAGAAAAGAAACAGTTCAACCGGAATTTCACTTGCCCAGATACCCGGTTAAGGTAATAATATAGGTGGATTAACTCATGTCTCACAACAGATCATGATAGAGATAACCACGACCAGAAGAACAAGAAGAGATTTCTGAGACACTACCAAATTCGGGTTGGATAAAAATTAATACTGATCCGGTGATACGAACTGTGGAGGACTTCTGCAAGATAGTTGCGGTAATTTGGAAAGGTGGCTTGAGTAGAAATTTGGTTGCCGGAAGCGGCTTGGGATGGAATCTTGATAGCATGGATATAGGGGCTCAGGAAAGTAATTCCTGGAAACGGATTGAAGCTAATAGTGAACTACTTGCAACCAAATAAAGGAGACAGCGAAAGAAAGAAGAATAAATCCTGGCAAATATTAAAGCCGATACTTTATGGGAGTGTTTGATTAAGAGACGAGAAAACCAATGTGCTGATTAGTTGACTCTAATGGCTCAAGGAGAATGACTAACTGTGTTACAACGCCGACCCAAGCACAACTCAAACTCATTGAGGCTTGTGGCTGCTGCATTCAGGGGTGCCGAGGCCTTGGCTCCGCCAGGTTTGCTCTCAGCGGATAGAAATATGTAAGCTGTGAATATTCAACTGTCCAGTACATGAGGTAAGTCTTTATGTACTCCTGAATGAAAACCGTCCAACCAAGGCAAGGGCTTAATTAATGCAGAGAACGCAAGTGTACATCATCTTTTTTCCATCTATCAAGACCGTCGAGTAAGCTTGGTGGCCTAAAGTGCACCATCTTAATTAAGAAATATATATATATATTGGTATATGTTAGCACGTCTAAATAATTTTCAACTTTGATTTTCAAAATATACCATTTTCAACTTTATATATATATATAAAGAGAGAGAGAGAGAGAGCACTCTTTTACGCAAAACCTTGAAAAGGGTTGTAGGTTTTGAGTGCGACTTTTTCAATAAGTTGCGGTCTCCGGCCGAAACAAGTCTTGCAAGCTCAGGTCGAACAATGATTCAGCGACGCCATTTGGCTGCTCCCAAATACATCCTTGAGTTCTCTTGTCTGTGATCGACCATGGCGTGGTGGTCTTTGTGCAGTATGAGCGGGAGGAAGGGAACCAACCTCCGATGCGATCGCAGCCACCGCTACCACCATTGGCGGTGGCATCACTGTCGTGGTGCGTGCACCCTCGCCACCTCAAGCAGATACACGGCCGCCTCTTCCACCACGCCCTCCATTGCTCCAACCCGTGGCTCGCTACCCTCCTGTCTCTGCCCCGCTACGCCCATCACCTATTCTCCCACGCCTCTGCCCCGGACCGTCTCGTCTTCACCGCCATGATCAAGCTTCACGCCGACGTAGGAACCAATCCGTTCGATCTCTACGCCTGCATGCAGCACGCGGGCATCCGGCCCGACGCCTTTGTCTTTCCGACCCTTCTCGGCTCATCCTGCACAGGAGATTTTCGGTAACGCGCTGGATAAGCCGTTAGAGGAAAATCCGGAAAGAGGGGAAGCGCCTATTTAAACGAAGCAGCTAATACAGAATAAAAATGAAAAATAGTTTGAAAAAGGAAAAAACAATTTCTCTCCCGAGAAACGCGTGTGGAAAACCTAACACGTGACAAAATCAATTTCCGCTGCACGGCAGGCCGGAAACCGAAGAATGTCGCCGGAAGCAGTTAATCTCCAACACGCCTGAGATATTCGTATCTGAGGGGAAGGCGCTACATGCGCACGTTGTAATTCTCGGCCATCACTCCGACCGATACGTCCAGAATGCCGTGAAGGACATGGGAAATCCGGGGAGACTGCTCTTGCCACGAATCTGTTCGAGGCAATGCCTCATAGAAATCTCGCGGATTGGCACGTTATGCTTTCTGGATATTGCAGAGCGGGTGATCTAAAGATGGCGCGGCAGCTCTTCGTCGCGGTGCCGGAGAGGAACGTCGTGTCGTGGACCACGATGGTGAGTAGTTATGCTAAGTATGGTAATTTGGACACCGCGCGCAAAGTATTCGACGAGATGCCGGAGAGAAGCGTGGTTTCTTGGAATGACAAGCGGGCGTGTTGAAGAAGCACTCGAGCTGTTCCAGGAGATGGTGGATGCCGGAGTCCGTCCGGACGAGACTACGGTCACCACAGCGATATCTGTCTGTGTGAAGCGTGCCGATCTCGAGCTTGCACGGTGGCTGGTGGGCCTTCTTGAAGCCACTGGGATCGTATTGAATTGCTTTGTCAGGACGGCCATGGTAGACATGTACGCGAAATGCGGCAATCTGGTTGCCGCAAGAGTAACCTTTGATGGCATGCCAGGAAGGAATTCTGTATCATGGAACGCCAAGATTGCTGGCTACGCAAAGTATGGAGATGTCGAAGCTGCTAGGGAGTTGTTCGATAGGATGCCGGAAAAGAACCTTGTTTCCTGGAATTCCATGATCTCGGGGTACGCACAGAACGGCCACTTTGAAGCTGCAATGGAACTCCTCAAGGAAATGACGGCAAACAATGGATTGAAACCGAATGATATCACAATGGAGAGCGTATTCTCAGCTTGCGGCCATCTGAGTGGTCTTGATCTTGCCAATTGGGTGAAGGATTACGTGAAGGTCAACGAGGTCAAGCTGTGCCTCTCTGGTTACAACTCCATGATTCATATGTATGCGAGGTGTGGAAGCATGGAAGAAGCAGTCAAAGTGTTCAATGAAATGGCTATGAGAGAACGTAGTATCATACAACGCATTGATATCTGGCTTTGCTGCTCAAGGTCAGGGAGCCGAAGATCTCCACTTCCTGTCAAACATGTGGGAGGCTGGCATTCAACCTGATAGGATAATGTTCATCGGCGTACTCACGGCTTGCAGCCATGGTGGTCTGGTGGATGAAGGGCACCGGCTATTTGAATCCATCAAAAAGATGGGGACACCCTCTGTGGATCACTATGCACGTATGGTCGACCTTGGTCGAGCAGGGAGGTTGGAGGAAGCAAGAAGCTTAATTGAGGAGATGCCAATCAAACCGCATGCTGGTGTGTACGGCGCCCTGCTGAATGCCTGTCGGCTGCACAAGACGGTCGCTGTTGGAGAGTTCACAGAAAGGGAGCTTTTCGAGCTCGAACCAGAGAACCCTGGAAATTATATCCTGCTCTCCAACATCTATGCAGATGCCGGTAGATGGGACGATGTTCAGAGAGTGAGAAAGATGATGAAAGAGAAGGGAATGAAGAAGACAACTGCCTGCAGTTGGGTGGAATCCGATCAGAAAGCTCACCGGTTTATTGCCGGTGACCGATCTCACCCACGGTCTAATGAGATTTATGAAGTACTGGAAGAGATGAAGAAGAAGACGAAGGACCTTGGGTACGAGCCAGATAAAACTTGGTCACTAAGAGATGTAGAAGAGGAAGAGAAAGAAGAGTTGGTGGGTGCCCATAGTAAGAGACTGGCGATCGCATTCGGGTTACTAACGTCTCCACATGATTCCACAATCAGGGTGGTGAAAAACCTCCGCGTCTGCGGGGATTGCCATGCCGCAATTAAGATTGTGTCAAACATAACAGGGAGGGAGATCGTCATGAGAGACAATACCAGGTTTCATCATTTCAAGAATGGTGAGTGTTCTTGTAGAGATTATTGGTGATACACGTCAGGGCTAGTGGCTACTGCTTTCTTATTGCACGGAAACCACGATCTCAAGACATTGTTTGTCAAGTAGCAATAACAGCCCAAGATCACCTTTGTCTTCAACTGCTCAGATGCAAGTAAACCCATAAATCACAATGAAGCAACCTGCGGTCAATCTTTGGAGCCTAGGCCCGCTAGCTTGTTATGGAAGCTTATCGCGCAGCACAAGTTTCGGCAGGTAGAGGAATGGTGGATGATAATGCTATTGGGAATCAGTCTGCCGAAACAGAAATCTAGCCTCTCCAATACATAAATTGTAACCTCATATCTGTCCATCGTCTCTCAGGTGACACGATTCATTATCAGATCTGAGTTCGTAAAAACCCTGGGATCACAGACTTGCAAGGATATACCATCAACCGCTCCCAGCTTTTACTGTGATTTAGCTAATTAATCAGTCACACAAGAAAAATCATTGAAGATTATTTGTACCCTAAAAAGGCGACCGAAGGCACCAGAGAAAGCTCCTGCTGTAAGGTGTGAGAAGAGAGACCATAAAAGGGTTTGGAAGGATATAATAAAGATTGCTTATGTTAACTGTTAGCATGATACAGGATCAAGAATCGAGCTCAAGAATCTATATAACCAACCCTAAGAATTGAGATCCATCACTTGGATTGATTACATGAGTACCTTATGTCTAGACTATGAGGTACACCAGCAGGTTCATCCTACGAAGAGCGGGTCATGTTGCGGAGAAAGTCGTGTATATGGAAAAAGCTTTGTTATGGTCAGTCACGGAGGAAGAAAATTTCATTAGACGAAGGAAAACAGGCCAGATAGCAAGGTGCAACAAAGCGGCATTGCCAACCAAAGGGAGAAGACCCCTAATAATAGAACTATCTTCTTTTTTTCTTTTCTTTCTTTTTCTAAATGACTATCCAGAATCCCAAGGACCCCAACTAATCCAGTTCAGCTCGGGTCAGCCCACTTGGAGTAAAGCTCAGAACTATCATTATTTGTATCGACAGAGTATCCAGAATCTCAAGGACCCTAACTAATCCAGTTCAGCTTGGATCACCCACTTGGGGTAAAGCTCAGAACTATCACTATTTGTATCCGTGATCTTCTTGCTTGTGCTGGACCTGTCTATTGGTTTCTATCACTGGTAAATTTCCAGAGGATTTGAACTTTCTTTGTCAAAGGATAAAGTGATGGAACACTCTAAATAATAAGTGCTTTAGAGCTTACAATTAGCGAACAGCGCCTATTTCTCTAAATTATGAATGCGAAACTTCGGCACCCAGGACACAACACACTAAAGAGAGAAGATTACACTATCACAAACGACACTGCTAGTTTTGCATAGTCGACGAAGGGAGAAAAAGAACAAATCTGAAGAATACAACTAAACCGAGTCCCCAACTCGATCACATATCAGAAACTTGGGCCTGGTTCTTCAACCTCTGCTCCGAAAAGGTTCTGATGCTTTCTCTCTGTCCCTGCTTTCTAGACCTTAGCTCGCTTGTTGCTGCATGATGGGCACTTGTACTGCTTAATGTGCTCAGCTCTTGCTGGAGTTATCTTAACACACTTCCCATGAAACCATTTTTCGCAGAGGTCACAACAGATCCAAAATTCATCCGAGGCATAGTTCTCCCCGCATGCCCCACAAAGTGCATCACCATGCTCATCTTCTTCTTCTTCGCCACTCTCTTCATCCTTCACTGGAGCTGTCTTTGTAAATTTTGTCTGAGATTCTGATTGTCGTGATTGCTGCTGCAAAAGATGAGTGAGGATCAATGCGAAAACCAAAATGCAAATAAAGCTGTTGATAACGATTAAAAAATCTTAAAGCACACCATCTTCACGCTTGACTTGCTCTTGGTGCTGCTGATGGTGGTAACTGTCGACTTCTCCCTGGCTTCCTTCTTCGCCACGCCTGTGACAACCTCAAATATTGTTGGGAGATCATTCACCATGCTGAAGAGTCTCTTCCTGAAACCACGCGTCACGAGGAAAACGTAGGATGGGTATCAAAATAAATTTCTCGATCTATGATAAACAACAATCCAGTGCAAAGAAAGCCCTTGCACCAGAATGTCTTCTCATTGTTTTACCAAAGAGTTCTGATTGCACATGCCGAAAGAATAAGATATCTAATCGACATAATTCACTAACTTAAATGGATCGGTAAGCAAAAGGAACGTTCCTAACATTACTGAGCCCATACATGAACCATAAAACAAATGACAATGAAGTGCAAGTGCATGCATTACTCAGTGTTCATTGCACACATCTGACAAAAGCCCATCGTAGTCTCAAGCAAAACAAAAATATGACACCGATCCAGATTTCCCACAAAAATTATGATTGAAGAATAACGAACCATGAGCAAAAGAAAGCCAATAGCCCCTATGAAGTAGTCATCAAACCTATGAGAATCTTAATAAAACAAAAACGTCTTTGCCTATGGGAGCATGTACCTCAGCATGCTAGAACCTTTGAACGCAACCAAACCACCAGCGCCACCTTTTAAGATGTCTATTTTCAATCTGACAATTCTATGCTAAGACCATGCTATCGGGCAACCATATCATCTCCAACCTATAAGTTGCTTGAATTTAGCTATGCTCCGTAACAAGTTTGACTCTTCTCTTCTCGTGATTCAGCCTCTGAAAGTTGTTTTCCAATTCAAATCTGAAAATCTTTCTGTGCTTAATCTAATGTCACTTCCAGAGAATGCGTGGCAAGTGATACAGTGACTGCAGTGAAAAGCAACTTCCAATTTCTTGAAATACATTACTGGAGACCCCTTGATTCGCTGCATCAGCATTCAAACTTTGGAAACATGGACGCTACCAGAGATATAATGCCTTTATACTGAACAGCAGCAGAAAAACCAGCCAACCTCATTCCCTAATCAACATAATCTTCCTCTCTCTCCCTGTGTTGTGTTTGTGTTGACTCAAATTACTTTTTCTTGGCTCCTTCCACATTTTGCTTCACAGATCAGACCGATCAAATGTAATCCCATAGTTAGCCATGAGAGGCATGTCCAAAATAGGACGTTATTGCATATGCCAAGGTTCTTAAAAGATAAATACCAACATTACAAGTAAAGAGCATATTCTAATCACCGTATAACCCAATAAAACATGTCTTAGTGAAATGCTAAACACATATACATGTTCATAAAGCCAAAAAGCTTGCATCCCACATTAGTCTGAATATCATATACTAGCAGAGTCATACCATCAAATGCTGAATAGCGCACAAGCACGTCTCCCCAAAAGAAAACCATAGTGAGATGGGTGAAATCAGGTTTCAAGTAGACTCTTGCACCATCTAATATGATATGATAAATGAGAAAGGATCCAATTGACAAACTAAATCAATTATCATATATTTTAAGAATTAAGAAGCCTAATTTTTTTAAAAACATCAAATAACTGAAGTCTATGTCACGTTGATGCTGCTACCAAGTGCCGCACCTGTGTCAGACACTATGACACTCAACACCTATGGGTCTCCTCTGTCCTGCCTTAACTATTCTTTTAGTGTTGGATCACTAAGATACTTCATGAATATTGACCGCTTATTACTTGATCAGTGAGTTACCTTATCAAAATGGTAAATTGAATTGATTAACGTATTGGCATTTTCTAGTTTCAAATACTTTTATGAGGTATTAAAAATTACACATAGTAACAAATATAAATTTTACTTTTATATAACCATGTCCCCATAGACATGATTTTTATAAATTGTTGTTTTTGCACCCGTGAGGCACTGATATCCATCTGAGCCAGAACGTTCAGCAAGCAGAAAACAACTTAAACAATTATAATAAAATAAACATTGAACACTGCATCACATGTTTTTCTTCCTTTTCTTTTTTATTTTTGCCAATTTTCTTTCTAGAGAGAGATGAAATGGGGGAAATAGCTTATCCCTTTAGATACTCGATCTAGACAAGTATATCCTATTTCCTAATAGCACTTATCATTTGAAAATATTTTGTTATTTTGAACTAGGCCTCATCTTATAAGCCAAAGATTTTTGAAAAGTTATCAAATGATTTTGAAAGCTCTACTTTTCATAAAGCATTAATTCCCTAATTCAGGATCATATAATTCATTTTGGTCCTTCTTTCAAGAAATTCAATGGAGATCCATTTTCAAAAAAATCTTTTCAAAAGAATTTAGGATAGACCCTAGACATAATATTTTTTTTAAGTATTGGGCAATTATAGGGTTTAAAGAAACAATTAGCTATAACTTGGTATGTTGTGAAAGTCTTTTAGTCTTAAAAGAATATAAAAATACCAATAAGGTTAGCTATAGATCATGCTTCTATAAGAGGTTGAATCTTAACATTTTGTAGGGTATAATTTCTTGGCATTCTGGGAGGCAAACATGCATAGTTAACTCCACCATACCTACCAAGTTCATGGCTTTAGTTATGGCAAAGAGGCAAAATGGCTAAGAAATTTGCTTCATGAGATTCCAGTATGGACAAAATCTATGGCACCCATATCGATTAACTCTGATAACCAAAGTACGTTGACTCAACAACATTCTCCCATGGAACACAAATTACCTAATGGTCAACTTTCTCACCGAGATGAACCAAACAACAATCTTGAAAAAGTTACATGGTATATGGAGAGAAACACTCCACCTTCCCTTTGATTGGAATGTCCAGTCACACCTGCACAGGTGTGACTCTGCTTTCTAATCTCAATCCTTTTATGGCCCCTCCTCCTTCGACCGGAGGGAGAGGGGAAACCGTTTCTGGAAGGGAAAGCCAGCATTTGCCAATAATTTATTTATTAGAAAAAACAAAAAAAGGAACCCGCATACCATCATTACTGTTCTCATCGATGCACTTTTCATTCTATGCACATTAAACGAGAATGATCTAAGTCACTTGTTAACATTTAACTGAACGCTCCAAGCTTTGCTCCCATTTCACTTCCAATGTACATCTTCATACTTATGGTGAGAGGCCTCATAGCACAGGGTAACAAATAAGTGCTCAAGCACACATAAAACACACACAGGCATAGGCACGGAAACACATGCAGACAGCTACGTCTCAACCAAACATTTATGCATTGAACAATCTGAAGCAGGTAGGAAGGGAAAACAAAATCAAGAACCAGATTAATAAAGAAAAGAGAATCAAAACAATAGCAGAAATTCAAACCAGAGGTAACTCTACTATCTTTCTTTCATAATACATTAGTCTTCCAACCTTAATAGCATGTAGACACAATTTATAGTTCATTTTGTGGAGGATTGAGCGAAATGCAACCTTGATAAACCATGTTCACTATTCCGGAAGATCTTTCAATAATTCAAATAAATTAGATGAGATCATTCATAGATTTACATTCTAAAAGAAAAGGTTTTACATGAGAAGCATAAGTTGGAGCATCAAATAAAAAACATCAAATATTAAATACACACTAAACTAGACCATATATGATCCAAGAGTCAAGGTAACGCACACTAGAGGATGGGGAAGTAACTCTTCGGGTTTCAAGAACAAACAAGTTGATTAAGTTAGGACACAACTTGCCCATATTTTCTAGATCTCATTAGAAAAGCCTTCCATAAATAGAGTGAGTTTTGGTGCTTATGGACATCTTCTGTTGTAAACCCTTGAAAAAACATGCATAACATCTATCCCTCTCGTGGGCTTGCAACTTGTAAGGAGAAATAAATCTTTAATGAGGATCAACTACAAAGCTTTTCACAACATTTTCTATTTTAGTAGAGTAGCAGCTTATTCAGATTCCATGTAAGGGATCACCCTTGCATTGCCGGTCCCAAGCCCAGATAAAGGAGGAGGGTTGTGTTAGGCTTCCAACAGCCAGCGTAAAACTTCGTCGAATTTTTATAACATGGATTACAAAAATTATGAGCATTGCTTTGGGGCATCCCCGCCTAGCGACGTGCTGCAGAGCCCGAATGTAGTAAGAAGTAAGCAAGGGACACTACATTTTCGCCCGAATGTAGTGAATCAATTGCAGAGAGGGTTCCCACATAAAGAAGTTAGTCCCGCTACATTGTCGCCCGAATGTAGTGAACAATTTTCAGAGAGAGTCTCCACATTTTGATTATGAATGGATGCGGAGAGTAAGGAAGCTAGTCCTAGATAATAAGATTCGTATTGGTTCTTGGAATATCGGAACATTATCGGGTAAGCTAATGGAGGTGGTAGATACTATGATTCGGAGAAAGATTCATATTCTATGTTTACAAGAGACAAAATGGGTTGGAGAAAAAGCAAAGGAGATAGAGGATACAGGTTTTAAATTATGGTACTCAGGTAAAGAAAAGGCTCGAAACGGAGTTGGTATTATCATAAATAAGGATTTAAAGGAGAGTGTAGTAGACATACAACGATATGGTGACCAAATCATGACGTTGAAATTAGTTTTAGGAGCAGAGGTTTTGAATATAGTTTGTGCTTACGCACCCCAAGTAGGACTAGAAGATAGTATAAAGGCAGTTTTTTGGGAAGAGTTAGATAAGGTGTTTCAAAAGATTCCACAAAGGGAGATGATTTGTTTAGGAGGAGATTTAAATGGGCATCTCGGTAAAGAGGCATTAGGATATCAAGGGATTCATGGAAACTTTCGTTTTGGGGATATAAACAAAGAAGGTAGGGAGATTTTAAATTTTGCTATGGCATTTGATCTCTTTATAGTCAATACAATTTTCAAAAAACGAGATGAACATTTAATTACTTATAAGAGTGGCTTATCACAAACACAAATTGATTACTTTATTTGTAGAAAAAAAGATAGAGCGTGTTGTAAAGATTGTAAGGTAATTCCAGGAGAAAGCTTAAACACCCAACATCGACTTTTAGTTATGGATTTACAAATAAAAAAATGGACGAAGAAGAAAAGAGTGCATCGAGTTATTCAAACTAAATGGTGGAACCTCAAAAGCGAGAAAGAAGATATATTTAAACAGAAAGTCCTTCAAGGAGATGTTTGGAATTATGTTGGCACACCCTATGATATGTGGAACAATATGGCTATACATATTAGGAAAGTGGTGAAAGATGTGTTAGGGGTATCTAAGGGAGGTGTACCGGCACAAAAAGAAGCTTGGTGGTAGAGTGAAGTAGTACAAAATAAAATCAAGGCAAAGAGGGCATGTTACAAATTACATTATGCTAAGAAAACTAGTGAAACTTTAGAAGCTTATAAGAAAGCAAAGAAGGAAGTGAAAAAGGCCGTTAGTGAAGCAAAAGCTAAGATTTGGGAGGACTTATATAAAATACTCAACTCAAAAGAGGGTGAAAAAGATATTTTTAGGATAGCTAGGGCTAGAGATAAGAAAACTAAAGATCTTAATTATGTTAGATGCATAAAAGACGAGGATGAAAAAATTCTAGTGGCAAATGATGATATAAGAAATAGATGGAAAAACTATTTTTATAATCTTTTTAATAAAAATAAAGATGTTAGTATTAGTTTAGGAGATTTAGCCAAGTCAGAAGAGTATATAAACCACAATTTCTACTGACATATTCAAAAGAATGAAGTCAAAGAGGCTCTTAAACATATGAAGGGTGGTAAATCGGTAGGACCAGATAATATTCCTATAGAAGTTTGGAAAATACTAGGAGAAATGAGAATCACTTGGCTCACAAAACTATTTAATGAAATATGGAAAAACCAAAAGATGCCCGAGGAATGGAGAGCAAGTACACTTATACCCATATATAACAATAAGGGAGACATTCAAAATTGTGCGAATTATCGAGGTATCAAGTTAATGAGTCATACTATGAAATTATGCGAAAGAATTATCGAACGTAGGTTAAGACAAGTATCAAGTACAACAGAGAACCAATTTGGATTCATGCCAGGCAGATCTACTAGTGAAGCGATTCACCTTTTGAGACGTCTTATGGAACATTTTAGAGCAAAAAAGAAAGACCTTCACATGATCTAGAAAAAGCTTATGATAGGGTACCGAGGGAGGTTCTTTGGAAAACTTTGGAAAAAAGAGGTATCCCATTGACATATATTAACCTTATAAGAGACATGTATGCTGGTGCAAAAACATGTGTGAGGACTCATGAAGGAACGACAGACTTCTTTGAAGTTAATATTGGGTTACATCAAGGATCAACTTTAAGTCCATACTTATTTATAATGGTGATAGATGAGTTAACAAAACATATTCAAGATGAAGTACCTTGGTGTATGTTATTTGCAGATGACATTGTATTAGTGGAGGAGTCTAAGGAAAAAGTTAATAGAAAATTGGAACTATGGAAAGAAACATTAGAAAGCAAAGGTCTTCGACTTAGTAGAACAAAGACAAAATATATGGAATGTAAGTTTTGATCATTTGGTTACATCAGAGGACATAGAAATTAAAATTGGCACACATTGCATTTCCCAAAAGGAAAAGTTTGATCATTTGGTTACATCAGAGGACATAGAAATTAAAATTGGCACACAATGCATTTCCCAAAAGGAAAGTTTTAAATACTTAGGGTCAATTTTTCAGAGTGATGGAAGAATTGATGGAGATGTTACACATAGAATTAATGTTGGTTGGTTAAAATGGAGAGGAGCATCAAGTATTCTTTGTGATAAGAAGATACCATTAAAATTAAAAGGTAAATATTATAGAGCAGCAATTAGGCCTGCCATGTTTTATGGTTCTAAGTGTTGGGCAGTTAATCATAAACATGTACAAAAGATCTGTGACAGATATGAAGATGTTGAGATGGATGAGTGGTCATACAAGAAAAGACCGTATACATAATGAGGTTATTAGAAACAAATTAGGAGTGGCACCAATAGATGATAAAATGAGAGAACATCGTTTAAGATGGTTTGGACATATAGAAAGAAGATCAAAAGAAGAACCTATAAGAAGGTTAGAAAAACTAAATTTGGAAAGTATTAAAAGAGGTAGAGGACGACCACAAAAGTGTTGGAAAGAAACAATAAAGAATGATCTAGCTTATTGGGAGTTAACTGCTAACATGGCACACGATAGGGATCTATGGAAACAAAAAATCCATGTAGCCGACCCCGTCTAGTATGGGAAAAGGCTTAGTTGTTGTTAGCAGCTTATTCAGATTTGCTGTTGAAAAAGGGAGAATGAGAAAACAAGAAGTACGCACTGAATTATGTCTACATGGACCAGGTAGACGAATAAGTTACTATTGTCGTACTCACATCTTCTGTTGCCCTTTCACTTGTGGCAATTTAATTGTCTCAGCTTCTTCAGCCAAAAAGTCATTTCACAAAGTTCACGTTTTTGTCATCAAGAAGCATGCCTAAAATTTTGGTCTTCTACCTTATTATCATCAATCTTGTCTACCTGTTCTACTAGAATAGCTAGTAGATACTAACACCCCCTTTGCTTTCCAATGGACAAATATTTAGCTACTAAGAGTCAGCAACTGCAAAACAAACTCTAACCCTCCATGTTGGTGCAGTGCCCAGAAAATATATGTAGAAGCAAATAAGCAATCGCTTCTAGCTCCACTAGAGACATAAGTGATCCCTCAGTATATCATAGCCTGTTTAATAACGAGTGAATGTCACCAGGACATAATCAAGTGGTCTCATGCCCACTCAATAGTAACATTCTTTGCCAGCGGCCAGTTCCTATTCACAAAGCCACTATAGCAAACACTTTCAAACAATAAGAAACGTTTGCATGCACCCACGCCCTCACATCTAAAACATTTACAAAAGAGTACTCCATGAACCGGTCCCCACACTGCAGACATGGGATCTGGAAAGACAGTAAATTTTTCATCTACTATGCTTCGCAATAAAGTGGATTACATAAACTTTCTTGATGTTTTATCATCAACGTCAACAACCTTCACATCCACAAGTGGCTAACTATCATAACTTGCTATGGTCATAATCAAAAGAAAGCAACCTTGGAGGGGTTAAAAATAAGCAGTTCTGTAAACTTAAGATATTACAAGATTCAACCTCAGCATGCCTCTATGTTAGGCTCATCAAAATAGACTAGAGTATCTAAACCATAAAATGGAATAAGCATGCATCTAGTGGTGGAAAAAAAAAGTATGTGAATTTTGATCTTATTGATTACGAAAATAATAATTGGACTGTTTCTCGCTTAGAAAAGAAATTTGCTTAGCAATTCGGTAGCACATATATGGATGTCTTCTGGCCTTCATATTCCCTCTTATTCTATCCAATGCTTGATGAGCTTGATTCCCTTATTTGTGTCCGTTTCTCAAATGAGCTTCTGGCTTGTTGTTTAAGATCTCATCCCAGCTCTTTCAAGCACACACAAGAAGCTCAATATTGTTATTCCTTGATATAGTCGACTGCAATATAGATACTTATTACTGGTTGGAATCTTGGGAATCCAGCCTGTGGAACAAAAACTGAGAATGAACAAATGGAGATCCTAGGGAAATGGTAGTGAAAGCGCTAGGGGACTAAGAGCCATACCTCACAAAACCCTTATTTTGGGCAAGCCAGGCACTTAAAAATAAAAGAAAGAGAGAGGGAGAGATGGAGAGAGACAGGACAACAAAACAATCACATGCCAATGATGGTTCATAATTTTGCCTTGTCTATATATTAAGAATTTAGATTCTGCAAAATACAAATTAAAAAACCATTTGTATGCATCTTATTTCTAAAACCAACAAAAGCAATAAACACACATTATGATTAAAAACAAAAAATAGTTGACTGCACTATCCACTATCCACAAGTAAGTTTTAAGCACCAAGATGGGCTACTCCAGCTATTTGAATTGCCTTACCTACATGAATACATACTACTTATAGCTCTTCCAGACATGCACAGTGACACTTAACAAGCATGATAGACAAGGGTTCCAAATGTCAGAATTTTGTAGATATGGGATTCAAACTTCAAAGTCCTCCATCTTATCCTATAAAGGAGGTTCACCAGCTATAATGTGTTCCCAAAATATAAATCACTTACAGCAAGGGGATATTAGGAAATCAGAACTCACAGGTATATTACAAGGACCAACAAAAAGGAAAATCTTAATTTGATGTTAACAGGAAGAGGAAGAGTTTGAGAGCCAACGGAACATCAAAAATAAGGGAGAAGGCATACAGAAAATAAGGAAGTATTGACTAACAAGAAATATAAAGAGCATGAAATCATGAACAATGCGTGCAACCAACTCAAGCCTAAACAATAGCTTCAAAATAAAGAGAAGATATCATAAGAAAATGCTAAATATTGTCACCAGGCCCACCACACTCTGAACAAAAAAAGGTAATACATGATAAAGGTGGTGAGTAAGCAAACACAGTTAAAAGAAAAGGCTGATGAATAAGTAAATATATGATCTCTATGTTTCTGAAACAAAGCACACAACATATCAAACTGATGTAATGACCTAAATGGTTATCGTTATCACACAAAAATTGCAGTGCAAGATTAACAAGAGAATAGCCAGGAATCAACATTCAAATCATGCATGATGTTATATATTAATTTATTAATGGTCCTTCAGCTAAGTATAAAAGTACTTAAATTATCCATTGCAACCAAATTAACATTGCTTGATTCCACCAGAGAAAGACCCACAAAGGCAAGACACAAAGATAAAACAAGACAAACTTACTGACGCTTGAGAATAAACGTAATAATTGTTGACCTCATTCCATGGCAGGAGTACATAATGCAGAACAGAAGCACAAATTACACACTTGAAACGTTCTGACAGCCAAAACCAAAGATACCCAAGAGACCGTAAAATTGAGAACATATCCATGACGCAGTCAGAGAGCGTATAAAGAAAAATGTACCTGTCGTTCCTATCAAAACCAAAACGGGCTCCGAAGTAGAAAGCAACAGCAAGCATCCATGCATCACTGTGAACCGCAACCAGCGACAACCAATCCTTCTCTTGCATACCATCCCTTGCAAAGTTGATTCCCAGAGCCGGCTCGGGAAGTTCGGGAGGAACCTCCTCTGCCGGCAGAGTCACTTCCCACGATTCATTTGGGAACCCGTAGAGGCATAGGTTTTCTTTCTCTGCAAGAGAAACAAGAAAATCATCAAGTACCAACCAAACGCACAAAAAAGGGAAGCAGAACCAAGCAACACGAAGCATATGCATTTATAGGGAAAAGAAGGGTCCACCTGGATCACATTGCTGGTAGAACTTCTCCACCTCTGCCCACAAAATCACCAACCAAAGGGTTAGCCACAACCAAGAGGCGACCAAAGGGAGGGAGGGAGGGAAAGAGAGAAAGAAAGAAAGAGAGAGAGGGGACAGTGTACCGGTTGTTAGTGCCTTGATAATTCCGGCACGACGGCCCCTGAAATCTTTGAAGACTTCCTCTACGGTGCGAGGGTTATAATGGCCGGAGCCTCCTTCCATAGCCGATTCAGCTTCTGCTTTCACCCGATTGAAGGCCCAATCAACCCGGTTTCGCTTCCCCCAGAACACACACACACACAGACTCGGCCTCGAACAGCCCTTTGGGAGGTTGGTTTGTTTTTCCCAACTTTTCAACTCTTCCAGGTCGTGAGGGCGAGAGGCCAATGGCCTGGAAACGTTTCCGGGCAAGCAACAGAAGGTTTTCACAAAACCTGCTTTCTGTGTTATTTATTGCTTTTAATAAAAAAACAAATTGGTTTCTGTGAACATTAAAATGATTTTTTTCTTATTGACGAAAAAATATAGTCAATGACGTCGTCGTTGTTATTTAGGTTAGGATCTAATTGGACTCGAAACGCATGCATTGCATTGCTTGATACATTGCCGTCATCTCATTTTTTGATACTTACATAAGAAACTTCGTGATCTATGTCAGAAAGGCAAGGAGATGAGTTGAAATCTGCAATAAATAACTTTCCGTGCCTTTGGCCAAGCTTACTCCCAAGTAATTTCGAACACGTTCCACCATTTACCTCTATCTACTGTTTGGGAGAGGATCATGGAAACCGTTGAATTAGGCACTTACTAATTCACAAACTGCCAGGGTTTTAGATTCGCATTGAGCAAGTTGGATTTTAATACAATCAGAAATTGTTTTACGAGCAGATCGATGGCTATCTGTTTTATTACATAAACAAAAAGAAACCACCTTTTTAAGTAGTTAGAAAACCAATACAAATTTCAAACTTGATTGACTCGCCCTTACTGCCTATGCTGCGCATTGTTTTCCCACAGAGCAATCCGCTAAGGACTGCATTCTTGTTTGTTTTAATGTTCTGCGAGGAAAAATAAAAACAGAAAAGTAAAAGCTGTAAAAGAGACCATGAGTAACAGTTGGCATGTTCTTATATTGTAACACGAAGACGGTTTTGAGTTTGTGATCTTCATGAAATTATTGCAAGCTGCACATGAACAACCAAAATCTGAATCATTTGTTTGATTGCAGCTGGCAAAAAGGAGAGTTTCGTTGATGGCACACGCCCTTGTCTTCAATAATCAGGTTACAACAAATGTTTGTCTAGTTCTAACTTTTAGCCCTAGAAATGTTTTTGAACTCTTCAAGTACTCTTTAACTTTGCTCTTCAAGCTGGTGAAGAATCAGTTTCTCACATCTCATTAAGACTGCAATGTTCTTAATATGTTCAACGTCTGAAAGACTAGTTTTGAGAGGACATACGAAATATTTGATTCATGCAAGGTCGTGCTCTTAGTATTCTTTTTCTTTTTAGCGGTCTCACCTTATTGCTTATTCACATGAAAGATATGCTTCCATGTCACACCTGTTCTTATCATTTCTCTTCTCTAATGGAGAAGGTTTAGGCAAGACTTGTGGTTTCATATGAATCATAGAATTTTTCTAAAGTCTTAAATACTCTTAACACGACCAGTAGTTCCATATGAACCCAAAGACATCCTCAAGAATAGTTCGATCCACACACATGTAACTAATAGACGCTAAAATGACTTAACTAGCATAAAGGTGACCAACCTATAACATAGACTTGATACGCAATTCACCACAAAAAATTTATAAAACTTGGCTCATCAAGGGTCTCCTTGGAGAGAATAGCTGCATCTCACCTCACCAAAAGGATGGTGAGACCATGTAGGCAACTCTTTAAGGCCCAAGAATCATTTGTGCTACATGTATACAAGAATGCCAGTATGCGTGTGGTTCAATCCGAATGCTTTTGCATGAAAAAGATTTGTATCTCATCTCACAAGAAGATAGAAAAACTATATGTGCAACTTGTCACAGGTATTTTTCGGAGCGCTAGCATCATGCGATGGGTCTCGGTTTGTCATGTCTACTCACAGACGATGCGTGGAAAGACGCACGCATTCCTTCACTCCGGAGGCAAGCACTCATGGAGGCGGGCTTTGTGGGCGCACGTGAACACATTCACATCCCTTGTACATAACATGTAGCTAGGGAGTGGTAGTTTGGAGTCAGTCTTGTACATGGTCTTGAGTCTTGTACATGAGTTGTAATCGGGTGGAGTTAGATCCATCCAAGTCCAAGTCTAAGTCCATAGTCGGTTTGGGTTAGGGACTAGACTAGGGCTGGGTTAGGGGTTAAGTAGGCTTAGTTAATCCTAACTTAAGTAGGTTTAGTGGCAAAATATTCTCTTGGAATATTCCACCAGCTGAACTACACAAGGTGGGGCAGATTACACTTGGGCCAGCACTATAAATACCCATGGGGTTCGGTATTGTGAGTGATCTTGACTTATTTGGATACATCATTTAAAGTGAAGTTTGAAACTGATCCATGACACAACTCTAAGAGACCGAGTATCATAGTCAATTGAAAAAAATATGAGAAAGAGTAAAGAAAAAGTATGAAGAGTGTAAAGAAGAAAGGGAGGTGAGGGAGCTAACCTCTTAATGGAGGCCCTAACAATACAAAACAGATGAAGTGACACCTTATCTAGAGAGGGGTTAGTATTCTAAAGAGCTTTTAAGGGGTATTCAATTACAAGGCTTAGCCTATAGAACTGAAAATGTCATAGGTTTAAGTCTTATAATCAAACTTGGGTCTCTATACAATAAAAAATGGGATAGTATGATCCCAAATTTTAGTTGTTTTGGGGCCTAGGATCAGATTGGTCCCAAGTCCATAAAAAGGAGGAGGGTTGCGTTAGTCTTCCAACAGCAAGTGTAAAACTTTGTCGTACTTAACATGGATTCTATAAAAAAACAAAGAATCCATGTAGTCAACTCCATGTAGTATGTGAAAAGGCTTAGTTGTAGTTGTAGTAGTAGTGGGGCCTAGGCTCAGACTCATAATCAAATGCCTCCCTAAAGGAATTCTCCCCTAATTCTAGACACACTCTGAAGACTAAGTTTTTAATGCTTAAAATGAAGGAAAGCAACCTATTTAAAGTTGAAAATTAGTGATTTTTTATAATTATTTAAAAGATTAAAAAATTCTCCTATCCATCTCATGCCAACCCATTCTCAGCCTTAAGTTGGTGTCAAGTGTCCTTTTAAAACTCTTCTTATCGACCAAAAAAACTTTTCCTATAGCTCAATATCTGTGTTCATGATAACTCAATCAAGGCATTTAAAGATAATAAAAGAGAAAGAGATTGGGTGGGGGACACGAGGGGCTCAAGGTTTGTATCATAGTGAGAGGAAGATGAAGGACATTAGGTTTGGAAAACATGGCAGAGAAAGACAGGCATGAGGTATGAGTGAAATAGTGATAATAGTAGGTTGAAGAATGGGATTGTAATTTGAAAAAATGTGAAAAGGTTAAATCGTTAAATCTAAAATAGAATAAATTATAAAAAGCTCGACTAGATTCACGAGCCACTTAAGCTAAGCATTGTTGAGGAAAGGCTTGATGCTTATTTTTAATGACCAAATTAATTTCTTTGAATGTGAGCCAAACTACCATAAAGATCAAATGGAAACGTCAGCTCACATACTCCAGAGACGTGGTACCTAAATACTAAGTGAGCAACTACAGAGTGAAATCATGAATTTGGAACGAATAGACGAATCTATCATTTCTGATGGTGATAAAGATCAAATCTGAAACGACAATACAATGATGATGATGATGATCCTGAAGCATAATCCATGAACAGATCAAGTTCAAAATAGCAATCTATGGTGCAATTTCCACTTGGAATTATGTTCAACCAGGCGGACAAGAAGTACAAAAGGAGGCCATTTCTTACTAGTCAAACAGGTGACCAACATGGGTCATACCGCCACTGCTGGATAGATTTCCCATACGATAGACTTGGATAAAGAGAATGTAATCGTAACAGCAATATTGTATCGTTTGAATAGACTGCACTGCCTTATATGGAACTCTCCCTGCAAAGTTTGTATGGGGAGCATTAGCATGCAACAAAGTCTATGTGCGGTTGTCTGATTTTGTAACCATCACGAAAGGAGGGTATAAGAGATTACTGAAACCCATTATGTTTTGTTAAATTAGAAAAATTAAGTGAACGTTTCCTTTTCTTTTTTCCTGTTGAGCTACCCAGTTAATGACCAGCTAAACTAGCTGTTGGTAACGGCTGCAGCTGGATTTTGCTAGGCACTACCCAACGGCTAGTTTAGCTAGCCGTCAGCAAGACTCTGACAATTCTCTCGCTTGATTCTCTTCCACAACCTCATCTTTAAAAGGACGTTCCTCCCGTCGTAAGTTTAATCCTCTTGAGAAGCATTTTGATCCCCATTTAGTATGGGAAAATGCGTAGTTGTTGTTGAGAAGCATTTTGATGTAACAAATTTCACTTTTCTGTTGACTTGTTCTCTTTGGCCATATCTTCGAGATTCGTTTTGTTTATCGACTCTGGGTTCCTCCTTGGTGGGTACTGGTCTCATTGACACACATTGTGGGTTGTATCTTTGGAGATTTTCTCACTGCTTGCAATGTAAGATATGGATCTTAGAGAAAGAGTATCTTACGATGGAAAGGAGGCCCTGGCATGAGGCAACAAAACATTAAATTCATTTTCCACAATATATTACTTGGTTGCAATAGGTAGACAACAAAGGCTGACAGAAACCGATTCTTCTCTTCAACTATTAATTCTTGAACCATGAGACAGAAGGCAAAAACTCTGAAATGGCTTCTCTGGTACATATTCTAAACTTAATACAGTGAATTTGCAGATTAGCCAAAGACAAAATACTCTCAGTCAGATGATATGATGCGTGTGATGTTAAATATATGAAACATTGGCAAGAATCAGGAAATTTATAATATACTAAGGATTCTCAAACAGTTCGGTTTCCTGATTTTATCAGGGTCAATATAGAGAACAGCAGGTATCTGAACAAATAAAACGTGTCTTGCCATTTGGGAAGATAATCATACTCACATGCTATGATATGATATGTGGACATACCCAGAAGAAAGTGTTGGAACTTCTGAAATTCCAATTTCGGTATCTAGATCTACATTTCATTTGAGACCCAAGATATGCTTGAACCTTAAAAGTGCAACGGGATTGACTATTTTTCTTCTGAATCTAAGCCTTTGCCAGTCTTGTAAATATGAGTACCTTCCATACTAATGACGATGCATTAGAAATGAAGAAGCAAGTATACTGGGAAACCCAAAGTACCTTAAAAGAATGATGTACCAGAGAACAGATACGGTAAACATTGGCAAGAAAGGACAATGCTAATAGGCACCACAGAATTAATCTCTTGCAAAGCGACAGCTTAATTGATTAACAGGAATAAAATGTCTTACTACAAAAACACTGCAATCCGTCTTCAGAGAGAAGAACTCGTGCGAGGTTTCCCCACCACTTTCGAAGGGCCTTATCTTGTCATTCTTCTTGGTAAACCTAATAGCACCTCCTCCTGCCCTTCTGATATGGGGTATATATCAGCCAGAACAGAGTTCAATACGTTGCTGGTTTTCATACCTTGAAGTATCAGAGTCTTCTTTTCATTTTCCACCTGCACCATCAAGAAAGAACCAAATAGCAAACACCAATTATCAACTAATTGAGTATGGTACTTGGATTAAACAAGACAAACTGACAAAGCCATTATGGGGCTTATTTATATTCGAAGATGATAGTTTAAAATTATTTCAAATTCTCACATCTACTTGTTATCATTCATGCATGCAATCTTTAACCTCTCTATGAGATGATACACTTGACATGACAACTTATCTTGAGCCCTAGAATGGTGTTAAAGTGTCCCTCTAGAACTCTCTTCCTTGAATTTTAACCACCTTCAAATTTGATCAGTTAATTTTATCCACCTTCAAAGTTAAGTGTCCCTCTAGAACTCTCCACCTTCAAACTTTTAAATAAGTAGTTTGAGCCGTTTGTTCACTTTAATTAACAAAAGTTGCAGTTTTGTAATAAAACAGTCACAACTTCAAAAGGGTGTTGCTAAATGCACACTATTTTTCTTGAGTGCATACTCTTGATCTCAAAATTTCCCAAACAAATTAAGCTTATAGTAGATTGCTCATACATCACACAACAAAATAGATACACAACTCGAACGTGTCTCTTTTTGACAAGCTCGAGATGCACCTTAAGTGTGTATCTCAAAGAAGCGCGTGCATCTTCTTTAAATCCCTTAAAGAAGAAACACATGTTTCATATATCTCCTCATAAAAAAGACAGTGTGTCTCATTTTAAATAAAGATGCATACATTCTCTCTTGAAGATGCATGCCTCGTGCATCTTCTCTTAAAAAGAACAAGACATGAATCTCCTTTTAATAGGCATGCACGTCAAAAGGAGATGCACACCTCATGCATCTCTTTTTAAGAGGAGATGTTTATCTCTCCTAAAGAGGAGACACATGAGAGACATACAAGGTGTTTATCTCTTTTGAAAAGGAGACACATGTATCGTATTCCTTTTAAAATGAGATGCATGCCTCACACATCTCTTCACAAAAATAAAACAGTTTTTAGGGCTAAGAAGTATACAAGAGAAGGTCTTCTATGGTGATGGTGGATAAAATGAGAAGTAGGTTTTAGCAAGTATATCGACCAGTAGTACAGAGAGAGAGTAGAGGAAAGAGGCACGGTGAGTGAATTTTAACGATATAGAGTATATAAAAGAGGAAAGAGCACAAGAGAGATGGAAGGAGAGAATTAGAGGGAAATGAGAGGAGAGAGAGTCATGCGTGTAAACTTTACAAAAGCACCTTATGGTGTGGTAATTTTTTATTTTGGATCCTTTAGTTTTAAAACATATTTGGACTACTTATAGTTTTAACTGTTTATCAAATTAGTAGCCTGACATCGTGTATTCTTAATTCGACATAACACATCAATTACAACATTGTCACTTATTATTCTCAACTTATATTATTTGATTAAGATGTTACATTAGATCACATGCCATATATCATCTACCACATCAACATCAGTTGTCACATCATTTACCACATCAATTTATATTTAATATTATATTTAAATATTAATCAATATTAAATTTAAGTATTCACGAACATTAAATATTATTTAATATTACTAATTATTGTCTATTAAATTTAATAATACTAAAGTTATATTACAATTAATTTAATATTCAATAATAATGTGGTTGTTGAGTCAACAATCACATTATCCCATGCACATGAATCCCACTTTCACATCATCTTCAAATGGCATTGTTACTGCATTTAGATTGATCTATCATTGGATATAATAAGATATTTTTAAACCACATGGACCGAATTGAAAAAAAATCTCAAATCTCAAGGCACTTTTTAAACATTTTTATTTATTTATTTTTACATTAAAACCTTACCAAATTTAGTAATTTTCACACAAAATCTTAGTTTTACTAAAAATGACCTTGAGTGAGTCCATATGACAAGTTTAACCTCACTTTTAGTTAGGTCCACTTCATAGCTATGCTAGTGGGCTTGATTTAGGTTAGTTGGCTAGGTTTTCACTAAACTTTGACCTATATTTTACGCTAAAATAACTTTCTTGGCAATAACTTTTCACAGTAATTCCTTAAAAAAAAAATCCCAAGTAGCTCATTAAAAATTCATTTTTAATTTCCATAAAGTACATTTGTTTTTAAATTATCTTTAGAATTTTTTTATTGGAAAACTGCTTTCAAAATTTTAAATGATGAAAATCTCTCTAAAGCTGGAAACCATGGGTAAAAATTACCTCTCAAATTTCCAACTTCACTTCTCAAGTTGAAAATTTGCCTTATTGTAGGAAAATTTTTTGAGGTGCTTTTGGGTGACAAGAATATAATGACCACATAGGACAGATATCAAGACGAATGTAACTCTAAGGGGCTTAATTACACCACACTGTATCCAATATTTTAAAATAAATGCTTCACTGTATAAGTTATCCAAACAAAAATGTAAATTAGAGCTTTACTCTACAAAATTCAAGCAAAACGGAGAGTTATGGTGACTCGATCCTAGTGTACACAAATGACAGAAACGTATCATGACAGTAAAAGATAAATATCTCCTACATGGACAAGCATATAATAAGCCTATAAAACAGTTAACCCTTGCCACTAAATGGAAAAAAGTAGGAGCTCCAGTGCAATAAAGATAAGCTGGATAGACAGAGACACCCAAATTTAGGTCAACTGTGAAGGTCAGATCAATTCTTATTAGGACACACCATATTAACAAGAACTCTAGTGGGAGCATGCTCATAGGCTCATCTAAGCAATGAACATAATGTGAAGCAGTGATTTTTTTTGTTTGATTTTTATTGTCGGTGTTGGTGCGTTCTTCTTACATATTACAGGTTTCATTGGAGTTGTTGCATATTATGAGCTTTATTGATGTTCAAGTTCATAATATTGGCAATAAGGAGTAGCAGAACTCAAGTGGGCCAATCTTAGAGGTTTATCTAAGCTTTAATTCTTCAATAATGCCTTGTGGTGCTTACATTGAAAAGGAGGCTGCTAAAAATTATGGAATAAGTATGATAATAAATTACTTTTATTTTATGAAGCAGCTTGAACACAACTCAAATTGTGAATATATGAATTTATAATTTTCCTACATTTTTACCATATCGATCATAATGTTTCTAAGTTATAATATGTTATGTATTAAAGTTATTTCAAGTCGAGTGATTATGTTACATATTAGTTTGATTGTCTTTATTTGTACATTTGAAAATATATACTTATCATAGTCTTGCCCCCCACCCCCCTCAAAAAAGATTCCTTGCTTCGCCCCTATATGCTACAGTAGAATGGCGATAAAGCTTGTAGTGTTTAAGCTATTTTTAAAGGTGCATTGATTAAGGTCATGACAAAGTTGCATCTAGATAAAAAAAAGTCTATATTGATTTTCCTAGTAAACATGCATGGGATTAGATATTGAAAGCTTGAAGAGCGGGAAAATGAATATGAATTACAGGAGTACATTTCAACAAGTTCAAAGACAACCCATTTTATAAAGAATTTGTTAAAAAATGGTTTGGAGTGTTTTGATGTGAAAAATGAGGGAACACAATCACCATGCACAGTTACAGATATTGGTGAGATGTTTAATTCCTAACCACAATTGTAATGCTTTACAAACTACTGTTCACACTCCCAAGAACTTTTCCTTTCACCTCAAATTCATCTTAATATAAAAAGAATCAGAGCATCAAATATTAATTTAAAATGGTATTTCGTTGGAATATCAAAGTTGGCCTCTGTTTGATACTTGTTTTGGGTCTGCGTAGGTAATCTTGTTTGATACTTGTTGTTTGCATGAAAACTAATTTCTTTTCATCTTTAGCTTTTATCAGATGGTACTTCCCCATCTGGAACTTGAGGAATCGAATGCTCTTAGGCTGCTCGAGAAGGAGCTCTTTCTTTTTGCTCGCACACCATCTCTTTTCTCTTCCCTTGCTCCCTTGCTGATTGGATTCCATTCCCCATAGTTGTCATACCCGCTCTTCTTCCTTCCCTCTAAAGCATTCTTTCATCAAAACAAGGTTTTCTGTAATTCTATAAGCCAAAGCTCTACCTATAAAAACAAAACAAAGAACAAAGCTTGATACATTTCTTTTATCAAGAGCGAGGGTTGATTGTTCTTCCCATTCATCTCCATTTGTCAATGTAGATGTGACTGAAGTTATTCAAGATTCAATCATGGAGCTTCATTGGACCCACACAATTTTCAAAATTCTCATTTGAAGTTTGAAGTTCATATTTTGCATGGAGTCTTTCTCCAGAACGTACTAGCATCCATTAGAAGACTCTTGTAGTTGCATATCTATGAAGGACTCTTTTTCGATAAAATAGAGGGACCGTAAACCAGAATGGTGCTCTCAGACTAGATTACCACATGGAAGTACATTCTCAGCTTAATCTGCCAAGAGTAGCCAAGAAATTTGCAGTGGCGCTTCCTTCCATTAATGAGTACCTAGCGTGACTGATTCGTTAGCTTCCCTCCATGTATGTGAGATGGGGATCAACCAACTTCTTTGTAGAACCCTGCAGATTCTCTCTAGCAAAGCACTATGATAATGTGTTTATTTTTCACGCTGCAACGGGGTTTGCACCAAACTCTTTATTGCTTATGCATTTAGTTTCTTTATTTATGAGTCTCCTTAATTGACAATGTCATGTGGAGACCACCTGTCATCAATTTGGATAACTACAACCCCTTCAACTGAGGCATCCTTGGTTTGCCTCTGCAATCGGATCGCTTTCCAATTAGAACATGATTCTGGCCCTCGAGAAGCGAATCCAAGAAGAGATTTGGATTTCGCGTGATCTTGGAAGCTGAAAGAAATAAAGTATAACTAGAACCAGTTTCTACTTTTAGGATAAAAGCATCTCTAGTGGTTGTTCTCTGCTATCTTCACACCTACTCTCTCTCTCTCTCTCTCTCTCTCTCTCTCTCTCTCTCTCTCTCTCTCTCTCTCTCTCTCTCTCTCTCTCTCTCTCTCTCTCTCTCTCAAACATAAGACCTTCCGCGACATCCTTCTTCGTCCAGTAGAAATAAAACTCGCGGCTAGTGTTGACTGATTGATACTCCTCCGGATTGAGCCACAAAGAACATTTATTTTCTTTTGTATTTTTGCTGGTATAATTGTATCAAACTCTCCTTTCACTCAATAATGTCATTGTTTACGTACGCTGGGGCAACTTGATGTCAGAGTTTTAAGCATTTCAATTTAAATGAGTGCCTGCAAGAAAAATTATGTCTCAGAAGTTACCGGATGTGGAAATCCTTGGAATCACAGTTCTGTTGAAAGGACAAACAATGGGAGTAGATTCCTCATCTTTGAGCGTATTGAAAAATCTTATAAACTGGTAGGGCTCTGCCTAACCCCCCTTGTCAATCAAAAGGAACAAAAGAAGTTTAAAAGTACTCAAGG
Source organism: Brasenia schreberi (assembly GCA_036023115.1). Classification (NCBI taxonomy): domain Eukaryota; kingdom Viridiplantae; phylum Streptophyta; class Magnoliopsida; order Nymphaeales; family Cabombaceae; genus Brasenia; species Brasenia schreberi. The sequence continues at coordinate 32,865,744 of JAYKKT010000090.1, read as the reverse complement.
TGAGTGAACTACTCCAGAACAACTCCGCCACCATGTTCATTGCTTATGCTGAACTGAGCTGCACTTTGCGAAAACCAGTAGAAGTATCTCCATCATTAGTTTATATAACGGATCCATTTAGTTACATTCAATCCCGAGAACACATCTATACACTTAAGTTCCACTCCCATAAACTACAAATTACATGCGCAGTAAGTCAGATGTGTGTTAGGGACTGAATATAACTTATGATCCATTATATACGATATGATCTGATCTGATATATGTTATGTTATGTATGCAACAGCATCGATGGGTCAGCACATGTACAATTGAAAATCACCGGGAATCTCCATCAACAGGACAATCTTCAACAAGTTTCCTGAGGTCGTCGATGATCATGACGAGCTTCGTGTTGAGTCGATTCACCAGAAATTTGGGTAACCATCCGGCTGGATCCATCTGCCAAAAGAATGCAGCAGAGAAGAATTTTGAGTCATATTGAGATCAATTAAAAGGAAGTACTGGACTTGGCTTCGTAGACATTGTGGATGTGACACAGAAATATAGTGCCTTGATTGCTCTATACTTCAGGAGATGTACCGCTTAGCTATTGAAATCATGACCAATTTGTATAAGCTAAATAAACATGGTGCAGAATTTTTATACCTGAACAACGTAGGTGACAATGCAGGCATCGTCCTCTGTCTTCTCGACCACCCAACCCGACTGAAGGAGCAGCCCCCTGATTGCTTTGCTTCTCTTTGGCTGCAACCCCGCTGCGATTTCTTTTGGGAGAGATGCCACCGCGACGACCTGTTCAACAGAAACTATGACCATCAGCTGTCAAAGTGATGTTAGAGGCTCGAAGCCAAAGAAATGCATATCTTTCATCAAGAGTCGAATTTTTCTGATTGAGAAAGTAATCATATGGGAGATCAATAATTTGACAACCAAATGCATGTCAGTGTCTAATTATGTATGTCTCAAGTTGACATAAATGACATGCAACTTTGTTGTAGACTATGATCTCCGACATCACTCGATCCAACCTCACTCGTTTGTCTATCAACCGGAGGTCAAAAGCTCGATCCCCTTAGTGTGTATATGACAGACTGACACTAGGATGGGGTCTGTCTTACTCAGCTTACCAAAAGTAAGGGCAGTGAACAATGGAACGAAATATATAAAAGAACGTAGAGGAAGGGATAATACTGACCAGGGTACCATCTGCCATGGTCTCTCGCCGTTCGTAAACGATGAATTCTCGGTTCTTGAACAGTGGTTGTGATGCATGGCCGAACCTTAACCCGATAATACTGAGATTTTCAGTTAGATCTTTTAATACTTGGCTTCTACTAAATCAGAATCCCATTGCTGCAGGAATATGGAGAATCAAATCCAAGTGGAACTCCTCTTTGTCGTCATTGATCCGTCTCTTTCTCTTCCTTAACTCATTATAATCATTATAAAATCCAGGAACTGAAGAAACTGGACGGTACTGGACTTACTTTTGCTGCATCGATGGCATTGGCTACGGTGATGAATTGCTGCGCAGAGATGGACTTGAGCAACCAACGACTGCGAAAGATGGGAAGAGACCCCGAGTCTCTCTTGAAGATCTCTGCACCACTATAATTGAGAGCAGTCACCTTCTTCCACCCGTCCACCTTCAAGGGGTCGGACGCCGATAGCAGCTCCTGTATGCAACACTCGCTCGCGTAATGAACGTACCTCCTCAGTGACTCTTCACTTATAGACCTATATGCAAACACCCATTTCCAATGGTTATGAAAAACATACAGACAACTGAATATATAAGAAGCTGAAATTAGCAAAACGAATTTAATCTAGAAAGGAAACTGAAACTATGACACACCACCAAGGACGACCAAAAAATGGGGAGAAAAAAATGTATACGAAAAGAATCTAACCATCTAATCTCATATATGTATATGTTCCTTATTGACAAGATCAGTTAGGAATCTTACGCGATACAAACACCTCAGTGCTCTTCTAGATACTGGTAGCAGAAGAAACAAAATGGGTTTTAGAAAAATCAGCAAGTTTATCAACACATATCACGGCGTTAGCATAGCAAACCGCCTTAAGAAAAAAGATGGCAGTGGAAGAGGAGGTGTTCAATAGTAAAAATTACGGTATTTCGGCGGTGAGAAACCAAACGGTAACGGTTCTCCGATTTTCCTAAGCAATACAAGAAATTAAAGCAATCGAAACAGCAAGTAAGATCGGAGTCGTTCAATCCGGAAAGCAGGGAAAGGAAAAATGGAAGAGGGTAGAAAGTAACACACCAGCTTCTGCAGGGCTGAGTTTTGGACATGGCTGGCTAAGTGGTTGGCACTGTGGGTGCTGAGTGTTGTGCTGCTGCTTCCCCACATGAAGAGTGAGGAAAGGAAAGAAGGAGCTCTTTTGAGTGAGGGATCGAGTGTGTGTTGTGTGGCAGCGAATCACGTGCAAAGTCAATCATTCTGTTTTTCTCCGGCAGTTTATGTGCAGCCGGGGGCCAAACACCAAACGTAACGTGCATAGCCAGACCTCCCACTTCATTGCCATGTTCATAGTTTTTAGTCAATAGCGTCAGGGCTATATCACACATACTACCTAAAATATACAAAATCATACAATTTTTTCATGCAACCAAGTGTTGCACTCGATCAAGATCTATTTGCAAATTTAATGCTTAGAATCTTCATGAACTTAAGATCTTGAAATAAATGTTTGTGGGTTTTATAAGAATTTTTAGGGTCATTATATGAGCTTTGCCCTGACACTCCACTGGAAAGTCAAGAGGTTAGATGATATATTTGTTAAATAAAGTCGGTTAGGGACGAACATCTCTTCAAGAGAGAGAGAGAGGGAGAGAGATTTGGTCTCAAGGTGGAGGGCGGCATGAGACAAGTATAGTTTTCTTTTGTAGATAAAGATCATGGGACCAATCAATGAATGAAACTCAACTATAAAAAGGAGGGTTCCCGAGTGTGCGTTCCTGGTGTTAGGAGAGAAAAGCAGGAACGTGGTGGGTTCGTCTCTCTGCGGAATCTGGTTCTTTTCCAGCCCATTGCCACGTAAAAATGACGGCATCTTCTGCTTTTCTTTCTTTCACTTTTAAACAATTCGAGAGATTGCAGAAATGGGTACATTGAATCAAAAGGAAGGAAAGTGCAAGCTGTATTTAGATGACCCCGTCTATCTCTTCTTCTTAAACCCCGACATGCCTTAGTCTTTGAACAAAATTTGAAAAAAAATAAAGACAAATGGATGCTATCATCTGCATTTGATGCATGAGACCGTGCTACATCATATGCTAACCGTTTGATTTGATGAGGAAGGTCATATGTCACATGAGACATGATGATGGGCGTCGTACATCATATCCAAACCGGTAAGTACAAGGGAGGCACGGCGTATGGCATGTGACCTAACATACTGAGCCAGGCATGGGGATGTAGCATCCAAGCTACTGAAATGGTTGGGGTCCTACCTAGAAAGAGTAAAACTAAACCTATAAATGAAAGCCATATGCCATCTGACATATAATGAACGCCATCCTGTGTCAGATCCTCTTCGTAGTTCAATCGACTACATACTCATATGACTCGACATGAACATTTTGAAAGTTGGGTGGCTAGACCGGTCCTTTGATTGGACCGACCCACCAACTTGGCTTAACCAAGTCAATGGCCCGATGGATCTACATGTAGACTGGCCACCTTAATTACTGTGCATATCACAGATGATGACAGCCGCCCTACAGCAGACCCTTCCCATTCAATTGAATGTAGACAGAAACTCTTTCACCGAGGATGCACATTTCTGTTGGAAATTCTGTGAACAGCGGCAGTGTGACCAGGCACCACCAACGGATGACAACGTGCATTTCTTTTGCCTCTTCTCTTCTGTTCACGAACAGGGAATAGCGTGGTAAAAGGCAACGGTGACCCACCACCCTTCTTTTCTTCCCATGATGGGCATAAGCCTGCAGTAAAGCCCATTTTGGTGCCCTTTCTCTCCAATTCTTTTTCTAAAAATGCAGTTTAAGTTTCTTGACAGAAGCCATATCACAAAAGAACAAAATCGATACTTTTGCAGACGAAACCGATTTAGTTCCGGGGAACAGCGTGGCTGACAGAATGTTATTTTACAATTTTGTCAAGAAGCATCGTGCCATCGACTATAAATTACATCTACATATTAAGCATCATATACAACAAATATAACACACACCTTTTCACAAATTATTATCCCAGAACCAGCTAAATTCAGACGGAAGAAAAGGATTTCACAACGATCTCTATACAAAAAAAATAATGAAGACGACATAATCATGGCTTTGTTGCTAGCTTAGTGGACTGACTGACTAAATGAAGCATTCTACCTTTTAAAATTCAATAAAGAACAAGAAACTGGTCCATAGCGTTGTCTTAAAAAGTTCAAAAACAGACCAAATTGCAAGCTACGACAAATAAATTATTCTCAACTGGGAGAAGGAAAAAGCCACTTGTTGTCAAGCAGTGCCAAAAAAGCCCCTCTCTCGCAGGCTGCTGGCAGCCTCTTTAACAGTGTCTTCGGTACTTGTAAAAACCAACCCCGAATGAATGAGTCTCTTTGCCGCATCTTTGCACTCAGCAAGGCCTGGTTGAGTCTCTTCAGGGAAGCTACAATTAATTACCAATTCTGAATGTCAATAACAACTAAAGTGAAGAACAGCAACAGTATAATTCTGGTTGTTGCTTTTCACAACATATTGACCAAAAAATACAACTTTTGCATTGATTGGTTTTTTCATAAGTTGCCCTTCAATTGACTTGAAGACGAGTGTCTACTCACAATCGGTATTCACAGGCTTCAAATGACAAAAGGACAAAGTTCTAACCAAAATGTAAACTCTGCAAAACTAACTAGCCTAGATTAATGAGTTCTGCTGCAATTTTCCATTTTAAGAATATTTTGGCTATTAATGTCATACATTAAATGCCTGTAACAGATTATGCAGAAGTACGTAACATCGAGTGGAGAAAGATTGCAAAATCTCTCTCCCTTCAAGCCTTCCTCAATCCCTACATTCAGAAAATCTGACAGTACCAAGTACCAGAACTAACAGTACTGGTATTGACCTGAATACATGATCCATTTGAACGTAGTCATACAAACAACAAAACAACATCTAAGCCTTTTCCCATGCTAGACGGGATAGGTTACAGATCATTCTTTATTGTTTCTTTCCAACACTTTTGTGGTCGTCTATTAACTCTTTTAATACTTTCAAAATTTAGTTTTTCATACATTCTTAGAGGTTCTTCTTTTGATCTTCTTTCTATATGTCCAAACCATCTTAAATGATATTCTCTCATTTTATCATCTATTAGTGTCACTCCTAATTTGTTTCTAATAACCTCATTATGTATACGGTCTTTTCTTGTATGATCACTCATCCATCTCAACATCTTCATTTCTGTCACAGACATCTTTTGTACATATTGATCATTAACTGCCCAACACTCACTCAGAACCATAAAACATGACAGGTCTAATTGTTGCTCTATAATATTTAGCTTTTAACTTTAATGGTATTATAAACACCCCAAAATAACGTGGGTCTTAAGAAAAGTCGATTCAAATAAACAGACCTTTTTTTCTTTGTGTATTGCATTTTCATAGTTGGGTTTTAAAAGCATCGGAGCCATGTCAAGTCCAGGCTCCCAAGAAGTGTCTAGTCATGCCTCATGCGCATCAAGTTCTCATTCTAGGAAATTTTTGAAAACTCGAGATAAAAAAGAGGAAATCGAGGAGTTAAGAAGGGACTTTGAGGCCAAGATTGCTGCTCTTAACCAAGAGGCTGAACCAACTGATTCGTGTTCATCACATGGCGAACCAAAGGCCAAAAAAAAATTCCACGTGTCTACAGGTATCTTCTTATCATAAAGAATATTTGATGCTCCTCTCCATTTTAACCAACCAACATTAATTCTATGTGTAACATCTCCATCAATTCTTCCATCACTTTGAAAAATTGACCTTAGGTATTTAAAACTTTCCTTTTGAGATATTCAATGTGTGTCAATTTCAATTTTTGTGTCCTTTGAAGTAACCAAGTAGTCAAACTTACCTTCTATATATTATGTCTTTGTTCTACTAAGTCGAAAATCTTTACATTCTAATATTTCTCTTTATAGTTCCAATTTTCTATTAACTTTTTCCTTAAACTCCTTCACTAACACAATGTCATCTAGAAATAACATGCACCAAGGTACTTCATCTTGAATATGTTTTGTTAACTCATCAATCACCATTACAAATAAATATAAACTTAAAGTTGATCCTTGATGTAACCCAATATTAACTTCAAACAAGTGTGTCATTCCTTCATGAGTCCTCACACATGTTTTTGCATCATCGTACATGTTTCTTATAAGGTTTATGTATGTCAATAGGGCAAGGTTTTCCAAAAAACCTCCCTCGATACCCTATCATAAGCTTTTTCTAAATCAATAAATATCATGTGAAGGTCTTTCTTTTTTACTCTAAAATGTTCCATAAGACATCTCAAAAGGTGAATCGCTTCAATAGTAGATCTGTCTAGCATGAATTCATATTGGTTCTTTATTGTACTCGATAATTGTTTTAACCTACATTCGATAATTCTTTCCCACAATTTCATAGTATGACTCATTAACTTGATACCCCAATAATTCGCACAATTCTTAATGTCTCTCTTGTTCTTATATATGGGTGTAAGTGTACTTCCTCTCCATTCCTCGGGCACCTAGGATTTGAATGTAGTCATATTATGGAAAATTTTGTTTTTCCTTCCTTAAAAAGGGACGAGTATGACAATCTGATCTTACTACTTCATGATAAGTAACCTCGTTTAATTTCTAATAATTCTTTTAGTTGAAGGAAGGATAACTTCACCCCTAAACTTTCTCCAATACTTGGGGCGCAAGGTGTTGAAGCCAGCTGATAACACTTCATAGAGAGAAAAAAGAGAACCATGATCACGGCAAACTGATCCCAATCTTGGTCCTTACACAGAAACCCAAGCTTCAACATTCACAAATCAAGCACAAACCATGGTTACTCAAGGCCATGATTATTCACATAGGATCTAGGGCTGCAGTTCTAATAGAGGGGTCTAGCACCACGAATCAAGCACACCCTTCTAACACAGCTTTAGTACATTAGTATGGATTCAAATTATCATGTTGGACATAGATGATCACCACAGCCGAGAATGACCACCTTCTTATCTTGTAACATCTCCCACATGGCCATTCGAGCCAAGTGTATCGACATATTGGTATTCCTTCCACTTTTCAGGGTTTTCTCTAATTATGTCGATTCCTTATAACTATTGCAATCAGAACCTATTGTGTGGTTATTTCCATACACAACAATTTATCCGTTGTATACTTATTTACCTATACAACAATCAAACATATCTCAAACCCATGTTAGTAACATGTTTTGAGAAGATATCTTCTATTATGCCTTTTGTTAAGGGGTCTGCTAACATATCTTCCGTTGGCATGTATGAGATAGATATTTTCTTTCTCATAACCATATCATGAACATAGTGGTATTTTACCATTATATGCTTGCTGTTTGGCAGATGAAAGTCTATGAATAAAGATCCACAAATTTCGATTTGGAAAAGTCAATAGACAGCATTTTGTGGGGCTTATGCTTTTCTCGATGATATTGATATAGCGTTAACCATACTATAATTTGCCTCATGACTAATGTGCCTAATATTGCAAGACATAATGCCATATATAAACTCATATGCGAATCACATGTTTACACACTATAATGATCCATGAATAGGCTCATCAAAGGAAGATTGATAGCCGACAACATCACACAAATATATAACTATTGGAGAAAAAATGTACATTAAGGAGTTATGACATGGTAATTAAATTATACTTGATTAAGGCATACAACCGAGTAGAGTGGAGTTTCTTGTGGTTTATAATGGAGAAGTTGGGATTATGTAGTATATAAATAGATTGGATTAAGCAATATTTTGATATAATCTCGTAGTTGGTGATTATTGAAGGACAACCATTTGGCTAATTCATACAATATGGAGGGCATCCATTCCACCAAAAATTTCAAGTCATCTTGAAGCCTATGGCCTAGGGTTGGATTCATGGGCGCATAGGGCTGGGCTAGACCTAAAACCGAACTGAACCAGAAACTATCGTAAATCAAACCTCAAAGCAGAAACCAGATGAAACCACAACAGAAATCAGAACCAAAGGAAATAGATGGGTTCTGATTCTAGGTTTTGATGGAACTGTGAAACTGTCTGTACCCGTTTACCGGAAACCGGCCAAATCGGAACCAAAGGGAACAGTTCGGTGTACACGTTTACCCGGAACCGGCCAGGTCTGTAGTTGAGACGGGTCGATGGTCGTTGTCGCAACAACAGATTTGCAAAACCATGTTTCAGTCACAAGTTACCCTTAACCAATGACTCGCTGCATCAAAGTTACAAGCTTGCAGAAATCACAGCAGATGGTCAGATTTCTGTGAAACTCAATGGCTTGTTCTTATGTGCCCCAACCCTCTGTCTCAGAATTCACACGGAGACAGCAGAAGCAGCATCCGCCGCAGTTGGATGTCACGGGGGAAATAGCATTCTTTCATTGTTTTTTTTTCCTATTTGAAGGTAAAAACAGTGAACAAAATAGATCACCTTGCTAAACTATCCATAGACTGTACTGTCTTTCATCTTTGCTTTCTGTTCCTTGAAATTATACGAGCTATATACAGATCCAATTTTGTTTGCTAAACTAGCTAAAGTGAGAAAAATCTTCTGGTACTCGATAATTTTGTCTAAGATGTATGTAATTTTCTGTCAGGAATTTAGCTCGCGAGGGTCTGGACTAATTCTACTTGCCTTTACAAAAACAGACCGCAATCCATCCATTCAGTCAGTCATCAAATTCGAGGAATAAGAAAAGCTTAAAGATTTAATATGATGATCACCAAGAAGTTCCAATCTTGTTATAATTCTCCACAAAAGGAGAATGAAAAAAGGAGGCAAAAAGCAAGCAACAATAAAAGCAAAAGTAAAAAGAGAACTAGATTGAGATCTTATTCGCGATCCAAAACAGTAAGATACGGAAAAGTAACTCTGGCTATCTACTCTTCTGCTTAGGCGGCCTTCTTGCTCTCAATCAGTTTGAGAGCAGCTGTCGTATCAGGAAGAGCAGGGATGGCTCCCTTCTGCGTTGTGCAGATTGCGCCACATGCATTTGCAAACAGCAGTGCATCTCTCAGCTTCTCTTGATCCTGTACCAACAAAGGCTACCATGATCAGCCTCAAAACTAAATAAATAAAAATATCGGAAAGAGAGAAAATTCGTAAAATATATGTTAGAACCTCAAAGAGGCTGAAATCCTTGCTGAGTTGAACCAGCAGAGAACCAACAAACGCATCACCAGCTCCAGTTGTATCAATTGTGTTCACCGAGAATCCACCGACTCTTCCTTTGAAGGTCTACATCGGAGAAAATTTCAAACAAATCAATTTTACTACCATAAAAGATATATACAGAAAAGAAGCATTGACCATGTAGATATATACAGAAAAGAAGCATTGACCATGTATATATAAAGGGAAAAGGAAAATATATCGAGACCTTAGTGTAGTATCTGCAGCCCTTCTCACCATCTGTCACTACCATCAACTTCAAATTATCATGCCACAGGGAAAGAACCACATCTTCCTGGTCTGAATCACCTCCGGTCAAGAACGAAACTTCATCATCACTGACCTGCAAATCTCCATATCATCAGATTTAGTAGCTTACATGCATCCGACCGAATTATGAGAATAACAATCATTAACTATAAGGTTAGCCAATATAATCCATAAAATCAAAATCAGCTCTCATAGAACAATGATTCTCAAATTTGATGGCCCACACTGCTTTTCAACAATCTAATAAGCTGTCAATCTTTATAAAAGTACAGAAAAATGGGAAGGGTTATTTGATATACATATGTTTATGCAGTTAGAGTTTTATACCTTAATGAAATCTGCCTCGTTCCAAATGCTCTTAATGCCTTCCCGAGCAGCATCAGCAGAGGGCCACAGAGGCAACCTTACATTTGGATCATAAGAGAGCAGGCACCCAGCTTCTCTGGCAGCCTTCATCGCAGCAATGTGTGCTGATCTGCAAGGCTCTGTAATCAAGCTGATCGAGCCATAGTGAAAGATCTTAGCACTCTTGATCAAATCCAGATTGAGCTCAGATTCCTTCAACAGCATATCAGCACTGGGGTTTCTGTAGAACATGAATTCTCTTTCTCCATTCTTCTTCAAGGTGACAAAAGCCAGTGCAGTTCGCGCATGATCATCAAAGCAGGCACCACTGTCATCAACGCCATTAACCTTCAGGATGTCGACTAGCATGCGGCCAAATTCATCATCACCGAACTGAGACACAGAATCACAAATTTAAGACAACCCAGGAACATTAGTACTAGAACTAGAGATCAATACGATCAGCAGTAGAGGAACCAATAGTAATCCATGTTGAATGAGACTTGTTCAGATCTAGTAGAATTTGTTTCAGATACCAACACCAACTTCAAATCAATAAAAAGATAAAAATCCAATGATCTAAAGACGAAAACTCAAACAAAAGATCTATCAGGAATATACAATATCCAAATTATTAGAGTTAAATTTCGGACACTAGTAACCGGAACTAATAATACGATTCAAGAGGAATCGAAGGACGAAATCAAGGAAAGAGATGGTAAAAGAGAAACAAAGCAGATCAAATACGGCAATAACACATGGAAGAGTTCCAAAAGCATCTCTGAGTAAGACAAAAAAACAAGGAAGACCAAAAATCTTCTCTTTCGGCTAATCTAGTAACCGATCAAGGATTATTTCCCCTAAACAAGAAGCAGAAAAACCCAAAAAGGAGATTCGTCAAACATAACAACAGATCAATTAAGATATTTAATCTCACATAAATCTACCATAAAGGTCATATATTTGAATGGGACAACGCAAACATCAGCAACGAAAGTTATATACCAGACGTAACAAGTGAAAATATATCGGACCTTAAAAACATAATCAGCGGGATCTTGCTAATCAAACTTCTTGTGATTAATCCAAACTATATTTATGGCCCACAAACTAATCCCACGAAACAACATAAATATCTTAAAGAAAGAACAAAGCAGAAGATCAAAGCCGAGAAATCAGATTATGCACCATGGATCATCAAAGAAATCTCGCACACAAAAAATAAAAGAAAAGGGCCTTAAACAAGCATGAATCCCATTACTTTAAGATCTCTTGAACCATGTAGTTCCGCTTACTCTGATCTGGACTCTTGTGTATGTTGAGAGAGAGAGAGAGAGAGAGAGAGAGAGAGAGAGAGAGAGAGAGAGAGAGAGAGAGAGAGAGAGAGAGAGAGAGAGAGACGAGAGTCAAACCTTGCCAACAAAAGCAGATCTACCACCAAGCTTAGTGATAGCCACGGCCACATTAGCGGGCGCGCCACCAGGAGCCTTCAGAAACCCGCTGGACTCCGCCAAAGAGAGACCAGCGACGTCCGGCACGAAATCGATCAGCATCTCACCGAAACAAACGATCAAAGGGCTGCTTGAGATCGTCATTGTCTTCTTCTTTCCTCCCCCTCTTGGTACGTACACTACCAACGAGAAGTTCGCAAAGAGAAGAAGACAGAAAGAGCTTGAGAGACGCGCAGGGAGACCGGATGGTAGATATACAGAAAATCCACCTAAGTCTCAACGTGGTTTAAATAGCCTCTCTCACACACACACATTTTACTTTATCATGATTCCAAGAGCAAATCTCGGAGGAGCTTATGTCAATCTTGTAAAGATAAAAAGTAAAGAAGGATTTATCTTTCAATCTAATTAAGATTTTCCAAATGATAAGAAATGTGGTCTATCAAAAAAGAAGAAAGATATTAACTGAGGGAGTTGCAAAGAGATGACCTTTTTTTTATTCCCCCTGTACAACTAGGGCATCGTCAAGCGTCCATACAGTGCAGGTTCGTCCCTCTATTTTAAGAATTTTTAAAGTTTGGGCACTCGGCCGTTCCGCACTTTTTAATTGGTGACCGTGACACCTTTTTCCGTATTGAATGCGGCCAACTGGGGACTGCACTGCACTGCACCTGACGACTTTTCCTCAACGTGAAGCTTCATTGGATCCACGAAGTTCCAGCCTCACAATGGATATTGGACCACTGTTGTGATGACTCATATCCACGTGTCCATGTCTAAATATTAGATAGGGGAATGATTAGATATGGCCTGATCGAATCGCCGGAGATCATCTATCGGTTGTAACGGAAACCGAACCAGCAGGAACCGGTGAAACCGGGCTTAAAACCGGCGAGTCTAAACTGTTCCGAAAAGTGAGAAAAACCGGCGAGAATAAAACCGACAGTTACAAAAACATAATCAGAACCAGAAAATTATTTTTCATTACTAACAGTGACGGATCTATATAGAAGGATGAGAGAAATTTAACTGTAAAACCTATATTTTACTGTTCAATGCATGATTAAAATACATTTCAGCCATGCTTCGCTCCCCTTAACGCCATGAAATGCATACTTCGCCCCTTTAACACTATTTTCTAAATCCACTACTGATTACGACTATAATTGTGGGCTATAACTTGCGATCAAACTTTTTACCAAAAAGTGGCATATGGCCGTGAGCTTAGAAAATGGATTAAGGTTCAAATTGGAGAACACTACCATGGCCGTGAGATTTATTCTATCCTTTACTTTTGATTGAATATTTTATTCGGCTAGGTTTTTTTTTTTTACAAGAGGAACCAAAGTCTAACACATAAACCCTTCGAGAGTCAAACTCCTCACCAACATCAATGGTGGTAGAGAGTCTTGTCGTTGAGCTAACACTCTGACCGCATTTGGCTAGTTTGGTCGTGTACATTTCGGGTCTATCTTATTTTAAATATATATAAGCTCATAAAATTCTTGGAGTAGCAAGGGAGAGACATGAAGTGAGGGATTTCTATAATTTGCCTTGGGTGCTGTTGCTTACTGAATAAACTTTCCCTCCCACTTCAAATTTGATGTGCTTGTTTTGCCTCTTCGCCCATATTTTTATTCTTTATGAATTTGCATTTGGGGTGTTTTATTGTTCAATGTTTTGGTTTCTCTCTCGTTTTCTACATAACTTTAAATATGATTAACCTCTATCATATTGTTTAGAATCAGTGCTGATTTCTTTAATCGGTTTACATATAATGGTTCTACTCAAACTGTGTCTAATACAACTCAATTTGAAGCTTTAACTATGAAAGTTCTTACCACATTTTCGCCATTGAGTTGATGATTAATGCTAGCCATACATTTGTAGAATTCTTATTTTCTGTTTATATTATATAAGAAAAGAATAGACAAGAGCTTTCTATTATTCTATAGAAAGGTGAGGCTTCTGCAAGTGAAAGAAAAAAAACAAAGATGTTTCCCAAATCCACCTCTTTTCAAGAAGTCCACTCTGAGCTGTGTTCTTTTGCTAGAATGCATTTGTGTCGAGTGCATAGTTTTGTTTTCGGGTCAAACCCGACCCGATCCCTTGGCAGCACTAGAGTAACTTGATCCTATCGTTAATTATATTATATTTTTAGGAGCCAACAATGGCATGGCATGGCATGGCATTTAGTGCCTGCATTGCTAGGTAGCTTCTTTATTTTCAGGTCCTTGCTCTTTTCTTCAACGGATTATAATAAAACCAAAAGACAAAGGTGGGGCTAATTCAGGCGTGTGCATTCTTTAGAAAACTTTAGATTTGAACGATGGTTCCCGGAACACTGTTTTCAGCCAAAGCCACGGCAGATTTAATTAAAAAAGTAGCAGGGAAATCGAGGATCGGGTCCGACCGCATCAAACCCTTCGTATCTGGGTTGGGCCCCCAAGATCTGTAATATGACTGGGTATACCGAGTGATTAAACAACAACAACAACAACAACGACAACGACAACAACAACAAAGTCCTGAATCTTTAGCAGAAAATTCAGCAAAGTTTGTTACAGAAAGCATAACATAATCCTTTTCCTTTCGTGGTTGGGCTTCGAACTACCCACGACGGAGTTCGTACGATTAGTGAAGTTTTATTAAAAAAAGAGTTGAGTATATTTATATAATGATTTGCATATGGAAACACTTTTAAAAGAGGCAGAAGATAACCTCACGAGTATGTAACGAAACTGGTGTTTCTTTTTTGGGTTCATATGCTACTATGGATCAAAAAGTCCATCTAGCTAACCCACTTAATGTAGGAAAAGGTTTGGGTTTGGGTTTGGTCTTTCTTTTTTTGAGGGAGGAAGAAAGGGCTAACCAAATTTTGGGTGCTACGTCAAAATTTTCCCATGAGTTCGTTATTAGATTTGGCCAAAGAAATACCAGTTTCAACATTTGCGTGCAAGTCTTCCATCTCTTTAGGCGTGAAGCACCCTTCTCATGAGAGCCAAGCAAAACAGTGTTGTAAATATCATATCAGGTCCCGTATCAAAAGGAGACCGATATAAAATAATTGTATAGTATCATATCATATGATTTTTTTTTATTTAGTTAATGTTTGTGAAAAACGTTTCCATCTACCATTTTCAGATTTGCATGGAAAAAAAAAAGATTGATTTGAAGAGTCTGCTCGTGTAGTTTCTTTATGGTGGTTGTTCCTACGGGTCGACCTGGTTCAGGGTCTGGTTCTAGCAATTGAAATACCCAGACCTGGACTTGGATTTGAACTAGGTTCAACCTGTTTTTCACCCTTAAGTCAAGTATACAGCTGCAAGTGTCTCTGGAAGGATCAAAACGTATATAAGAAATGGAGATCAAGTTTTATACGCCGTATTTGAGAGTCCGAATGTCCAAACGTTCTTTGGCTTGAAATTATGTTCAGGTCGAATTGATGGTGCATCCTCACCTTTCAGGTATCACCAACTTCTCCAGAGCCCGAATCGTGTTACAGACCGTCGGTTGTGGGAATTGGTCATTCACCTACTCCCCTGCATTAATGGTTGGTGTGGTTTTGGACTCACATAATGGCCAATGGAATCTCTCTCTCTCTCTCTCTCTCTCTCTCTCTCTCTCTCTCTCTCTCTCTCACACACACACACACACACACACATGGGCAATTTGCGGTTCGTCAGTCACCTACCAGATGGTCAGGCAGCTAGGGTTCCTCCTCATAACTTTCAATTACAAAGTTATTTATGATTCTGAACCCGTAGCCATTACATTAGAGCTGTAAATGACTTGCTTATTTGGGCATCCGATCATGGTGCAGCAACCTTCTTTTCTTCCTATGGTTAATGGCCACAAGATGTGCGTGTGTGAGAGAGAGGTTTGAAATATAAAAACAGAAAGACTTTGAAGGTGGAATTTTCCTCTTTTCCTTGTGGAACAAATTCTAAAGGGCCACCATTGACAGGAATATATTAGGGCTTCGAACTTATGTGGCCGCAAAACGGCTATTGATATCTAACTGGACTTATATTCATCGCAAACTTGCGACGGTGACGACAGATCAATCCTGTGGGAATTGTAAGATCCAGGATTTGTAGACTTCGGATCCTGTGGGAGCCAAGTTTGACTGCTTTTTCTATGGGGAACAAGAGAGGGTGTTTTCTGATAGCTGGTTTCTCAAATACTGGATATGCGGTGACACTGATGTGACATAAGGTACATGAATCGGATTTAAGGCAATTCGGATCCCAATATCACCCATCTCAGTTTCACTATAGAATGTTTTGAGGCTGCAGTACTGGGACTGCAGGCCCAGTTCCATCAGACCACCCTTGGGGCTGGGCCGCGTTTTAGGTACAAAAGCGAGGCTTTGGGCCCTGTTTCCGAAATATGGAGAGGCACCTACTTTTGAATTGATTGAGATATTGAGACTGCATATGCAGGCCTTGGCTGGTTATCAAACACCTCTAAGGGAGTATTTGAGAGCTACACTTCGAGTTCTTGTTGTAATGAGAGGTCACACAATAAAAGTGGGATTGTACGACTCCATTTTTACCGTTAAAGTCTTATCAACAATTCATCTTTAAGAATGAACTGTTAAAGATAGAATTGGAATTTCAGTTCAGTTCAATAGTCCCAGCCTCGCAAACAAACACCCCTTTAAGAAACTAAAGAATATAGTATCAATCATGGAGACCTTTGAAATATCGGATCAGACAAGCAGTCTGATTCCAAGCAACAGGAAACGGTAAATATGAGTTCCCTAAAGAAGCTAAAGAGCAGAACGAGCCAACCGATCAACTTGCTGCTATTCCCGTATAAGATTCCACTCATAGAGACAACTAGCGGCATTTCAGACACAAGACCTTACCACTTCTAAGTCAAACCTCCAAAATGAAGTTCTCAAAGCAGTGAGACCAAGCAAGCGCCACCCTTATAATCGCTCCCCACAACTCTTTTGTGACCCTCTAATACAATGGAACAAAATACAAAATCTGTCTCATTACAAAGTACCTGCATTTGCGTTCTCGGGTTCTCAATATGGGGCAACCTGCAAGTATATGAACAGGGTATGAACAAGTCGTTTCCACTTAGGCTCCTTGTAATTTGACTAGTTGAATTTATGTATTATTTTTTGTACATAAACAAGACCACGCTAAGCTAACAACGTCAAATTGAAATGATGCACCTTTATTCGAGAAGTCCAAAGCATAAATGGAGTTTGTGTTATAGACCAACTCTTTTATTAAATGGTTATCTTCGCAATGGAACTTCAATTAAATGTTCATGTTTTACTTGCACTAGTGGCACGTGCTCCGGTCATTTGGCTCTGACTCCATACATGCTCATGAAAAATGAGAGAGGACAAACAGTTGTTTAGCAGTCCTTTCAGGGTTTATTGATGCACTTTATAAAAATCTTCAGATTTTACTTAAATAAGCAGCTCTGGTTCGACTCATTAAGCTCAAAGTCTGTCTACAGCACAATCTTGTGATCTGGTCCTGCTCGGGTGGATAATGAGATCAGATCAAAGTGTGCAACTCAGTTTGGTTGGTTCGTCTACCAGCCTTGCTAGGATTATCCTGCACTTCCATAAAACTGAGTCACATCCAAAGAATGTCATGGACAATGGTTCAAATTAACGCCAGCAAAGGAAGTCACGATGATGACGATTAGCTTTAAGCTGACAAAATAAATGGAAGGAAAAGAAGAAAGCACTATGATATGTTCAAGAGTCATAGTAAATCCAAGGCCATATGTCCTTCAACTCGAAACCTTTCTCTGCTTCCTTCTCAAGAGAACACTCCTAATTCCCATGTTACAAAGAGTTTACCCAAATTTATAGTGCTTGTCAACGGCCTGAGACACATCCCAGGTACATTTCATCCCCTCTGGAAACACAACGAGGTCACCTGCCCCAAACTCCACGTAGTCATCATGCCCATCAGGGTACACTTTCACCTTCCCTTCCAAAACGTAGCAGGTCTCTTTATCTGCATATGTCCACGGGAACTTACTGGGAGGGCACCCCCATCTACATCACATAATTAAATAAAAGGATCATTTGCAAGTTAAAGCAGCTGTTACATGACTTTCATAAATATGGGGTGGTTTCACCCTAAAAACAATGACATTGTCAGCAGTGAATTCCAAACTTCACAATCTGCGATGCAATGTGGAATGAAGCACTTAGCAACAAAAAATAGTAAAATAATCACCATCAGGTTAGGATTGAACATGTTTAAGACTGGCGTTCGAGAAATGTAAATGCTATGGAAAGAACAGCAGGTCTTAGCTAGGTCAGACTAGCACTGAAATGATGACCCTCGTTCTAGCGAACGGCATTTTAACACAACCAACATAAAATGAATTTTGCAAAGTGTGACAAGAAGTATGAGGAAATCCCACAAAAACTGCAGAAATTTTAAAAGAAAATGTATTCATTGTACCAAGAAGCTATTCGTTTCGCAACCAACATAGCCATGATTGCCTACCACAGTGATGATTGCACCATTTTTGTTGAAAGTGGAAAAGCAAGACTTGTTTGACCTTAAAACTTTCAAAGTGGAAACATCCAGATCATGTGATAACAATTGTCATTTAGCACAAATAGAAATTTTCATATAATAAATAAAGCATATTGACCTAGAAAACGTCACAACTCTGTTAAAAGCTGCAGGGTATTTGAAGCGGCTTAGTGCAATAGACCATGTTAACGTTTGCTTTTATGTTTTTCACTGTTTTCACCAACCAACTAATGGAATTTCTGACACATACGTAAGACGAGCATGGCACATCAATGAAAGACAATTATCAGCCACTTTTCTTTGTTTTTTATTTTACAACCAAAAGGAACAATCCATTACCTTAAGCAATAGAAAAGGTGTTTTGTGCTTTTTAAAAAGAAATCTCGTAAAAGTACTAAATTTCGTTATTTTCCAGAATTCTGAACGGTAATGATTGAGCTCTTCAAGAAAGAAATCCTGTTATACTTTACGTAGGATTGAAGCCTATAGACTATCAGGGTTAGGTATCAAGGGTAATTTTTAGAAAATGAACAGCCCAAACTCCAAAATTCAAAAAATATGTGCTTTATTGTGAACAGCTAAGTGGATAAAAACATGTGGTTTCCAGGGACCCGTAACCTTATATGCATATAGTGTTTTAAAACAAATTATGCTAAACTTGGAGGCATGCACTTTGAAGCATGCTTTCCACAATAACGGGCTGCACTGCATTACGGACAACAGTTCTATCACATGAATGGTTTCTCACTTCACTCTCAGCTATTGGATCAAGAATATAAGGTGCAAAATTACTAACATAAAAGCACATCATGGGGAGAAAAATTCGTTTTTCATAGTGAATGAGGCACATGTACTCTAGTTTACCCTGGTCCCTAATGGAATGGGCTCTAGCTGCTAGATAATCAGTCGGGATTTGATTCAAGCAGGCGATACTTCCTGCGCAAACTAATGTCCAACACAGGCCTTGGGAGTAAAGGTTCTAGCATCAGTTTTATGCCGACTTGTTCTAACTCCAGAAGGGCGGTTCCTCCAAGTTACCAATAATACAAGAACACTCCACTACAGATAAGCTGAACAAAGCGATCTGACTAATGTAACTTCTCGATGCATGAAAGTTAGCTTAAGACGGACTAAGGATAATCCATGACAAATGGTTTGCTGGCATCTGGACTTCTAGCCTATCAAGGACTGGGTGGAGGATCTACAAGATTCAACATCTTAAAATCCAGTTACCTAACCTCATGTGCGTTCAATGATAATAAGTCAGGCATTCTAAAAACAAATTTGACAAAGCATGCAATAAGAAGCAGCAAAAGTGCCAACAGAGTACTTCTATCTTATACATCCAATGGCAATACAACGAGTCCTCAGCAAGCATACCTTGCTCGTTAAATATTATCAACCAGCATTGAGCGTTTTCATCACTTTGATTATTTCTAAACACAAGCTGGAGCTACGCAAAGACCATGCACCAGAATTATAACTCAGGTCCTACTATCTCTGAGACAAGCCCAAGCTAAGGAAGTCATGACCCTTTAGACTCAATTTGAGAACTTCACGTTCTTTTAAAATTTCGGCAAGTGTTCACACCAAGTCTTCATAGGCACTCAAAAATCACAAAAGCTCTTTCACCGACTTAACTTCATGAAGTTAATACGCTAAGGAAGACTAAATTATTGTTTGTTTGTCCTAATATATGCATAGCCGAAGTACATGACATGATGCAACAAACAAGCAGTCGAAGTTAATGAAAACCCTCTTGTTCATCAGCCTGCTTGAATGAACATGCAAACATTCGCATACAAACTTTGAAAAACTAAGAAACCCTAATGTTACATAGTTTTCTCCGAAGTGCATGCAAAAAAACTCATTTACAGGCCCTACTTGAATATTTAAATAATGTGTAAACAATTTGTGCCCTTGAATGAGCTTGCCAACCCAAAAAAAAAATTCATCTTCAAATTGTTTTGATCGATGTTATCCGTATTGCACTGTATCATTTTAAATAACTTATCGTTCCATATCGTGCAATACAACATGTATTGCACGATACAACATGTATCGCTCGTATCGTAGTATCATATCGTACGATACGGGCGATACACCCTAAGCCTTTATAAAAGGCTTGCTGACCGAATAGAACCCACACTTTTACGAGACTTCTACCTTCCATCTGTGTCTTTCAACTATTCCAAGGCGAATTCCAGCTAGGGTGAGGCATTTCCAACAGTTTTAAGAGTCTCCAATGCCACCATCACTCCAACATTAACAACACCGACAACCCAGTGATGGTGGTATAGTTTTTTTTTCGCTTTTTCTCAGTGTATTTTGTATTTTCTTGTGTTATTTGTTTTTCTTTTTTTAATGACAATATATGAAGTGCGTGAATATATTTTCATCAGTATTATCTGTATCGCAACTCTGCCCATGTAAGGGATCACCCTTGCATTGCCAGTCCCAAGCCCGAATAAAGGAAGAGGGTTGTGTTAGGCTTCCGACAATCAGCGTAAAACTTCATCGAATTTTTATAACATGGATTATAAAAATTATGAGTAGTGTTTTGGGGCGTTCCCGCCTAGCGATGCACTGTAGAGCCCGAATGAAGTGATAAGTAAGCAAGGGTCACTACATTTTCGCCCGAATGTTGTTAATCAATTGTAGAGAAAGTTCCCACGTCATGGACGGGTGTGAGTAAAGAAGTTAGTCCCGCTACATTGATGCCCGAATATAGTGAATAATTTTCAGAGAGGGTCTCCGCATTTTGAATATGAACGGATACGAAAGGTAAGGAAGCTAGTCCTAGATAATAAGATTCGTATTGGTTCTTCGAATATCGCAATATTATCTCGTAAGCTAATGGAGGTAGTAGATACTATGATTCGGAGAAAGATTCATAATTTATGTTTACAAGATACAAAATAGGTTGGAGAAAAAGCAAAGGAGATAGAGGATATAGGTTTTAAATTATGGTACTCTGGTAAAGAAAATGCTCGAAACGGAGTTGTATTATCATAAATAAAGATTTAAAGGATAGTGTAGTAGACATATAACGATATGGTGACCGAATCATGACGTTGAAATTAGTGTTAGGAGTAGAGGTTTTGAATATAGTTTGTGCTTACGCACCCTAAGTAGGACTAGAAGATAGTATAAGGGCAACTTTTGGGGAAGAGTTAGATAAGGTGATTCAAAAGATTCCACAAAGGGAGATGATTTGTTTAGGAGGAGACTTAAATGGACATGTCGGTAAAGAGGCATTAGGATATCAAGGTATTCATGAAAACTTTGGTTTTGGGGATATAAACGAGGAAGGTAGGGAGATTTTAAATTTTGCTATGGCATTTGATCTTTTTATAGTCAATACAATCTTAAAAAAAATGAGATGAACGTTTAATTACTTATAAGAGTGGCTTATCACAAACACAAATTGATTACTTTATTTGTAGAAAAAAAGATAAACCGTGTTGTAAAGATTGCAAGGTAATTCCAGGAGAAAGCTTAACCACCCAACATCGACTTTTAGTTATGGATTTACAAATAAAAAAAATGGATAAAGAAGAAAAGAGTGCATCGAGCTATTTGGACTAAATGGTGAAAACTCAAAAGCGAGAAAGAAGATATATGTAAACAGAAAGTCCTTTAAGGAGAAGTTTGGAATTATGTTGGTATACCCTGTGATATGTGGAACAATATGGCTATACATATTAGGAAAGTGACGAAAGATGTGTTAAGTGTATCTAAGGGAGGTGTACCGGCACAAAAAGAAGCTTAGTGGTGGAGTGAAGTAGTGCAAAATAAAATCAAGGCAAAGAGGGCATGTTACAAATTACATTATGCTAAGAAAACTAGTGAAACTTTAGAGGCTTATAAGAAAGCAAAGAAGGAAGCGAAAAAGGCCGTGAGTTAAGCAAAAGTTAAAATTTGGGAGGATTTATATAAAAAACTCAACTCAAAAGAGGGTGAAAGAGATATTTTTAGGATAGCTAGGGCTAGAGATAAGAAAACTAAAGATCTTAATTATGTTAGATACATCGAGGACCAGGATGAAAAAGTTCTAGTGGCAAATGATGATATAAGAAATAGATGAAAAAACTATTTTTATAAGCTTTTTAATGAAAATAAAGATGTTAGTATTAGCTTAGGAGAGTTAGCCAAATCAGAAAAGTATATAAACCACAATTTCTACCGACATATTAAAAAGAATGAAGTCAAAGAGGCTCTTAAACATAAGGGTGGTAAATCGGTAGGACCATATAATATTCCTATAGAAGTTTGGAAAATACTAGGAGAAATAGGAATCACTTGGCTCGCAAGACTATTTAATGAAATATGGAGAAACCAAAAGATGCCCGAGGAATGGAGAGCAAGTACACTTATACCCATTTATAAGAATAAGGGAGACATTTAGTATTGTGTGAATTATCGAGGTATCAAGTTAATGAGCCATACTATGAAATTGTGAGAAAGAATTATCGAACGTAGATTAAGATAAGTAAGTACAACAGAGAACCAATTTGGATTCATGTCAGGCAGATCTACTGTTGAAGCGATTCACCTTTTGACACGTCTTATGGAACATTTTAAAGCAAAAAAGAAAGACATTCACATGATATTTATTGATCTAGAAAAAGCTTATCATAGGGTATCGAGAGAGGTTCTTTGGAAAACCTTGGAAAAAAAGTATCCTATTGACGTACCTTATAAGAGACATGCTTGTGATAGAGTATCGAGGGAGGTTCTTTGGAGAACTTTGGAAAAAAGAGGTATCCCATTGACATACATTAACCTTATAAGAGACATGTACGATGGTGCAAAAACATGTGTGAGGACTCATTAAGGAACGACAAACTTCTTTGAAGTTAATATTGGGTTACATCAAGGATTCATACTTATTTATAATGGTGATTGATGAGTTAACAAAACATATTCAAGATGAAGTACCTTAGTGTATATTATTTGCAGATGACATTGTGTTAGTGGAGTCTAAGGAAAAAGTTAATAGAAAATTGGAACTATGGAGAGAAACATTAGAAAGCAAAGGCCTCCGAGAATAAAGACAAAATATATGGAATGTAAGTTTGATCATTTGGTTACTTCAGAGGACATAGAAATTAAAATTGGCACATATTGCATCCTCCAAAAGAAAAGTTTTAAATACCTAGGGTCAATTTTTCAGAGTGATGGAAGAATTGATGGAGATGTTACGCATAGAATTAATGCTGGTTAGTTAAAATGGAGAGGAGCATAAGGTATTCTTTGTGATAAGAAGATATCATTAAAGTTAAAAGGTAAATATTATAGAGCACCAATTAGGCTTGCCATGTTTTATGATTCTGAGTGTTGGGCAGTTAATCATCAACATGCACAAAAGATGTATGTGACAGAAATGGAGATGTTGAGATGGATGAGTGGTCATACAAGAAAAGATCGAATACATAATGAGGTTATTAGAAACAAATTAGGAGTGACACCAATAGAGGATAAAATGAGATAATATCGTTTAAGATGGTTTGGACATATAGAAAGAAGATCAAAAGAAGAACCTGTAAGAAGGTATGAAAAACTAAATTTGGAAAGTACTAAAATAGCTAGAGGACGACCACAAAAGTGTTGGAAAGAAACAATAAAGAATGATATAGGTTATTGTGAGTTAACTGCTAACATGATACACGATAGGGATCTTTGGAAACAATGAATCCATGTAGTTGACCCTGTCTAGTAGGGGAAAAGGCTTAGTTGTTGTTGTTGTAGTGTTATTTGTATCACACCGTATCATAAAACATTGCACCAATGTTATCTATATCGTACTGTATGATATAGGTTATCGTGTCATATCGTATGATATGGTACTGTTAGTTTGGGATTGCAAGTTTATAAGAATTTTATTGAATAAGAATAATTTATGAACTGGTGCAAAAACATGTGTGAGGACTCATGAAGGAACGACAGACTTCTTTGAAGTTAATATTGGGTTACATCAAGGATCAACTTTAAGTCCATACTTATTTATAATGGTGATGGATGAGTTAACAAAACATATTCAAGATGAAGTACCTTGGTGTATGTTATTTGCAGATGACATTGTATTAGTGGAGGAGTCTAAGGAAAAAGTTAATAGAAAATTGGAACTATGGAGAGAAACATTAGAAAACAAAGGCCTCCGACTTAGTAGAACAAAGACAGAATATATGGAATGTAAGTTTGATCATTTGGCTACTTCAGAGGACATAGAAATTAAAATTGGCACACATTGCATTCCCCAAAAGGAAAGTTTTAAATACCTAGGGTCAATTTTTCAAAGTGATGGAAGAATTGATGGAGATGTTACACATAGAATTAATGCTGGTTGGTTAAAATGGAGAGGAGCATCAGGTATTCTTTGTGATAAGAAGATACCATTAAAATTAAAAGGTAAATATTATAGAGCAGCAGTTAGGCCTGCCATGTTTTATGGTTCTGAGTGTTGGGCAGTTAATCATCAACATGTACAAAGATGTCTGTGACAGAAATGAAGATGTTGAGATGGATGAGTGGTTATACAAGAAAAGACCGTATACATAATGAGGTTATTAGAAACAAATTAGGAGTGGCACCAATAGAGGATAAAATGAGAGAACATCGTTTAAGATGGGTTGGACATATAGAAAGAAGATCAAAAGAAGAACCTGTAAGAAGGTTAGAAAACCTAAATTTGGAAAGTATTAAAAGAGGTAGAGGACGACCACAAAAGTGTTGGAAAGAAACAATAAAGAATGATCTAGCTTATTGGGAGTTAACTGCTAACATGGCACACGATAGAGATCTGTGGAAACAAAGAATCCATGTAGCCGACCCCGTCTAGTATGGGAAAAGGCTTAGTTGTTGTTGTTGTTGTAAGAATAATTTATGAACAAATAACAATTGTGACAATCATTTCCCTTTCTGTTGCTAACTTTTAGGTATATTTCTGCTACCATATTCTAATTACATGAAATCATAAACAATGAATAACAATTTGGTTGCCTTAGTTCATTGAGTGGGCATTTAATAGCTTCACTATTTTAGGGTTCACCACTTCACCTTACACGACTTCCATTGAGTTGAACATGACCAACGTGTGTAAGGCTTAGCTCCGCCTGTGAAGTGAGATCAGAAGTAATCAGATGACCTGATTTTGACCCACAACATCCATCCATCATCCTTCTATTTCAAACCACTTCAAGCATTAGTTAAAAGGCTAGTCTCGAGTAAGAGAAAAAGAGGATATCATCATGTAACAATATCACATCACCGGAGTGTCATAGACTCAATAATCAAAGAAATGAAGCTCATCGTTTTACTCATATATGAAAATGGGCAAATGTGCCAACTACATGTACAAAGATAGCATGTAATTTTTTTTAATTGTTCAATGGTGAATGATCAATATGTACTAAACTTTGCATTATATGAATTCTTTGTAATTATCATGTTTTTGCTAATTTTTTTGAATTTTGGGGATTTTTTCTAATTTTTTCTAGATTTTTTCTAATTTTTTAATATTAAAGTATGATACGCTACGCTATAATACGCCCGTATCGTGGACCAAAATGATACATGATACAATACGCGTTGAAAAACACTGCACCGCACATGTGAATATCAAGGGTTGATGATTTTGATTTTGAACCTCACCTGAAGGTGGTGATGATCTTGAAGAAGGAGAAGATGAAGAATATTTAGTTGATCCTGATTATAATATTTAATTCATTTTTTCAATTATGAAAGTTGTAATTTTGCTAAAGATGTACTACTTAAATGATTTATACATTGAAAATTGAATGGTGATGGATGAATATATACTCAACTTATGAATTATATGAATTGTTTAGAATTATCATGATTTTCCTGAATTTTTATGATTTTTTCAATTTTTAGTATTAAAAAATGATATGGTATGGTATCGTGGACCAAAATGATACACGATACAATACTAACAACACTGATTTTGATATACCATTTCTTCCATTACAATGACATACTTTCCTCATTCTCATAAATTCCTGCACTCCTACCATTTTGTTGTAATTCATTATCGGATTTTCAAACACCCACTGTCATAAAATTAATGACAGTGTTAACTATTCTAGAATAGCCGATACAATCTAGTATGGAAAAAGGCTTAGTTATTGTTGCTGTTAACTATCCTAGAATGAAACACATATCCTTGACTCACATTACCTGCCACTAACTTGTCCTCTTTGCTTTTGTGTCATTGTACCAGAGAGTTTGCAGTACATATATTGATCATAAATGGAGGAGAGAGAAACATATGACAGTTAAAAAACAATACACTGAAATATTACATACAAATTACATATATATGAATTATTACATACAAATATATGGAGCAGCGGAATGGATCTAAAATCAAGCTTGAAAAAGCATACCAAAACTTTCATAATATTTTTGGTAGAACATGTTACATACAATCAGTAAACTGAAATATTACATGCAAATTAATCAAATTAGATTTCTTGGAAAAAAAAACATAACCAGAGCGACCAAAATTAACATCTTCATCTGAGTTAGCAAGTAGATATGCATACAAGCAAATCGATGGAATGGTCATCTTAAAAATTTACTGGAAGAAGTTAGCATAATAGAAATCAAACACTCTCACTTTCTAGAAAAAGTTAGGAGTGAGTTCTGAACTTTCAGATATTAGAGAAACAGGAATGAATTGGATGTACGAGAACCAACTTCAGTTGTGTAGAAAAATATTGATAAGCATCAATTGGCTAAAGTACAGCAGCAAGCTATAACTTGTGCAAATACAATAAGAACATGGACTAATAATATTCCTAATTTTTCTTCAGTTCAGGAGTTCAATAGTCTATATAACTTGGCCATCAAACTAATTGTAGGCAGGCTCATCACAGACTTAATCCCATCGTAATAAACTCCCAAGCAACGTGAAGCAGATACACCACAAGAACTGTAGTGGCCCGCCTGCAAGGATACACAAAGATGATAATAAAGAGTGTATGGACAAATGGGAAACCAACCTTTCCAAAGCCTGGACTTTTCCCATACTAAGTAGGGTTCAGTACATAGATTCTTAGCCACCATTATGATCCTTTTAAGTTCATACCCAGATTTAACGTAAAAGGCCATACGTTATTATTTCCTTCCAACACTTCAAGGCCTTTCTCATCCTCTTTTGTAGTGTTTACAACATGATCTCTCACAACTTCACACTTATTGGCCATGTCTCCAAATGTTCACATAAGCTTCAAGCCTACCTGTCTGATTTTACCTTAGATTGGTGTTACAATGATTTTTTCTCCAATAGCCTTACTAAAAAACCAGCATTCCCTTGTAGACTCTTGGTGAACCAAACTTACTATGCTGTTAAATTCCTCCACTGTGCTTGAAAGTCAGATTGTAAATCATTATCTATAGCCAACCATTCTTTTAAATTTATCACTAGGAAAAAGTGGAGGCAATTTGAATATCTTACACGTTATCAAAGACTAATTGGTGGGTGGCAATATTTGACCTTCACCTGCATGATATTTCTTACATTGTCAATTATGTGTCCAGTTTATGCAAACACCCAGTACATTTCATTTCCAGCTTGTGAAGTAGATATTTTGCTACAATAAATAAGCACTGGATCATGGGAATGAACTCACTTCCTGCTGATCTCTTAGTCTCCATGGATTCTCTGGTATCGACTGAGAGAGATGGCCATAAGTCAACGACGCAACACTGAGTTATGTATCTTGTAGCTGCAATGTGTATCTTGGTGTGCAAAAAAAACAAGCAATCTACAGTTGCTTGATCCAACTTAAAGCGGAGCATCAGAGTACAAATCGAGGGGAATGAAAATGGTCAATGTGATAAAGATGGCAATAGGGCCAACGCTGAAGTTACCTAGTCTGCTAAAGATTAGAACAAACGAAGAAAGTTCTCCTCAGCAGAATTTGGACACTATCAGGAAAATGCTGAAACATGTCTGAAAGAAAGACCAACATAACAATCAAGGCAATCACGTATTCTCTAAAGCATTTGAATGCAAAATAGAATTAATAGAAGTAACAAATCTTTGTAAAAACGAAATATTTAAGCAGGCAAAACAGAAGACGGTCTGGTCTCTCCTGGAACACAGGTAAAATTGAGCCACTGTACTGGTTCAAATATCAGTAAGCTAAGAAGAAGGATCTGATTTCCTCCCGTCGACAAAACTTACAAGACAGTCTCGTTTCTGTAAAGTGAACCAAGTTAAGACACAGTTTTTTCTCCTCTCTCATCCTCCTCTCTGTTTTACACATCGTCGTTTGGTCCTGTACGTTCGGTCAAACGGCACTCCGATAGGTTGAAGCCAAAATCATCTTTTCTTCACCCATCAACTGCAGAATCCATAGAGACCAAGCAGGCTTGTCGTTCCGTCTCAGCTCGTCACTTGAGTCTCACGTAATGTTTCCCCACCATCCCCAACAACCAAGAAGACAAATTGCATGGTTCTCATTAAGAAACCAAGCTAGCTACGAAGCCAACAGACATACGAATCGCGCGAACGCACGCACACAGCATATACACAGAGGACTCACTTAGGCCATCGCCTGACACCCAATTCGGAGAGTCTGGATTCGGGAGGGTTGCGCTCGATCTTGATCCCCAACTTCTCTGTCGCCATCGTCTCCACCCTTATGTTGAGACCAGATCTCCCACTGGTCCTCAAACCACCTTTTCCGGTTGCTGCACCAGCGTATGCTACAGGCAAACGCGACATTGAGAGGGTGGCCATGCCTTTATATTTCGTGCGCGCAGAGAGAGAGAGAGAGAGAGAGAAGGCTCTCGTCCAGCCGATAATCGAAGAACCCGGTTCGAACCTGGTTCGTCGAATATACATACTCCACTCGTTTCTTATCCAAGCATGTTTAGTTGTCCACCTTAACCACACCAGAAAAAAATTGAGAAGCGAGAGAAATGATAAAGATTACGCTAATTGCAAATTGGTTATTTGCAAAAGTCTACGTCTCTCTTTATGTATGTAAGATCGGTTAAGCAAACCCCTACCAGACCCACACTTGGGTATTGAACTCCTAACCTTTTGTCAAAGAACGCAACCTCCTAACCAGTGAGCTACGCCCCTTTGCGACAAGTTCATCTTGTGACAAAAGAAAGCAAAAGCCTAACACACGTATGTGCACCCCCTGGAACGCAAACTCCCCACCTACACCAACAATGGCAGAGCGCCACCAGTTGAGTTAACCCTCTGGGTGAAAGGTCGCCTATGTATTAGTTATTAGGCCTTGAGAACCCATTATACTTTTAACATATATATAGACATAGAACAACAAAATGCCCATTTTGCGTAAAGCAAGTAATATTATCAATCAGTTGTGAAATGAAACGGTATAGTCGGTCAAACTCCCCACCTGCAGCAACGGTGTCACAGCATCCTACCAGTTACAATGAATCATATTCATATCTTCAGAAGATAACTTCGTGGTTCGTCTTGATTGCTAAGGGAATAATCCTCTAATCAAGATGGTAATTGCACTGGCAATCATACAGAATGGGAATGGGATTGTTCATTTACAGTCCAACTTCAGCTTTATTGAGTCTCGGAGATATTAAGATCTTGGGATCCAACTGGGCGAGACCTTGACGACCTTAGGATCCGTAGCGCGCCAGCTGCTTGGTGCCATTTTGAGGGACTGCTGTCGATTATACGAGTCGCGCCGAGGGAGGTCGGTGAATCGGATCGTTCTGGTTTGGGTTAGTCTACCGAGTCTCCTCTCTCCTGTTTTCTTTCTGCTTTCCTGTGATTCCCGACCCATTTCTCTCTCTCTCTCTCTCTCTCTCTCTCTCTAAAAGTTGAGGAGATGAGCGGTGATGATGACAAGGGTTTGGTATGGAGACTCCCTGTGGTTAAATCGAAGCGTCTTGGGAAGCTTGGTCCCGGACTTGGCTATGGATTTGGCTGCGGCGTAGGCCTCAGCGTCGGCGTCCTTGGAGGTCTCTCTCTCTCTCTCTGCCTGCATCTAGCACTGAGTGCGTGGGTATACTTACTACTTAGATCCATCTTAGGACAGTTGATATGTTGCTCTTTTCTTGGTCCTGTACATGAGATTCGGATCTTGCTTACATTCAAATGCTGCAAGATCTTGTATAGATAAAGGCTGTAAATAGTTTATGATTACTATATTGGAGAGATAATATTAGAAGCATAATATCATTTTATCAATTCAAAATGTCAAAAATCCCAAAAGAATCGATATATGTGTATGTGTGCACGTGTTTGTATCACATGTAAACTCATTAAGAAATGACACTAGCCGATTAATAAAACTAGTATTCAATGCTAGACATACAAAATAGTTGCTGAAATTGCACCCAGAGCCTTAGCTCAACAGGCAGGGGGCTGTCACCCTTGCTGCTGGCGGGGAGTTTGACTCCCCATAGGGAGGGGTCGAGTGTGTACGCATGTGTTAGGCTTCGGCCTCCCTTTGTAACAAGAAAGAAAAAGAAGAATAAAAAAAAAAGTTGCCGAAACAGTAAAGCTGGTATGAAAGCAGAAAATGCTCGAACAAGACTTGTGTTAACTGAAAAATTCCCTAAATAACCAATCATGCCCAATATGGTGCAGCTGGACGAATAGGAAAGCACATATTTAGGATAATATTCCTACTTAGACATTCCTCAATTTAATGATTTAACATAGTTTTCCCCCTTAAAATATTACCTAATGGTTTGGTTCTCTTTACATGGCCTACAGATGATGTCTATTTTACGCCACTAATATCAAAACATTCTCTCAAAAGGTATTGTTATCAAATAATAGCACACACGAATCTTAAAATTGGCTCCTAAAAGTTATTCCTGCAACAATTATGATATTTTTCTGATTACCATGGTCGTAATTTGTCCACTCATAATGTGAAAGCATATACAGAAGTATGCTGCTTGGTTTCACTCGACTTTTTGTTTAGCATTATTTGTATACACAAGTTAATCTATGGCATATCCGTTGGCTAAACGAGGAATAAGCTCAGCATAGCACATGTATATCCTTCCTTCCTGTTGTGAGGGTGGCTTAATGTTTCCATTCACTCAATATTGTAAGAAAATCAATACCTTGAATGTCTTCACATTGACTATCATAGTCAGCTAACACGAAACAACACCTTAAGTGCTCACTTGAGGTCTCTCAATTGGTTGATAACGATCAATAGCAAACAACAAATGGGAGGAAATCTTTATTGAATAGTCAGATAAAACATACACAATCAGCCACACAAGGCTTAGAATACAATGTTACATGTGATGCGTTTATATACACATGAATTAGCCGGTAGCCAGCATCCAATGGCTAGAAAACTAGCTGGCTGACCCAATGGCTAGAAAAATTAGCCGTTGGTGCTGGTTGGGCCCTGCTGGCCTTTGGTTCTAGTGGCCCTGGTGTCTGGTCGCCTTAGCTATCCCTTCTTAACCCTCCCTCAAAGTAATAGTGTGTTAGCTGACAGTTTGCTAGAGAGTGATTAGAGTCTTATATCTCTCTTAAATGCTTTTGTTTTCATTTTTTTTGTCCAAGTTTACGTTTGTTTTGCAATCTTTTATTTTAATACCTAAAATAAAACTTCTACGAAAGTAGTTAAGATCTTGAAAATAATACAAACCTAAAACCTAAGAAGTTTTTGAGATATTTTACTAAAAGTATAAGAAAAGGTTCTAAAAACATTCATCATCTAAGTAGAATTCTCTAATATGACAAATAAGTTCATGAGTTATAACAAATTACATATATTATAAGAGGCCAATATGTAGGCTAAGCTTCAACCCAAGCTTTTACAACTAAGCTCGAACCATCCAAAGCTTTAAGGCTAAGCTTCAATCCAAGCTTTTACGTTTAAGCTTGAACCATCCAAAGCTTTAAGGCTAAGCTTAAACTCGACCTTAAGGTTGAACTCAAACCATCCATGACTTTAAGGCTAAGCTCCAACCATCCATGGCTTTAAAGCTAAACTTCAACCATCAAATCACCAAGGCCCTTAAACAATTTGGAAGCTCAAATAAATCCAAAGATAAGAGAATCCAACAAGATGATCAAAATTGGGTTTTTAACAAGATGATACATAAAAGACTCCTTTTATGCATTGTTTTCAAAGACTTTTGTACGTCAAAATTACACATGTCCTTTTGAAAAATAACTATCCGTATCAACAATAACAACTAAGCCTTTTCCATACTAGATGGGGTGACTACTCTTAAATTGTAATAGATTAACTAGGTCAGTAGGGCCCAACTGGTCCTCCTAGGGGGACCATTGGGATTGGGCCTCAAGAGCCAATCCTCCCCTTCCCCAACGGCTAGTTGGGTAGCCATTGGGAGTAGCGATGCATGAGGTGCCCTTGGTCAGGGGTATTTTAGACTTTTCACTTATGCTTTTGTGTGAGCTTGAACCATTATTGAACTTGAGTCTTTTGAGTTTTTTAAGTTCTTCCTTAGCTTCTTTCCTTCACGCTGTTGGCATGAATATTCTATTTTTATCTTTTTAATTCAAATATGCTTGAATAAGTAAAACAATCCTTTTATAAAAGTTTTGCAGGTAGAACTTATTTTGATTTCAAATGACTCTTTTGACTTTTACAACCCCTTCTTTAAAGAAAACATTCTTGAAACAATGAAATTTTGTAAATACAGTCCTTAGGGCAAAATGGCCACTTTTGGATTTTGTAAGTGTTTGAATTTTTTTTTTGGTGGGGCTCAAAGTATCTCATTTTCAAAAAAAAATGGGTGTTTACAAATATGCCCCTCTTTATCATTAACCAACTTTATCATTAACCAAATTTATTTGGTTCATGACAAAGAATACTACTACCAAAATTTTTCTTCCAAGGTTTCATTTAAGAATATAAACTTTTTCTTTTCTTGATATGAGACTCATTTCTTGAACTTGCGTTATCCAAATTCCGGTGGGGAGAAGACTTCTAGCCAAAGGGGAGTCAACATGGATGATAGCTGACCAATATGGGGACTGTAACAAACAAGGCTATTATGGATGCACTTGAAAATGAAGTATATTTTGGGAGCTTGGCGAGATCTCATGAAAGTTGTTTGTCCTAAGTGGGATTGTCTTCATGCTCATTTGCTTGATGCCTTGGGTTTTGTAAAAGTTATTTTTGAAGGGTAATTTTTCTTAGTTTATCTGACAAGACTTTCATCTCCTATATTTCTCTTAACTTCGGTCTTACTTCTCCATTACTCTTATAGATGTTTTTATTATTAGAGAAGTTTAACAACATTTTAAAACTACATTCTTTGCACTACAAAACCTAATCCTTAAACAAAATGAGATTCAAATTAGTAGGTCCTATTCCTACTTTAGGACTATAATGATAGACTTTTCTCTTTTTGAGATAAGCAGTAAGGGGTACCCGAGAATTTTTACGGTCTCTTCTAAAGCATCCCATGGTATAAAGAAAAGGGAATTTTGAGGAAAGCCTCTTTTGTTTTTTGAGCTTTTGGTTTTCTTTTTCTTTCTTTTATAGGAAGACCTCTATATTGGAGGTTATCTTTTTTCCATCTTGGCTTTTGAGGCATTGGGCTTTTGCTTGTTTCTTTAAAGAGAATGAGATAGGAGAATAACTTATCCCTTTAGATACTTCATCTAATCTAGTGTGCCCTATTTTCATAATAGCATCTACTTTTTAAAAATATTTTGTTGTTTTAAACTGGACCCATTTTTGTAAAATAAGGACTTTTGAAATATTATTTAATGATTTTGAAAACACTCTACCTTTTTATAGAAGTATTAATTCCTAACTAGGATACATATATTCAACTTGGTCCCCTCTTCAAGAAACTAAAGACGATTTTTAAAATCATTTCAAAAGAATTGGTGGTAGACTCTAAACATGATACCTTTTTAGATATTGGGCATTTATAGGGTCTACCAAGTTTCTTCCCTCGGTATCAATTAGCCAATATGCATTATTGGTGGTTGTCCCACTTATGACATAGGGACCTTCTCAATTGGGCAACCACTTTTCGAGAGGATGTGGGCCCCTTTGGTGTATGGTTTTTAACATGAGATCTCCTACCTTAAAGTGGCAAGCCTTAATGTATTTCTCGTAATGTTGGGTTATCCTTTGTCAATATGCTTGCACGTGATCCATGGCAAAGAGCCTTTTCTCATCAAGCAAGCCGAACTCGGCTAGTCTAGTTTGTTATAGGGTCTCTATGGGTAAATCAAGTGCAATGAATATATGAAATGAATGCAACTTGGTATGAATCGGAAGTGCGACATTTATGCCATAGACAAATTCAAAAGGTGTGGCATTTGTTGGAGTACGAATGAAAGTCCTATAGGCTCATAGTGCCTCAACCAACTTTTCATGTCATGTTCTATCCTTTTTTAATGTTTTCTCAATGATGCTTATGAGGGTCTTATTTATGGCTTTGACTTGGCCGTTACCTTGAGGGTAATACGACAAGGAGAAGTGTTGTGTGATACCATAAGTCTTACACAACCTTTTTATTTTCTCATTTTTTAATAGAGTGTCATTATCCGACACTAGGTCTCTTTGGGGTTCTGAATCTGGCCAAGATATTTCTCTTAATGAATGTCACTACATGTTGCCTTTGGACGTTTGCTAATGACGCAACCTCAACCCATTTAGAAAAATATTTGGTAGCTCATAGGATGAACCTGTGTCCATTGGATGTTATCGGGGAGATGGCCCTATGATGTCAAATGCCCACATGATGAATGGACATGGACTACTAATAGAATGTAATGAAGATTATGGAATGTGAATGGCATGCCCATGCACTTACCGATGACATTTCTTGACATTATCATGACAATCTTGCTTGAGGGTAGACCTCCACATTCTTTATCATGAAACTCATGCATAATGGTTTTAGCCTCATTGTGGTTGACAAATCTTAACAAGATACCCGAAAAACTCTTTTTATATAAAACTGTGATAAAAATGACATATCGTGTTTAAATTTTTCTAATAAAAGTTTTGTCTTTAAAAGAGGCAAACTCAAGAAATCCCTCATTTTTCAAAAGTTTTTAATATCTTGAAATCAAGTATTTTATTCTTGATTTTGGTCATTTTGGCAAATCTCAAAATCTTGAGTCAATGGAACAAGTAGACACCAAATTTCAATGGATCGGGCATTGAGAGTAGGGTCAATCATTAGGGAGGCTCCTAAAGAAGATAGACAATCTATCATAGTGTTGTCCTCTCTACCAATGTGTATGCATGATTTAAGCGAGTCAACCAACTTAATGGTCAACTCGTAGTATGGAATCAACCTTTCATGTTTGACTTGCCAAATTTTTGAAACCATTCTTTATAACAAGCATGGAGTCTCCGAAGATTTCATACATGATGGCTTAGTTTTTGTAAAGTTTTTAGGCCTTGTATGAATACCTCATACTCGGCCACATTATTCGAAAAGGAAACTCTAAGTGAAACAACATTGGGATTTCTCCCTTTTCTGGAGATATGATGATGATGCCAACTCTTGTCCCTTGCCTATTTTTTATCTCATCAAAATACATTTTTCATACTTGATTCTCGTTGTAATAATTGGATAACACATGATACTTCCAACTATTTATCAGGATACCCTCATTGGGTATTTCATAAGTATGGGATATACATCTTGAAGGGGTAGGTGGGACATATAGTCGGTCGGCCGAGGCTTGGCCTTTAATGGAAGTTTGATGATGAAACTTCAAGTCATATTCCATCAAAAGAAGTCATTTGCCTAACCTACCCATTAGGATAGGTTTTTCAAAAAGATGCTTAATGAGATCGAGTTTAGACACTATCCAAATCTCATGGTTCAAGCAATAATGTCTAAACTTTTAACATGCCCGTACCAAGGCTAAGCATGCCTTCTCTATGGCTTGATAATTTCTTTCATACCCTAAGAGAGTATTTGAAATATAGTAAATGGCATACTCGTTAAGGCTATCATCTTCATATTGCGTAAGCCCCCAATGCCTTTTCATGAATAGAGATATATAAAAGTAAAGGTTTTCCTATCTTTGGAGGTTTCAAAATTGAAGGATTTATCAAATAGGTCTTTAGTCTTTCAAAAGCTTCTCGACACTAGGAATCTCAAAGGAATTTAATTCATTTTCTCAAAAGTTTATTGAAGGGTTCGCATTTTGTTGCCCAATTAGAGATAAAGCGTCTATCGGCATGGAGACGACCTTCAAGGCTTTGAATTTTAGTTAGGTTGGATGGTGAAAGCATATCTATGAGGGCTCGATACTTAGAGGGGTTGACCTCTATGCCTCTTTTTCTAACCATAAATCCTAAAAGTTTTCATGACTCCACTCCAAACACACACTTTTGAGGGTTTAGTTTCACCTTGTAAAGCCTAAGTCTTTCGAAAACTTTTTACAAAGATTCTATATGAGTGCAACGGGTTTTTGATTTCACCAAAAGGTCATCAACGTATACTTCCAAAAGTTTATGAATTTGACAATGAAAAATGGTCATCATGTCTCTTTCGTAAGTGGCACCGGCATTTTTCAAACCAAAAGGCATGATGGTGTAGTAGTATGTGCCTAATGGTATGGTAAAAGTAGTTTTGTGTTAACTTGATTTGATTGTAACTCGAATAGCCATCCATAAAAGAGCAAAATTTCATGATTAGTTGTGCTATCAAGTTATCAACGATCAAATCATTATTAGGTAAGGAAAAATTATCTTTTGGAATGGTTTCATTCAAATTTTTGAAATCAATTCAAATCCTAATTTTTTCATTTGATTTTCATACAACGACTAAGTTTAAAAGCCAATCAGAATAAGCAATGGGTTTTATAAAATCAGCCTTTAAAAGATACTCTAAACTTTCTTTAACTTAGAGGTGGATATCGGGATGGATTTTTCTAAGTTTTTACTTTATGTGCTTGACACCGAACTGTAAAGGTAAACGATGTTCCACCACTCTAGGGTCTAATCGGGGCATATCCTCCTAGGTCCATGCAACACATTGATATATGATTTAAAAAACTCTACGAAGGATAATCTTTCGGGTTCATGCAAGCAAGTTCCAATATATAATATATCTTATACTCCTAGCAAAAGAATCATAAAACTCTCTTAAAGATTTGTGTCTTATGGATCATATCAACTACAACATAGAAATCACATAGCTATCATAAAGTATCCTTGAACCCAATCATTATAACCAAGCAAAAAATAACTTAGAATGGAGGAAAGCTATGAATGATAAATTAGAAGCTCTAGAAAAGAATCGTACTTGGGATATTGTTCTGGAACCCAAAGAAAAGAAATTATTGATTGTAGATGGGTTCATAAGGTCAAAACTCATAATGATGGTTCTATTGAAAGGTATAAAACAAGACTTGTGGCAAAGGGGTACTCTCAAGAATAGAGATTGACTATGAAGAAACTTTGGCTTGTTGCTCGTATGACTACTATCTGTATTTTAATTTCTATTTGTGTAATTAAAAATAAAATATATATCAATTAGATGTTAAAATGCCTTTTCAATGTAAATCTTAGTGAAGATATCTATATGGTTCCCCCTCCGAAATTGATTGCTCAAATGTTCTTAAACTAAAAAAGGTTTTATATGGACTCAAACAAGCTCCTAAGACTTGGTTCAGTGTTGTCTAACGCGTATCGTATCGCGTATCGTTAGGCTCCACGATACGGGCGTATTGTATCGTATCTCCCGTATTGTACTTTAATATTAAAATAATATAAAAAAATATTTAAAAAATCAAGAAAATTAGTAAAAATCTAAAAAATCAAGAAAATTCTAGAAAATTCTGGAAATTGCTTTAAATTCATATAATGCAAAGTTTAGCACAGATTGAACATTCAATATTGAACAATTGCATCCAAAATTATATATTTTCAAGAAAAAAATGAAATACATTTACAGTTTACATATTATAAATTTGTATCAGGATCATTAACTAAATAATCTTCATCTTCTCCTTGATAAAGATTCAAAGTTTCTCATCACCTTCTGCTTTAAAAAAAAATCTTCATCTCTTTCATGATGATGTTGTACTTCAAATTAATTCATGCAATGTCTTCTTCGGTTAGGAGTGCATTTTCTTCATTATCTTCCATAATCCACTCATCTAATATATCAAAATTAACAAACTGCTATCTTTGTACATGTAGTTGTCATATTTGCTAATTTTCATATGTGAGCAAAACAATGAGCTCAATTTCTTTGATTATTAAGTTTATGGCACCTCAGTGATGTGATATTATTACTTGATGATATCCCCTTTTTCTCTTACTAGAGACTGGCTTTTTAACTAATGCTTGAGCTTCATTTCTTACTTCAGAGACTGAGTTAAGCCTCACACACGTTGATCATGTTCAACTCAATGAAAGTCATGTAAGGTGAACCCTAAAATAGTGAAGTTATGAAATGTCCACTCAATGAACTGAGACAACCAAATGTTTTTAATTGTTTGTGATCTCATGAAATTAAAAACTGCTAGCAGAAATATACCTAAAAGTTGGCAAAAGAAAGGGAAATGATTTTGTCATAATTTTTATTTCTTCATAAATTATTCTTATTCAATAGATGAAATTATAAACCCAAATTACAAGCATATCAGAGGATGCCTTGGAGGAAAGTGAAGGGAGGCGAAGAGAGGCCAGAAACCTACAAAAAAAAGTTGAAAATTTTTCCTTTTTGAAAAGAAAATAAAATTTTGGGCGTATCGCCTATATCGTACGATACGGGCCATATCGTATGATACAGTATCGTATCGTGGCTTCCCACGATACGTGTTGTACGATACGATGCGATACGGATAACACTGGCTTGGTTTTATAGATTTGAGAATTTTATGCATGCACGGGATTTTCGCTCGTGCTATACTGATATTGCTTTGTTTGGAAGAAAAACTTATGCAGGTATTGTGATTCTACTTCTGTGTATAGATGATATGATTATGATTGAAAGTGATGAAAATGAGATATTACAAATAAAAGACTTGAATAAAGAATTTGAAATGAAAGATCTCAGACTTCTTAGTCACTTCTTAGGAATAGAAGTAACCTTTAATAACAAAGGTTATTTTATTTCATAAACTAAATTTGCTCGTGATATTATTTAAAGGCCAGGCTTGACAGATGACAAGAAAGTGAGCATGTCATAGGTGACAATGTTTCATTTTTGCCAATAGCAAACGGGATATTGCCTTTGTCAAAAAATCACACGTTTGGTTTTGATTTGATATGTCATCAGATCTATCCTTTGTACTTGAGATAACCAGAATAGAACAAGGTGAAGAAATCATAAGATCCACTCTCAGAGAATAATACTGCAAAGTCGTTGCATACATTTAGAGAGTCTGCCATAGGAATCCCTTCTTAAGCCTTAGGATGCATTATAATCTTAACCTGAAGACAGATCTGATCCTGGCTGCCTTTTTTTGATATATGGAAATAAATCACCAAACTCACCATAGCATAGGCCCTGAGGCAAGACTCCAAGCCTCAAAATTTTATGCTCGGCAGTTGGAAAAATTTACTTCTCAAAAAATTGTCTTTCCTGGGGTAAAGAATTACCATTTTCACTCCACAACACCGATAAATTTTTTTCATGCTTGTCATGGATGCAGTTTTCCCAAATGTACAACCATTGTCAGATGTGTCACCATTCACCAGAAGTCTCCACAAGAGCAAATACCATTTTTGAAGTGATGGAACCGAGCAGTATCCCTGACAAGTATCTCTCTGCCAACTATCTTCGACATAATCTTAGTAGCATTATGACAATCTAAACAAACTCTAAGATTCTTTACTACTCTTATCGACAAGTCTTGAGGTATAGATATCAAGCCAAACACAATTGCAAGCCTTTCACTGTGGTAGCAAAGGATTTGTTCCTTTTGTGCTTCCTCCACATGATGAATCTTCAAATTTTTTTTCTCTCTGCAGCCCTCTTGAGCATTTGAGCAAACACTTGATATGTAGATAAATATCTCTCTTAGGCATTTCATTGAACACTTGATGTGCATGTGAATATTTCTCTTAAACATTTCATCGAACAATTGTCCTGCATCATTTCATCTTGCACGCTATCGACATCTTCTACCTTTACTGTCTACTTAGACAAAGCCAGGGCACATCAGGTTATGGCATCCCTTACCACTAGCCGCCCAATCAAGGAAAAGTCTTATGTTATTGTCACCGTATATATGTTCATAAATGTGATATCCGACAAATATACTCTCAAGGCCTTTGTCACCCTGGGCAGCAAAGGTTATCCTAGCCGAACTAAACTCCTCTGGCGATTTTGTGACAGGGTTCCAAACATTGATAGTTATTGTACCGTTTTCAATTTCAATTGAACTAGCCAACATATCATTTACCAAACAGAAGTGGACAAATACACACACCATAGCCATGTCATGTGTGAAATAAATATCGTGATTCCCTTCAAAGTAGGGGAACGGATCTTTCAGCCAGACCATGTCAACATCGTTGTACATTACACTATAGCCAAGCTCCAAAATATTTAGCAAGTGACAAGGCCTGCATGACGTGAAATTGAAGAATCCCTGTGATCCAAACTTATGAGTTGTCTAAGCATCTGGGGCAGGAGGGACCAGGACAGCATGTCCTGGCCACTTCTCATTCACCTTGTAAAGTGTCGCATAATCCTAAGCAATGACCAATACCTTCTCCTGATGCTTCTGTTTTTTTTTTTTCCATGAATCCTGGGTTAGCCAAAACCACCTTCAACCGCTGAATCCATCGATGGGTCTCCACCTAGACACTCTTTCAATACCCAGATACCTTTGGGAACAATGTCATACGATTTTTCTTATGAAACATCGCTCGAAACATGCCGAAAATTCAGCCTATACTGAAACTACGATTTCTGCTCCAACACAACTTCTGACGCTCTGATATCATGTTGGAAACATGGTTGCACAGCGGAAAAGATAAAAGGATCATACACAACGAAGAGAAAATTTGGAGATCGAATGGAGGCCGCCCCTCCTCTTTCTCTCTCATTCTTAATCTCAGCAATCTTTTAATCCTAATACAACCTATCAGCCCTTATATAAGGAGTTGTAAAACATAAAATGACCAAAATATCCTTACTACAGAAAATTGTCAAAATGCCCCTAGTATTTTGGACAATTACAATAATATCTAAAAACATTAGAAATTATAAAACTAACACAAGGAACACATATTCTTTAACACATTTGTCTCAACTCTCAACCGTTGTGAGATTACTGTATCACCCTGAAACAGGGAAAGGTTATGTGCAAATAGACACTATTGCGCTGAAGCACCCAGAATCGGTAGTTGCATGTTCTGCTTGCTTGAAATATCCTCCTCTTGAAGCGGGTTACAATTTACAAACCAACATGGCAAAGTGTGGATATTTCTTTCGTAAACTAGTATTTTGTTAAGGATATTAGATTTGATGAGAGACTAGTATTTTGTTAAGGATATCAGATTTGATGAGACTTGGAAACAGTATGATTGATTATTTACAAATTTGTAAAGCGCGTGCAAGCACACTCACACTAACCAACAAATAATATATATATATATATATATATACACATATTTTGCATGGTATATGGTAGCAACGATCAATGATAAATTCTTATCCTGATATGTTTAGAGTTATTTCAATGTGAGACTTGTCTAAATGCATCCGTAACATCCCTGATACCTCGTATTTGGCCTGCCTATGAGTCCAGATTCAGGCGGCTTGCTGCTCTCTGATGGAGACCTTGACAACCCTCTTCCAAAGCTCGTTTATAGTACTCACTCGAGGGGAACCTTTTCTTCTCTGTGTTTAATTCAAAGACCTCTTGGTGGCCAAATCTGGATGAGCATATGGGCACACTGATGCCCATGAAAATTGAACCTGGGGTGCTCTCTCTCTCTCTCTCTCTCTCTCTCTCTCTCTCTCTCTCTCTCTTAGTTTGCATAGTTGAACAATATGTTCAACCTTTTTTTATGTTAATCTCTACCCAGTAAAGGACCTGACTATCCATTATCTAATGATGAATCTAGAAAGAAGCAGGATGGGGTACTGAATTGCAGGTCATCTCCTTCGTTGTCTGCTGCATACTTGGTATCTGATTCAGATAAAAATAGTGATAGAAGCGAATCTGATCCTCCCCGATGGTGTTTGGTTTGACTTTTCTCAGGTCCTGATAGGAGGATTTTCTTGCCGGAGGCTCTTGGACCGATCAGAAGTGCCAGAATCACTGGAGAGACTCCTGGAGAGCAAGACTCCATGGATTTCATTTACGTTGAAAGTTTCAAGCTCAGCTTGATTTTATTCCTACAGTGCATATCTTCATATTCTTTTGCTTTCATTGCAGTTATGGCTATGATCCTTTTGGCTTGAGCAAGAAGCCCGAAAACTTCGCCAAGTAGGATTTTCTTCTCTTCTTATAACTTGCAAGGCATGTTTGTTTCTTTGGTGATTTGAAGAAAATTCCATGGATGATGAACATTTTCAGCCTATTTTACCATTTACAAGGTTGTGATATTGTTTCAGGTACCAGGCTAACGAACTCATCCATGCAAGGTGGGCTATGCTTGGCGCAGCTGGGTTCATCATCCCGGAGGCCTTCAACAAATTTGGTGCCTATTGTGGACCCGAGGCCGTGTGGTTCGAGGTACATTGATAAAACTTTTCTTGGCTCTGAGCTCTTGGTTGCAAGGGGAATATGTGTGAAGTGAGGCAAACAAATTTGCTTTGGAATTGAAGAACACCAAATTAAACCACGGAAA
Source organism: Brasenia schreberi (assembly GCA_036023115.1). Lineage (NCBI taxonomy): Eukaryota > Viridiplantae > Streptophyta > Magnoliopsida > Nymphaeales > Cabombaceae > Brasenia > Brasenia schreberi. Next base: position 32,822,927 of record JAYKKT010000090.1, on the reverse strand, counting down.
ACAACTTGGTTTAATTAGATGACCCGAACACGATCATGCATCCAACAACTCGAACAAAATTGATGCATTGAGGCTTGTGGACGTAGATTTTGATAAAATTGATGCATAGCCATAAGAGCACTTGTTGAGATATAGGGCCGGTAGATCAATTCAATCGATGATTTGGTTCATGCAGAGCTAGTTCTTTTACAGTTTGGTACTACATAACCCGAATAAAATGAAGTGGTATTCGGATTAGTTGAACCTTATGACTTGCAAAAAGCATATTTAGTTGATTTGTACAATATTTTTTGTATATGCATGTAAAGAAAAGCAATCTCACCTAGGGATCTTGGAGGAGTTGGCTTCTTTTTTTAAAATGATAATGAACTTGAAAACCAGCACTTGCTAGCACCCAAACACCAGCACCAAATTGATTTGGCACGGTTTAGATGAACTCTTGAAGATATGTGGCTGCAACAAAAAGGATAGTGCACGACTCTCTTGAAGCCCTATCTGAACCCTAAAGCTTAGGCTTTTTCACCATTCTCAGATTCAACTTTTCGTATGCAGATGAACCCTCCTCGACTTAGTTTTACACCTGGAATATCGGCACACCAAGTCTTTATATAAGACCTGTAAGTTCACGGTTTCTTGATGAATGGATATATATATATATATATATATATATATATATATACCTGAACCATCACGTTGCTTGCAATATCCAACACAATTGATGATGCTCTCATATTCACCATCGATTACTTCCTTTTTTGGCTGCCAACAGAATGATCGCCTGCCCAACTAGTGTGTGCCGATGATGCTCTCATATTCACCATCGATTACTTGCTTTTTTGGCTGACAATGGTTCAGCCATTGTCTTCTCGTAATGAACTAATCTTTGTGTCCGAATGCACGGGAATTTGATGTGCTTCACTCTCATAAGGTTTTCATTGCACGCATCTGTGAGGTCAATGATTGCATTCTTCATCTACTACTCTATCAAAATGATTGATGTATGTGGCATCACATTTTGTCGTGCATTTCTCTAGTCCGCATGGAAAATCACGAACAGTTATTCTCTTAATATATTGAGCCCATGTTACTGTCCTTGCATCGCCTACCCAAAGTTTTTAGTGCACATATTCGTCTAAAAGTAATCATTAATCATCATAATATTCTTCCAATAATAAAAATTTGCTTCAATTAGTTTACATGGCCTGACAATTTTGTTGCTTATATGGACATTTGTCTTCTTTACATGAAACAGCATGTAAAGTTGTTGCTATGATGCATTAAGCATATTGTATATCCTAACACATACGCATAAATATAATGTGTATCTTCTTAAAGTTATATTGCACATATTTTTTCATAAGTAATTGTTGTCAAAGACGTGAAACAGATGATTTTTAAGAAATATATGTTAATTAGCAAATGTTTACAAACGGATACATCCAATAACGATTCAGGTTAAGTTTATTCACAGTAGGCTATAAGAATGAACTCAATATATGAAGACTTACATGTTATTTTATATAAGTGCATTAAGGATTTAGAAGGATCTTCTGCCCTGCTTTGATCCTGTTTGCACCATGTTTGGCTCACCATTGCAAAAATTGTTGTAGACTGGAGCTCTACTCCTTGAAGGAAACACCCTTAGCTACTTTGGCAAAGAGATTCTAGTCAACCTTGTCTCAGCTGTCATAGCTTAAATCGTTCTCGTAATCAACGGGCTGGTTTGTACTGAATCCCTCATCCTGAACTTCTCAACTTGATCTTGTTTCACCATAGAACTTTTCTAGTTATGCTCAAGAAATCAAGATAATATCCAGCTAAAATCGGTAAGAACTTGTTTGTTCCACTTGTAGGATCTGGAGGACAAGCTTTATCCTGGTGGTCCTTTTGACCCACTCGGCCTAGCGAATGACCCAGACCAGGCTGCGTTGTTGAAGGTCAAGCTCGCCATGTTTGCCATGCTAGGCTTCTTCATCCAGGCCTATGTCACAGTCGAGGGTCCTGTCGAGAACCTGGCGGCGCACCTAAGCGATCCATTAGGAAACAACCTCCTCACTGTAATTGCAGGCGAGCGTGCCCCTGTTCTGTAATCAAATCGCATACAATTGAAAATTGACATCCTTGACTTGATCAAGCATGCCATTTTCTTTCTCCATTCAATTTCTCCCACCAAGACATGGTGGTGCACAGTTTATGAAACTAAACCACTGGCGGAGGGTGGACGTCGTTTGGAGGAGCTTTAACAATTGTGTACACAACAAATAGGCTGATTTCAGATGCTTTTACAAAGAAAATGCAGCAGCCATAGCTTAAGTGTCGAACAGGAGGGTGTCACAAAGTTCTAAGTTGAATCCAATATGACATCAACTTGGATCAATAGGAAGAGTTTTCATCTTTGTTTAGGATGTTTTTTTATCAAATCCATACTGGCAACAAACATTTCAACTTCAGATCCAACCTTTGGGATAAGATTCAGATTGATTTTGAGTTCTGGATTGAGCCCCCCTTGTGCCCTCCAAAAGTCCATGTACCTCTATGAATTTAGGCTTCTACGAACACAATTATGGGGGAAAATTGGATTTTTTTATATTTTTTATAGAAATTGCGACTTAAAATTAAAAAAGAACTATTGAAATACGCAGTAGTAACACTATTAGATAGGTTGTAAGAAGGAACACTGACCTTAAACGAATACGTGAAGTGATCCCTTTCTTTGGTACAAGTGGAATGCGTATGCCATATTTAGGTCCCTGGTATTGAACTCATGACCTTCAACTTGTGAATCCATCCCAAGCCAGGCGAGCTATTGCTCCTTGTGCTTAAAACGGACGTTGTCATATTTGGTTAGCCCAATTACAACTTGGGATCAGCAGCGTTTCATGGCATTAAATAGAATGTATTCAGAAATGCCATATAGTTCTCGCCTCGAAGGTGAATAGAATGGATACAGTTTTGTTATATCAGGCTTGATTGGATATAATATCAATAACCATCAACGATTGAGCTTTTGAGTTGATGGAAAAGTTGGCCAAAAAAAGGAAGTTTCACCCTCAACTATCTCTACGGTTGATAGAGACGCAAGAATTCTTGATCGTCCTGGAAGATGAGAAAAAAGAAAGTTTCCCTTTGTTTTCTTTTTCTTGTAATTCCTTTTTCTTTTGGCAGAGGAAAAGGAGCTACGATCAATCGAAGCCATGACAGCCCCACAGATTAAAGGCTGGAGATGGTTTCTGAGCTTAGCAACAGCCTGGCATGTTCGGCCATCCTGCTTTGGAAAAAGAGGGGCCAAGCTTCAATTTTGAAGCTTAGATTCATGAATGCAATTCATACATGTAGTAGATAGAGCAACTAATCCTTATATATATATATATATATATATATATATATATATATATATATATATATATATATATATATATATATATATATATATATATATATATATATCTGTAATTCAATAATAAATGATTTTACTCTCAGAGGCGTCGATGAACAGCTGTCTCTTGTTGGGATCGGGCACCGAACCTCCACAACGACGAGTCTCTTGTTGGGGTCAGGCACCGAACCTCCACAACGACGATTCGAATACATTTAAAGGATAAAATAGCTGCATATCACAGAGCTGCATTCGCAGAGCCCGGTGACTGAGCTGTAAAGCCGGCAAAGCCACCTGCAATATCTGTGAGTTCCTACGTATTCGCACCGCAATTATACAAATAAGGCCGACCTGCCCACCATGCTGGATCTGCTGATGCGCTCCTCCCAGCTAAGTCTTGCTGAAATCTGACTGGGGATACGCCTCCCCAGTCCCCACACCAATTGAGATACTAATTTTATATATCCCCCCATACACACACACACAAATACCATCAGATGTATAATTGTTTTGTAAATCTCCTCCAGAGCTGATCCGAAGAACCATCTGCAGTCAACTGAAGCAAGGAATCAACCAAGATCAGTGCCAGATAGATTACCTTTCCTTGTCGGAGCAAAAAGCGGCACAAAATGAAGTCCAAAAGGGGCCAACAACACTCATCGAATTCATTTCGTAGACCTCTCTTATATCATGTGAAGTTGGTGATCAATAAATTTTCATCTTCTTTTTAGTCCCAATTTTACAGATACGATTTTCTTTGACAGACCCAGTGTAATACAATCAGTCCCAGGTCTTAGTCGATTTGCTTGGATTCAAAACCCATTTACTCAACACGCCTTAGGGGTGCAAGTAACATTATTATCAACTAAGTTGAGCTCACAAGTGCATTGGCGTGAGAGGATAATGCTTGTGCAACGAAGCTGAGCAAGAGTTGCTTGAGTAATTTCGAAGAGGAAAACCATCAATCTTAAAAAAAACACATCACTTTTGCTCAGGCTGAATATTGATTATTACAGACGCAATCTAATTTTAAATGAAGGAATCAAACCAATCAAGTAAAAACTTGAAAAGATAAACTTGATGAGCACTCCTACTAGTACCAAATCCTGCGCTAATCAGAGGAGGATGCAGATCAAGAGAATAGATACTCATACTTGATTTAGTTAGAAGGTGGATCCTGCCATGGATTTAATGTTGGAAAGAGCGCTTTGTACCCTGAACTGAAACCTATTTATAGTACTTTAGTCATTTGACAATTCAATAAGATTCCATGTTATTTTGCAATAGCATGTAGACTATATAACAAGTTAGAAATGTCACCATTTTCATTTGTAATTTCATTCAATGCATTACAATTAGCTAGTTATCATGAGAGCATAATCACCAAAATTACATCTTAAGAGGGCATAATTGTTTTATTTTTTTTGGGAATCACAACCGATAAATATTTATGCTATTTATCATCTGTTAATGGAACTGTATTTGATGGGTATTCCTCAAAACTTGAACAAGTTATTCTACTGGATCTTAATGCATATCGTAATTTTATCATCTCTTTATGTTGTCGGCCACTAGCAAGATCTAGTTCAAACATGGTTAGCCTAGCTAGCTAGAAATCACACAAGTTTTCCCTTCTTGACGTGCATTAAAGGCTGTATTAGCGACCAGAATTTCCAAACCCTGATGGTTGTATTGCAGCTAACGCCTCCTATCTGTATGCAGGTACCCACCGACCCAACAGTGGAGCATTGTCAATGAAGTCCTTTCTTGAGCACAAAAAAGTTCCTTGTGACAAACCACATTGTGCCCAAAGACGAATTCTGGCTCGAACCAGTTGACCAGATCAGAACCAAGTTGATTTTCGGAACCCAAACTAAATTAGGTCTCTTTTCCCTTTTACGATACTCATGTGGAAGCTATAGATCTTACATGTTTCCCATATTCAAATCGAACCAAACGCCACCCACTCGTCTTATCAAGTGCAGACCGAGAAAGATCCGATTTTTAGCCAGCTCAGATTGATTGCTCATTGCTGCCAAATGCAAATTTTATTATCTATGCAAACTTTAGGATGACTATCATTCGTCACACGCTGATGTTTGGTAGTTCGGTAGCCTATGACATACTTTCCGGTTGTCCGAGATATATAACTAGATAAACGAAGACAAGATAACATCCATGACGCTTTGGGGTAACTTATACAGTGATCCTTTAGACCATGCAAAAGGAAGAGTTGCTTTTGGTAGAAAGCTCATCAAGACCTTTTACCATGGATTTGTAGGTCTTTGTACATTTAAATGGTAATATGAAACAAGATCAACAAGAACATCCCACGTAACCGAACCCTAACTAATGTGGGAGAAAACTTGGATTTGGTTAAACTTTGATTGAATATATCACGTTTCAAAGTAGAGGTTTTTGCTCACAGGTGTTCCTCCCGATTATTTGTAATCTACTGTTCAGCACGAATGACAAGAATATTGAGTGCTGAATCTGATTAAGCAGATACAACCAAGCCAGCCGAGCACTGAACCGCTTGCTATGACTAGGGTGTGTACAGCTTCACAACAGCATTCTTCTTACAGACAACTCACAGTTTGACTAGCATCTTAACAATCATATATAACAGAAGGGGAAGACATGAAAGCTACTCGGGTAAGGCTTTCATTCAGGCTGGTCACCATTTGTCTTCAAAACCAGATTTTAAGTAGGACTAAGAAGCATCTGTTCAAAAGATCAGGCATTGCAAAGCAGTAAAACCTGACCTTGGTAATATTTTACATTATCAAACAGTTTCATTGCAGGGTTTCAAACAACCGTACTCGTTGGGAGGTCCTCACCACAACCCTCGGTTAAAGCTAAACCAATGGTGGTCTCTACCAGTCACCGTTGACGTGTTGCTTTAAAATCTGGAGATGGGAAATCCATAGTAAGCCAATCTGGCAGACGCAAACAGCTCATACCATGCACGGATAGTAAGAAAGTCTGCCAAGCACAAAGAAAGGGTAAAAGAGAAAGACTCGGCCCCCGGTCTCTGCCCCCGTTCCTCCCCCCCCCCACCACCACCACCACCACCACCACCACCGCAAATACAAAAGCTAGTACTTCCACCAACAATCATCTCTAATGTCCCCATTCAAAAAGACACACCGCCCTAGATGGATCAAAACACGAGCGACTGGACAAGCACTTACAATTGCACGTTATGTCATGGGGCCTACATCATGCACTCCCTATTTTGACCGACCCATATCAAGCCCTGCAAAGAATATGGCCCTATAGAGATGACAGATAAAACCTGAAGAGAAAATAAAGGCAAGTAGCAAAAGGTAGTTTCAACAGCACAATTACTTTGGCTAAGCTCTGGGAAAGAAGAGGCACCGCCGAGGTGTTCAATAAATAAACTACTTCCCTGATTGTGGTGCAGTAATCTTCCATAAACCACCTACTATTGAAGCATCTGCACAGAAATAGCGAAGAGCTAAATGATTCACGAGAGGCATATGATTAACAAAGTTCCTGCCCCTAATAGTAGTAGAATCCTTACTAAATTTCATTTCAAACCCTTTACATAATTTCACAAAATTGATAACAAAAAAGAGGGCACAGAGATAAAAATCCGTGCCTCTTCTGTACCGACCCCATCCAGTCAGGATCACACAAGATGGTCTGCGCAACAATGCAATTCCATATTCAAAGCCAACATTCGGTACCTTTTCATGATAATAAACAGAAGTAGAGAAAAGAAATGGAAAAAGAAAAGGAAATTTTACGACTATTGAGCAAAAGGATAGATAGAAAGAGAAGGAACTTCAATTGATCTACTTTGGGGAGAAGGCTGGTCTGATTTGAGCCCTAGGCCATCCTGGGAGTGCCGGAGACTCTGGCGGGGAACAGAGACAGATCGTACTGCCAGAGAAAAGATTGACATCCTCAAACTCTCCTGGATGGGAACCTTTCAGCATGGTTCGAAAAGAGATTGACCCACCCCTTGTCGACTCATCATCTGAGGTTCTTCCTACACTGGTTGTGGACACTAATTCGACAATGCTCTGGTTTGCTATGAGTGAAGCATTGTCAGTATCAAGATCACTGACAACAAATGATTCAGCTCTGGTTGAAGTCCTACTACCCCTAATGCCTATTTCTGCATTCCACCTCCTGAGCTCTAAAGCATCAGCGATCGGAAAGTAGACAAGTATGCCAATTGATATCATAGTACATGCCAACAGCGCCAGGAAGCTCACGAACTCGAGAACTTCATACGCCAGATCTCCTGGCCTGGATAAAACGGTAAAGCCCAGAAAGAGAACCCGGATAGGAAGTAAGCTGACAACCGAGAAGAGTAAATAGTATATCCTTTTCTGGAGTGTCCCATTGATTACCAGAGACACTATCTTTGCCCCAAGATAAAAGAGATAGCCAACTATCAATAATGCAAATATTCCATGAACAATTGTACTCATCAAAGGGAACATGCAAAAGATGGGTCCATTGACTCCATTCTTATCATGCTGAGATATATAAGCCTCCGTGAAGTAAATCGGAAGTTTCTTCTCATTGCCCTCCGTTTCAGAGAAGATGGGTCCAGCAAACAGAATCACCAGATGTAAGATGAAAACGGGCAGGCAAAAGAGGATGACTTGGGCAATGGTTTTGGCATTCCACTGCCGGCTCAGCATCCCAGAATTTCTTTTCTGAAGAGAACCATGAAGCAGAAGCACCATCGTAACAAAGAAGCAAGGCTCTGTAAAACCTAAATTGGAAAGGATGTACATCCTGCATAGGTTCTTCTGCCATTTATGGCTCAATGAATGCAGAACCCTCCCCTCACTCCTTAACAGATCAAGACGCTCGATTTCTCCACAGCCCCACCAGATGGCTAATGTAATGAGCAGAATTCTAACCACCCAAGGGCCATTAAAATAACCTAGAGGAAGATAGCGCTCTCTCTGAACCCAATAGCGAAAGAAGAACAGGTATAAGATGCAAAACACACCCAGCAGAACTAACAGACCCACTAAACAAGTTGTTACCACACCGAACGCATCGGTGGCAATTCTGGTCAGGGGCATCACCCAAAGCTCGAATGCAGCGCATGCTCTCTTCCAGCATGGATCCAACAATACCCTTCTCTAACTTGGAAGCATGCAGGAGATGCCAAAGATTGGAATCCCTTCCGAATCAAAATGATTTGCAGTCCATATAGCTTCGGACAACAATGAAAAGCTTCTCGGATTCCGTAACTAGAGATTTTTCCACCACTCTAAGAAGAGCACCTTACATTGCTTCAAACAAACTGGTGTTTTCAGCTTCCCAATCATTAAGTTGGTTTGCCTGATGTCTTTGGTTCCTTAATAAATAATACAGATTCATCAACAGGTGGAAATCGAGCTTTCCAAATTCAAAACCGATGGAAGTAATGCCTGCTACAAATAGCGAAAGAAGAAGAGTTAAACACCACTAGACTTTTATTGCCCAAAGCCAATAGCATGCGGAAACCCCCGGTTCCATTTGTCAGCGATAAATATATTTTCTAACAAGAAGTAGACATCAGAGACCAGAAACCCATAATCCTTAAAACAACACCAGACAAAAGCTTTCTTAGCACATCAGACCAAAAAGATGAGTTCACCGGGACTTGACGGACCTGGAAATAAAGAGAGAAGATAGCAGTAACAAATATCAAGTTAAACTCTCTTTCCTTGGTTCCAGGTAACTATCTTGCTAAGGCGTAAACTTTTAAGTTCGTAATTGCAAGTACGAGGAATGCAAGTTTTGCATAAATGCAACGGGACTTCAGCTAATCCTTACAAGCGATGGTAGCGAAAATCTTAAAATTTCTAGACCTTCCCTACAAATCTCGATCCCGGCAGAACAAAAAGAAACACGAGAATTTTCTACAAAGAGAAAATAGAAAACCTCCTGAAAATTCCAAAACAATCTCTTGATTTCTCCCGGAAAATCCAAAATCACATATATGTCCCTCCGGATAGCATCATCAACGGTGAATATAGCTACCAGAAACAGTAGACTCTTAATCTCTACCGATTACGGACGAATGGAAACCAAAGTTTACACCAGAGACGGGAGAACCTAACTTTCAGACGCCAATAACCAAACAAAAAGGTAGAAAAGAAAACGACAACGCTTCTCACTATCAAAACCCAAAATACAAAGTAGAACTCTAGATGAAAGAGTACGGGATAAAGAGAGAAGCCAACCGGAACCACTCACAAGAGAGCTCCGACGGACGGCATTATGACCAGCCGGCACGATCCCGCCTCGTGCAAGTAGAAGACAGAAGGTAGATCACTCCCGGCAAGAAATAGCCGGAATCCGACGAGGGAAAAGCAGAAACGGTGTACGGCGAACGACGGGTCAGCGACGAGAGAACGAGAGAGAGAGAACGCAGAGAAGGAAGAAACCCCCGGAGAGAGAGAGAGAGAGAGAGAGAGAGAGAGAGAGCGTCTGACAGCCAGGAGACAGCTGTGAGGTACGGGCCGAAGCTCAGGTTGGGAAGAACCGAGCCTAGCTGGCTACCTCGATCTGCGATCTGGGTGTCCCCAGTGGGACCACGAGGTCGGGCGTCGTTGGGACGGTCAAACGTAGGGTCAAAGGACGTATGTGGTCCTGGATTCGCGGTAAAGGGCATTCGAGCTGCCAGAAGCTTCTCAAAAATGACATTCGCATCCCTTGTTCTGTCGATTCGCCCTTCTAGCGCGGCTAGTTCGGGTTCCGGGCATGTATGATTTCTAAGGTCGAACCCTAACCCGAACCAAGTTTGAAGGACCAAAACCAAATCCGGAGTTTGAATATTGATACTTACTGGATCCACACGTTAATCTTGGATCTAGGAGCCCGTTTGCTTCTTCTAGTGTTTCATAAACTTTCACATGAAGCAGTGATTTTTCAGTCACTACTCTTTCAACATGAAGAGTAAAACTTATTTAGTTCAACTAAGTGTCAAACCCTTCAAAACTTGTGATTTCATATGGCCCACGAGTCTCTGTGATTGGAAATCATAGGTGTGATGCACATAGAGCAATAGTGGGGGTGGAGTCACAAGTTTAAGGTCGTGGTTTCAATACCCAAGGCACACGGTTGATCCTTAAAAGTCATAGGTGGCCTTATCTTTAGTCACCAAAACTAAAACCACAACCAAGCCTTCTAATGACTCATGGTGGTTGTTAAAGGTCCAATGTTCAAATCATCTTAAAGTGTTCATCATCCAATTCCTAGTTGGAGCCATATTTACTGGATTAAATAACACTTTGGACAAAAACAAGCTCACCCTTGCTTTTTTTTGTGGTGATGGTGGTGGGGAAAGGTTATGGGGAGGACAAAGCCAGGTATGCAAGCCCCAAATATCAAACCCATGACCTGCAACTTGTGAAATGAGCTCCCTAGCCAAGTGAGTTGTCGCTCGGAGTGCAACATGCAACTCGCTTGTTGGTAATGGTTGTAAGTTATTGGTACTACATCTTTATCAAATCAAATGTATTCGTTGTTGATGACATGTTATTTTCTTTTGTTAAGCTAAATTTATCTCAAATTTGGAAGAAATCATTTTCCTAGTTTTATACAATAATTTATTATGATTTTGTAATCCTAGAATTAATTATATCATGATCTAGAGAAGTTTCCTCCACTCAAACACTTCTTTCACTTAAGTAAAGAAAACCTAAACCATACACACAGTGACATAGCCATAAATTCTTTTCAGGTGAAGGCACTCATATTTCGGGTGAGGCATACTTGTATTTCATGTTCACACCACACTTGTACTTATTTATATATAATGACATACCTAAGAAGTTTTTTCAAATTTCATATGAGATGCATACCTAAATCTAAAGTGTGCCCGCCACTTACACATCCAATAATGTCATATACATACTAAAAAGCCTTCAATATGAATTAAATCCATGGTCAGTATCCGCTCCGATTTGATCTTGTGAAATCATTGGATCTTATTCCTTTTGGATCTCAATCTTCTGTTTGGATTGAATCTCAAGTCTTGGTACCTTGGAATATTGGTCCATGATTTTGAAAATTGTGACCAAAGTGGTTAATATTTTTGGTCAATTCCCTTGCATGTAACAAAATGATTCTGTACCACTTGAATAGGAAAATAAGCATCTGCCTGCTTGGGGTGCCTTCTTGGTAAAGTCTCGTGACAAAACACAACTTACACGAAACAATTTCAACGAAAAATCAACATTTGCCTGCTTGGGGTGCCCTCTAACAAAAGTTGTTGTATTTTAGATAAAGTTTTATTTCATTTATTACAATGTAGAAATAGTTTCGTACATACAAAGTTATGTGTGCAATTCATTTCATATAGAAGTTCTTTCAATTAATTCTTTTAAAATCTTTTGAAACGAAAAATCAATTTCTGGTGTCTCCGTGTCTCGAGAGTATAGACATGTAACCGGAGCCAGTGGTTCCAAACTGCCAATTTCAGTCTGGTTGGTTCGAGTGGTTCAGCCTTGCTCCCCTTAAAAAAGGTCTCGAGTTCAAGTCGTGTGAAAGGAGAAAACAAGTGTGAGGAGAATGTTCTCCCCAAAGCGATCCAACCTGGCTCGAACCACATTACTAGTGATCCAACCCGGCTCGAACCACATTCCTAGACATTAACCGATTGCTGCTTTTTTTTGGACCGGTGTTTAACCGAGAGAACAGTTTTGGAGTGAGTCAAAGTTCATTCAGGTGAGGCCCCTCGGCCTACTTCATTGTGATCAATTACGTTTAAATACAATGACAAATACACTTGGATCTTAACCTTAAAAGAGGATTCTACCATGCGCGTGTGTTTTTGACTTCAGCATCCTGTTGCAAACCAAAAAAAAGGGGACTCTACAGTCCAACTGCCACTGCTTGGATCTGACTGCTAAAACAGTTGATCTATATATGGAACCAATCAATGTGTGGTTAGACCCACAATAATGTCGAGGCCCACTATAATCCTGTTATTTTATTGATAACAGTTTATTCAAACAGTTAATCTGGATCTGACCTACAAGTCCCTAGATCCATAAATTAAGTAATTGTGTTCTTTGTTGTAAGTGATTTAGTTAAACCAATTTTTGGGTTAGAAAAAGAAATCAACATATGTATAAATATAAGAAAACCCCATAGTAAAATATCATTAAAAAAAAGCATTAGTGAAAAGGATGTCTAACCCTTGCTTGACCTACATTTCTGAAAGACCATAGCGAGTTGAATAATGAGAGAGAGAGAGAAGCATTAAAAAAATTCAAGTACATAGGATACTAATTATTCTACGACCCATCAACAAGAATATTAAGCATACAAGAAGCAGCAATGAAAGCCTACCGTATAGAACTAATACTTAATCTTTTATAATTTGAGATCCATTAGAAATGCCATAATTCAATGAAAACCTCGTTTTTTTACCGTCAACTGCAAAAGTACCTTGGTTCGCCCACGCCGAGACGGTCTTTATTTTGCTATTAAACTTAAACCCTGCTCCTCTTTTAAATTTTTTTCAGCGGACTGGTGTTAGGCAAACCCCTAACAGACGCAAAATCCCACACAACAAGTCGAACAAGCTAGCGAGTTCTTGGAGCCATCGACGCAGAACCCGGCGATGGAGGAGGCTTCAGTAGACTCAGCCGGGTCGACAGGTTCACAGTAAACTTATTATGCTCAACATGCCCGTTGATTTATCCTGCTTGTGGGTAGGACGATTATATGCAGACCATATATCATGTTCGTTTGGTCATCAAATATAAATATATTCAGCAGATCCAGATCTGATCTCAAATGTATGATCTGAAGTTCTCGACCAGGTCTGACGTTATGTGGTTCACCTGAATGTGTTAACCAATATATATATATATATATATGAGGATTTGTTTGGTAGTAATAAGTCTCTCATTGACCTCTCTTCCCTTGATCTGCATGTGCTGACCAGATTTGCGCTACACCTCGCTGGCACTGCAGCTTATCACCTTCTCTTTTTCGGTTTTCATTAAAATATTGATTTGTTTCAGCCAAATATCATATTAGTTATTCAGCCACAAGAGATTTGATTCTAAATTTGGGTTTCTCTCTCACACACACACAGAGTCCACACACGCTTTTGAAGTTTTAAGCAGACAAGTTCAAAAGGCAAAATAATCTCCAGACGGTGGAATCAGACTTCAAACGGCAAAACAACAGCTAATTGAGCAATAGAAGCAATAAAGGTGTTGCTTTCAGTAACTAAAAATAGGGATTTAAGAAGAAAACTCTCAAATGTGGAAAAAAATGATCGTATTTCTCATTTGTAACTAAATTTCAAATAACTTTTAAAACATAGACCTCCTTTTCAACTTTTTATGTGTCCTTTTTTTCTTTTTGAAAATGACACGACCTTTAAAGTAAACAATAAACAAGAGAAACATCGTCGTTGATCTTTCGGTTAAAAAGGAGCAGTTCAGTTGATAGGACAAAATCAGAAACCACATGTTTGGACACCACCACCGTCCATTTCAGCGATGGACGGCATCAGCTGACTAGTCACATCAGTGCTTTTATGGGGCGGAGCCCATTCCACAGATGAACAATAGGATGAAAGACATTTTACTCATGAATATAAGAACTCTGGAAATGAATGTAACTTAAGTTCTTGGCAAATAAAAAGGAAGACATGGATGGTAGAATCATAATGACATATTCTTCTTCTTGATGTAAGATTGCATAAGCAAGAAAGTGGAGCTATCCTAGAATAACATACATGATCCTCCATTTGTCTATTATTATTGCTGGATCTTCTATTAAAACAACTAACTAAGCTCCATGCAGTGGACATGCATATTCAACAATGCCTCTACCGCAGGGCAAGAGAAGTGAAGACTAACTCTCTACGGGATTTACATAAAACGCTACTTACCTCCTCTCTGTGCTTCATCGCCAGACTGATTGCCTGCATTGCAAAACCATTTCCATTAACAAGCAGTTGATGGGAGAGAACTTGAATGAACAAGCAAGCAACATGGGACATACCTGGGCTTTTCGCCTCCTGGTACTGATTTGGCTGGTCTATTTGAAGACACCTGAAAGCAAGAAGGCAAGAAAATGAAAGATTTTATAGCATTTTGGGAAATATATTCTGTGATATGCAAGATTGGTTCTGTACAGGAACGAAGAGTTAAAATTTCACCTCTTCTCTCATTTGGGTAGAGGGCGCATTCTTATGAAAGCGAGGTAGCGGCAATGCTGTAAACCTCTTATCAGACTTGGAAGCAGTTGAGTCGGGTTTCCTTTTCTCCTCCTACGTAATGAGCATTACCTTCAGTACACAACTGTGAACAATTCTTAAATAGATAAATTTACAAGAAAACAACCCTAAAGTAATAATCTATTTATAGTCTTTCAACCTTTCGATCGTCATGCTTAGCCACCTGCTTTAAAAGGTTAAATTTCAACCACAAGAACGACTGCATGACCGATTAATTCATCTCTATTTACTGAAAAAGTGACTAGAATTGATGACGCTTGATAGAATACCACAAGTAAACGATAAGTTGTTTGCATTTTGATTGGATATGAAGAAATCAGGTGGTTGAATATGTTGGGTGCCTATTTTAACAGGCATATAAGTTTTCCTCTGAAAATTATCAATTTGGCAAAGCCCTGACAGAATCCCACCAAAGAACTCTGAAGAACTCCGACTGAACTACAGAAAGTCAAACATGAAAGACCTTTACCTTTCTCAGAATCTTGTTCTTCTCAGATTCCTTCAGTTGAGAGCTGCCCTTCAAGTTCACACAAATGAATTGAAAAAATTAGCAGGCAGAAAATATAATTAGGCCACAATTTGGTGTAAGTAAACGGATCTTTGGAAATGTAAATCAAACAGCAAAAGTGCCAGTGGACCCTGGGGCAAGTCTTACAAAATAACCCAAATCCTTGTATTCATCAGAGAGCATAGGAGAGCTTATTAGATGCCACAATTGGCAAGAAACATACTCCAATATTATAAACCACTAACATTTAACCAAGCATGATCCGCGAGCAGCATTTATTTACTTATTTAACAGTACAGCATTTATATAGTCATGCATGCTGTGACTTGATTTCTTGCCATCATTATCGGAACTATGCAAAAACACAAAGTGAGATAAATTAGTAAAGCTATGCAACTCATTATGTTAGGCTTCTGACAACCAGCGTAAAACTTCATCGGAATTTTATAACATGGATTACAAAAATTATGAGCATTGTTTTGGGGCGTCCCCGCCCAACGACACGCTGCAGAGCCCGAATGCAGTGATAAGTAAGCAAGGGTCATTACATTTTCGCACGAATGTAGTGAATCAATTGCAGAGAGGGTTCCCACATCATCGACGGGTGTGGGTAAAGAAGTTTATCTCACTACATTGACGCCCGAATGTAGTGAATAATTTTTAGAGAGGGTCTCCGCATTTTGAATATGGACGGATATGGGGGGTAAGGAAGCTAGTCCTAGATAATAAGATTCGTATTGGTTCTTCGAATACAACAACAACAACAACTAAGCCTTTTCCCATACTAGATGGCGTCGGCTACATGGATTCTTTGTTTCCACTGATCCCTATCATGTGCCATGTTAGCAGTTAACTCCCAATAAGCTAGATCATTCTTTATTGTTTCTTTTCAACACTTTTGTGGTCGTCCTCTACCTCTTTTAATACTTTCCAAATTTAGTTTTTCTAACCTTCTTACAGGTTCTTCTTTTGATCTTCTTTCTATATGTCGAAACCATCTTAAACGATGTTCTCTCATTTTATCCTCTGTTGGTGCCACTCCTAATTTGTTTCTAATAACCTCATTATGTATACGGTCTTTTCTTGTATGACCACTCATCCATCTCAACATCTTCATTTCTGTCACAGACATCTTTTGTACATGTTGATGATTAACTGCCCAACACTCAGAACCATAAAACATGGCAGGCCTAATTGCTGCTCTATAATATTTACCTTTTAATTTTAATGGTATCTTCTTATCACAAAGAATACCTGATGCTCCTCTCCATTTTAACCAACCAGCATTAATTCTATGTGTAACATCTCCATCAATTCTTCCATCACTTTGAAAAATTCACCCTAGGTATTTAAAACTTTCCTTTTGGGAAATGCAATGTGTGCTAATTTTAATTTCTATGTCCTCTGAAGTAGCCAAATGATCAAACTTACATTCCATATATTTTGTCTTTGTTCTACTAAGTCGGAGGCCTTTTCTTTCTAATGTTTCTCTCCATAGTTCCAATTTTCTATTAACTTTTTCCTTAGACTCCTCCACTAATACAATGTCATATGCAAATAACATACACCAAGGTACTTCATCTTGAATATGTTTTGTTAACTCATCCATCACCATTATAAATAAGTATGGACTTAAAGTTGATCCTTGATGTAACCCAATATTAACTTCAAAGAAGTTTGTCGTTCCTTCATGAGTCCTCACACATGTTTTTGCACATCATACATGTCTCTTATAAGGTTAATATATGTCAATGGGATACCTCTTTTTTCCAAAGTTCTCTAAAGAACCTCCCTCGGTACCCTATCATAAGTTTTTTCTAGATCAATAAATATCATATGAAGGTCTTTCTTTTTTGCTCTAAAATGTTTCATAAGACGTCTCAAAAGGTGAATCGCTTCAATAGTAGATCTACCTGGCATAAATCCAAATTGGTTCTCTGTTGTACTTGATACTTGTCTTAACCTACGTTCGATAATTCTTTCCCATAATTTCATAGTATGACTCATTAACTTGATACCTCGATAATTCGCACAATTTTGAATGTCTCCCTTGTTCTTATATATGGGTATAAGTGTACTTGCTCTCCATTCCTCGGGCATCTTTTGGTTTTTCCATATTTCATTAAATAGTCTTGTGAGCCAAGTGATTCCTAATTCTCCTAGTATTTTCTAAACTTCTATAGGAATATTATCCGGTCCTACCGATTTACCACCCTTCATATGTTTAAGAGCCTCTTTGACTTCATTCTTTTGAATACGTCGGTAGAAATTGTGGTTTATATACTTTTCTGACTTGGCTAAATCTCCTAAACTAATATTAACATCTTTATTTTCATTAAAAAGATTATAAAAATAGTTTTTCCATCTATTTTTTATATCATCATTTGCCACTAGAATTTTTTCATCCTCGTCTTTTATGCATCTAACATACTTAAGATCTTTAGTTTTCTTATCTCTAGCCCTAGCTATCCTAAAAATATCTCTTTCACCCTCTTTTGAGTTGAGTTTTTTATATAAGTCCTCCCAAATCTTAGCTTTTGCTTCACTAATGGCCTTTTTTGCTTTCTTCTTTGCTTTCTTATAAGCTTCTAAAGTTTCACTAGTTTTCTTAGCATAATGTAATTTGTAACATGCCCTCTTTGCCTTGATTTTATTTTGTACTACTTCACTCCACCACCAAGCTTCTTTTTGTGCCGGTACACCTCCCTTAGATACCCCTAACACATCTTTCGCCACTTTCCTAATATGTATAGCCATATTGTTCCACATATCAGAGGGTGTGCCAACATAATTCCAAACATCTCCTTGAAGGACTTTCTGTTTAAATATATCTTCTTTCTCGCTTTTGAGGTTCCACCATTTAGTCTGAATAGCTCGATGTACTTCACTCCACCACCAAGCTTCTTTTTGTGCCGGTACACCTCCCTTAGATACCCCTAACACATCTTTCGCCACGTATTAGTCCTTCGAATATCGCAACATTATCCGATAAGCTAATGGAGGTGGTAGATACTATGATTCGGAGAAATATTCATATTGTATGTTTACAAGAGACAAAATAGGTTGGAAAAAAAGCAAAAGAGATAGATGATATAGGTTTTAAATTATGGTACTCAGGTAAAGAAAAGGCTCGAAACGGAGTTGGTATTATCATAAATAAAGATTTAAAGGATAGTGTAGTAAACATACAACGATATGGTGACCGAATCATGATGTTGAAATTAGTGTTAGGAGTAGAGGTTTTGAATATAGTTTGTACTTACGCACCCCAAGTAGGACTAGAAGATAGTATAAAGACAACTTTTTAGAAAGAGTTAGATAAGGTGATTCAAAAGATTCCACAAAGGGAGATGATTTGTTTAGGAGGAGACTTAAATGGACATGTCGGTAAAGAGGCATTACGATATCAAGGTTTTCATAGAAACTTTGATTTTGGGGATATAAATGAGGAAGGTAGGGAGATTTTAAATTTTGATATAGCATTTGATCTCTTTATAGTCAATACAATCTTCAAAAAACGAGATAAACATTTAATTACTCATAAGAGTGGCTTATCACAAACACAAATTGATTACTTTATTTGTAGAAAAAAAGTACAGCATGTTGTAAAGATTGCAAGGTAATTTCAGGAGAAAGCTTAACCACCCAACATTGACTTTTAGTTATGGATTTACAAATAAAAAAATAGACAAAGAAGAAAAGAGTGCGTCGAGCTATTCGGACTAAATGGTGAAACCTCAAAAGCGAGAAAGAAGATATATTTAAACAAAAAGTCCTTCAAGGAGATGTTTGAAATTATGTTGATACACCATGTGATATGTGGAATAATATGGCTATACATATTAGAAAAGTGATGAAAGATGTGTTAGGTGTATCTAAGGGAGGTGTACCGGCACAAAAACAAGCTTGGTGGTGGAGTGAAGTAGTGCAAAATAAAATCAAGGCAAAGAGTGCATGTTACAAATTACATTATGTTAAGAAAGCTAGTGAAACTTTAGAGGCTTATAAGAAAGCAAAGAAGGAAGCGAAAAAGGCCATGAGTGAAGCAAAAGCTAAAATTTGGGAGGACTTATATAAAAAACTCAACTCAAAAGAGGGTGAAAGAGATTTTTATGATAGCTAGGGCTAGAGATAAGAGAACTAAAGATCTTAATTATGTTAGATGCATCAAAGACGAGGATGGAAAAATTCTAGTGGCAAATGATGATATAAGAAATAGATGAAAAAACTATTTTTATAAGTTTTTTAATGAAAATAAATATGTTAGTATTAACTTAGGAGAGTTAGCCAAATAAGAAAAGTATATAAACCACAATTTCTACCGACGTATTCAAAAGAATGAAGTCAATTAGGCTCTTAAACATATGAAGGGTGGTAAATCGGTAGGATTAAACAATATTACTATAGAAGTTTGGAAAATACTAGGAGAAATAGGAATCACTTGGCTCACAAGACTATTTAATGAAATATGGATTAATCAAAAGATGCCCGAGGAATGGAGAACGAGTACACTTATACCCATATATAAGAACAAGAGAGACATTCAAAATTGTGCGAATTATCGAGGTATCAAGTTAATGAGCGATACTATGAAATTGTGGGAAAGAATTATCGAACGTAGGTTAAGACAAGTATCAAGTACAATAGAGAACAAATTTGGATTCATGTCAGGCATATCTCCTGTTGAAGCGATTCACCTTTTGAGACGTCTTATGGAACATTTTAGAACAAAAACGAAAGACCTTCACATGATATTTATTGATCTAGAAAAAACTTATGATAGGGTACCGAGGGAGGTTCTATAGAGAACTTTGGTAAAAAGAGGTATCCCATTGACAAACATTAACCTTATAAGAGACATGTAGAATGGTGTAAAAACATGTGTGAGGACTCATGAAGGAATAACAGACTTCTTTGAAGTTAATATTGGGTTACATCAAAGATCAACTTTAAGTCCATACTTATTTATAATGGTGATTGATGAGTTAACAAAATCTATTCAAGATGAAGTATCTTGGTGTATTTTATTTGCAAATGACATTGTGTTAGTGGAGGAGTCTAAGGAAAAAGTTAATAGAAAATTAGAACTATGGAGAGAAACATTAGAAAGCAAAGGCCTCTGACTTAGTAGAACAACGAAAGAATATATAGAATGTAAGTTTGATCATTTGGTTACTTCAAAGGACATAGAAATTAAAATTGGCACACATTGCATCTCCCAAAAGGAAAGTTTTAAATACATAGGGTCAATTTTTAAGATTGATGGAAGAATTGATGGAGAGGAGCATCAGGTATTCTTTGTGATAAGAAGATACCATTAAAGTTAAAAGGTAAATATTATAGAGCAACAATTAGGCCTGCCATGTTTTATGGTTATGAGTGTTGGTCAGTTAATCATCAACATGTACAAAAGATGTCTGTGATAGAAATGAAGATGTTGAGATGGATGAGTGGTCATACAAGAAAAGTCCATATACATAATGAGGTTATTAGAAACATATTAGGAGTGACACCAATAGAGGATAAAATGAGAGAATATCGTTTAAGATGGTTTGGACATATAGAAAGAAGATCAAAAGAAGATATGAAAAACTAAATTTGTAAAGTATTAAAGAGGTAGAGGACGACCACAAAAGTGTTAGAAAGAAACAATAAAGAATGATCTAACTTATTGTGAGTTAACTGCTACCATGGCACACGATAGGGATCTGTGAAAACAAAGAATCCATGTAGCCGACCCCATCTAGTATGGGAAAAGGCTTTGTTGTTGTTGTTGTATGCAACTCATTATGTAGTCACGCTATAGCTAGAAAATAGGTTCGATATGCAAATCGCATGGAGAAAAATTTGTAAAAACACATGATATTGTGGCAGAAATGGTTGACAAAAAAATAAAATCTAGCTCTTTAGGTGATAGCTAGTTGTTACATGGCCCTTGGTCTGCAGACTGCAGATGTCCTCTTAACTTCATTGATGTTCGAATAAGTTGTTCTTGGCTTTTGAGATCTGTCTTCAAGAGTTCTGAAATCAAAATAAACCTTTTAAGTCCAATCAACCTAAAAGCAATACAGCAATTCTACCTTTAGTTCTTTAGTTACTGTTAAAATGGTATAACATTCAAAGAATGTACAAAAAAATAAAACCTTTTTGTATCTGTGGCAGGCTTTTGGATAGTGCTCTTAACTGATATAACGCTGGATGTTTTCTGCAAGAGAAAATTTTGACACATCCATTACTAATGACAAAACTGTAGCATTAATAGTTTTTTTGTATGATATTAGAGACCCTAAGTTTAGAAACACGTCTAACCAAATCATTTCCCCCACTGCTTCCAACCTTCAGCGACTTAGCAGTAGCAGTAACTTAGAAACTGTATTGGTTTGTGTTTTACACCATTAGCACATCGGGTTGAAAACTAACTCATCCTTTTCTTTGTATAGGATTAATATTGACATTAAACCAAACAAAAATTCTTTTATGAATAAAGATGGAAGAAGTTACCGCACCCAGAGCATTAGCTCAACCGTGGGCCTCTCTGTCGCCCACTCACAATGGGAGTTCAATTGCCAGAGGGGTTAATGCGTGTCTGTGTATTTTAGGCCTAGGCATCCCATTGTAACCAAAAAAGGAAAGATACAAGAAATTACCGGTGTGTGGGATGTCAATGCCTCTTTTCTGTGAGCTGCTATTTTTGTAACCTTCCCTGATGGTTTAACAATAGAATTCATGGATGAGGAGCTTTTAACTTTAGTAGCAGCAGCTCCCATCTGCTTTGAGGCAAAAGATGATGGATAGCGAGTGATGGTGAGCAATGCATGTGCGGAGGCAGACTTGGAAGCTCTCGATGTCACAGTGATCCGTTTATTCACTGAATGAGCACCTTTATCTCTTTGAATGGGCTCCTTAAGCACTATACCTGGAAGCTTGGATTTGGGCTCCAATTTCTGACGACCCATAATTTTAGCAGCAGCATTCTTAGGTAGATCATGTAAAACGAACAAACCTCTCAGTTTCGTTCAACATTATCATAAAGCATAACTGATATAATATACCCAGTACGTACCTTATGCAACGCTCCCACATTTCTAGTATTTCCACCTGAAACAGAAGTCTTCGAGAAGCAGGTAGTCTCAAATTAGATTATGTGGGATGATGTATTTCATAAGCAGAAAATAAGACGCTCACATGGCGCCCACATACTTGCTCTCCGCCACCTAAGCATGCAACACACTCACATAGACACACACACAAAGCATGCACGAAAAACAGTAAAGAACTTTGTCGCACCTTAAGAAGGGCTGTCTTCTCTTTGTATCTCTTGATGTTCAATTCAATCTTGTTAAGTTTCTTATGATCTTCATCTCTCTTCGTGTTTTTACATGTGTTCGACTCACTTTTTGGCCGTGCAATATCTGATTGAGCAATTACTGCAGGTTCAACTGTGATAAAAGAAATTTCCTCTTGATCCTTGAGTGTATCTTCAACAGTGCTACTCAACTTGGAGTCTTCAATTGCTATGTCATCAATTATGCAGCTTCTGGACTCATCAAGATCTGGGTCCGCCAAATGGATTTCCACAACGTCGAAGGTTCCATCAACTACTTCACTATTTTTCAGGCATTCATCTCTTTGGTTCAACATATGATTGAAGAAGCTTTCTGGTTCTTCGTGAGGACATGTGGAACGGTTATCATTAGGTTCACAGTTCTGCACGTTGATATCTTCGTGACAGTCAACTTCGCCATTTACATGACATTTAGTTCCATTGGGATGGTCGGGAGAATCTAATGATTCCAGTCCATGTGCATCCTGCTGGTCTTGCTGCAAATTCTTAAGAGCTCTAAGTTTTCTGTAGTACTCTTCAAAATAAGCCTTCTTTTGCGCTACCAATCCAGGAGCTTTGAATTTCTCTAGTTCCTCTTGACATCTATTATGTGAGAAGACCGACCATTTCTCCCATGAAAGTGACTCAGCTTCATACCTTCCAAAAGATATTGAACCATGATCCAGAATTCCAGAGACAGATTCTTCCTGTGAGTCACATACAGAAAACCAATTTTTCATCAAATTGGACAAAAGAAACAGGACCATATTGGTAACACTGACATATTTATCCAACACCACATTGTTTATGTCATGAAATGCAAATTATCGTTCGGCACTCAAGATCAGAGATTGATCCCCTATACTAAGTCACACGGTTTCTCTGAGAAACACATCAAAATTTAAACATTCTCTGGCTAACCTATCATAGTGACTCGATTCACTCTCATACCAAATAACGATTGCCTAGATATTTACGGGAGTGATAAACAGCGATAACAAGGACATGCAGATGTGGAACTGGTAAAAAAGGGCAAGTGAAGGCCACAATTGAACCTAATCACCTCATAGTTTCCAATCTCAGACCGTTACCAATCACTTAACATGAGACCCTACAACTTGAGCTTGAGTTCAGCTAATTTAAGCAGGAAGTAACCAACTTCGAATCTGCTCCAGAGATAGATGCTAAGTTGGAAAACAATGTAGGGTGTACCATTGTATACATCGAGCAAATAAGTGTCACCAAGAGAAAGAACATCTCTAGCTCAAAAAGAATGGCCGCTCTTCATAACTTTTAAACGAAAGAGAAGGTTCCACTTTTACACAAGCAGATTGACCTATGTAACGCTAACAAATGATCTTTTGTCCTTTCTACTAGCTTCCCCTTAGACTAATGACACCCCACAAAAGGTCTCTTGTTGAAAAAAATGAACTCCATAATTATTAGAAACCAACAGAAGAGAATAGTGTGGGCAATGTTCGGAGCACGAATTAGATGCACGTCCACCATAACATGAACGCTTGCCCATCATAAGATTGAGTCGGGAAATTGTCAGCTACCTGAGAGTCTTCCCCATCTGCTAGCTCATCATTAGGCCACTCGCAGTAAGCTCTGTCCACATCGCTCGCCATCTCAGAATCGAGAAAACCGGTCACCAACCACTCACCGCGAACAAGTAACAGCATCGACCATCTTCACGAGCGCGACTCGCCATGACCATCTTCGCTTGGTCAAATGACTCAAATGAAGATTTACTTCGCCCATTTGGCCTTTTTAAAGGAGAAATCTCCCCAGCCACACTCACACAGAGAGAGAGATGGCTTGTCACGGCGATGCAGAAAGGAAAGCTGCAATGTGATTAGAAAGATGTCATGGTGTGAGAGGCGACCGGGTGAAAGCAACTGAAGGCAACGGCTGTACACGTGGCGCCATTCAACTGCAGAAAAGCAATCGAAAGAAAACGAAAAGCAGTTAAAAAAAAGTGGCTCGTTTCTGCCCCTGTTTTGAGGGAAAGGCAAGAAGTAACAATAATGACAATTGCTCCCTCACTAAGGCCTTTCTAGTCCCACAAGATCAGCTGGGTCGTGTATTTCTGTCAGCAGTACATTCCAGTGTCCTCGTTTTACAAATGAAGCAAGCGCGAGTCTGTATAATATGAGGTAAGGCTAACACTAATATCATTAATTTTAAATCCTTATAAAATCGAATATCCTTGTTTGAACATATAAATAGCTAGTTAGATGACTATTTGGGAATGGAGACTACATCTGTATGGTTCTTTATGAGAAAATTGTCTGCATTGAGTGATTAGATAAGAGAGCATTGTACTAAATAGAATAATACCTCCCTCTCTCTCTATATATATACACACACATGAATACATGTATGTATATTTTAAGACTGATGCATGGAGAAAAGGATGATCTGCTGTTCTAAAGAGTAGGACCAACTCGATCATATTTCTTTGAAAACTTTTCAGTTTTGACTGTTAAAAGTAGGCAAGTACTCACGGTCACGGACTTCCTATCTTTGCTTAAACACACAAGTTCAGATAAGGCGTGCTCAGCTGATCAGTTCACAAAAAGCCTAATTTGATGACCTCTATAAAAGCAAAGGCGAGATTATCTGGCCTGCCTCTTAACATCTGATTAGCCAATACGGGACGAGCCAAAGGTAGTCTCCTTACGCTCACAAGCAAAACTCGTTGACCTTTTCGGGGGATATCTGCCTAACCCTGCCTTGCACACAAACACACACACACACAGAAAAAAAAAGAATGCCATACAAATAATAATAAATGCAAACATGCAAGTGATTGGTTCCCTGTTCAAATTATGCAGCTTTTACGAAATCAAATTACTTTACATGCTTTATTGATTAGGTGACTAATAGACTGTGTGTCGAACTTAAAAGCTTCAACTTAAAGGTTCTATTTCAACTTGTATGCAAACATGCAAGTGGCTGCAACTTTACATGCTTTTTCGACACCATTGCGTTCTATCCGTCTAGCATAAACCCATCGTTGGGGGCAAATCATAACCGTGAGTTACTGGGCTTCCCGTGAAATAAAATGCCTGAGAGAAAAAAAGGAAGCCAAAATAGGAGCGTTTTTTTGGACAAAACAAATCACGCCTTGTGAGCCACCTAACCAAATCTGCAAACTCGCTACCTCTACAGCTGGTGGGCACCAACGCTTCAGAACTCGCGAAGGAAGCCAGCCAAGAGTCTTTTCTGGGTTGGGACCCACCCGGCCCAATGAGCCAGCTTGGTGGATTTGGGTCGGATGATCCAAAAAGAGCCAAAAGAGGCCCTCGTACGAGAAAAAATATCTTTGTCTCTAGGGGTAAATTAAATTGATGGGCCCGCCGCAATTGGGCTCGGACCTGCCTAGCAATCCAAGTTGTTAAGTGCCCAGTTCCTTCCTTCTGGCCCTCGGCCTAGTTGGTTTGCTGTCACTTGGTCCCACACATGGCGATCTTTCCAAACCTTTGCGTGAAAAAGCAAAAACAATAATAAAAAAAAGAAATACCAAGCATGACCGTTGACAAGAATCACATGGTTGATTACGTTCTTGAGAAAGGAAAATCTTTCTTAAACATAACTCATTTAAATAAAAATTTGCCAGTTGAAGCTTAATTCTTCACTCCCACTCCCAGTAATTTAGAAAAACACATTACGGTAACAGGCTGGACTTGGTCCAATAAGTCTCAATCAGGCAAATCGGATCTTAGGTTATCGGGTATGCAATCAATAAACTGAACCACGATCCAAGTTGCTAACCATGAATATTTTTCTGGGGAACCACATTGACATATCCACCAAATTCATTTTCAGATTCAAAATCCGGACACGAAAGCTGCTTCAGGACTGTTGGACATCCACATTCAGATCCGGGTTTCAGCGCAGCGTCTCAATCCGATCCATGATCCCCAGCAACATCCAGGTATAAACACATCCTTTGGTTATCAGAATTGAATCAGGTACATGGATCAGGCCCGTCCCGGAATTGTACCACGCTCGCATCCTTCACCGCTTGTCTTTCAGCGGGGGGAAGCATCATCCAGCGAACCCGCAGGGCCACGTCACGTGATGTGGACTCGCAAGTAAACCTAATCCTAAGCAAAGTATCCCCTGGGGGGTGTTATTTGGTAGCTTGGGGGGCAAACATCACCGCCTTTCGCCTTATGCGGGCGATATTTAGCAATGGTTGCGAAAGGGAGATCTACTTGAGCCCCTAAGAGTAAATTATGTTGATAGAATGATGATTACTCAGGGAAAAGGTTTCTAGTTTTTTCTTTTGTTTTCTTTTTTTCTTACAAGAAAAGGCTAATGCCTAATATAAACACTCACACATGCACACCTTTTAGGAGTCGAACCCATCAACAGCAACAGCGCTAGAGTGCTCTACATTGAGTTACTGCTCGTGGTGCAAAGGGTTTCTAGTTTTAAAGATTTGTTTGTAAACTCACGATCAAGTATTAACAGTGATAACCAAGGAACACGCTTGTGTTAATAACTGAGTTTCTGTGTATGGGATGGAATGTGTATTTTGATAAAGGTAGAATCCTCTTTAACAAATATCTAAGATATCCTTCGTCATCATTAGATACTAGCCCTTTTCTAATATTTAAATTCACAAATATTTCTCCTCTTAATTCATTATTTCGATTTGGTTGGCTATAAATCGTCACCATTATTGAGGTGAACGCAATTGGAAGTGTCGCCAGAACCTTATAATCGACAAAGCCTATGCCTTTGATGTTAACTGGCCTAAATTGGACAGGTTTGAGCTTTTGAGTTCTAAATTATGAATTTTATTCAAAAACCAATTTTGACAAAAGTTAACCTTTCAAGAAGCTACAAAGTTGTGGTTTATGAGAAAAGACTGAAACAAAACTGTGATCTAAGAATCTGATTTATATTAAAGAACATCACCATGGAAAAGGGGAAGAAATTCTAGAATGCAGTGAAGAGTATTTTTTTCTCACACATTTATAAAACAATTAAATACTTGTTCATTTGTACAAAGTAATTGAAAAGTATATGAGTGGTTTTATACTGCATGCCTATACATGCATATCCATCCATTTCTTTTGTTTTGGAGGGAGCATGAAGACCTTCTAAAAAGTTGTAAGAGTATCTCAAAAAATATAAAGAACCATCTTGTTACATGCAGAATGCCATCAAGGTTCGATCTAATTTTCATCTAAGTGATTAGACCTTGTCCACCACTGATTATTCATTCATCATCGATCATTATTTTTTAGGATGAATCTAATCACATCATCTTTTGTTTTTTTAAAACTTTTAAATATTTTTAAATTATACTAATTAATGAGTAGGTGAGTATGTCAAAAATGAACAAATCTGGTTTTCTCATATATATATATATATATATATATATATGTGTGTGTGTGTGTGTGTGTGTGTGTGTGTGTGTTGTGTGTATATATACGTGTGTGTGTGTCGAGAACAAGTTGTAAATGCAAGGGTATAAAACAAGTCGACTTGTTAAAGGAGGGAGGCGCAAAGACTCCCTCTCTCTTAGTTTCGTTTTGTTGGAAATATTACGTAAATGTCCAAAGCATTCTCAAATGTCAATTCCCTGAGAGAGTGTGTGTGGCAATTCCACAGCCTCATCTCATCCGCGGGTAAGTAGCGTTCAGCTATAAACTTTTGTCCTTTTCTTAAAGATAATCATAGCCTTACGAGGCTCCCTTCAAGAGCACCGATCGGTCATTACGGGAAAAACGATCGCTAAAATCGCCAAAATAACCGACACAAAACCCTTTCTAGGCGTAACGGGACAGTGAGAAAAGAATCGGTTCCAAATAAAGAAAAGGATCAAGAATTCAAGAAAACTATATCTTCCAAATCGAAAACACAATCATATCGCATCTGAGCTCAGAATTAAGAGTTCCAAATCGAGAACGCTATCAAATCGCGTCCGAGCGCTAGAATTAAAATTTCCGTTGGCTCGGATAGCAAGATCCGAGTGCGATCAACTTCAATCAGGAAAAGGCATACGAGAAAACATCAATGAACACATGAAATTGACTACGTAGTCGAATATCTCCGCAACGAGAACACAGCCAACGGAAGAACAAGATAACCAAACAACAAACAGAAGGAAATTCCGGAGATCCTCACCTGGATCAGTCCCAGACGCACTCCAGGGGCACGAATTCTGACAGCAAAGAGATGCTCTCCGCTGCAATTATCAGAGATCTCCTTAGCCACAGAGAGAGAGAGTAACAAGAACAATATGAAGAGGGAGAAAGAAGAGAAAAGACGAAGATGGAGAGTATCGATTGAAAGCTAGAGGAAGGAAGGATGATAAACTAAGAGCTATGAAGAGGAAAGAAGGGTTCGAATTGAGAGGGAGTAGGTATATTTAGTGCTCGTTATGAAAGAGAGGTGGTATGGATTTATACGTGGCTCGGCGGAAGCCGGGAGTAGCGATGAAGAAAGGTGGTTCTGGGAGCTCACTCATCGGACACATGTGGGCTCCACTTGTTGGTGTGCTGCCTCGCCAATTATTGGGAAACCCATTGACGAAACTACCCTCTTTTCTCATTTTATTGACGTGTCATTTCGCCCTTAATCACAATTCCCTGGGAACCTGTTAGGGGATTCAATCCGGCACGGACCAACGGCGCCGGGACTGACCTGGCCCAGCTCCGTTTGACGTTCATAGCAGGTATTTAGAGTTCAAAATCTGCCCCGCCCCATTGCGAGGAGGACATGGGCCAGGTCGGGCTGGGTCGGTTTTAGGGTAGATCAGCCCCACCTCAATAAATATTTAATTACATATATCATACTATATATATATATATTATAGCAATAGAATATATATACAATATAACATAACATAGACTAATACTATACTATTATAAACTATATTAAGTTACACGACGCATAAAATTGTATATAATATAAAATTAAATGTTACATTAACATATTTCTCAAAGTAAGCCGCGCAGTTCTATTGGATTTGGTGTGGGGATAGGACAATGAAGCCACTATTTTGAAAACTCTCTCCACAGCAGAACTTTCGACGTAAAAAGTAACGTATGTACTTTGAAGAGCGTATTTAAGTCATTTTTTTCTAAAAATTTAATGTACTAAGGAGAGGCGGAAGCTTAGATGCATGACTCTTGCATCAAATTCATGACCCTTAACTTGTGAGTCAACATAGACATGTCTAGTTTCGAGTAAACTAGAATCTACGGTTTCAAACCATCGGTTTCGATTCGCTTAGAATCTGGAACTATAACCAAACTAGCCTGGGATTGGTTATGGAACCACCGGTTTTGGGTGGTTCCGGTTTGAGTCTGAAAGCTCTCGGAACTGATAATTTTATTAAAAAATAAAAATGATAGAAAAAACATAACCGGGAATGTCGGTTCAAGTTTCGGTTTTATAAAAGGTGAAACTGGAACTGAACCAGTTGGTCCCCGACTCTAGTTCCGGTTTCATTGGTTTTTGGCCTGGTTTGGTTCCATTTTCTTCATAGCAAATGATCTTATTTTTAAAATATATAAGCAAGTTTTTCTTAGAAAGAGAATATACAAGGAATTTTCAAAAAACTACCTTAAGAATTGTCTAAGTAGAAACAAATTTTTAGGTGTTTTGTTTTCAAATATTCACCTAAAATTTTTATAATGTTAATCAAAATCATGCTAAAAATTGCATTATGCTAAGAATACTAGTGAAACTTGAGAGGCTTATTAGAAAGCAAAGAAAGAACCGAAAAATGTCATTAGTAAAGCAAAGTCAAACTTTTAGAGTATTTATATAAAAAGTTTAACTCAAAAGAAGGTGAAAAGATATTTTTAGGACAACTAAGACGAGAGATAAGAAAAGTAAGGATATTACTTTTGTTAGATGCATCAAAGATGAGGATAAGAAGATTCTAGTGCCAACGATGATATAAAAAATATATGGAAAAAATGTTTCTATAAGTTTTTTAATGAAAATACAGATGTTATTATTAGCTTATGAGAGTTAGCCAAATAAGAAAAATATATAAACTACAGTTTATATCGGGGTATTCAAAAGAATGTAGCCAAAGAGACTCTTAAATACACGAACATCGGTAAATTTGTAGTACCAGGCAATATTCTTCTAAAAGTATGAAAAATACTAGAAAATATGGAGCTCACTTGACTCATAAGACTATTTAATGAAATATGGAGAACCCAAAAGATGATAGTGAAATTGAAAGCGCGTACACTTATACTTATATAAGAACAAGAGAGACATTCAAAATTGTTCGAATTATTGTGGTACCAAGTTAATGAGCCACATTATAAAATTATGTAAAAAAAATTATCGACCGCAGATTAAGATAAGTATCGAGTACAACAAATAACCAATTCGAATTCATGTCCGACAAATCCACTATTGAAGTGAGTCACCTATTGAGACGTCTTATACAACATTTTAAAGAGAAAATACGCATGTCAAAATACAACCCTACACAAAGTAGGCTCCAGATCTGGCCAATCCTTATTAACCACATCTTAGGTGCCCTCTTTAACAATGTTCAAAGGTTTGGTGTATTGTAGGGATTCAGATATTCTCATCAGGTCAACTCAAGAGGCACCACTGAAAATGGAAAACCTACTGACATATATATATATATATATATATATATACATATACATATACATATACATATACATATACATATACATATACATACATATACATATACATATACATATACATATACATATACATATATATATATATATGTATACATATATATATACATATATATATGTATACATATATATATATATACGTTATGTATATATGTATATA
The DNA here is from genome assembly GCA_036023115.1 of Brasenia schreberi. Classification (NCBI taxonomy): domain Eukaryota; kingdom Viridiplantae; phylum Streptophyta; class Magnoliopsida; order Nymphaeales; family Cabombaceae; genus Brasenia; species Brasenia schreberi. The sequence continues at coordinate 32,791,642 of JAYKKT010000090.1, read as the reverse complement.
TGTGTATAAATATACATATATATATATATACTTTATATTCTTATATACACCCCTCGAAGAACATCACTATTTTCCTGAATTTTTGTACAGAAAAATTAAATATTTTTCAATTAATCACCAGTGATTGATGGTTGTTGTACTCGGATGTATTAGGATCCGTGATTCACTTTTCAATATGGGGGAGGCCAAGAGCCAAAGGGAATTTATTGCTCCTTGTGAGCTCACTTTGACCTCCCTTTGAGCCTTGACTTGGCCATATGGTCTTCCGTACGCGGGGTCATAATTCACAAGATGCCTCAATGTCAACCTTGACCTTGTAATTCTTCAACCTATTTAAGCGCGCCTTCTTGTCTCAGTTGCCTTCAAGAGAGACCGGGCAAGTTGCAGCAAGCAATCAAGGAAGATGCCGAGACCGGATAAATGAATCCCACATATATTAGATAAACGAATTCGCGGAAGGAAACAAATTAACTGCATCAAATATAATGTATCACAGAATACCAGTCAAATCAAACTCGTTCTCCCATATCATCAATTTAGAGATGATCACATCCATATTTATTCTAGCTTGCAAAGCTGAAACTCACATAAAATCTAAACATATTGTTCGCCAATCACATGACATATCAACAGGCACTCACAGATGAAGATCACTCATTGATACAGCAACGTCTGTTCCTCACCTTTCTGCTATGAAGGGAGAGCTACGAGGTGGGGAAGACAGGGGATGACAATGGCTTCCTTGGGGACGTAGGCTCCATACCAAGTGGTGGTGGTGGTGGTGTTCGCATCTGAGTGTAATCGAGTAACAGTAACCTGAAGGTCCAGCCCAGCACCTCCGGAACGAACACCTTGTACAGAAGAAATATGGAATGCCATTTGGCGGGCTTGACGTAGGAGTCACCCCTGCATGCTCCACTGACGATCTGCCTCGCATACTCTTGAGCATGTCTGCCAGTTACTGCTATCTGTACAGAAGTCACGGCATTCGATTTATTTCTTTGCTCTCTGTCTCTATTCTCAATTTTATGGATCGAATGGATGTAACAGTAGGCATCAATACATCATTCCCATATTCATAACTTTAGACCTTTGTGAATATTACCTCTCTTTCCTCCTTCCACTGCATCTCAGCTCCTTCTTCAAGCATGAATTTGCCCCCTGTCATCTCATTCCCAACGGCACCATGTGTTGCAATCGTTATTCCAACTTCCTCATTTACTTCATGCCTCAATGTCTCATAGAAGTTGGTCAGTGCAGCTTTTGATGCCTGAATCAATGTTAAAGAAGAAAAGAAATTGTGTATGGTTTCAATGTTGTAGGGCAGTTTGATCAGAATCGTGCACTCAGATCCTTCTGAGTGTAACAGAATCCCAATTAATGAAACCATGTCTTTAAGACAGCAATTCATGCATGCAAACTTTGTCAAAAATCGAGTTTGAACTTAGATTCTCGCTTCATACTCACTGCATATAAGCTCATTCTCGGCATCGGAAGCCAATTCTCGACTGATGCATTCACGACTATTCGACCATTGCTGCGCTTCAAATGGGGAAGAGAAACGTATGTAGGGAAGACATTGCCCCAAAAGTTTATGTCCTGCAAGACAAAAGCCAAAGTAGAACAAACAAATTAGAAAGCATAAGTCATTCTTTAAGACCATCAATCTTGATGTATTCCCATGGCAGATGGTAACTGGGCTTCTTACCACATTCCAAACCTGAGTGTGCTCATGAAGCTAGTAGTAATTGCGGATGTGTTGTTTGTGTTACTGAGAACAGGACACGGAACCAAAAAGGACTGACCAGGTGACACAGTCATGAAGTACGTAATTCATACCAATTCAGATAACCAAGCAACGATATTTAACTTCAATACCAAAGCCTCCAAGAGAATTCAAGGGCCTTGAGTACTAATGTTGATCATATTTCTTAAAACGCAGACCTAAAAGCCTGCATTGAAGGAGAAGATAATAGAGGACCTATTTGTCATCCATAGATATGACCAAGTGCATCAAAGATTTCATTTATGTTACTCCAATGAACAAATTAAGAAACTTAAAAAAAATTAAATCTCTAGGTAATAGGTAATCAGGACAACCAATTTCAGTTTCCAATCAGATAGTTTGGTTCTCGAATTAACGCAAATAATCAACAAGAGCATAATGTCTATCCCAAGACCAAGCTGTACTCACCATTAAAAGTGGAAAAACAGAAGTATCTGCTGTGTCTTCAAAAAAGAATGCGTGCCCTAAGCTTGCAGTGTTCACCAGATGGTTCACTGCAAAAGAATCACTGTCAGGATTAAACAAGAAAATAAGTAACATGGACCTCCTCTGTATACCATATACGCCAACAAATGTCAGGGTATAAGAGCACGCAACTGAAGATTCAACAGTTGCCATTAACTGGCTTAAAGATGCAGTTGAACCCACATCTTCACCACTTTGATCCTCGAGGTATTCTTGGTAAGCTTTCCCATGGAAGTTTCTTGACGATGCCTCATGTATTTTGGGTAAATTTCTTATCACTTGTGTTCTCGAATTTAAAACGACAAATGATTACTACGCTTTGAATCTACTGTACAAGACATCTTTTTCGTCCATTTTTCAGTCTCATCAAGTCGTCTCAAGGTATTATCTGGAAATCTCATGAACTACAACTACAAAACAATAATTTAGCGATGAACCTACTTAAATATCTGGAATTAAGTTTGATAATGATCAATTCTTTTTCAAGGATGAAGAACCATGTTGGTAAAGCGGCATGCCATAGGTGAAGGCAATAATGAAGGGGTTCGTACCGCGGCCAAATCTTGAAACGGCAGCCTCGACGACTCTCCTGCAGTCGTCTTCCTTGACCACATCTGCACCAACCACCAACACGTTCCTTGCTCCCATCTCCCTCGCCCTTTCCCTGATTCCACGCAGCCTGCTCTCTCTTCTAGCTACCAACACCAGGTTTGCTCTTCTTTTCGCATACTCGTATGCTATTTGCTGCATAAGCTCACAATCATGCATGCACCAAATTAAAAGCCTATTGCACAGATAACGAAGAAAGAAAATATCAGGAGAGAGAGAGTATAGATGAATTTGGACTGGAGTGCAATTGAAGGAAATTCACAGAACTAAAAGTTAAACTGATCACTGAAATTCTACGTCACGAATTAATTTGATGATAGGTGATCTCTCAATGTTTCAGACTCATCGTGTAGACTCTCCCACCTTCAGATGTGGGAATCCCTACTCCATTCCCCTCCAAGTAGAGGAAAAAACAGAGCAACTAGCTCGACATCGATGCCATATAAGTGATTTCTCAATGCTTCAGACTGAATCCGTGTAGATTCTCTCATCTCCAGATGCGGGAATTCAAATTCCATTCAACGACAAGCAAGAAAAAGAAAAGAAAGACAAAGCAACTATCTTGGAATCGATGCCATAACTGTCAAGAATGGCAGAAAATGAAAACACGAGACTGTATATTCATGCAAGATTGAAGTTGATTGTTCGTAGTTCTTAGCATCAAGCATGGTCAATCTCAAGTGAGTTCTTGAGAATTTAGCCCATGAACAGTAGTAAGAATTAATATATATACTTTAAGTATCACATGCATGTTCCTATATACACGTCTAAAATACCACGAGAACCGGACTTGAATTTTATCTGTAATATAGATGGGAAAGACGTTATCTTTCATATATTTCAGTAATTATTACGTTCTCTTGTGTTTGTAAGCGTTTGATCTTGTTCATTTCTTTCCAAGATTTTATGAGAAGCTTGAAGCTCTCGAACAAAGAGTAGAGGATTTCACGGAGACGCACACACATAAGAACATGCAATTCTCCTATACAAGTAGAAAAGAATAAACATTCAGTGCCTTGTAAGAGCGAAACTTAGCATTCTCAATGTTTAACTCTTGGAAGGAATAATAAAGCAAACTTGACAAACACGCGGGCGCGCGCGCACGCACACACATGCATGCAGGCACTTACCTCTCCAATTCCGGATGAAGCTCCCGTGATGATAACGACCTTATCATCCATGTTCTCACTGGTGTAGCTGCGATACAACCATTCACACGCATGTAAGAACACCAACGATGGCCAAGCGAAGGCCACCATGATCATAGTCGCCGGTGGCAGCACCAGGTTCAAAACAAAATCCAGAAGACCCATCGATCTATCCAAGTTCTTCGAGCTTCTTTGATACCTCAGATCGAATGCTGGAATGAGAAAGAAAGGAGAAGACGATCAAGCAGCGGTGAAAGAGACCAGGGATTTTATGATGACCATGCATGGCATTCATGCGTACACATGGTCAGTGAGGTTTCGCCATCACGGGACAGGTGGATGAAAGCGTTGATGGGCGAGCCTCCAAGTTTAGATCATCTGGACTCTGTGTACTCATCGGCTTTAGCTGAGCCTGGTTATTAACAAAAGGACAGATGACTTAACTCATTGGTTGTTGCTGCCATGCCACGATGATACTTTTGTTATTTTATTGTTGTTTTGGTTTGATAATTATAGAGTTAAATTGGTTGGATCTGTCACAGTCACGATCCGGAAACCAAATGAAACAAGGACTAGTCGGAGTCGGGGAAAATTTAATGAGCTGCTCGTAGGTCAGCTCGGTTCAACTGAGTTCCGGTTGTTCATGGTTGATTCGTGTCCTTAATTAAGCTGAACACGAAAAGTCTGTCTTTGGTTCCAGCTAGCAAAAGCTAGAAAAACACGAGTCAAAACAAAACAGTTCATTTCGTGATGCACATTTTTCTCTATACCAGGGTATTGTTTTGAACACGAGTTCAAACAAACAAAAGTACGAGTTCAAACAAGCTTAAATATGAGGAGGCACAAGTTCAAAGTTCAATCTCAGCTCATTAAAAAAAAAGAACAGTTTGTATACATACAAATTGTTCACATGAACACAAGGTAGCTCGTATAGGAAACGAGCCAAACAAGCAGTGGCTGGTCTATATGAAAGTCAACAGAAAAGTTTATCTCGTGGTTGAATCCATACACTATATCATAGTTCGCGATCCTGAGCTATTTTACCATGTGCACCATAAACAATCTTCTAGATCCACCACCGGTCTCTAGGTGGTGCAAAGTTATCTCGAACTCCCAATTATCAAAATTTTATCGATAAATGTAAGTCCAAGCATGTTTAATTAGTTAATTTGTTGTTTATGTCATTGTGGGTCACCTAGACTTATTTCGTTGGAGTAAACTGGGACTGTCAGTTCCACCAAAACCTGGAACCCAAACCAAACCGGCCCTCCTGCAGATCTTTTTTTGGTTTGGATTCCACTCGTTCCCGGGTATGGTTCCTTTTCCAGTTTCAGACTGGGCCAGCTTGCAGGTGGCGAGTTCGATTCTCGGAAGGGTGCATTGCTTTGGCCTCTCATTGTAACAAAAAGAAGAAGTTGAACTCGTTATCTTGGAAGCCAACCCCAAAAAAATAATAGAGGCCGTGATTTGTGTAATGCTTTGAAAAGGTAGAAGTAATACGAAAATATCAAAAGGTTTTGCAGGGAAAATGGGCAACTTCCCTTTGCATTTCCCACCAAAAAAGAAGCCGTTGGTCTTTATCTAAATACCCATCCATCCAAACTCGCTGCCGAGACAGAAACCGAAAAACCGTTCATCTGCCTTCTTCTACTCTCTCAGAGAGAGAGGTGCGGAGGGGTTGTAGCGTTTACAGGATCCGAGAAATCCTCTCTGCCTCACTGGCCAACAGTGCGTAAAGAGTCTTCTGACGTCCAAACTAGCCACCCTAATTCCAGAATTTCTCCGTTGGGGTCGTCTGTCCTCTCTCCTCCCTTCACCCTATCATCTCCCCTTTTGCTTACTTCCTCCTCTTCCTTATTATCTGGCTACTTTCCTTAATTAATCCACATATACTCCCTCTCTCTCGGAGAGAGAGAGAGATTACTGTTGTGAATTCATTGAATGCAAGGCCACCATTAACCACAGGTGCCGATTTGTAACACGCCGGCGTCTTCGATGGTATCTTGAATCATCCCTTTTCCGTTTTTCTGTGCGAAACGCACAGAGGTTTTATTCCTTTGAATACTAAAGCATCACTGGGAAGTTGTTAATCCCGAACGCGGTTTTCCAGCGTTTTGAAGTCGTGGGTAGTGACTCAAATCGTGTTTTGTTCATTTGGTGAACGCTTTTGCGTGGATTTGATGAAGTTGGTTGTTGAATAAATTGATGATAGGTCGAAACTACGGAGATCCTTTGCCTTCATTAGTGCAATGGTGGTGAGTCAGTGACAATGTAGGTATATGTTAAGAGTACCGAAGACTTGAGGATTACTTTGATGAGTTTTGGTTGAATTCTTGACTTGCTGCATCATGGATCGTCAATAGCTTCAGGGAACCATTTGATTTTAGTAGTTGCCTGTGAGGAAACAGGGGGTAATTTAGACGATGGGCTGCATTTGCTCGAAATCGAGCCAAAAGGATGATGCCACAGACCCTTCAAACCGGAAAGGATTTTCTTTTAAGGCCTCTGCACCGTCACTTCGCCTGCGAAACCCCTCCAGTCGAGAAGAGGTGGCTGCTGCACCACCGGAGCCAGAATCGGTGAAGGCTAAGGTAATTGTGAAGCCACCAGACAACATTGTTGTGATCCCGGTTTCGTCCACAGTTGAGAAGAAGGTCGAGAGAGCAGAAAGTCAAATTGTGAGGCAATCGGAGAGGCAGACAACACGGCGAAGTCACCAGAGAAATTCCACTGCTGATTCCTCTGTGAATGAGTGCCAGGGTCTGTGGGCAGGCAGCGTGCCCAAGCAGATTGAAGGAGAGCAGGTCGCAGCTGGCTGGCCGTCTTGGCTCGCGTCGGTGGCTGGAGAAGCTATCAAAGGGTGGGTTCCTCGACGGGCTGATTCATTCGAGAAGTTAGACAAGGTGAACAGATTTCTTTCTTTTCATTTCATATTGCACCCATTACTAATTTTTCAAATCGATTCTACGAGTATTGGTATATTGGAACCAATGGGTTTCAGTTTAAATTTCCTTCCAACACCATTTAGGCCTATACAAATATCATGCATCTGATTTATTGTTCTACTGATTTACAGGGAAGGATAAGATTTTTTCATGTACATAGATTATTCATGTTCTCATATCAGTTATTTGGTTCAAAACTGGACTGATTTTATATGAGATGGCCTCTGATTGCAGATTGGCCAGGGAACCTACAGCAACGTGTATAAAGCCCGGGATCTTGAAACTGGCAAAATTGTGGCACTAAAGAAAGTTCGCTTTGTGAACATGGATCCTGAAAGTGTTCGTTTCATGGCACGAGAGATTCACATCCTTCGCCGACTTGACCATCCTAACATCGTGAAGCTTGAAGGGCTTGTGACATCGCGAATGTCGTGTGGCTTGTACCTTGTTTTCGAGTATATGGAACATGACCTTGCTGGCCTTGCTGGCACTCCTGGTCTCAAGTTCACTGAGCCACAGGTGAGTGGGTGATAAAAGTGTGAATAGCTGCATCTTTCCTTTTTACATTGGGGTGGCATTACTTGGTCCCAGGAGTTAGGAATGCTGATATTTCATGTTTACCTGCATATAGTTTCTGAAAAAACATTTGGATTTATTAGGTCAAATGCTATATGCAACAACTGTTATCTGGGCTTGAGCACTGCCATAGTCGGGGAGTTCTACATCGAGATATTAAGGGCTCAAATCTTCTGATCGATAACAATGGTATCCTCCGGATAGCTGACTTTGGCTTGGCGACATTTTTTAATCCTGATCAGAAGCAGCCATTGACAAGTAGAGTTGTGACACTATGGTATCGGCCTCCAGAGCTTTTACTTGGTGCAACAGATTATGGTGTTGCAGTTGATTTATGGAGCACTGGTTGCATCCTTGCTGAATTGCTTGCGGGCAAGCCCATCATGCCAGGACGAACTGAGGTGCCTTTTCTGCCAGCTCGTTTACAAACTTTATTCATGCGTTGGTGGTGGCTGTCATCATTAGATGACTTGTGCTTCATTGCCAATACGGTTATAGTTCATAAGTTGCCCATTCGCATTATTTTGCTTTCTAGTTAGGATAGTTGTGCTTCTATGTGCAAACCTTTGATGTTTCCTTTTCCCGGGTCTAGGTGGAGCAGCTGCATAAAATCTTTAAGCTTTGTGGTTCACCTTCAGAGGATTACTGGAAGAAATGGAAGCTGCCACACACAACACTCTTTAAACCTCAACATACTTATAAGCGATGTTTGGCAGAGACATTTAAGGATTTCCCTGATTCAGCTTTGTCTCTGTTGGATTGCCTTCTTGCTATAGAACCTACAGAACGTGGTACAGCAGCCAATGCACTTAAGAGTGAGGTAATCTTTCTTGACTTTCTTGTTTGTGATATCGTCTTCATGATTTTGTTCCTTTGCTTTCCTGTTTGCGATATTGCCTTGGTTTCGTTGCTTCTTTGCTGTCTTTTTAGAAACTGGATTTTATTCTTCTTTTACTGAATCATTGCCTTATGGTGTTCAGAGATTTGAAAGTCTAATATACAAATTACCAAATAGCTTGTTGCTAAGATCCAGTGCCTCTATCTAATGTATTTGGATATGATGATTTAGGTTTGACAGTTGCTCACTTTTAGGTATCATATTCTTTTTGGAATTCACCAGAATTGAGAATGTATGCTTTGATTTCAGTTAATTCCAACTGTTTGTTGCGCCAATTCTGTTGTATCACCTTCCTTTACTATTATGCATTAGTTTTAACAATATTTATTGCGATCTCTTTTATTGCTTTCATTTTCAAAGCATTGTGCTGATATGGTTGATTTATCAATTTTAAGTGGTTGGAATTTCTATAATTCCTTGCAGTTCTTCACAACACACCCACTTGCTTGTGATCCATCAAGCTTGCCGAAATATCCACCAAGTAAAGAGTTTGATGCTAAACTTCGTGATGAAGCTAGAAGGTACAAGTGCTCCATATTTATGTATATATTGATGTGACCTTTATTCTTGCTAGAAGCACACATGTTTATTTCATTATCACAAAGAATGTAATCATCTGATATTGTAAGAGTAGATCGTATTTCGAAGTTTCAAGCTTTGATTTAAGCTATTGGCCTTTCCACAATTTCCCTACTCATCTTAGCTGAGTGAAACTTCTCATAGTTCCAAAACTCTATTGGAGAATTCATCCCTCTATTGTCAAAGAATCCTTTTCCTTCTGCATATGGTTGGCCCATGAAACTGGATTTCTTTTCTAGCTCCTTAATTCAGTGATACCTCTTGTTTACCTTCTATTCAGTCGGAAAGATAAGGAACCACTGCTTATTCTGCCAGGAATTAAGAGTCTCCATGATTTCTTTCTAGGAGTAGCACCTTACTTCTCAAGTGCGGGACTGTTTTCTAATCGAGTTCACAAGACCGTCTGCTTCTTCTATTTCCAGAAGATGAACTCTTTGAAAGAGAGAATAAAATCATGCTTGTGATCTACTTTTTTTTCATATTTTCAAAAAATGAGGAGATTTTTATTATGCATCTGGGTGGTTTAACATGTTTAACCAGATCTTACGAATGCTTGTCATCGCTCGATGATTTTGGTATTTATCGAATGATGCTTCACTTCTTTCCCTTGTTTTAGGCAGAGGACATCTGGGGGACAAGCTCAAGAACCAAACAACAGAGATAGAGTGCCAAGAGAACCTGGTTGCAGGCCATCTCCAGAAGGGAATGCTGATTTACAATCATCTCAGGTGTGTTCTTTTTTCAGTTTTTTAGTTAGTTCGTCCTAGGCTTGTTTCCTGTGGATGAGTTGTTGATCCGTGTTTGAAGTATTGGCCTGCCATGTGTAGAATTCATCCTGATTAATCTCCATAGCTCAGGCTTCACACACTTATTAGATTGGATTCTTACATACACTCTAGCTACGAAGAATAAAAGAGCTGAATGGAATAAGAAAGACAAAGATGTCAAGTTCAACAGTGTTTGATAATCATCTGCTGGAGAATGATGAAAGTGTGGTCTCTTATTTCTCTGTTGTCGTTTACTTTTCTTCCTCTGCTGATTTCCTGATTGATTGAGTTTGACATTTTCAGAGTCGGCGAGATCAGTCAAATCCTAAAAGCCACATTGGCAACCATATTACTAAAATGGATGATCTCGATTCTGGGTTTTCTGGGGAACCATCCAACGTCATGCCAAGGAGAACTGCAAGGAATAGCTTCTCTCATTCTGGACCTCTAAACCATCCTGGGGTGTTCGGAGCTACATGGAACAAACAAGAGAATGATGAAAATCAGACAATTCAAGATAGAGCGTATAATAGAAGCAGCAGGGGTGCAAAAGCTTCAAATTGTGCAGAATTGAGAACACAGAGATCTTGCATGCCTCATATGGAGGCATCTTATAAGCCGGACAACAGTAGAAACAAAGGGGCTCAGCAACAGCAGGCGAAACAGATTTTGAACAAGTACAGTCCTATAGAGGTTGTTGACTCGCCAGAGAAGAAGCAATGGACCCACCATTTGTTAGATAGACCTACAAGTACTCATAATAAGGATGAGAGAATCAAGGAAGCAGCAACAGTAAGTCAACATCTAAAACAAAACCAATTATACATGCATGTATAGTCTTTTTCTTGACATGTTACAATTTTGTGCCAGATGAGGCTTTTAGCAGATATAGAAAATGCTGCTAAAATTTGGCAAAAACAACTAATTCAGTCACCTTGTCTTTATGCATTTAAAGGTGAAACCTCCCAAAACATATCCTTATATTTGACACATGCAATTTGGATGTGTGGGTGTGTGTGTGAGAGAGAGAGAGAGAGAGAGAAAGATTATTATAACTTAGAGTTCAATAATGAGGACTAAGTTGAGGGAATAAGGATTCATTTTAAAATATAGAAAGAATAAGAGTTAAATGAAATATTTGATGAAATAATCGATCTATTAAGAAAGAATTGCTCACCTTTTGGTGACATGTTTGTATTTAGTCACAGATACTTGTGTGCGGGCACAGCTGCCCTACAAATTCAAGAATATATCAGCTAGAAAGTTTAGTGCATGAACAGATCTTGATGACTCTCATGCTTGTCTGCAGACCTATGGACAAAAGAAGAACAGAATTCATTATTCTGGACCTCTGCTGCCTCCTTCCGCCAACATCGAAGAAATGCTGAAAGAACATGAGAGGCAAATCCAAGAGGCTGTTCGGAAAGCTAGGCTCGACAAGGCAAAATCCAAGAAAAACTAGGAGATGGAGAGGATGACATTTGAGACGTTTGCCCCTGGGATGAAGAGTAGATCAGTTTTCCAAGAAAAGCAATCTATAATTTTTGGTGGAGAACATGGGCAGGATACAAACATGTACAAGGCTATCTAAAGGATGCACGATTGTCCAAGTAAACGGGCGTTGATGACCATTCTTTGTTGTTCACTTTGTAGTTCCAAAAGATGAGACTGGCAGTGTTCGATAGATCTCTACATTCCTATGTCTTACGGAGTAGCTTTCTGTGAAGAGAATGCTGAACTTCCTTGTGCAAAGTTTTATACTGTGCTCATAAGCTATGGCACCATAAAAGGTTCCACCAACTCTTCATGTATATTGATTTTATTCTTCTTAATAAGTGTAACTTATTGATAATCAGGTATACAATTGTGGCTCTTGGTTGGGTTTCTCTTTCTTAATGTTAGCGGGGTGCTTGTTTAATTGGCCTGTGAATTCAATGATTTGTCGTAGCTCATATAATGATCATCTCCTTGCATGCCAAATCGAACATGAACGAAAGAAAAAAAACACATTTACCATTATAGCGACATTAGCACTATAAAGATATTGGTGATTTCAAGTTTATATTAGAAGAGGACGATATCTCAATATTTCTTTGGCTACTATTATAAGGAAAACTTAACTTCTGTGTACAAAGTTTTCGACATTTTTACAACAGAGAACTCTAATATATCTTCTTCTCACCCCATGTGATGAAAACTTATAACCAACGTTCGTCGTGCTTCTGCGACTTTATGATGGAACGGAATGATCTGCAAGAGCTCCCAGATATTTTGCCGACGCACTGCTACAAATGGCTCATCCTTGCTGCATTGCTGTTTTTGTGCTGTTCCTGAGCTTTGGCTGGGAGATGACAGGTTAAGATTTCTTGTGAGGAGATTCTGCAGGAAGGTGGTAGATGGAGTAATCGGTTATATTGCAAGAGGGGCACGTATCTATAGTGGTTTATGTGTTGATTTTGAGCTGATACTTGGAAGAAACAAAAGGGATCGGTGATGAGATAGACTGACATGGTGCTAACGGATTGCAAGCTATGTTGCACAGAAACTAATAACACGGAGTTCGGCAAACGGCAAATTTTTAATAAACATTTTTTTAGAAACTATATATATATATATAAATGATAGAGTTATCCAAGAACATTACTATAGCAAAGGATTGCCGTCCAATCTAATAAGACATAGGATAATGGAACGGCTAGAATCGGGGAGTACATATGTTCTTCGTGGATCCCATCATTCTTAATATATATATATATATATATATATATATATATATTTGTGCAACAGCCCTTTCTATCCAATTGAAAAGGATCTTATGATCCTTAACGGATCTTACTTGGGATTGCAAATCCTAAGTTTGTCTATGAAAAGCTGATCTAATTGTAGTGTTTATACCCATGGGACCGCAAGAGGTCACACTTGGCCTAAATGTTGCTAATGCCATTATTGGCAATTAGCTGTTATCGGTGGCAGTTCCAGTATTACATGCCCTCGTTATTGTGGTTGGAGATAATAAGCACATAGGCAAAAGGATACACAAAATGAGTATCAGCCAAAGGAGGCATACGCGAGAACATGAAGATTACCTATGCATCTTTCTCTGTCTCCAATGCAATAAAAAAATTAGATGAACTGGAAGCATTGAACTTATTTGCAAAGAGTGTCAAGCTCGATATCTCACATTCTTCCACAAAATACCGTGTAGATGATCATATCAGTAATTCACAAGCAACTTACATCGAAAGGTGTTTACCGGTGCATTGTCTGGTTGACCATGAGAAACATATCGACAAAAAGTTGGTCCAAAGATCCTCATATTTTCCGTACATTGAATGGTTGTGCAAGAGAACATTTACACAAAACTAACCATAAAAAACTATTTTTTACATAAACAGAATAGGTGTTTTGATATGAGTCATGGAATGTTCAGCATATGATCTTTAATCATTAGATTATAGGTACATCGGTTATATGAATGAAATAATTGACAGATGAATATCCATCAAAGCCTCTAAAACTAAATTGTGAATGTAACGTCAGGAATAATACCAATACAGAGGAGGAAAACATCAACTTTACTAAATTTTAGTGATTGGATAAGCTAAAGAGTAGAACCTTTCTTGAAAGGTCCCTTTCGGATCCTTCCCTTTCTTCCTAACAGTCCTTGAGAGACGTTTTTAAAACTTTTTGTACATCGCAATAAGCATAAGAATAGAACAGGCGCGCGCACGCGCGCACGTGAATTCCCAGAAAGTTTGGTCAATATCATACCTTCATTAACAAATGAGGGGATAAATCTAACGAAAGGCTATCAAAAGCAACTTTTCTTTTTGGATTGGGTAAAACTAAGTATAAGACAAATAAAGAGGTTGTAAAACTGGAGAAAAAGAAATCGCACTTGAGGTTCCTCATCAATGTTTTGCTTAACCGAAGGGGCTCAAAACACAAGAACCTTCAAAACCATAAATTCTAAGAAACAAACACGATGCTCAATCAATCCACGGAACTCTTAGGTACATACCCAAGGTCCAAAAATAAACGACAAAACATTTACTAATCGCATCTCCAACTCCATTCATAAAGACCACTTCTATCTCCAAATCAGCATCCCAAAATTCAGATTTCGATCATCAAAAGACTAACTTCACTTCTTCCTCTTAGGTTCCCTGGAAAGAACAGGAGACAAGATGTGTAAACTTAAAGAAAGCCTGAAACATCAGGGATAATAAAGTATGCATTTTACTGAATCAAAATATCAGAAAAGGGATTTACTCGGCTGCTGTTTGTGATGAAACTGGCGCTCCAGGGCCCTGTTCCATGAAAAGTAGCAAAACAATTACACAATGCCAATGTATCAGGTACTTTTATGATGCATTATCCAGGTCCAAAACAATTAGGTTTTCTAGAAAATTGACCAATATGAACAATTTGAAAACATAAAGTGTGTATAACGAAATATGTAATTAAGAGAACAAAAGAACAGGTAAAACCAAATTAAGCATTAGCAATACAATGCAGTGACAAATGGGGGGGATGTTGGAGATGGAACATCTTGGAATGAACAGATCGAGACAAGATTGAAAACGATATTTCTGAACCTCAAAAGATGTATAGGACAAGAACAACAAACCTGGGCAAGTCGCTCCTCCCTCCGTGCTATCTTCCTTTCCCTGCTTGCCTTGCTCTTTGCTCTCTTAGCCTCAAACTGGTCAGACAAAGTTTTTTCTCTTGCCTTCTCTGCCTTTGATTTGTGAATGCTCTCCATCAACACACGTTTGTTCTTGAAAACATTACCCTTAACCTTCATGTACATGTCATGGTACATGTGTTTGTCTTCAACTTTCATCAGCTTTTATATAAAGAAGAGTGTCATGATGCAGCTTTTTACCAAGAGTGACAGACCAAGGGGAACCAATTATATAGTGAATTTATTGAGAACAAGCTAATGGTTACATATTGGTTTTACCATTTAGGAAGTTGTAGTACCGATAAGTGTTTCTTTTGTTCAGAATTGGCTGCTGTCTCACGTTCTACAGGTCTCAGTGTGAGTTTCTGACCTTGCAACCAAATCTTGGTATTGCCTAGCAATTGACCTTCATTGTCCATTGTCCAACCCTTCTTTTGGTACCATTAAGTATTAGTTTGCTGTTGCTTCACTGTTAGATGATGAATGGGTAAGGGTGTACGCCTGGTTTTAAATTGATTTTGGAAAGCCACCCAGGTTATTTTTAGCCTAGTTGGTGCATTACTAGAGGACCTTGGACCTTGTTTGACTGGAGGGCTAGCTACCACTGTGAGCAGACTTGTTACACAGAATAGTTTTCAAGAAGCAAGCATATAGAAATCAAAGTAGAATTTTCACAATCCAAAACTAGGCATACACCAAAATTCATGGCTAAGACATGCATAATGAACCCCAATCTGCAAATAATAGCCAAGTGCCTTGAATTTTTACTATTTAATGGAAAAATGTAATTTTCCATGTTGAAAAAGTTTTATACGTGTAACTTAGTGAGAACAACCATCTTGGATATCACACCACATGTAACCTTCACAAACACAGACAAGATAAGAACAACATCGTTGCTATCAGATTAAGAGAGAGGTCTCACACTTTTAACCACAAAATAGTTGGATGCCTTTGACGTAGGGAATGGAACAACATTTTCACAATAAAACTCAAAAAGCAAATCAGTAACTACCAAACAAAAAGCAGAGTGAAAAGATGGTATGTTCAGACAAGCAGCAGAATGAGCCCTTCACATGAGGATCCACAGCTTTGATCTACTGAGTCTCTGACCATGTCACTTGCCATCTCACCAGAATAAAGTGAGAGGCTTTACTAGGCAGTGTGGGCGTAGGATACCAAAGCAAATGCAGCAGCCGTTCAGAACCAAACAATACCCCGAACCCTATAGAACTCAAGAGTGAACAACAAAATCCAAATGAAATTTGACAAGACACAAAGCAACTACATGTGAAAAATGACATAGTGCATCAACGAATATGAATATGGTGGTTAATTATGATGATATCAAATAAAACAAAATGGCATCACCGAAAAATGAAAACAAGAAAAGGAAAGTAAATTTACAGTTGAATGTAATATACCCATATATGTCATCAGTTTATGCACATGTAGATAAAGATGAAATTGACAAAACTCACTGGAATTGGCCATGGAGATCTCGCTAGTTTCATTGGGGTCTAGCCAAACTTTTCCTTTTCCACACTTCAGCACGCTAGCAGCTAAGCGCTTCTGCAGCTTCAGAGACACCATGTCTACACTAAAGAGATAAAAAGAAAGCAGTTAGAACTTATACATCTTCGTCAAGCTCAACACAAAGGAATGCTTATTATAAGGCACAACTAACTACGAGAAAAGTTGCATTGGATGACATACACAAAAATGTCAATGCTCCTCGACCAACCAACACATGCAATAATGCAACATATACAACGTTTCTGCTAAGATTTCTGACTGCTTATATAAAATTTCACGAACTTGTAACAAACTTGAATATTTATCACAAAAAAAAACGTATTCACAAGCAGCATTTTATGAACACATTAAATAATAAGTTGTCCTTTGAAATAGGATGTACAGATATCGAGAATGGTGTACGTCCCTCAGTCTAAAACAATTCGCATTTGCATCAAGGGTATGAAAATGCACACAGGCAAGAAAGAGAAATCGCTGCCGAGCAATGCCTCAAATCTATTTTCAAGTACACGGAAAACAGTCAATATTTATCCTGAAAAGGGGAGGAAAACTACAAATGTTCTACATAGCAAAAAAATTAGCAAAAATATATAAATCACCCATAAGAAAATGTAAATAAGAGGTCGCATCAGTAGGAAGAAAACAGAAGAAGATTCACGACCTAACTAATTTGGGTATACTATGAACATCACCGAAAGTAGTCCCGAAAACAAAGAGATGAAACCAACGGTAAACCCAATCTAGCAATTCCGAGATAAAATAACCCGAAGAACTTCAGCAATCCTAGCATGGACTGAACAGCCACAAAATCCTAACTATGGTAAGAAAAGAACATACTGAAACAAAAATCATGCAATATGTTGAAAAGAATATCAGATGGAAAGCCTTTTGAAGAAAATTACTGTACGATAGACGCCACCTCTCCAAACGACAACAATTATCCGGGAATCCGAATCAATGCAATTCACACAATTTCCATAACTGTAGCAATCAAAAGAAGAGAGCAAAAAGAATCGAGAACACAGATACGTCGCTCACTCAACTAATCTACAGTCGACGCAAGAAGCTAAGCACAAACTCTAAATCCATGAAAAGAAAATGCACAGAATTGGATCGTATAGAAAGGGAAAATGCAAATGAAATCGCGAAAGAAATGTCCAAAAGTGCGAGAAGGCGAAGATGAGTACCTCTCTCTCTCTCTCTCTCTCTCTCTGAAATTAGGGTTTCCGATGAAGCGAACTGGTAGGGTTTCTCTTATATAAAATGACTTACATATCCTCAATTCTCTCTCAACATGACAGAAGCATGGCGGGTCGAAATGAGTCGGATATGAATCCATCAAGAACCCCTTATCCAATCTGTTATGAGGAGGAGATCCCCGCTCTCACGGGGACCTGTCTCAAACCGGGCAGATTTGGAGACTGAAAACGAGAACGGGGAGAGGGGAGAGCAGGAAAATTTCGCAAACCCGGTCCCGACTCTTCATCTAATTAATTTTAGATTATAAGAGAAAATAATAAAAAAAGTGGTATCTCTTTCTTTAAATTCGTAAACTCGTTGTCATTTTCACATTTTGTATGCCTTTCAATTTAGTTGCATTTTACGTAAATAAGCTCTTATTTCATATATAAAAGTGAGCTCCAACTTTTGTTTGAGCATCTTTTTCTCCCGTTGGTCTCCAATCGCGGAGATGATAAGATTCTCAAACAGGGATGATATAGAAACTTTGATCTCCCGTTCCATCCTGCGATGTCCTATGAACATCCCGAGTTCTTAGGGGTGTCACTTTTTATCGAATCTCACCACCCAAAAGGACAATGTAATTGAATTTGTGTAGAGGATGTACGAGAACTAATAGAACTTAGACATGAATTTCAGATTTCTGGGAATCAAGAACCATAACCAAATAGGGGCCGAGCCAGTTTTTGTTCCAAATCATTTAAAAACTTCAGAATTTTAAACAAATAAACAACGAAACTGACGGTTCAAAACCTTAAGTTTCGGTTCCAACTCAATTATGATTCCATAAAAGGTGGAATCAGAACTGAACTGGGTAGTCTCCAATTTCGAGTTCGGTTTCGATTCCATACAGTTCAGTTCTGGTTGAAACCACTAGGTTGGTTTTAAACCTGTCATGTTTACATCAAACCAATAATTGGATCAGGTTTTAGATACCAAATCGAGTTACTTAGATTTTGCGCAGTTAATATATAAGATAATATACAGTCCATTTTGGTATTATTAGTCCCAATGCCATTAAAGGGTCTGTTTTCAGTAGGGATGTAAATAAATGGAGTCAAATGGAGATGTCTTTATTGGGTC
Source organism: Brasenia schreberi (assembly GCA_036023115.1). Lineage (NCBI taxonomy): Eukaryota > Viridiplantae > Streptophyta > Magnoliopsida > Nymphaeales > Cabombaceae > Brasenia > Brasenia schreberi. The sequence continues at coordinate 32,773,324 of JAYKKT010000090.1, read as the reverse complement.
CGGCTTATGAAATGCAGTGTGTCTGGAGCTGGATAACAAATATCCGTAATGTGGATTCGAAACCTATATCATTTAAAAAATGATTAGATTTGTAATTGGATTGGATATTGATCCTTTATCATCCCCAAATTTCACTGATACAGTTAGAGATGCACGTAAACCTGCAAAACTTGGGGATCACAGCAATTTCGCATGGTTGGGTCTCCCCTAATTGGATTGGCATTGGACCCATGAAAAAGAAATTTGAATCCAGATCCAGTTAACCAATATCTGGTGACCTAAGAGTTAGATAAGACTTCAAAAGCAGAAGTGCATTATCCAATTTTGGATGGATCGTTTCTGCTTACCAGACAACAGTAATTGAACTCAAATATGACCCATTCACATCCGCAGTTACAGTGGCCACTGGTTGATCTCCCTCAACTTCAATAAGACTTGGTTATCACTGATGTGATGCTACCCCTCCTAAACTGAATCCCAACCATCCAACTCAAAACCTTTTGGATGGCCAAGATTATCTAGATGAAGGTATTGGATGGCTGCATCTTATCACCAAGTTCTCCGGATTATCAAATATTGCTGATTTCAACTAAAACAACTCTATCTTTGAAAATTCTATTGTAATCTATGATGCACGGAAATTGCTGCCTAAATCGCCTTCCGTTTCGAAGTGACGCAAAACCGTAACATGCGTCTGAAACTAGTAGGATGAGTCCTTTCTATGTTTTAGATTATTTAACTATTTTATATTTGGAAAGATAAGTCAAATTACAGTTACTAACTATTGCTAGTATATAGCTTAGTTGATTCGAATATCTTCTAAGTTGATAGGAGGTATTCTATTCGAATCCTAAAAAGTGTTTTTTTGTGCTTCTTTTTCTTACATTTCCATTTTTCTACACAACATATATAATATATATAATTCTGCTTGGAAAAGAAAATGCCCCATTCCCATAATTAATATTACGCAAATCGCTGGGATGTCGATGAAAAAAAGATCAAGTGCCTTCGTTGTCTCTCTACACATGATTAATCTAGTAAATACAGATTGAATTCAGATGTGTTTTCTGTCATACATGATCATTTGTGAAGATGATAGGTTTCAAATGAGCTTTCGCTTATAAATGATCATCTGTGAGGAGGATTACATGTACGTCTTATACACTACAGTGGAAAATGATGAACCAACATGAAAGTGCATAAATGCAACCCACAAGTATTTCTATAAACTATATATGCATTTTGTGTAACAAAAATACAAATAAATAAAGATTAAAATACAAAGATTTCAGTTAACATTGCAAGGTCACTTAAAAATGCGTAGGATGATGAGAAAACAGGACATTTGCTTCGTTATATTTGTGGTCGTCAAGAATTTGTTTGTCTCGTATTTTATTGGGCAGCAAAGTGGGGGCCCATTTATCCGCGAGGAATTGAATCAAGAGGAAATGCCACCAACCACGTCATCACGAGATCTGCCACCTCACCACCAGGGAGCCTATTACAGCCCCTCATCAGATTCCCCGAATCCACCCACTACCAATGGGATTCCTCCATCGCCAATCTGACTTGTCTCGTCTTCCTCTTTTAACTCTTTCCCTTCTTCCTTCTTCCTTTCTACACACACAGAGAGGAGACCCATGGCTTCCCTCACAGCAGCAACTGCGGTGTCAGAGATGCTCGGAAACAGCCTCAGTTTCTCAACTGCCTGGCCGTCTCCAGTGCCTTCGTCCTCCACAACCACCACCTTTAAGGTCGTCTCTCTCTTCAAGAAAAAGGGAGTCGCAGCACCAGCAAAGGCGAAGGCCATTGTCAGCCCGGCGAGTGAAGAGCTCGCCAAGTGGTACGGTAAGTGGTCGCTGGAGACACGCCAGCTCCGGTGCCCTTGTGACGTCTTGTTCAGGTTCGGACTACTGATCCGGTATCTTTTCCAGGTCCCGATAGGAGGATTTTCTTGCCAGAGGGACTTTTGGACCGGTCAGAAGTGCCAGAGTACCTAAACGGAGAGGTTCCTGGAGAGTAAGATCCATGGACTTTGTTTTCCTAGGAAATTCGTCACCACAGAACACGTAGATTTAGTTTTCTTGTGCTTTTTCTATTCTTTAGATTTTACTCTAGTCACTAATTGGGCATTGTTATCTGTTTCGTAGTTATGGTTACGATCCATTTGGGTTGAGCAAGAAGCCACAAGACTTTGCCAAGTAGGTTTCTTCTTCAAGTCTTTCCTGGAACTTAATAACTAGAAAAACGGAATTTCCTTGAACTTAATGGCGATGAAGAATTCATGTAGTTGATCCATTTACTGATTGAGTGTTGGAGCAGGCTTGATTTTTGGTTTTGATTGAAGTGCTTCCTTTTGCTTGCTTACTAAAATATTTTTGATAGGTACCAAGCTAACGAGCTCATCCATGCCCGCTGGGCCATGCTGGGTGCAGCCGGGTTCGTCATCCCGGAGGCCCTCAACAAATTCGGTGCTTCCTGTGGGCCTGAGGCAGTGTGGTTCAAGGTCCTCTCTCTCTCTCTCTCTCTCTCTCTCTCTCTCTCTCTCTCTCTCTCTCTCTCTCTCTCTCTCTTATATTGATTAGATCATGTCCACTTAGAATAGAATGAGTGTAATAACAATATCGGTCGTACTTTATATATATATATATATATATATATATATAATTAACTCTAAATGCAGACTGGAGCTCTCCTTTTGGATGGCAACACCCTTAACTACTTTGGTAAGAGCATCCCCATCAACCTTGTGGTTGCAGTCATTGCTGAGATTGTCCTAGTTGGTGGAGCTGAATACTACCGAATAATCAACGGGCTGGTTGGTATCTGATTCTCTAGACCCATTACTAAAAATCGGCATTCGATTAAGTTACATTCAATGTGTAGTAAAATGGTTCTTCTTGCTTTGGTTTGCTTGTAGGATCTTGAAGACAACCTTTACCCAGGTGGTCCATTCGACCCCCTCGGTCTAGCCAACGACCCCGACCAGGCTGCATTGTTGAAGGTCAAGGAGATCAAGAATGGTAGGCTTGCCATGTTCGCCATGCTGGGATTCTTCATCCAAGCCTATGTCACGGGCCAAGGTCCGGTGGGAAACCTTACCGCTCACTTAAGTGATCCTTTTGGAAACAACCTCCTCACTGTCATTGCCGGCGAGCGTCCGCCGGTTCTGTAACTGAATTTTCCATTTTTACAGGGATGAAAAAATTCCTCTTGCCCAAATGAGTCATCTTCTCCATATGCAAATACTACTTTCATTGTCGCAACTGGATGAATGTGTCATTACCCCAATAAAAAGGTTCGTTTGTTAGCGCTTCTATGGTATGCCTAGCTGTCACGGACCATCCTCCGGTAAGCAGCCAATTTCCTTCGTTTTGCCGCCAGTTTTCGCTAGCGCCGGCGGCTTTCGAACTCACCCACACACATTGAGACAAATATCTTCCATTATGTCTGCATGCATGGGTACAAAGACATCTCGGCACCATACGAACACGTTGGGAACGACACCCTGAAGTGAACCGCCACTTCCGGTGATCAGCCGACCTTATACACCTGCGTGTCAGTGGAGAGCCACTCGTCTTGCACTCTCCCCTACTCTCTCTCTCTTTCATGGAGTGGTGTGGACCTCCCCCACCATGGGGAGAGGCGTGCCGCCTGCCTCACACATATAAAAGTGCAGTTTCTATACTGCACCATGTAGATTGGATCCCTTAAATGGATCTGGTTTACCAAATCAGCCCGGAATGCGTCCAGTGACACCCAACGTCGGTCCCTGCGCTCATCAAAGGGAACTTGAATATGGGATTAACGCAACCTGTACTAGGGCATGTGTGGGTTAGCACGCATCAAAATCTGAGGCATCCTGCATCCAGAGCGTTATGAACGGCAGAGCGCTCTAGCGCCGTGGGGAGTTTGACTCCTAGAGGGGTGCATGTGTGATTGTGTGTTAGGTTTCGGCCTTCTTCTGTAAACAAAAAAAAGAAGAAAATCTGAGACATCCTCTCTCATGGTGGTGGTTAAGGCTCCTAGAAATCAAAACATTTCAGTCTGCAACAATTTACCAAGGTTAATTTCATTAGGGCTTTTGTAATAATGCCCGGAAAAAGCTTAACGCTTAGGCCATCACTGAGAGAGAAGATGCGGTTCAGTTGACCTTTCTTTGACAAAGATGTCGTTTGATTAATGGTGTAGTATTAAAGTTTCAGCGATTACATTGCCAACGTAGAAATGGTCATTCTTGGCAATCTTATCACTGTAATAGTTGGATTGGCCATCCAACCGTTACCTTTGAGAGACGTTACAATGCTTATCCATAACAAACTGTTACAGATAAGCATTGTAACGTTGGATGAGGCTCTAAACTGAAAGCTCATCCAAGAAATCTCGAAAGGAGGAGTTGGCATTGCTCTATAAATACAAAGGAGCGCACAAGGATTAAAGATAGTGAAAAAGAAATACAAACCCCTCTATGGAAAAATCCAACTATGTGGTAATCGGAAAACTCAAATTACTCTTACCTCTTCTTGTGTTTCCGCTGCTTCAAGAGAATAAGGAGGTTCACTGCTGCTGTGTACCTGTAATGAGAATCTACCAAACAGTCTCAGGTCTTGTAGAGGTCGTCAAAAATTGCCTTTAGTGGTATTAGGCCCTGATTTGTCCTTGTGATATGTAAAACAAGATATACTTAAAAAAATAGTAAACAAGAAGAGAAGGAGGAGGAAGACTTCCTATTACAGAAAAGCTTACCCAAGTCGAAACAAGGCAGAGATAGGAAAAAGTCACCCAAGTCGAGACAGAACAGGGGCAGTCCAAAGCTAGCCATAGTCGAAACAGGGTGCAGGCAAGCAAAAAGTTGACCAAAATCAAGATAAGGCAGGACCAAGACAAAAGGTGACCCATGTGAGAAAACACAGAGAAGAGAACCCTTGGCCAGAAAAGAAACTAGCAGAGCCCAGGCAAGAAGGCTAGCGGGCAGTCACAAGCGTACCAGAAAACCATCGATAGAGCCCTGGCCAGAAGACCAGCATACGGCCATAGGTGGAGCTCCGCTCCGCTCCCCTCTCTCTCACTTCCTCGCGAAAATATCTCTCATCACCTTTTAAACCCCCTAGAAAACTGCTCAACCCCTGGTTTTGGAAAACCCCCTTGTGCAGTGTATAGAAAAGTCCATTATGAACCCGATGATTTTTGAAAATTACAAACTCTCATTCGATAAAATTACCAAAATATCTAGATATTTTTAATAAAAGATAGGTTTACCCTCAAATAGGCAAAAAGTCTCTTTTGTCCTCTATCAAAATTACAAAAAATCAGGATATTGAATTACTTTTCTACCCACGATAAAAATATTACAGTACTGCCACTATATCAAAAGACAAAGTTGCTCATATCTTTTGTGAAAATTACAGATTTAGACTGAGGACAAAATTATGCATCTACCCCGATCAGTGATGAATTTTTTAAAAAAACAAACACTAATTTTATTGTTCTATTCTTGGTCTTTTTGTAAAATTATAGAACCGAACAAACAAATAAAATTACTATTTTACCCCTGATGTTTTGAGAAATTATCGAAGGCAGAAATTTTTTGGAAAATTACATAATTATCCCAACCTGAATTTATATTATAACAATAAGTTATTTTCAGTTCATTATTTAGTTATTTTGCATATGATACACGATAAAACCATATTGTACCATACAATACGATACAATTTTTACAACATTGTGTAAAAGGTTGCAACTACCAACGCCCACGAGTTAGAGAGGCTAATTTAGCACAGCAAGGACCATAAATATGCATCCGTGTGAGAGTGCGCACACCTGCATGTGTGTGTGAGAGAGATGCCTGTTAGATAAATTTGATGTTTCATACCCATTGATTTTTTAGCAACAACTAATTTGCAAGCCACGCTGCGCCTATAACCAAGAAGACCTGAGGGCCATATTTCATAGCCGTCGATTCCTAAAATGGAATATGCTTAACAAAGTCAAAGCACATTGTGGGCAGTTCCAATCAAACACACCACCACTGATGGTTGAAAATCCCAACTTGAAACGGTTTACTCTTAAACGGGAAAAGTTGCAATTTTGCTCTTAATGTTTGAGTTTGAGAATAATTCTATCCTCAATGTTATCTTAGGCTCAGAAGTGCCCTTGACGTTACCCAAGCTTATTCAATTTTATTTTATGAGGAGATTATTTACACACCCTTTTTACTATTTACATATTCTTTTTTAAAATATCAGAATTATCCCTCAATATTTTCTCTCTTCTCTTCCCACTTAATTTCGACATTCTCTTCTCTTTATTCCGACAACCGGTATCCCATTCATTTCTTTTTACTGTCAGTTTCTTTTTTGTCAAGAACGTTCTTTCTAGTTAACTATGAGAAAGTGTTAATTAGAATTATGCTATATGTGGTTTGTTGCTTGGTTAATGTTTTCTTTTTATAGTGTCTATTTATTAAATTTGTCAAACATATAAAAATGAACTCAAGAATGTGTGTCGAAATTGACAAAAACATAAAAACTAAGCAGTCTAAACTTCCAAACATGGAAGAGAAGAATACCGTTGGCTCTAATACTTGAAGGTATAAAATATGTTTTAAAGGAAACAATGCATCCACCACCCCTAGATGCCACAGAGCAACAAATAGAAATGTATAAAACATTTATTAAAGATGACACAATAGGAAGAACAATCATGTTGACGTATATGGAGGATAACCTTATTAGGGTCTTTGAGGAATTCGAGACCACAAAAGAGTTGTTCGACTCTATAACAACTAAATATGATACAACTGTCAAACTACATGTTCAATTGTTGCTACAAAAATATAACTCCTATAAAATAAAAAAAAAGGAGATAACGTTAGTAGTACAAGATGAGATAAGGTATAACTCCAAACCTAACCAAAGGATAAATAAATCAAACAAAAAATTTGGCAAAAATAACAAAAAGGGTGATCAATCTTTTAAGAAAATATAGAAAAATATTTCTCGGGTCGAGTGTTTCAGTTGTGAAAATATGGGATACTATAAGAGAGATTGCCGCAACAAGAAGAGTGGAGGAAATAACACATAACGCGGATAATCAAAGAAGTAGGACATAATCTGCGTGATATCGGAATGTCTCTACATATACTGCCCGGTGACTGGTTGGTGGATTGAGTAAAGAGTGATCAGATACATCTTGAAGACTAAGGAAGGTACAATGGATCTAAAGGAGTACAAACAAGGAGAACATCGAGTATACATGAGAAATAATACTTTCTCGGATGTTATAGGTACTGTGTCCTTTAGAATTTTTGTACAAGGCATATCAATTGTATTAATTGAGGTATTGATCGTGCCATCTATAAGGCACAATCTTGTTTCGGTTCCTGCCTTAGTGAAGAAAGGCTTTGAGGTCAAGTTTGTTCCTTGCAAGGTGACTGTGGGGAAATATGGGCGTGTATTTTTCTCTAGAAAATTTGATGTTGAAAATGGATTGTTCAAATTAAATGTTAATGAGAATAAAAGCTCTTCTGCGTATATTGATTGTATATTTAATGTTGATGTAAATATATGGCATAAACGCCTTCAACATATAAGTTTGGAAAAATTTTAAAAATTATCCAACTTTAACTTAGTATTAAGATTTGAGGAAAATACTTTCAACAAGTGTGAAACTTGTATACAAGGAAAAATGATAAGAAAAGTTTTTCTCAAAGAGACAATAAGGGCAACAACCCTATTGAAAGTCATTCACAATGTTTTATATGTACCCTTTAAAGTAAGATCACATCAAGAAAAGGTATATTTATAACCTTTATTGATGATTACTTGAGATATACATACATATATCTCTTAGCATATAAATATGAAGCACTTGGAGCATTTAAAAAGTATAAGTAGGAAGTTGAAAATTAACTGAGGCATTCAATCAAACTCTTCCATTAAAGTAAAAAGGTAAATATTATAAAGCAGCAATTAGACTTTTCATATTTTATGGTTCTGAGTATTGGGCAGTTAATCATCAACATGTACAAAAGATGTCTGTAACAGAAATGAAGATGTTGAGATGGATGAATGGTTATACAAGAAAAAACCGTATACATAATAAGGTTATTAGAAATAAATTATGTGTGGGACCAATAGAGGATAAAATGAGAGAATATCGTTTAAAGTAGTTTGGATATATAGAAAGAAGATCAAAAGAAGAACTCGTAAGAAAGTATGAAAAATTAGATTTTGATAGTATTAAAAGAGGTAGAGGACGCCCACAAAAGTGTTGGCAAGAAACAATAAAAAATTATCCTGCTTATTGTGAGTTAACTGCTAACATGGCATATGATAGAGCTCTGTGGAAACAAAAAATCCATGTAGCCAACCCCATCTAGTATGAGAAAAGGCTTAGTTGTTATTATTGTTGTTTGTATTCAATCAAACTCTTAATAACAAATAGAGATAGAGAATATACCTCTATAGAAGTTTTAGAATTCTGTAGACTTTGGCATCTCAAAGCAAAATACAATGTCTAGGACACCTCAACAAAATGGTGTAACTGAAAGATATAATAGGACCTTATTGAAAATGACAAGGTTCATATTAATAGATGTTTCTCTACTAAGATATTTTTGGGAGAAGCAACAAATACAACAGTGAAAATACTCATTAGAGTACCCTGTAAGGTTGTATTTACTACACCATATGAGATGTGGTTTGAAAGAGAACCCAACCTAAGTCATATCAAGAGGTGGTAAACTATTGCTGATGTAAAGATTCTTGATCAGTTTAGAGATAAGTTAGACAACAGGTCATTAAGATATATATTTATCGGATATCCTAAAGGCTCAAAAGGATATTGGTTTTATCATAAGGACCACGGATTAATAGAGAGCAAAGATGTTGATAGAAAATAATGATGAGTATGATGACGATCTATTAGACTTAGATCAATCATCATTTGAACTCATAAAAGATCTTTTTAAAACAACTAAAACTTTAAGTGGACATAAAAGATATAAGATCACACCGTCCTACTTAAAGGATTATCACACTTATCTTCCAGAAGAAGTATGTAATTCGGTGATTTTAGATGAGTTGACTAGTAACTTCACTTACCTTTAAGCTATAAACTCATGAGAAGCAACAAATTGAGAGAAAGTCATGGATGAGAAAATTGAATCCATTGAGAAAAACCAAGTTTGGTAACTGACTGATTGCACAAAAGAAAGGAAAGAAATAGGTTGTAAATAGGTTCTAAAAAAGAAATATAAGGTTGATGATTCAATCGATAAGTTTAAAGCGAATTGATTTGAATGAGTTTTTCGTAAAATGAGGGGATAGAATATGTTGAGACATATTCCCCTGCTACAAAATTTGAATCTATAAGAATAATCCTGACGATATTTGTATATTATGATTTGAACTTAAATCAGTTAGATGTAAAGATTGCTTTTTTAAATATAGATTTAGATGAAATCATATATATGCAGCAGCCTAAAGGATACATAGTTGAAGGCCAAGAAGATAAAGTATATAGATTGAGAAAATCTCTATGTGGTTTGAAAAAGTCACCTTGCCAATGGTATTTGACTTTTCAAAATGTTATTATTGTTCTTGGGTTTGTGGCTAATGAGCTTGATCAATATGTATACGTTTGGAACAATGGGAGTTACTTTGTCATCTTATCTTTATACGTAGATGACATATTATTGAATGGGAATGACAATGAGATGATTGTCAAAACCAAGTCATGGTTAAACTCAAGGTTTGAAATGAAGGATATGGGAGAAGTATCATATATCCTAGATATAAAGATTTCTTGAGATAGAGAATCTAGTGATATATTGACTATATCCTCAAAAAGTTCAAAATGGGTTAATGCACGTATGTTATTACACCCGTTGCAATAGGGGTCAAACTTAGTAAGATTGATTGTCCAGGTAATGGAGATGATAAGCCTAATGTTCATTATGCACAAGCTATGGGTAGCTTGATATATGTTATATTATGTATAAAACTTGATATCAGCTTCGTTGTTGGTCTTATAAGTAGATATCAAAGTAATCCTTGATGACAAAATTGGATAGTTGTAAAAAGTATTTTAAGATATCTCAAAGGAACAAAAGACTTGAAATTGTGTTTTCAAGTAGATGAACTGAAAGTGATAGGATACTCAGATGATGACTTTACTGGGAGCAAAGATGACAACAACTCAACCTCAGTACAAATATTCTTATTTAGAGGTTGTGTTGTTTTTTAGGCATGTAAGAAACAAGGTTATGTAGTATTGCATACACAGGAAGCTGAGTAGGTGGCTTGATGTATGACTGCAACGAGTATCATCTGAATAAATCGCTTCATACGAGATTTGAAACTAGAAATAACCGACGAGTCGGTTATCATTTACTGTGACAACAATACAAAATTTCTCTAATCAAGAGTGGAGCTGACAACACTAAAAGCAAGCATATAATGGTTAAATATTACTATGTTCATGATATGGTTATGAGAAAAGAAATATCAATCTCATTCGTGCTAACTTATGATATGTTGGCAGACCCCTTGACTAAAAGCATAACAAAGGATCTTTTCTCAAAACATGTTACAAACATGGGTTTGAGATACGTTTGATTGTTGTGTAGGTAAAAAGCAACACAACGGGTGATGATTACAATAACAATCATGAAATGACATTACTAGGAAAACCCCGCAAAAATGAGAGAAAAACCAATATATCAATTCACTTAGCTCGAATGATTAAGTGGGAGAGTTAACGTAGAGGTAGTCATTCTTGACAACCTTATCACAGAAGTGGTTGGATTGTCCATCCAGCCATTACCTGTGGCACACGTTACAATGCTTATCCATAGCAAATTGTTACAGACAAGCACTATAACGCTGGATGAGGCTCCAAACAGAAAGCCTAGCCAGAAAACCCAAGAGGGATGAGCCGGCACTGCTCTATAAATACAGAGCAATGCACAGGGATTAAAGACAGTGAAAAATAAATATAAACCCCTCTTTGAAAAAATCTTGTTGTGTGGTAACCATAAAACTCAAATTACTCTTACCACTTCTTGTGTTTTTGTTGTTTCAACAAAAGAAAAAGAAGGTTCACTGCTGTTGCGTACCTGGAACAACGATCTACCAAACATTCTCGGGTCTTGCAGAGGTCGTCAAAAATCGCTTCACAAGTCAGGTTGGCCGAGACCCCACCCAGTTTCTATTCGGGTCTAGACCCATGCGAGGTGTGTGTGTGTTCCAAGACCCAAATAAAAATGTTTCCACGACATATACACAAGGCCACACCGTCCTTCTACTTATCGTATACACAAAGTTGTTCTTTTGAAATTGCGTGAGTTTGTGAAGCACTCAATCGATAATTGGATCAAAAACGTGGATATCGGATCTTTACTAAAGCGAAAATTACCTCGCATACGATCATTTTCTAAGTGGTGAAATCAAGCAGTCCATGCCATCCTCAAAAGCTGAATAACACCCTCTAAACTATTTATTTGCTACAACACTCCATCTCCAGCATCAATACATCACCCCAAAAAAGTATATCAAGATCTCCTTTTGGTTATCTATGCGTGCGTGTGTGTGTGAGAGAGAGAGAGGGAGGGAGGGAGAGTTTTCTTCCCCATATTGAATCAAAAGACGTGGGGAGGACTGGAGTTCGGTGTTTGATGGTCCTAAGGGCAGAAACTAACCACACTTCCGTTTTGGCTGGGAATGGTGAAGTGCCTGAGCCTACCCTCTTCAACCATCATGTACCCTTCACACAGGAACGCCATGGAATACTTATCTTCGACCTTCCTATCACAATTATGCACAAATACATCTGTTTCCAATCCATCCTTTCTGTTCCTGGCCATTAAACCAGCTGTATGTATTGCAGTCATCCTTCCCGGAGCTTCATCATGATACCCCGTCGGCGCGTCCACCATTATAAGATCCCACTGAACTTCATATATCTCATCTGGAAATCCTTTCAAAGAGTGCCTACACTCTGAAAATCTTAGATCTCTTACAGAAATACATTCTTCCATGTGCCTATGATTCAGTAATTCGTCTGCGCCGGTTACTTTCGTGTCATATACCACATGGTGAACTTCAAGGGTCGGCAACTGTTTGGTTAGTCGCTCTATCCATGATCTATCCTCTTCTAGGAAAACTGTTCGCCCCTTGTAGTTCAGGGTGCTCCAAAGGAGACTGTCATGGCCTAGGCCAAATACCAAGAAATTGCAGGGGCCTCTCTTCCGCAAAACTTCCGCCGTGATCGAGATTTCTTTGAGTGTTTGTTGCGGGGTTATGTTTAATGTGGCATAGTGCACCAAGACTTGCATTACCGGGCTTGGTAGCTTGGTGCATGAACTCATTGGTTGTGAACACGGGGATTCAGATGGGATCGAAACCCGTGTCGATGACGATGAGGCAGTTGTTGGTGTTTCTGATGTTGCTGGAAAAGATGGTGTTGATTGCTTTGAAGAGAATGAGAAGTTTTATCTGAGCACTATGAAGAGGAGGAAAGCCAGGAAGAGGCAAAGCAGTAGGAGCTTCACGTTGAAAGATTTGTGGGGTTTGGTTTCAAGGAGAACCATCTTCAGCTTATGTGAATTCTGGGCTTTCTGATCTTCCAATGTCTCTTGCACGCCTCTATTTGAGGAAGACAGTATTGAAAGAGAGAGAGAGAGAGGTGGGGGTGGGGGTGGGGATGTGATTCCTTGCAAGCACAGAAATATGGGGGCTGTGTTAATCGGCTTTGGTGCACTTGGTGAAGCGGCTAATGAATGATTGATCTATGACAACTAACATGGCGGTGTATGAAGGGAAGTTGGACAGGTGTAGACTTCAATAGTTTGTTGATTAGGAACAAAAATATCATATTTATGACAGTGCAAGGTGTGGACTTCAATAGTTTATCGATTAGGAACAGAGCACGTAGGGATAGGGAAATTATTTTTTGGATAAGCTGCTATTGCTATCTTTCTCTAAGAACAGAAACAAGTAAAGACTATTAATGTCTTTCCCTACAACTCTGCCATTTCTTATTTATTCAATTTGAAGATTAGGTCATGAAATTGATGGATATCAACAAATGTTCATAAATGAAAAAAAGTTCTTATATGTCGAGAAATTCAGTGATAAAAGTGCAGTATAATGCACCGAGAGCATTAGCTCAACGGCAGGGTGCTCTAGCGTTGTTGCTGCTGGTGGGGAGTTCTACTCCTTGAGGGTGCATGTATGGGTGTGTGTTAAGGTTCACCCTTTTGTAACACAAAAACAAGTGCAGTGCAATATTATCTCCGGCATTTGTTATATAGGGCCTCAAATCAGGTTCTTTAAGAAATAATGGCATGCTTATATTATGTCTCAAATTATTTGATATAGGGGTAAACATTTATCTCGTTTTTAATATCCTCGAAAGTTTTTTTCTTTGAGTGGGAAGAAAAAACCCGAGTGACAAAACCCAATTTTTACATGTTTCTTTTCCGTACCTCAAATCTTATGATAGGGATATGGTTTATATATATCAATTATAGAACTGCTCACCAGTACAAATCAAAGTTTTTCCGGTGGTTCAAAAAACGCCATTTCCGGTGGCTGGGAAAGCCATTTCCAGGGTTTTAGACCATCTGGTTCCAACGTATTGCAAAAGCTTCGATGTTTAATGGTCCAAATGCAATAAAATTGGACCGTTTGATCAAAATCATTCTTTATGTCAAACTTACTCTATCGTAAATGTTTTCTAATTAAATGTAGTCTTGTCAGCTGATCCATTAGGACAGAGACTTTACATCCACTGTACTTCGTAAAGCACCATAGTGCCCTATAGCCAATATGTCCCCTTCATAACTTGGTGTATATGTATGCATGTGTATGCGTGTGAAATAGAAACCCATAAGCTTGTGTCTCGTCTTAAATTTAAATCTTGTGATGACCTAAACTTGATAGATTTATTTGGATGGAATTCAGTTGCTAGGCCGTTGTACATAAGAATGTATATTAGATGTCATGATTCTGGACCACGACAGTATAAATAATATATGTGTGTGTGTCTTTGAAAGAAATTAATAGAATTTTAAGAATATTTTTCATATGGTAACTGTCAAGGGAAACAAGGTTGGTGCAGAAGATAGGAATCCTACCAATGCTTTAGAGACTTATAAAATCTAAAGCTGTCCATGAAATATTGATCAGAGGCTCTTTAAATTGAACCCATCTGTGCGATGGATGATCATCAATTAAATCGACCTGCAGTAGATTAAGAGCCAGATCAATCACATATTAAGTTGGATCCTAGCCATTGGTGGCAACTGTGGAATTTAAAAGAATAGAAATCAACAGTTTAAAGCTTTTCAACTTCTCTCTTCTTTTGTTAGTAGATTTGTTAATGAGTGAGAATTAACCTATTGGGTATCTCACCCACTGGTTCTAAGAGTACAGTTACAGGGATCTCTCTCTCTCTCACACACACACACACACACGCATGCACGCACGTGTGTGTTATGTGTTATATTATGTGGATGCATTACATTGTAGCACAAAAGAGCGATAAGGTGCAATTGTAGCAAATCTACCAGATTGATATGATCTTCATACATAAAAACGTTGGGATCGTCTATTTACGAACTTTTTTTGGGGGCTAAACAGATCAAATGCTATAAGCATTAGAAAATCATCACTAAACCTTGTTGCTCGTAAAACTGTACGGTACGATACTATACGATTTTCACAACCTTGCAAATACTCGATTGTTTGTAACTGAAAACAGGGCTCTTAATTTCTTACATATCATGCACTCAGAGCTCTGCATGTTTATGTTAGGCTTCTCCTCTTGTAATAAAAAGAAAAACACAGAGGAGACTAAGGTCGTCCTTTTCAGCCTTTGGCTCCCCTTGTACTCAAATACAAAAAAACACCCAGGGAGTTGCATTGGGAACGTTAGTGCTTTGTTGCCTTTGTTGTTGGTGAGGAGTTCGACTCTCTGCATGTGTGTATTAGGCTTTGGCCTCCTTTGTTAGGCTTTGACTTCTCTTCCTAACAAAAAAAAGAAACACCAGGGCGTAAGCCTGTAAGCCTACCAAAAAAATGGTCCCTCTTTGTTGGATATCTGATCCAAATCTATAAGAACGACCCGATTAGTTGTTTAATTATCTAAATCATGTTTGCTTTAATAAAAGAGGAAGTTTTTGGAATGAGAGAGGTTGGGATTACTCAAATGGATCAAATACAATGTCAGTCAAAGAACAATTACACACACTATCACCATATGATGAAAGCGAGTTAAGACACATGTTTGCAATGGAAATCGAACTTGCCACCTGCAAGAGGACGTCGAGGAGCCCTACGGGAGAGCCTACGCACTGAGTGTTGGTTTCGACTGATTTCAGTAAGGAAAATAAAATAAAATTGTGTTGTTTCAAATTAACTTTGATAAATGTATTACATTTATATTCGATACTTATAAATGAATATTTCAGCTATATAAACCAATTGAGGAAGGTTAGTCCATTGATCCATACGCCGGAGGGCTGATGGATAAAATTGTGATTAATCTCAATTACATGTTAATTTTATATTGCAAAGTGATAAATAAATCAATGGCATGGGTCCTTTGCATGCAGGTAGAATCGGGTCATGGCATCTAGTTTTGTGATACGAATCCCAATACTTTGAAAAAAAATGAATTAAAAACAGTACCAATACTGTACACAGAGCGTTAGCTCACTTGACAGGGCTCTCAACTCTACAAGACACAGGGTGTGAGTTCGATTAACCAGGGCATGCATATCTTGCTTCGTCCTTCATGTTGTAACAAAACAAAAATCAACCACATGAATTGGAGTTTGTGCAAATCCAGCTTTTCTGGGTACTCGATTCAGGTCCAGATAAACGAATTATTTTAATCTAATTAAAATATCAATCATTTTCTTATTCGACTCTGAGATGGAATAAATTAGATCAAGTGGGAGGACTGGCAATAAAGAACACGAACATGACCCAAAGAGTCTGTTTTTGTGTCTACTCAAAGAACATGAAAAATAGGATGTGTTCTGGTTAACCTGCTTTCGACACAAAACATGATGCGAGTACACGTAAAGCCAAGAAAAATACGACCCGAAATCTGTGGAGCACACAAGGAAAAATACTACAGCCTTGCTTGACTTTACCTTTTTTGAAACCAACACGTGACACGATAAAACGGAAACACGAATTGTCAACTGATCATGACAAGTAGCGTGGACCAATTCACCGTTGGATCGTTCTCCGAAACGAATGGACCGTTTTACACTAACTCACGTGTTGAGCTTGAAAGTGAAGTCCGTGACTAGAGCTTGACACGTTAAAACCGAAGTTCTTAAACATAAAACACCTCTGAAGTCCGTCGTTTTTAGTTTAGCTATGGCAGGTACTTGATCTTTTAAACTCACAATAAGAAAAATATTTTTTATATTTGAGCTTTCCATTTTTGAGGTCAATCCTTTTATTCAATTTTTTATTTGGTGAACGACACCGCTGGCAAACCTAAAAGGCGCCTCTCTCTCTCTCTCTCTGTCTGTATTGCGCGTGTCTGTGAGTGTAGGTGAGTGCAGTGAATGGCGTCGTTCGCGGAAGCTCCGGCTGGAGATGGGAAATCGGGAGAAAAGATCTTCAAGACGAAGTGCGCTCAATGCCACACCGTCGAAAAGGGATCCGGACACAAGCAAGGTACTCTTTCTCAGCGTTGGCACGCATTTACCGATTCGTTGTTTTCTTTTGTGAGTTTTGAGGTGATTGCTTTGTTCTTCCTTTTGATCTTGTGGTGGGTGTGATTGTTCAAATGGGGTTCATGGATTCGTGTCGAGGGATTTGAGGTGATTGCTCGGTGTTTCATCGGAATGAGTGATTTACTTCAAATGCGTATCTAGGTGATCGTTCTCGTATTTGTTCTTCGTTTCTGTAGTTATCCTGGTGTTCTGAACCTCGCTCTATCGTATACGAGTTGGTGAATGCTTTCTTGGTTTGATTGTTGTGTGGTAAAATGTGAGCGAAAAGCTTGTTTTAGTTGCTGGGCCTGATCTTAGCATCTGTGTGGATTAGTAAGCCTTTTTCACAGGAATTAATAGGGCTTTTAATTTCTTCTAACTGTGTATTCCCATCTTTGGTTTTGATGTGTTACATTTGTTCTTCCATAGCTGATCTCTGAGCCGCACTAAAATTTCATGGAATCGTGTCATTATGGATTCTTGTGCAAGGGAGAGAAAACTTCTTGCTTTTTCTAAATAATGGTTTACTCAGTTTGAGCTCCCATTTTATGGATCAGAAATTTCTAGCAAGGCTTTTCTTTCTTCTTCCATCCTTCATCTTATGCCTCAACAAATGAAACTCAAAACACCGATATGCAAATCACTTACATGGCAATGACAGAAAAATAAGTTCGACAAAAACCAGCTGAAATTCATAGAACCACGTACTAAGTTATGTATGAGACGTTAGGTAACCATGGCCAAATCAGCAAAATTGTAGCTTTCCTTTCAACCACAAATTTATAAGTAAAAACTAAAACAAATTCATGAAATCACTAAAGAAATTAGTCTTGTTACTAATCCAACCACCTTACTGAAATCATCAAAAAGGAGGTTGTTTACAGCCTAAGACAGAATATGTAGTTTCAGATTTTTTTGATTTCATGTTTTTCTGTGTTATCAACCAGTGTTATCCGTATTGCACCGTATTGTGCGATACGACAAAAAAAAATCTTTTTTTTTTATGAGTTTCTTGCCTCTATTTGCCTCTCTTCACTTCTCCCTAAGGCATCCTCCAGTATACTCGTTTGGGATTGCAAGGTGCATGCGTGTAACATGAAAATTCAGGTTAGTTTATAAGAATTTTATTAAATAAGAATAATTTGTGAATAAATAACAATTATGACAAAATCATTTCCCTTTCTGTTGCCAACTTTTAGGTATATTTCTGCTACCAGTTTCTAATTTCATGAAATCGCAAACAATGAAGAACAATTTGGTTGCCTCAGTTCATTGAGTGGGCATTTCACACCTTCACTATTTTAGGGTTCACCTTACACGACTTCCATTGAGTTGAACATGAGCCTGGGAAGTGAGATTAGAAGTAAGGAGATGACCTCATTTTGACCCACAACATCCATCCATCCATCATCCTTCTGTTTCTAACCACTTCAAGCATTAGTTAAAAAGCTAGTCTAAAGTAAAATACAAGGAGGATATCATCAAGTAACAATATCACATCACTGGGGTGTCATAGACTCAATAATCAAAGAAATGGAGTTCATCGTTTTGCTCACATATGAAAATGAGCAAATGTGCCAACTACATGTTTAAACATAGCAGTTTATTAATTTTGATATATTAGAAGAGTTGATTATGAAAGATAACGAAGAAAATGCACTCCTAACCGAAGAAGATATTGCATAGATTAATTTGGAAAGAGCGCAACAACATCATCAAGGAGATGAAGATTTTGATTTTGATGGTGAGAATCTTCAGGAAGGAGAAGATGAAGATTATTTAGTTGATGATCCTGATTACAATATGTAAATGTAAATGTATTTCATTTTTTGCTTCAAAATATGTAATTTTTTTTAATTGTTCAATGGTGAATGATCAATATGTACTAAACTTTGCATTATATGAATTCTTTGCAATTATCATGTTTTTTCTAATTTTTCTGATTTTTTCTGATTTTTTAGATTTTTACTAATTTTTTAATATTAAAGTATGATATGCCCGTATCGTGGACCAAAACGATACACGATACGATATGCGTCGAACAACATTGTTACCAATAGTTATTCTCGGAAGTTCTTCATTTCCTGACCTAGTGACCTAGTAGAGTGACCCTTTTCAATAAAAGATCCTTTTGTTATTTCTATATATAAACATGTAGTCTTCAAGGCATCAAATGGTAGGAGATGAGTGCACATATTTGTTGAATCCCATTTCCCACCACCTTTCACAACAAGTCAGCACCTCTACTCTTCCTTACCTTAATCTCATTCAACATTCTATACTTAACATTAAGATGGTACCAACAACTAACTAAACAAATTTGCCTTCCACAAAGTACACCTGAATTAAGGATTAAGCGCTTTTGGATGAAAAGCTTATCATTTAGGAACTTCACCAAGATATGTGGGGATTTTCTCTTTTCTTTTGTTGGATCAACCCATTAATAATCGCCACTGTAAATGCTGTAGTGCTTATGGTAGCCTTTTTAGCAACTTTAACGGGCACCTGCAGGTGGCCATTTATCACTAGGTTTATCAAAGCAAAATAGCTGGATGCTGTCGCCACTCGCTACTATATACCATTGTTGGTAAGCTAGGTTTAGACCATATAAAAAGGTATTTTGGTAGAGAACAGAGGCTTGCGGTAGTCTCAATGATATTTATATATTTTCATGAGGAAAAGCTTTTGGATACAATAGATTTTTTGTTTGGGTATGGAGCTCCTTTCTTAGTGTGGCATTTTTGGCAGTCTCAGTGATGTGGTTTCCCAAGTTTGTGCTAATACTTTTCTAAATCCTTTCAGGGCCCAACTTGAATGGTTTATTCGGAAGGCAGTCTGGTACAAGCCCTGGATATTCTTATTCTGCTGCTAACAAGAATAGGGCTGTTATATGGGAAGAGTCAACTTTGTACGATTACTTGCTTAACCCAAAAAAGGTCCGTGCTCATTTATTGCCTCTACAGTTCTAGGGGTATTATATTTTGTAACAGCATACACACATTAATTTTAATATAGATTGGTCATCCATGCCCATGGATGGGTTGGAAAGGGATAAGGCCTGTCAAAACCATAATGGCAGGTTGAGAATTTGTTCCTTCGTGGTAGGGTGATTGTGTGAATCTACAATTTGACTGCATGTTATATTCACTTTCTTTCATGATTCATATTTCCTTTTAAAACTTTATGTGATAGTTTATCTAAACATATGGTATTGTGACTGTTTTTGGTAGGATTAGTGTTTTCCTCTTCGATATAAAGTTTACTGCATAATTGGGGGTTTCATATTCTTTCAATGTAAAGTTCGTGGCTAATTATTAAATGCAAAGAGAGCTATGAAAATCTTCTTTTCTCGATAAGTATGCTTTGAAGGGGGGAAGTTTTTTGCTTCCAAAGCGTCATGGTATTCTTGTTTATTCTATTTTTCCCTTAAGCTTGGTTATGCTTTTCATGTTTTTTTCTTTATATGCATTATATATGGTGTCTCATGTGTTTTCATAGTTATTGTTGGTAAACACGTGAAAAGTAAAATCTTGTAACCTATCACTTAAAAGTCCATCTAATGTTATTTATTATATTCTGAATTCCTTTCTTCATACTTCAATTTTTTTTGTTTATACTTTATTTTTAACTCAGATCTCTTGCTTTTAGCTTGACCCTTACAAATGCTTTGTGCTTCTATAAACTTTTTTGAATGCTTTTCCTTTTAATTTCTCCTATATTTTGTTTCATACTTTATTTTAATTCAGTTCTCATTATTTTAAGCTTGATCCTACCTTTGATTTGCATTATGGTTTTGTTTAGTTTTCAAATTACCCTCTCATGATTGACAACTTTGAAATGCTTCACTTCTCATTCTCAATTCACTAATCTGTTCTCCTTCCTGCTTTCTCAAGTGGCAACCTCAGTACGAAATGATGCTACATGCTAGTGGTTTTGAGATTTTGAGAAACATCTTAGAAGTACGGTTTGTGGCATTGGCTTGATTTGATTTTCAATTTTGAAGCTTGGCATCTCATTCCCAATTCACTAATCTGTTCTCCTTCCTGCTTCCTCAAGTGGCAACCTCAGTACTAAATGATGCTACATGCTAGTGATTTTGAGATTCTGAGAAACATCTTAGAAGTACGGTTTGTGGCATTGGCTTGATGTGATTTTCAAATTACCCTCCCATGATTGACAACTTTGAAATGCTTCACATCTCATTCCTAATTCACTAATCTGTTCTCCTTCCTGCTTTCTCAAGTGGCAACCTCAGTACAAAATGATGCTACATGCTAGTGGTTTTGAGATTCTGAGAAACATCTTAGAAGTACGGTTTGTGGCATTGTCTTGATGTGATTTCCAGTTTTGAAGCTTGGGATTGAAAATATAACTTACAGTGAATTTCAGTTGTGAAACTTGGGTTGATTCAACTCTTTTAGTTATTGTCCTGAAATGTTTAATCTAACTCCTATTTTTGGTTGAATGTTTATACAATGATAATTGAGGTACCGAAGGTGGCACTGTACAAACCTTTATATAGTGATTTTGCAGTGACATTGTTTCCTAAAATGGATTTAAGTAATAATCAGATTGAAGATTTTTGTTTCCCATATTTGTTGTGTCATTTTCATGTTGATGTGTAAAGAAGCCTTCCCATTCGTGCTTAATAAGAGTCCTTAAGCCCAATATAGTAGAGGTTGATCCTGCTACTGATTAACTATCGAGTTTTTGCACAAGTTTGATGGGTTTTGATCCAAATAAGATAATCATCTGACTTTTGCCCTTTCCCTGCCTATCATGTTTTGTGTGAGAGCGAATATGGGGATGTCAAAGTTCTAATCGTTCTACAGACAATGAGGTGGTGGTTGAGTGTGATAAGGATGCCTTAAGTATGCCCTCTGAGCTGGTGGCCTCGTGATTTTATTGCCGGAGTCTTTGAACCTTGGTGTGTTTTCCACGTTATAGGAAAAGAAAGTGGTTCAAGTATGCCTATTAGAGGATTGCCTTTTGTTTCCAGGTTCTTGTGCCGGATAACTATGCAACTGTTGGAATGTAGGGCCATCATTGTTAAGCATGCATTTTGGGGTTTAAACCCATGGTTTATGTTATCCTTTGGTAACATGAAATTCTATAACATGCTTGTGTAATGAACTTTGGAGCTTGGGCATTCATGCCAAGTAGCATTTTTGGGCCTTGATGCACAACTAATTTAAGTTCAGAATTGGCACTTTACTACATGCTTTTATTTTCAATTCCATGAAGATAATGAGAGTGAGATTCAGCATTTGGATGCTAGTCTTTTGTTCAATTTTCTTTTTGGTGATCTGATTTTCATCTTTTGTTGACTCCAGTACATCCCTGGGACGAAAATGGTTTTCCCTGGTCTGAAGAAGCCTCAAGAACGTGCTGATCTGATCGCTTATCTCAAGGAATCAACTGCATGATTCCTAACAGAGGCTTTATTTTTTACCTCACCTTTGGCGGCTAGCAGAAATATTCTGGATTCTGAGAACTATTTTTTGTAATAAGTCCACCTTGGTCCGTTCTCCCAAATGGTTCAGCTATACTCCGTCTTCTGGTTAGATAACTCTAGATATGCATACATTGCACTTTCCTTGGCACACCTTGATGTCCCTCTGCCTTTGCATTTTGAATAACCGCAATTGATCCTGGTTTCTCCTAGTATCCAAAATGTGGAATTTAGGTAGATTTTATCCCCACCGGACTGAGAAAAGGTTGTATAGCCCTTGAGCTGTTAAATTTCTGGACTCTGAATTCTCTATCATAAGGATGAGTGATTTTCATCTCTTACATGATACCATGTCTTATATCATCCGTTATATCTGTTATTGGAATCAGCATGGTTCATCTTTTGTCTAATTTTGTATTTGTGGACGATCATGCTTATCTGAAGTTCTGGCTCTTTGAGTTCATGATATTCTCAAGAGAAGATAATCAGCTTTAGAAGCTTTGTCCATGACAGGAAAGAGTTTACCTTGAGAAGATCAGCTTGCATGATTATGTGCGGGCTCCATACGATCCCTGTGATTAGCAGAAAAGTGGAATTAAGTATTTGTTTTACTGTATCCTTTGGGTGTGGATGAATAGGATCCCAGATTTAGCTTAGTTGGGTTTGGTGGCCAAAACAGGATCTGGTTAACAATTGGATTTAGATGCATATTCAACACTTCGGATTTTACACTGAATCTGAATCCACGCACTAATACAAATCCAGTTAAATTGGTTTGCATATATAAGAACAAGGGAGACAATAAGAATTGTGCGAATTATCAGGGTATCAAGTTAATGAGCCATACTATGAAATCATGGGAAAAAATTATCGAACGTAGGTTAAGACAATTATCAAGTACAACAGTGAACCAATTTGAATCAAGCAGATCTGTTGTTGAAGTGATTCACCTTCTTAGACGTCTTATGAAACATTTTAGAGCAAAAAAGAAAGACCTTCACATTATATTTATTGATATAGAAAAAGCTTATGATAGAGTATCGAGAAAGGTTCTTTCGAGAACTTTGGAAAAAAAAGGTATCCCATTGACATGCATTAACCTTATAAGAAATATGTACGATGGTGTAAAAACATGTGTGAGGACTCTTGAAAGAATGACAAACTTCTTTGAAGTTAATATTGGGTTACATCAAGGATCAACTTTAAGTCTATATTTATTTATAATGGTGATTGATGAGTTAACAAAACATATTCAAGATGAAGTGCCTTGGTGTATGTTATTTGCATATGACATTGTGTTAGAAGAGGAGTCTAAGGAAAATGTTAATAGAAAATTAGAACTATGGAGAGAAATATTAGAAAGCAAAGGCCTCCGACTTAAAACAAAGACAAAATATATGGAATGTAAATTTGATCATTTGGTTACTTCAGAGGACATAAAAATTAAAATTGGCACACATTGCATTCCCCAAAAGGAAAGTTTTAAATACTTAGGGCCAATTTTTCAGAGTGATGGAAGAATTTATGGAGATGTTACGCATAGAATTAATGTTGGTTGATTAAAATGGAGAGGAGCATCAAATATTCTATATGATAAGAAGATACCATTAAAGTTAAAAGGTAAATATTATAGAGCAACAATTAGACCTGTCATGTTTTATGGTTGAGAGCGTTGGGCAGTTAACCATCAACATGTACAAAAGATGTCTGTGATAGAAATAAAGATGTTGAGATAGATGAGTGGTCATATAAGAAAAGACAGTATACATAATGAGGTTATTAAAAACAAATTAGGAGTGGCACCAATAGAGGATAAAATGAGAGAATATTGTTTAAGATGGTTTGGACATATAGAAAGAAGATCAGAAGAATAATCTTTAAGAAGATATAAAAAACTAAATTTGTATAGTATTAAAAGAGGTAGAGTACGACCACAAAAGTGTTGGAAAGAAACAATAAATAATGATCTAGCTTATTGTGAGTTAACGGCTGACATGACACACGATAGGGATGTGAAAACAAAGAATACATGTACCCGACCCCGTCTAGTATGGGAAAAGGCTTAGTTGTTGTTGTTGTTGTTTCATGCTCATAGACACCCTCAAGAATGTCATGTGGGGTAATATGGTTTTAAAAACTAAGAAACATGGAAGGTATTGGAATTATCATCTCATCCACTGGTAGTGGTAATTTACAACCAACGCGGTCGCAAAACCGTTGAGGTTAAGTAAGATTAGATATCAAAATGATGGGCAATGAGGGATAAAGGTCCCCTTATGGTAAACCTGGATTTTGAAATATCTTTTAAGTCTAATAACCAAATACCAGAGCAGTCTAGTTCTTTCTCATTCAGAATATGTATGACAAATATTTCAATAATTTAAAGACAAAGAACATAACATGTTGTATCAAGCTAAAAGTAGGTTGGTTGAATATAGACATGTTTGGTTCTGGTTAGCCCGAAACCTGAAACCATAACCATAAATCAGCTTGAGCCAGTTTCGGTTCTGGAAATGTAGTTCCGGTTTGAGTCTGAAACCATCTGGAAACGGTAATTTATTAAAAAAATAAAATTTATATGAAAACTTCTTTAAAAATACTTGACACTGATCTCAGTTTTATAAAAAGTGAAATAAAAAATGGACCATGTGGTTCCCAGTTGAGACAGTTCAGTTCCAATTGGAACCGGTCATGTCTAGTTGAGTATTTTCATGGGTGAGTTTATAGGTGATGTTCCAAACAAAATCCACCTTAGTATATTTGCTTATTTTAGGAGGCATTTGATATGATCTTAGATAAACGAAATGTATGTGTAGCATAACATTGACAAGAAGCTGAATACTTAGTCTTTGACATGACTGCACAAATTAAGTGTGAATTGCTCGTTTGTTAGGTGAATTTAAATTAGATCTTCTTAAAAGGATTTCATTCAAATTTAGTGATAACAAAGATAAACATATTAAAGTGGAATTCGTATCACATCTTGAGAGTAATTTCTATGGTTTGTGTCCTAAATTCCCTTCTTATACGTGAAGGTCAGTGGCACCCTGCCTTTCAGCTATTGAAAAAAAGGCTTATCATGCCATTTGATTAACTGGGTATCATGGCACGTAGGTTAAGTGGATGTCAATTAGTTTGATGCACATAGGGTGTTCAGGTCATGTATGATCTGGTGCTAGGCTCAACCTCGAAACAAGCAAATCCAATTGGTTCCTCAATTTTGATGAACCATTATAAGTCATCATAAGTTGAAACAAACCTCACCATCGGTTCTGATTTGGTTTGGTTCAGTCTCATGGTTCGCTAAGCTTCATCATGCTGGTATGTGAGATTTGTATATATTATATGATCAAACACATAATAAATAAACTTAGTGAATCATATATTAAGTTCACAAATAAAGCACCAACATACACAAACTATGTCAACAAATATATACTAGATCATCACATTTCTAGCATTTGACATCTCGACAATGACAAAGCCAACCCTATTTTCATGCAGCCTGTAAGAGAGTGTATGTGGCAACTAATACATCATGCACTGTTCAGTTATTAAGGATGAACAGAGTTAATGTTCCAAACAAATAGCAAGTTTTACTCCTGTGTTCCTAGATTAATGAAGTATTGGTTTACGGTTTCAAAGAAACTAGCTTTATCAGTGTATTAGGAAAATTGAAAAAGGAAAGGGCGTTTGCTTAAAATACTAACATAAATTTGGGACTTAGAAGAAACAAGTATAATCATCAGCGTTTGGGAAAGCTTAGCCATTGTAGAGATGCGATATTTTCGTGTTAACGAGGTTTAGCTTGTATTATGACACGATATTTTCTTACCCTCCGTCCGGAGGCTGGAGAAACCCCCGCGAAAACCTAAAGAGCTCTCTCTCTCTCTCTCTCTCATTGGCTTCTTGCTCTCTCCGCGCCACCATGCCCAAATCCAAGCGCAACAAAGTCGGTAAGTTTCCCCGCCTCCCTCCTCTGTGTCGGTGTGTGAAAGGGTATTGCTATTCTCTTTTGGTTTTCAGTTCTGTTCTTCATCAGTTTGAGGATGCCCTCCTGTCTCTCTCTTCCCAATACACTTTTATGGTCGTTGGTGTTGTTCTTCCTTGTTTACGAATTCTCTGTCTCTGTCTCTTTGTGTAATAACTGTCGGTTTTTTATGCTTTGTTGTTTGAATGTAAATTGGTTGAGTTTTGTTGGTGCACTCTCTCGGTTATTAGCGTTATTCTTCGTTTGAGGTGGCATTCCTCTCTCGCTGTCTCTGTCTCTGTCTCCTATCCCTCTCTGACCAGCTGGCCCTGTCTCTCTCTGTCTCTTTCTCAGGAGGGGTTTTGGATGGAGTATGATTGTGAGGAAGTGATGGGTCTTTGAAATTTTTGGGTAAAATCTGTGCAGTGACTCTGTCGAAGACGAAGAAGAAGGGGAGAGAGCACAAGGAGGCGATTGTCAGCGGGATAAGAGATGCGGTGGAGAGCTACGCCTCCGTCTATGTCTTCACCTTTGAGAACATGCGCAACCTCAAGTTCAAGGAGTTCAGAGACAACTTCAAGTCCTCCAGCAGGTCCTTTCTTCTTATTCTTCTAATACTTAAACTTGATAGTGGCCATCATCATCATCATCGACGTCAGCATCATCATCATATCTTCTTCTTTTTTTTCATTGTCTATCTCGGTGTTTTCTTATTTTTGTTGTCGACAGGTTCTTCCTCGGATCAAACAAGGTCATGCAAATCTCACTTGGCCGAACGCCTGCTGACGAAGTCAGGGAAGGAGTACACAAAGTATCAAAGGTAAGGGGCTGTATTTTATTTGTGTTCTTCTTTGGGTACAATTCGTTCCGGAATCGAATCGTTGCAACCCAGTGGATATTAATGGGTCTCGGACGTTTCTTGCAGATGCTACATGGTAATGCTGGACTTTTCTTTACCAATTTGCCGAAAGAGGAAGTTGAGAGGTTGGTGGTGCTTTTCATGTGGATACTTTTCACTTGTTTTAGTGTCATGTTTAGTCGCTTTTGGATTCTATGCACGATATGGAATTTCCGCTTCAAGTGTCTTAAAAGTGGGCATTGCTAAACTTTGGAGCTCAAAATAGTGCTCACAATCTAGAATAAAGGCGTGTTGGAAACTGCAACCCACGCTATGTGCATATTATTGTTCTAATTTCTATAAGTTGTTGCATCATGGATCCCTCACATTGGGCCCAACCAGATTCAATTCCTCGCTGTATTTGTTATTCATATTTCACTGCAATAGCAGGATCTTTTTGGGTTTAAGGGGATTATCTTCTTTGATTTGATTTGTTGTTCATATTTCACTACTGAAGTTTTGTTGTCCATGCATGTTTTAAAACCTTAACTTGGTGTAATTCTTAACTACCACTGTCTTGTATATCCTAGTCGTTAGGCTACACAATATGCTCAATAGTTTGGTGCTCATCTTTTTCCACCCCCTGTAGTTTTATGTTTCCTTTTTACCTCTCAACTTGAAGCTCTGAATTTTGAATTGCTTTAATTTCATTGACACTTCATTTTCTCCTCCAGTTTGTATGTTTAATATTTTCGAAATGTGTTTCTACAGGTTTTTTCTTATGTATGTCTTATGTAGATCTATACAGCACTTTTTCGATTGATATCATTAGGTTTTGAGATCTTTTGCAGAGGGAAATTATCTCACTTCATGCGAAGTCATTAACCAAATTTTGCATTTTCGTCAATTTGGTTGCACTATAGTATATCATCTTTGTGTATGAGTCATATTAAATAAATGTATGCATGAGGTTGTAGAAGCTTTATGTAATATGAACACCATCATTTTTTGTCAGAAAGTCTTTCCTGGGATACCTACTCCAATTTTATTTTGTGGGCATGATAGTAATACTACATCGCTTTGTCCCATTTTTATGTAGACTGTTTGAAGAATATCAGGAGCATGACTTCGCAAAAACTGGGTCTATTGCAACAGAGAAGGTGCGGCTTTTGCTCGTGCGTCTGATTTGACTGCTGTGCATCTCTGGGATGGCTTGTATATGATCATTACTTGTCTTATAATTTCTTGCAATTACTTATGGGGAAATGGGTCAGTGGTGAGAACTGATCCCAAGAACTACATTAGATGTTCTGAACTGAGATTTGAACCTGAGAGGCTGAGACTTTACGAACGCCATGGTAGAGAGAACGTTCAAGCATGTAAGTAAGATGACACGAATGATGATTCTTGCAGATGGAATAGACCATTGGACAGTTGAACATGTATGGCTTCATATATGATAAGTATCATGCATATAAAACTTTCTGGGAATATGACAATTTTTTACACTAGTTTTACAGCAAGCTGACTTGCTTGATATGAAAATTGTTGTATAGGAGAAACTCCTGCTATAAATTGTTCTGGCTCAAGTGGACCAACTGTGTATTTACTGCAAAAGCATAATTTCGTTTATGGCACAGACACTCCATGGTGGCCCTTGTTGTATATCCATTATGTATTTGCTAAGATGCCAATTTGGAAGTAGTTTTATCCCCATATTTGCAGCCATATGATCCATATCTGTGTTTGTAGTATTGTAACTATTGTTTTCATTCTCTTTTTTCTTTGTTTTGATATTGTTCATTCCTTCACGGTGTCCCAAGTTTCTATCAACTAATAGCATCAGTAACAAGCTCTTTAAGTAACGGTTCTAACTTCTAACAGTCCAGTGATAAGAACACTGACTTAAGATTCCATGGGAATCCTACAACATAATGATCATGAGCTGGGAATAAGCTTTCTCACTGAGAATTCTCTAAGCGGACATCATGGTCTTTGATACCCATATGTGAAACTTGATAAACTCCATAAGGACTATCATTAGCATATAGCAAACAATTATGTTATCAATATCCGTTACGGGCTGTTAGTGGTTGACCATAGCGGATTTAGTGGTGCAGTTTCATTTATGATTAAAAAATAATATATATATATATATATATATATATATATATATATATATATATATATATGGATTATCTAATTTCTAAAAAATATCAAGAAACATGTAACCACCACATTTATAAATATGAATCCAACTAAATAAACAATTTTTAAGAAGACAAAGAGTAAATTTCATGTGGCATAAGGATATTGAATTGTTAAACTTAAACTAAAAAACAAAAACATAAATATAACCAAGTTATTTTGACACCAAGTTATTCTAAGTAGTGAACATATTACCTTTAACTGAGTCAACCTTTTAGCACGGAGAGTTGTGTCTTACACTATTGGCTCCTCAAAATTAAATTTCCGTGTACTCTTTAGGTTGTAGTGGTACAGGTACCACCTTGGCCCATGTAGATATGCCATTGCTTGTTTCAAATATTAACGTTCTGTTTTAGAAGTTTTAAATATAAACAAATTTGTTTATGAAGTTAAATTATTTAATGAGAAAACATGATGTAACCAAGATATTAATGTTACATTAGCACCAACTATTTCTTCGTATTGCTATGTGCCGGCTTGTATGCTTCTATATAATGGCAAAATTATTAGCAGCTGCACAAAGCGCAATAACCCGAGTGACCAGAGGGATCAACTCACAAATGGAAGTTTATGGAGAGAGAGAGAGAGAGTTGGTGGAGGTGGGGTGACAGCAATGGAGGCCACAGCCCGCAAGAGTCCTGATGGTGGTGGTGGTGATGGAAGTTGCAGGGGTGAGAAAGAGAGATACCAGCCGCATGAGAGAAAGACAAAGGATAAGACAAAGAAGCCAAAGAGAGACGCAGACATAAGGGGGACCAGAGAGAGAGACGCAGACAACCTATGTTGTTTGCTGAAAGATATACTAGTGGCAGTGGTGGACTTGTCCGTTGCTGGTTTGACCTAATGTAGATTTGGGAATTAGGTCGGGTCTATCCATATCCATTGGATTGACCCATGTATGTTATTACTGTTATAGCGGGATGCTATAGCGCTCTTAATGGCACTAATAGTGCCCCTGATGGATGGCCGTTATTTTGCTATAGTGCACTATAGCGGATGCTATGGCACACTATTGATAACATAGACAATTACAGCTTGATCTTAATATAGTGTAAGCAAGATAAGTAGGAATTATGAGTTACCGTTGAGACAATCTTTTAGCTGATATATCTCGCTTTTTGCTATATTGGACCACCACTGCCAGTAGCGGTTACCATTTTGCAGTTCTAACAATAGAGTCGGGCTTCTATCATTTTGTTGGTGAGTGATCTCATATTTTGCTTCTTCTTTTTCGGTCTATCTTCTACTTATGTTACCTCTTTTCTTCTTATTTTGCTTTTTCTCTTTGCTTCTATTCTTTATTAATTTTATTCTCTTTTCTCCTCTTCTTATTTCCTTTTCTTATTTTTTACTCTTATTTATTCTTCTTCTTTCATGTTCATGTGATATACAGATTTATTTCTTGATTATATACAAAATGCACTTATCTCTTTAACATTGTATAAAAAATGAATGCTGCTTTAATTTTTATATGTACATCAAAGAATTATTTTTTAGATTTGTTGTTGATGTGAGTTCACATTTATAAATGTGTTGGATTCATAATTTTTATCAGGATAAATTAAGTTTTATCCTTTGTCTAGTTGTGGTGTACAGCTGAATCTTCTATTATATCCTCAATATATCTTGCTAGCATTTTATTATCATGAAGAACCTATAAGGCAATCTGTTCCTAGTTGCTCTCCGTGAATTAGTTGCCACATGTTTTTGAGTATCTTCTAGAGTGTCTCTGGGTGCATGTGTGTGTGAGAGAGCGAGAGTAGTTTTTGTGTTCATTCTGTATAAGGGGGTCATGCTTGGTTTTGATATCAATTGCATGACTCAGGTTGAGCTAAAAGAGGGACCCCTTGAGCAATTCACTCATGAAATGGAACCTTTCTTGCGGAAACAAGGCATGCCTGTGCGGTTGAGCAAAGGTAGATTATCTTTGTATCTGTTTATTTTTCAGTTATCTGTTCTTTTTTCCTTCTGAGAACTTAGAATAAGTGAATGTCCACTGATCATATGTCTCGCTGTGGCACAGGTGTAATTGAGCTAGTTGCAGATTACGTGGTATGTGAAGAAGGGAAGCCGTTGTCACCTGAATCAGCTCGAATTCTGGTTTGTCAAATGAACTCTATAGTGTTCTTATGCATTCATCAACTTGACTCAAAAATGTTTTCAAACTTTTGCCAAGGATATTTACAAAGTAAATAAATCCTAAAAAGCAGCAATCTTACGAATGCTGTGGTCATTGATCTTGAAGCTTATAGGTCTATGAGAGCGATAAGTTTTTCTGAATTTCTGCTCAAAATCAGCCCTTCACCATTTTTATGAATATCCTCCAACTTCTTTCATCTTCCTACTACAGGTCCACTTGATCAGTTTCCATGTCTCCAAGCCATCTCAAATGCATTTTCCTTGTTTCATCATATATGCCACACTGCCTTCTTTTCTAAATGGTTTCACTAGGGCCTTTTTGCAATCGTGGAACTCCACCATGGAAGTACGTGTGGTGCCTGAACAATGCAATCACATAACCCATATTCCCAGTATTAGTTGAAAGGAACCCGAAACTATATCCACTGGCATTTTCATTTCTACGGAGGACATCTTTTGCTCTTGCCGATGATTGACTGCCTGAGGTGTGATGAGCAACATTATTAAACCACTATTTTATGTTCTAATCTGAGTAATATCTTGTTGGCGTATAGAAATTCTCTGAACCGCTCCTTATCCAACTTTTTTGTCTTCTTATCTAGAGCAAAATTTTCAAACACGTGCCTAATCAGCTGTTGTCAAAGGGCTATCTGGCCTTTTCAAATATATATACCCATATGTGTGCGTGTGTAACTCTCACATTTCAATGTATGCATCAAACATCCACCTGCAGTTGGAAATGCTTCTTTTTAATCTATTAAATGAGCAAGAATTCTTCCTTGCATTATGAAGTTGGTCATGCTGTGGACGAGGGGTTCAATAAGTTGGTTCTTTTTAATATATGGGTCAATGGTCTAACTGAATTTAGGATCAAGAGTCTTTGATATAATATGAAAAGGCGGATAGTTAAGTATAATAATATAATGCCTGAAATGTTGGCAGGCATACTCTAAATAGCTGATTAGTTGAGTTCATTTTTATAGCTTTTAATGAAAAAACGTTTTTCTGAGTTTTTTACAAGTTTTTCCCTTTGAAAGTTTGAAACCCTTTTGAACTATTTCACGAAACACACGCACAAACAGCCTTGCTTTTATCTGATTTAGGTTGCATTTTGGTTTTGCAGCGTCTACTTGGTATAGAGATGGCTACATTTCGTTTGCACCTTATATGCCGGTGGAGTTCGGGGGATTTTGAAGTCTACAGAGATGGGCCAATTGCTTCAGATATTGAATCTTCATGAGGCAGCCTGATTATGTGCAACACTTTTTATGATATTATTATCAGAAGAAAGCTTGTCTGGATACGAGAAAGGTCACAAATTTTGTTTAGTTGTAATTGTATCATGAGAACGGTGGAGTAAACTATTTCTTTTGAAGGTTTCTTTATATATTTTAATTTATGTTGCTTTCTTTTCTTTTCTGAGTCGAGTCGTCGACTCTTTGACAACCTGGATCAACGTCAATTAATGAAAGAAGCTTATCAGGAGGGCCGTAGGAGTTGTGAGTCAACTACATGTGGGTTCTCTGCCTAGAATAACATTCTGCCTGCCCCCACGGCGACATGATTCTCAGCACCCTTGCCGCCTCCCAATAAGGGAAAACCCCTTTGACCTTAATTCCATCAGGAGTCCGGACCTATTTTTCTTTTATATTTAGTTTTTACGTTAGAAATCTCTCTCACATCGACGCCCACACAGAAGAGGGGTGATACAGTACTTGTCTTTTTAAGATTGCAAAGATGGGTTGGGGCCGTTGTGCAGAACCCTATCCATTTACAGCATTTTATATATGATCATATGGATCCCTTTGGTGGCTCATCCTTGGTAAAAATTGCTTCTTAGTGTAACCAATAAATATGACAATTCTTTTGTTTAGGTACCTCACTTTCATTAAAATGCTTTAAACTTTCAAAATATCTCCCTACAAGATCCTTTTACCTTCATACAGTTCGTTTGGATTTTGTCCAAAG
Source organism: Brasenia schreberi (assembly GCA_036023115.1). Classification (NCBI taxonomy): domain Eukaryota; kingdom Viridiplantae; phylum Streptophyta; class Magnoliopsida; order Nymphaeales; family Cabombaceae; genus Brasenia; species Brasenia schreberi. The sequence continues at coordinate 32,740,005 of JAYKKT010000090.1, read as the reverse complement.
TCCTGTTAAATTAACAAGCCATAATAAGCCACTCAAACTCATTTATCACCCTTATCGGGAAGCATTTATTAGGAAAAGGAACACCATTGAACGTTCACTTGTAAGGTTCTTGTAATCTCTTATAACGAAATGTTTTGCAGCTTAACCAAGGTCTCAATTGACCTTTGCGTTACAGAGTTTAAATAAAACCTTAGTTACAAGAATTAGCGCCCTAAATAGGGTTTCAGTCACCAAGATTTTAGGAAACCACTATGTGAAAGTTGCTATCCAAACCACAATTAGCATCATGTGCTCAAGAAACGTCAATTATTTACCGAGTAGATTTGCACCTCCAAACAAGATGTAGTACACTAATATCAATAAGAAATTTACATGAATAATACTCTCATTATTACCAAGTGTAAACGCATCCTAATACAACTGTAAGTGATTCAATATGCATTTTTAATCACTTCAATTGGTATTTAAGGATGATGCTCTTCATATCACATATTTAGTACCTTGTACCAATTCTTGTGGAGATCATCCAAAGTTCTATTAGAACACGTTACAAAAAGCTCAAATATAACACCACCGTGCATTTCAAATAAAACAAACGTGCCAAAAATTTACCTAGCACTAAAACTCATAGCAGTTTCTCATATATGTACTGGTCTCTGATAACTAAAAAAGACATGAATGCCACTAGCAGTTTCTCGTGAACGTATATACTGATCTGTGGTAACTTAAAAGAAGACATGAAAGACATCCAGAACCCCATAGGCATCATGGGTTTTCTTAGTCTGAGCTTGAGGATACTATACCCACCTCTAACAGTCGATGCTGAACCCACGCAAAAAAGGAGTTGACGAAGGGCAGAGACTGGGAACACCTAATAGCTAGGGAGCCGCTTACACCATTTGAACACTAAAGAAAATATGTTACAAGTTCAGAGATCCCAATATGGACCCAGATTCAGTCACAATACCTGAAAGAAATCTCATATTGGCAAATAAACGGAATAACCACCAGAAACTTAGGTACAACGTAGGGAGAGGGAACAACTTTCTTGAAGAAATAATGGAACCCATCCTTTTGCTGCCAGATAAAGAGAAACCATCACCTGACAAGTGTCATAAGCCCGTGTATGAGCATCGAACGGCTTTAGCCATGTGGATCGTTCAGAATTAAGGCTTTAAGCCGACTCCCTTACTTGGTTTGCAGAGCCCTTGGGGCAATGCAACTATCCTTCAAATAATCTCAAGTGCAACAAGACCTGAATTAATTGGAGTGTAAGCTTCTCGCGGAAAACAGTGTAACAAGGATGGAGTTCTAGGTAATGAGATACCAACATCACTTTTACACAATTGCTTTCACGAAATCCAAAGCACAAAAGTTTATCTATGTTCTAGGATCTCAAAAGCACAATTATTATGTAGTAAGCAACATTGCTTTAGATACTCATGAACTTCAATCCAAATCTAAAATTATCTAGTGTCGGAAGACTAATGTAAGTAACTTCTCAGCACAACAAAGGCACCTTCCTGCAGTCCATATAATTAGCATGGATTAGAAAGAAAGGTTATTTTCATGGAATATGTATGGAGATGCAAACATAAACCAATAAAACAGATCCAAAATTGACTAATTCTAGTTCTGCTATGAACGCAGTTTAGCTTTCCAGTGAAGTCAAGATACCACTGCCACAGGACAACCTTCATCTTTTTTTTTGATAACTGACACACTATGTTTTTTCTTTTGGAATAATAACAGTACAACTGGAAAAAACATAGATTGGTTTTTGGGATAGTACAAAGGTTAGGTTTAATTAGACCTTGTATACAATTGAAACTGGCTAAATAGGTAGGATTAAATGTTAGGTCAGAACCAAGTCGAAGATAACCTGTTTAATATCTCACAGGAAAACTACCATGCTTCAACCATTTCCTTGAGATCTAACACCAGATAGGATGATGTCAGACACGTGTTTGAGTCCAAACGTGGCTCTCAATTAAGACTCTTGTGGACTTGGAACTGAAGCCGGTAATAGAAACTTCGATCAAATATCAGGGCAACTAGTGACATGGATCTGACTCATTAGCAACACTAAAGCATGTCCATAATGCAAACAGTGGTCCACGTACTTATGTTCCAGGAACAAGTCAACACGACATAGTCCCTTCAAGAGTAAGCGCAACACCCAAAATAAGAAACAAAGTAAAAGTAAGCTCAATGTTGTATGCATACCAACAATTCCAAGTGTAATGAGTACAACAGATGTTGTTCGTAACCAAAACTGCCTATACTGGATAAAATTATGGATCCTCTGAAGTTTCCTTCGGAAAGAACCCACCAGAAAAGGTATTTGACTGTACTCGAGTGATGAAGTCAAACATGGCCAACTATGTCCGAGCTGCAATATAGACAGAGAAAGAGAAGATCAAACAATAGCTGAACATGTGAGTTCACCCTAAAGAATAGATGAAAATGCAAATTCACTGACAACATCCCAAACTCAAAGGATAAGGGACAAAAATCAACTAAGACAAAAGATAGTAGGTATGGAAAAGTTTACACACCTTCCATTCACATAACAAGGAACATATCCAATATCCTTTTTCTCAAGTTTTTTAAACTCTCTGTCTCTCCATGTATCTATCTATCTATAGACAGATAGATACAACGGCACTTTTTCTCAATGCATTTATGCTCAATTTTGGACTACTGGACGAAATCTCATGCTATGGTCCAGACCAAAGCAGATCACAACAACAAAATGAGAACATTTATTGTGCGCATGAATGATGTAATAACTCTTTCTACTTAAACCCATGGAAAATGCATGGGAAAAAGAAAGAAGCTCTCCATTTATCTCTGCATCCAGATCATCAATCATCCATTTCAGAATTCTCTCTCTATATATGTATACATAATGCATTTAAGCTCAATTTTGGACTATTGGATTAAATCTCATGCTATGGTCCAAAGTAAAGCAGATCACAGAAACAAGATGAACAATATTTATTGTGTGTGAATGATGCAATAACTCTTTCTACTTAAACCCATGGAATTGCATGGGGAAAAGAAAAGAAGCTTTCCATTTATAATGAAAACTCTCTCTCCATGCAGGTCGTCTATCATCCATTTCACAACTCTCTCTCTCTCTCTCTCTCTCTCTCTCTCTCTCTCTCTCTCTCTCTCTCTCTCTCCAGGTCATATATCATCCATTTCACAACTCTTCTCATCTCCCTCTCTAGGGAGCACGAAGATTAAATCTGGCTCTATCCCTCAAAGAACCTATCGATTTAAACTGGATTGCTTCTGGGATGAATAAAGTCTATGCATCTTAACCAAACTGTTCTTTGTTTATTTCATTTGGAGCTTCAAAGATGATACTGCCATTTTGAAAAGCTTTCACAAGAAACAGCAAGCAAGCAATATGGCATTATGTTGTATCTTCTTGGTTAAGGGTTTGCATTAAGATTCTTACTGTTAAACCACATATGGTTCATTGTTATATAAACTACGTTTAAGTCTGCATGTGTTTTCTTTTCTCCGGTTATAAACCGATGATCAGACTCTACCATATAACTTTTTATTATGTTGCCTATGCCGTTAAAGTGAGTAAAAGGCCTAACTTGTTCTTTGTTTATTTTGTTTGGAATTTCAAAGAACATACTACCATACTGAAAATCTTTTAACGAAAGGACTTCAATAGCAAACAATTGTTCCCTTTTCACTTTGTCATTTGGGGACATCATTGACATGAGAGGCAATCGATAGTAGTATTAGACTGCGTGACACAAAAGAAAGCAGTCAGCGTCATTTTTTATGCATGCAGATGCTCAAGAGCATGAAGACCCATTTAAATAAATTCATACCCGCAAGCACACACAATGAAGCAACCACATGGTAAACTAGACCAGGATGCAGCCCATCCGATTTCCAGGCTACAATATCAGTATTTCGCAGGCCTAACACAAAAAGAAGAGGAAGAGGAAAAAGGATCATCCTCAACACACAGTAAACTTACAGGTTCAAAATGCGAACCAACATTTGAAAATGGTGGGATCTGCCCAGCATCCAATAAGTAGTCTTCACAAATCTCACCATCTTTCCTTCGCTTGGTAAAACTTCTGGACATCTTACTCTCAATTGCTGAACCTGTGTATCTAAGAAGACCCCACAAATATCCCCTGCTTTGAGATGACTTCATTTTTTTCTTGTTAGTATTGTCATCAGGGAGTTCCACATCCCAAGACCTAGAAATTATATAATTATCTTCACAGTTTGTCTGCCCATTTGCACCTTTATGAAAACCGTTTTCTTGCCAGTTCCTTCTGTCTATCATATCATCACTCGATAGTGCAGATGTATGGAAAAATGTGTTCAAATGACATTGATTTAAATAATTAAGGTCTGGGGCACTCTTGGACTGGATGCCATAATTAGAGTGTCTAAAAGAATTGGTTTGGACATGCACGTTTCCTTCACCATTAGGTGTCCCATCAATTTTCAGTTCAATTATTTCATTACTCCCATCATCAAGGCCAGATGCAGAGGGATCATCTCCAGATGCTCTAAGGTTATTTGTATCTATACCATAGCTAATAGAATCTGATGCATAGACACCAGAAAGGAATAAAGCTAATTGTTCGCTATCTTGTTCGTTCAAGTTTACCAGCTGATTGTTACAATTGCCCTCTCCAGCAGGTGGATGGTTCAGGCTTTTCTCCACAAGTGCTATTTGCTCTCGAATTGCCCTGACAAATTGGCCGTACCTCAACATGGCATCTCTCTTGAAGGCTGCCTTCTCTGAGACACCCAATGCATTAACGGCCCTCTCAAAATCCTCCAACTGAACTACAAAAGGAATTAAATAATATAATTAAGTAACTTAAAAGTTCAGAAAGAGTTCAAAACGTTTACCTGCCATTTGGTTATTCCAACGGCGGTAATAAGATCCCGCCGGTGAAATTTTATTGAACTTTGCAGTTTCGTGTCAGCAGGTTCAGCACCAACAAGGCTTTGCTCGTGTAAAAGGACTCTATAAATAGTTTCCATCCTGTAAAAACATCAAAATTCTAAAATTATCAACTTTTCACGTTCTACTTAAGTTGATACCTGCGACTGACGGCCTTAGGTCCTTAGTGACGCGCAAATGCAGCGTGTTCGTGTGCCTGTGTGTCAGACAACACCAAGAGATCTCTTCAAACCAATTAAAGAAGAGATCTCTTCAAACCAATAAAAGAAGAGATCTCATACGAAATTACTCCCACTCGATGAAGTCGTCGTGCTCTAATCATATAATAACAGAAAATATTATGAAGAAAAAAACGAAAAGGAAACAACAGAAATATCAGATTTTCAATCAAAAGAAGATGGAGACGAAGAGAGAATTTCTGCACAAATGTACAAAAAAAGAAGACGCAGAGAGAGAGCAACATTTCGAGGTGATCAAGGTGCCCAATAAAGAGGGAAAATCCCAGAGTCCACCGAACACAGAACAAGAGATCACAATCCTACACAGACAAATATGAAGAGAGCACCCATAGACCACTTCGACTAGAGTAGAAAATCAAATAAAAGGAAGCACAAAACCTGTCGGCAGAGTCTTGCACAATCTCTGCAGCAGAGAAGAGAGGGTCTCTTTCCCACTTCTGGATATTGTTCGTCATCTTTCTTAAATCCAGCGGTAAGAAGCATAAGAAACCCAAATATAACGCCAAAACAATCTCAGTACTAAATAGCCAACTCGTCTAGTAGAGCAGAAAACATCATTTTTCCACCAGACAGAGCGCAAATTGATAGACGAAGGTGCGCTTCCCACTTTCCTTAAACGACGAGAATCTTAGGCAGGCATCATTCTCTTGGAAAGAGCGGCATCAAAAGTGGGGAATAGAAGCCACTCAAAGAATGGTCACTCAATGACTAATGCCCTCTTGTGATAACAGAAGCAACATATTGGATTTAAAGTAGGTGTTTTAAAGCGGTTGCTAGTGGTAGCAGTAAATAGTTTATAAGTTTCTATTGTTTTGTTTTATTGTGGTTACGTTTCTTTATTGTTTTCATGAAAAAGGGAAATGGCAATAGAAAGTAGGTGCATTAAAGCAGTTGATAGCGGCACTAAATACATCGAAGCTGACTTTGCCTTGAGTGTGGGTAACAATCAGAGATTAGGGGCTTGCTCGTGAATCTTCAATGAGCGACATCACGCAGCCACAATGAGTTGGACGCTGCACAGTTTGAAACTTGTCTCATCTCTCTCTCTCTCTCACACACACACACACACACGTATTTTACATGTAGTCAGATCAGAATCAGAGTTCGCAGGTTAAAATAGAAAATAGGAGACAGATACTGACTGTATGTTTAGAGAGAGACGAAGAAACTTTAGATTTTACTTTTCTCTCCTGGTTCTCACAGGTTGTGCATAAGCTGTAACTTGACATATTATGATGGATTGGTTTGAGCTTTTTTTATAGTTTAAATAACGAATATCTAAACCTGATAAATGAAACTTGGGTTTCATAAGATTGAAGTTAGGTCATTTGGATCCGTTTAATCAGATTTAAAGAAATTAGGGATGTCTCGACTTGATCTTCCCCCGATCAATTGAACAAAAGAAACAACTGCAGGATTTAGTCGTTAAAAAAAATGGGGTATGTTTGATTTTATACATTTGATATGAGAAAATGGTAAGTGCTCAAACCCTATTGATTGATGGTCAAAATTTATTTTATCATTTCAATAGTTTGATCTTTGAGATGAATGATTAATGTAGTAAAGCAAAAAGTATTTAGTGCATTAAATGCAAAGTATACCAGTACAATAATATTTTAATTCAAATCTCTAATATTGATTATTATAATTAAAGATGTTTGAGTATATTTTAACACGGATAGGATTTGAGTATTTACCAATACCTCCATTTGATGCAACTAGAATATGAGTCCAATATTGTATTTGTAAATCATTACTAACAAAACCGAAATTGTCTTGGTCTCAAGAGCCCATTTTTAAAGAGGATTTGAGATGTTAGAAGACTTCAACAAGGGTCTTGAGAGCATGATTTGCGGTTGGATGTCTCCTTGATAACCGACACTTATATTTCACTATAAAACGAATTGGACTGAGGATCTCGAGTGGTGAGTGGATTTACCTTGACAAGTTAAATATATTAGCAGCATGTTCGTGCCAAAACTTTTCAAATGGCAATTGGGTTGGATCAGACCAAATAACATGATAATGAATCGGTCTAAATGAAAGCCCAATGGGATCAAGCAAAGTAATTTGTGGTCTACAAGCCATCGAGTCCCTTGGGTATGGGTTTAATTTGGATAAGTTTGGGCCAAGCCTCGAGATTCATGGCCCTGAAATGAGGCTGCGACAGCTGAGAGTAGAGATCAATGAAGGTGGTTGTCCCACACGAATGGGCCGAACAGCCTATGCCATCTTGCACAAATTATGATATAACAAGGTTGCTGCTTGTATCAGGCAGACGAGAAGAAGAAGAGGAAGAGGGTGGTCGACTAGCAGCCTGCTAACAACTAACTAGTTGTAGAATTTCATAAGAGCGGCCGCCGATCATACAAGTTACATTATCACCTCACCGGAAGTGTTTAGATCATGCTAGCTAAGATAAGCTGGGCCTGCTGGTTCTCATCTCATTTGCCCAGAAGGCATGAACCAAAGCTAATCCCCCCCCCCCCTCTCTCTCTCTCTATATATATATATATATATATAAGAACACTGGCAAGGCACTACTCCAAGTTCAAATTAGAAAAGTTAAGACAGGTTTTATATTCTTTGTCTTAACAGAGTGGTATCGAGTCCTTTCATAATAACAACATTTTAGATCATGGTTATGATTGGAACCATATCCATTGGGGGAGCTTGGAAAGAAGCAAACTTCACAATTTCATGGGCACTGCACGTCAAACCCACATCAGATATGCACACCCCTGGGTGTCGAACTCGCGATCTTTAGGTTGAAGCTCCTTTGGAAGTGGCCCAATGGCCAAGAGGGCTGTGGCTCTTTATGGAAATAATTAAAGTATCACATTAAGGCACAGGGGAGTAGAACAGGGAAAGTGGGAAATTGCAAGGACCATTACTGAAATTCAATGGTAATAGTACATACACGAAGCTACATTTGCAGGTGAAAATAATGATATTTTCAAAAGATATCATCGCTATATTTTTGTAATCCATGTTATAAAAATCAGACGAAGTTTTACGCTAGTTGTCGCAAACCTAACACAATCCTCCTCCTTTATCGTCTCGATGTTTACAAGAGACAAAATGGGTTGGAGAAAAAGCAGATGAGATAGAGGATAAAGGTTTTCAATTATGATACTTAGGTAAAGAAAATGCTCGAAACAGAGTTGGTATTATCATAAATAAAGATTTAAATGAGAGTGTAGTAGACATACAACGATATGGTCACCGAATCATGACATTGAAATTAGTGTTAGGAGCAGAGGTTTTGAATATAGTTTGTGCTTAAGCACCCAAAGTAGGACTAGAAGATAGTATAAAGACTTTTTGGAAAGAGTTAGATAAGGTGATTCAAAAGATTCCACAAAGGGAGATGATTTGTTTAGGAAGAGATTTAAATGGATATGTCGGTAAAGAGGCATTAGGATATCAAGGTATTCATTGAAACTTTGGTTTTGGGGATATAAATGAGGAAGGTAGGGAGATTTTAAATTTTGCTATGGCATTTGATCTCTTTATAGTCAATACAATCTTAAAAAAATGAGATGAACGTTTAATTACTTATAAGAGTGGCTTATCACAAACACAAATTGATTACTTTATTTGTAGAAAAAAAGATAAACCGTGTTATAAAGATTGCAAGATAATTCCAGGAGAAAGCTTAACCACCCAACATCGACTTTTAGTTATGGATTTACAAATAAAAAAATAGACAAAGAAGAAAAGAGTGCATCGAGCTATTCGGACTAAATGGTGGAACCTCAAAAACGAGAAAGAAGATATATTTAAACAGAAAGTCCTTCAAGGAGATGTTTAGAATTATGTTGGCACACCCTGTGATATGTGGAACAATATGGCTATACATATTAGGAAAGTAGCGAAAGATGTATTAGGGGTATCTAAGGGAGGTGTACCGGTACAAAAAGAAGCTTGGTGGTGGAGTGAAGTAGTGCAAAATAAAATCAAGGCAAAGAGGGCATGTTACAAATTACATTATGCTAAGAAAATTAGTGAAACTTTAGAGGCTTATAAGAAAGCAAAGAAGGATGTGAAAAAGGTCGTGAGTTAAGCAAAAGTTAAAATTTGAGAGGATTTATATAAAAAACTCAACTCAAAAGAGGGTAAAAGAGATATTTTTAGGATAGCTAGGGCTAGAAATAAGAAAACTAAAGATCTTAATTATGTTAGATACATCGAGGACCAGGATGAAAAAGTTCTAGTGGCAAATGATGATATAAGAAATATATGAAAAAACTATTTTTATAAGCTTTTTAATGATAATAAAGATGTTAGTATTAGCTTAGGAGAGTTAGCCAAATCAGAAAAGTATATAAACCACAATTTCTACCGCCGTATTCAAAAGAATGAAATCAAAGAGGTTCTTAAACATATGAAGGGTGGTAAATCGGTAAGACCATATAATATTCCTATAGAAGTTTGGAAAATACTAGGAGAAATAGGAATCACTTGGCTCACAAGACTATTTAATGAAATATGGAAAAACCAAAAGATGCCCGAGGAATGGAGAGCAAGTACACTTATACCCATATATAAGAACAAGGGAGACATTCAAAATTGTGTAAATTATCGAGGTATCAAGTTAATGAGTCATACTATGAAATTGTGGGAAAGAATTATCGAACGTAGGTTAAGACAAGTATAAAGTACAACAGAGAACCAATTTGGATTCATACCAGGCAGATCTACTGTTGAAGCGATTCACCTTTTGAGACGTCTTATAAAACATTTTAGAGGAAGAAAGAAAGACCTTCACATGATATTTATTGATCTAGAAAAAGCTTATGATAGAGTACCGAGGGAGGTTCTTTCGAGAACTTTGGAAAAAAGAGGTATCCGATTGACATACATTAACCTTATAAGAGACATGTATGATGGTGCAAAAACATGTGTGAGGACTCATGAAGGAATGACATATTTCTTTGAAGTTAATATTGGGTTACATCAAGGATTAACTTTAAGTCCATACTTATTTATAATAGTGATGGATGAGTTAACAAAACATATTCAAGATGAAGTACCTTGGTGTATGTTATTTGCAGATGACATTGTATGAGTGGAGGAGTCTAAGAAAAAAGTTAATAGAAAATTGGAACTATGGAGAGAAACATTAGAAAGCAAAGGCCTCCAACTTAGTAGAACAAACATAGAATATATGGAATGTAAGTTTGATCATTTAGTTACCTTAGAGGACATAGAAATTAAAATTGGCACACATTACATCACCTAAAAGGAAAGTTTTAAATACCTAAGGTCGATTTTCCATAGTGATGCAAGAATTGATGGAGATGTTATGCATAGAATTAATGCTGGTTGATTAAAATGGATAGGAGCATCAAATATTCTTTGTGATAAGATAAGAAGATACCATTAAAGTTAAAAGGTAAATATTATCAAGGAGCAATTAGACCTGTCATGTTTTATGGTTCTAAGTGCTGGGCAGTTAATTATCAACATGTACAAAAGATGTCTGTGACAGAAATGAAGATGTTGAGATGCATGAGTGGTCATACAAGAAAAGACCGTATACATAATGAGGTTATTAGAAACAAATTAGGAGGCACCAATAAAGGATAAAATGAGAGAATATCGTTTAAGATGGTTTCGACATATAGAAAAAAGATTAAAAGAAGAACTTGTAAGAATGTATGAAAAACTAAAATTGAAAAGTATTAAAAGAGGTAGAGGACGACCACGAAAGTGTTGGAAAGAAACAATAATGAACGATCTAACTTATTGTGAGTCAACTCTGGTAGGAAAAGGCTTAGTTGTTGTTGTATATCGTCGCTATATTTATATATCGAAAAGTTTTTGCAGCTTATAACTTCATGCGCATCTCAAAAGGTTTTGAGGCCACTAAAATATCGCGATATGTTACAAAATAGCGTCCCGATATTGGACGCCGTGGTCGCGGCAACGACCGCCAGGATTTCCCTTCTATTTAAGCCAACGACCGCGCAGCCACCAAATTATCCGGCGATCTCATCCCCTCCGACTCGCTCCCGACGATTCCTCTCCGTCCTATCCTCATGATTTTGGCCTTTCTGGCCATTCAAACTCTTTCTTCGTTCTGTCTCTCTCCTTCTTCCGTTCTAAACCTAGGGTTTTCACGATCTGATCTCTTCCCCTCTTCCCCAATTCATCTATCTCGTTGCGGTCCTAACATTTGCGCCTTCCGTTGGCGCGAAAGTGCTTCCCGAGCTCGTTGAAGTGATCTCAACGGTATGTTTGATCTTCACGGCTTAATTGTCGTTGAATTTTGGCCACCTCGCTTAGTTTATCCTCATTTCTTATTCACTTTCAGTCGAGTTTGCTTGTTCTAGTGTTTGATTAGTTCATCGGTTGTTTTTTACTCCTAATAGTTACCTTCCTTTGTTGAAATACCGGACAAAGTACCCTATTGATCCACGAGTCGCTTATTTCCTTTCGAACCGTTTTGAACTTTTTTCCCTGCCCTGAACATCATTCGAGCTATATGCCATTTCTATAACCTTCAGATTGTGGCAGTCCTTAAATTTAGTGTAAATTCTCACTCTTTGTTAAGCAGAAGCGTTTGTTTCATGGTTTTCACCTCTTTATGCTGGTAGGTGAGAAATTGGACTATTCTGAGACATGAGAAATACTTCAGGAGTTTTTTGGCCTTGGAACTTGAAGTATTTTTCTGTCGATATCTCAGTGGGTGCTTGAGTTGGATAGAATCGTGTTAACTACATTGTATTTAATGGTGATCTAGCGGCTCGACTGGATTAAACGTTAATATGTTTTATTGTGTGTATGGTCACTTTTACAGGCGGTTTATTGGAGTTCAGTTCCTGAGTTTGCATAGTTGATCATGGGCGCTTGGTTGTCTGCAATTTGGTTGTACATAACGTGGTTCAAGGAATACGGTGGATGTTGAAAGCAGCACGTTGTGGTAAAGAACCGACAAGAAACACCAATGACATCCAGTGCCCGGTTCGACCCGCCTTCTGGAATTCCAGAAGGCGCCACTCTAACTACGAGCTACTCCAATGGGCAGCGTGCATCATTTGCTTCCGGGTTATTAGACAGGTCAAGCAGCTTCCGTGAGGGCAGCGACAATCGCACCATGAACTCTGGTTCAACTATATCGAGGGGAGATGCCTCTCCATATGCAGACATGTTGCCAATGTCCCAATGGCTAAACCTTGATTCAGTTGCTATTGGAGAACAGAAGTACGCACGATGTGTAGAGTTAAAGAAAGCACTGGGTATTTTGTCTAGCATGACAACTGAAGATATCTCTTGTGGAGCTGTGCTGCACACAAAGCCTCTCCCTCCACTGATGTTGGAGGACTTGAAGCGTTTGAAGTCTAGCATAATTGAGAGCTTGGCAAGAGCAAGGTACTTGTTTCTCTTACTTGAGTATTTTGTCTGAGGTGCTTGGTGTGTATTAGCACCAGGAAGAAAAAGGGAAAAGCAAAAAAGTTAAAAGTAAATATCAAAGAGATGGAGGAGTAAATTTGAGTGATTTGTTTCTGAATCAACTAGTTGCACATATTTGGTTACTGAAGAGCAAAAACTATGATTCTGAACCTTCTTACTTTTTAATTGATTCACCAGAAATAGGGCAAAGCTGTTTAATGATTCCATGGAAAAGTTGGACAAATATCGTCATGCACTTTTATCTCGAAAGCGGCCTCGGAATGAGGGTTTGCCAAATGAAAGATCAAATGGATTACTATATGGAGATCGCTCTGCTTCCGGAACAAACTCAGTAAAGATGGGGTTGCAAAGTCATCAGTTGTTAGGCTGTATGGATTTTATGTCTTCAAGATCTGATGATAAGGCTAAGACCATGATTCCCAATAGACGCATTCGCAGCACATCAATGACAGATGTACGGTTTTGTGTTTTCTCTTGATTACTGTGAAGCTGGCCCATTTCTGTTTCATATGATGTTGTTTGCTTTTTGACTTTGCCTTGAAAAACGACCTGTATGATGTTCTGGCTCATGATCACATCCTTCTTTGCAAGTGTCCATTTAGGTTCTCTTGGTTTGACTGTGTTGTTTGATGCCCATGCTTCTTGGCCTACTTTTCTGCTTAATCCAGAAACTTACAACTCTCTCTCTCTCTGTCTCTCTCTCTCTCCCCTCTAAATGAAGTAAGGCTATGATGTTTTCGTCTGTCTTCTGGTCTATGCAAGTATTTTATAAAGTCAATGATAGCTACTAGATGGTACAATTTTATTTGCTCAACCAAATATTATTCTAAAGCATATACATGATCTTTTCCGGACACGTTTTTTTACAGAACGAGGGAAGGACCAATACATTGTCTAGGCCATCTGGTTTTGTTGAAAAAGATAGAGAGGTTTCAAGGACTGCAACTGGGGCATTAGTCCTGGCTGAAGAAAAAACTCAGGGTTTATCCCCCAGTGATGGCTGGGAAAAGAAGATGAAAAGAAAGCGTTCTGTTGGCATTGCTATCAATAGAGCTCTAGATGGCGACCTTGATCATAAGCCTAATTCGCATCAAAGGCTTGGCAATGAAAGTCGGTCACGACCAATTGTTGCCCATGGTTTCAGGTAATAAATTTGCCATCATTCGCAGCCAATCATCATTGAACTGAAAACATCTTTTTAAAAATTTTTGTAGTCAATATTGCAAATGTGGTAGAAGATTATGCTTTATGTAATATCTGTCTTTGTTTGTGGTGTCTAGGTGTCATCAGTAATTTGGTTGCTAGTTTACTGTTCATGATATATAACTCTTTCCCCTTGCATCTATTCTAGCTTTCTATATTTTTCTCATATACATGTTCAGTAATACAACAACAACTAAGCCTTTTCCCATACTAGATGGGTTGGCTACATGGATTATGGATTCTTTGTTTTCATAGAGTTCGATCATGTGACATGCTAACATTTAACTCGACATAAGCTAAATCATTCTTTATTGATTCCTTCCATTGCTTTTGTGGTTTTGCCTATTTTCTTATACCTTCTTACTGGAGCTTCCTGTGGTTGTCTATCTACGTGTCCAAACCATGCTCAGTAATGCAACAACAACAACAACAACTAAGCCTTTTTCCATACTAGATGGGGTTGGCTACATGGATACTTTGTTTTCACAGATCCCTATCGTGTGCCATATTAGCAGTTAACTCACAATAAACTAGATCATTGTTTATTGTTTCTTTCCAACACTTTTGTGGTCGTCCTCTAGCTCTTTTAATACTTTTCAAATTTAGTTTTTCATACCTTCTTATAGGTTCTTCTTTTGATCTTCTTTCTATATGTCTAAACCATCTTAAACGATATTCTCTCATTTTATCCTCTATTGGTGCCACTCCTAATTTGTTTCTAATAACCTCATTATGTATATGGTCTTTTCTTGTATAACCACTCATGCATCTCAACATCTTCATTTCTATCATAGACATCTTTTGTACATGTTGATGATTAACTGCCTAACACTCAGAACCATAAAACATGGCAGGTTTAATTGCAGCTCGATAATATTTACCTTTTAACTTTAATGATATCTTCTTATCACAAAGAATATTTGATGCTCCTCTCCATTTTAACCAACCAACATTAATTTTATGCGTAACATCTCCATCAATTCTTCCATCACTCTGAAAAATTGACCCTAGGTATTTAAAACTTTCCTTTTGGGGGATGCAATATGTGCCAATTTTAATTTCTATGTCTTATGAGGTAATTAAATGATCAAACTTACATTCCATATATTTTGCTTTTGTTCTACTAAGTCGAACGCCTTTGCTTTCTAATGTTTCTCTCCATAGTTCCAATTTTCTATTAACTTTTTCCTTAGACTCCTCCACTAATACAATGTCATCTGCAAATAACATACACCAAGGTACTTCATCTTGAATATGTTTTGTTAACTCATCAATCACCATTATAAATAAGTATGGACTTAAAGTTGATCTTTCATGTAACCCAATATTAACTTTTTTCAAAATTAACTTCACCACTGTGTATATGTTTGGAACAATAAGAGCAACTTTGTCATCGTTATACGTAGATGGCATATTGTTGACTGAGAATAACAATAAGGTGATTGTCAAAACAAAGTCATGGTTAAACTAAAGGTTTGAAATGAAGAATATGGGGAAGCATCTTATATCCTAGGTATAAAGATTTTTTTAGATAGATAATCTAAACTCCTATTTCTAAGTGAGGAGAGAGATATTGATTATATCCTTATGAAATTTTCAATGTGTGAACGCAAGTATGCAACTACATCCGTTGCGAAATGGGTTAAATTGAGTTAGGTTGATTGTTCGGGTGAGGAAGATGATAAGTCTAATGTTCTTTATGCACAAGTTGATGGTAGGTTGATGTATGCTATTCTGTATACGAGACCTGATATCAGCTTTGTTGTTGGTCTTGTAAATAGATATCAAAGTAATCCTGGTTGATGGCATTAGATAGTTGTGAAAAAGATTTTAAGATGTCTCAAAAGGAATAAAAGACTTGAAACTATGTTCTCAACGAGATGAATTGAAAATGGTAAGATACTCAGATGTTGACTTTGTTGAAAGTAAAGATTACAGTAAATCAATCTCAGGTCAAATATTCTTAATTCGAGGTTGAGTTATTTATTGAGCTTGTAAGAAACAGGGTTGTGTAGCATTGCATATACAGGAGGTTGAGTATGTGACTTATTATATGACTGCAACAAATATTGTTTGGAGCCGCTTTATATGTGATTTGAAGATGTTTATAACCAACGAGTCAGTTGCCATTTATTATAACAACAATGAAGCAATTACTCTGATTAAGAGTGGAGTTGGTAACTTTAAATGCAAGCATATAATGGTAAAATACCACTATGTTCATGATATGGTCATGAGAAAGGAAATATTCATCTCATATATGCCAACTAATGATATGTCGATAGACCCCTTAACTAAAGGCATAACACATGATATTTTCTTACAAACATGGGTATGAGATATGTATAATTGTTGTGTAGGTAAGAAACCACACAATGTGTAATGATTGCAATAAGCAATCATACTTTGACATGACTTGAGAAACCCTACAAAAGTGAGAGGCAAAATCTATATATCAGAGTACTTGACTCGAATGGCCAAGTGGAAAATGTAATGTAGAATGTCCATTCTCGGTTGTAAAATGTTACATACAATATATATATATATATATGATTAAATGTATATGTTACAAAAATAAAGACAATAATAGTTTATAACGGAAAGCCCATACGTGAAAACTAGTAAGATCAGCTAGACTCATTCTATAAATACTGAGAATACTAAAAGAAATTGATAGACATAGAGAAAGAGTTTGAATCTTTCCTAAGTAAAGTCGTCTATGGGAAACTGTAAACCCATCCATCTTCTTTCTTCTTTCGATCTAACAAAGGTGAAGTCCCTGTTTCTGGCCCAATCCTCGTTCCGCTATATCAATGATGTTGTCGGCAATGAACCCGAGCGCAACCTTTCACCTCAACAAGACTAAGGAGATCAATAGATTTGATATGTTTATAAAAAATATAGCAACTGGCTGATTCCAAGGTTTTTTGGAATCGAGATCACAAATACTACGCTTATGAGAAAAGAGCACAGACCAGTGAATGAATCAGTTTCAATACATCCTTGCTATATTTTTCAGAAAACCTGAATCAGTGTGCTACTTTCTTTGTCATGCCCCTTTCCTCACCTGAGTTTATGCAAAACAAAAGTCTGTCATTCCTTCATGAGTCGTCACACATGTTTTTGCACCATCATACATGTCTCTTATAAGGTTAATGTATGTCAATGGGATACCTCTTTTTTTCAAAGTTGTCTAAAGAACCTCCTTCGGTACTCTATCATAAGTTTTTTCTAGATCAATAAATATCATGTGAAGGTCTTTTTTTTTGCTCTAAAATGTTTGATAAGACATCTCAAAAGGTGAATCGCTTCAACAGTTGATCAGCCTGCCATGAATCCAAATTGGTTCTCTGTTGTACTTGATACTTGTCTTAGCCTACAACAACAACAACTAAGCCTTTTCCCATACTAGACGGGGTCGACTACATGGATTCTTTGTTTCCATAAATCCCTATCATGTGCCATGTTAGCAGTTAACTCACAGTAAGCTAGATCATTCTTTATTGTTTCTTTCCAACACTTTTGTGGTCGTCCTCTAGCTCTTTTAATACTTTCCAAATTTAGTTTTTCATACATTCTTAAAGGTTATTCTTTTGATTTTCTTTCTATATGTCCAAATCATCTTAAACGATATTCTCTCATTTTATCCTCTATTGGTGCCACTCCTAATTTGTTTCTAATAACCTCATTATGTATACGGTCTTTTCTTGTATCACCATTCATCCATCTCAACATCTTCATTTCTGTCACATACATCTTTTGTACATGTTGATGATTAACTGCCCAACACTCAGAACCATAAAACATGGCAGGCCTAATTGTTGCTCTATAATATTTACCTTTTAACTTTAATGGTATCTTCTTATCACAAAGAATACACGATGCTCCTCTCCATTTTAACCAACCAGCATTAATTCTATGCGTAACATCTCCATCAATTCTTCATCACTTTGAAAAATTGACCCTAGGTATTTAAAACTTTTCTTTTGGGGGATGCAGTGTGTGCAAATTTTAATTTCTATGTCCTCTGAGGTAACCAAATGATCAAACTTACATTCCATATATTCTGTCTTTGTTCTACTAAGTCAGAGGCCTTTGCTTTCTAACGTTTCTCTCCATAGTTCTAATTTTCTATTAACTTTTTCCTTAGACTCCTCCACTAATACAATGTCATCTGCAAATAACATACACCAAGGTACTTCATCTTGAATATGTTTTGTTAACTCATAAATTACCATTATAAATACGTATGAACTTAAAGTTAATCATTGATGTAACCCAATATTAACTTTAAAAAAATCTGTCATTCCTTCATGAGTCCTCACACATGTTTTTGCACCATCATACATGTCTCTTATAAGGTTAATGAATGTCAATAGAATACCTCTTTTTCCAAAGTTGTCTAAAGAACCTCCTTCGGTACTCTATCATGAGCTTTTTCTAGATCAATAAATATCATGTGAAGGTCTTTTTTTTTTGCTCTAAAATGTTCCATAAGACGTCTCAAAAGGTGAATCACTTCAACAGTAGATCTGCCTGGTATGAATCCAAATTGGTTCTCTGTTGTACTTTATACTTGTCTTAACCTACGTTCGATAATTCTTTCCCACAATTTCATAGTATGACTCATTAACTTGATACCTCGATAATTTACACAATTTTGAATGTCTCCCTTGTTCTTATATATGGGTATAAGTGTACTTGCTCTCCATTCCTCGGGCATCTTTTGGTTTTTCCATATTTCATTAAATAGTCTTGTGAGCCAAGTGATTCCTATTTCTCCTAGTATTTTCCAAACTTCTATAGGAATATTATATGGTCTTACCGATTTACCACCCTTCATATGTTTAAGAACCTCTTTGATTTCATTCTTTTGAATACGGCGGTAGAAATTGTGGTTTATATACTTTTCTGATTTGGCTAACTCTCCTAAGCTAATACTAACATATTTATTATCATTAAAAAGCTTATAAAAATAGTTTTTTCATCTATTTCTTATATCATCATTTGCCACTAGAACTTTTTCATCCTGGTCCTCGATGTATCTAACATAATTAAGATCTTTAGTTTTCTTATCTCTAGCCCTAGCTATCCTAAAATTATCTCTTTTACCCTCTTTTGAGTTGAGTTTTTTATATAAATCCTCTCAAATTTTAACTTTTGCTTAACTCACGGCCTTTTTCGCATCCTTCTTTGCTTTCTTATAAGCCTCTAAAGTTTCACTAGTTTTCTTAGCATAATGTAATTTGTAACATGCCCTCTTTGCCTTGATTTTATTTTGCACTACTTCACTCCACCACTAAGCTTCTTTTTGTGCCGGTACACCTCCTTAGATACACCTAACACATCTTTCGCCACTTTCCTAATATGTATAGCCATATTGTTCCACATATCACATGGTGTACCAACATAATTCTAAACATCTCCTTGAAGGACTTTCTGTTTAAATATATCTTCTTTCTCGCTTTTGAGTTTTCACCATTTAGTCCAAATAGCTCGATGCACTCTTTTTTTCTTTGTCTATTTTTTTATTTGTAAATGCATAACTAAAAGTCGATGTTGGGTGGTTAAGCTTTCTCCTAGAATTATCTTGCAATCTTTATAACACGGTTTATCTTTTTTTCTACAAATAAAGTAATCAATTTGTGTTTGTGATAAGCCACTCTTATAAGTAATTAAACGTTCATCTCATTTTTTTAAGATTGTATTGACTATAAAGAGATCAAATGCCATAGCAAAATTTAAAATCTCCCTACCTTCCTCATTTATATCCCCAAAACCAAAGTTTCAATGAATACCTTGATATCCTAATGCCTCTTTACCGACATATCCATTTAAATCTCTTCCTAAACAAATCATCTCCCTTTGTGGAATCTTTTGAATCACCTTATCTAACTCTTTCCAAAAAGTTGTCTTTATACTATCTTCTAGTCCTACTTTGGGTGCTTAAGCACAAACTATATTCAAAACCTATGCTCCTAACACTAATTTCAATGTCATGATTCGGTGACCATATCGTTGTATGTCTACTACACTATCCTTTAAATCTTTATTTATGATAATACCAACTCCATTTCGAACCTTTTCTTTACTTGAGTATCAAAATTTGAAACCTGTATCCTCTATCTCCTTTGCTTTTTGTCCAACCCATTTTGTCTCTTGTAAACATAGAATATGAATCTTTCTCTGAATCATAGTATCTACCACATCCATTAGCTTACCGGATAATGTTTCGATATTCTAAGAACCAATACAAATCTTATTATGTAGGACTAGCTTCCTTAACTCCCGCATCCGTCCATATTCAAAATGCGGAGACCCTCTCTGAAAATTATTCACTACATTTGGGCGGCAATGTAGCGGGACTAACTTCTTTACCCAGACCCGTCAATGATGTGGGAACCCTCTTTGCAATTGATTCACTACATTCGGCCGAAAATGTAGTGGCCCTTGCTTACTTATTACTGTATTCGGGCTTTGCAGCACATCGCTAGGCGGCAACGCCCCAAAGCAATGCTCATATTTTTTGTAATCCATGTTATAAAATCTGATGTAGTTTTACGCTGACTATCGGAAGCGTAACACAACCCTCCTCCTTTATCCGGGTTTGGGACCGGCAATGCAAGGGTGATCTCTTATATGGGCGGATTTTATTTGTCTTAACCTATGTTCGATAATTCTTTTCCACAGTTTCATAGTATGACTCATTAACTTGATACCTCGATAATTCGCACAATTATGAATGTCTCTCTTGTTCTTATATATATGTGGGTAGAAGTGTACTCGCTCTCCATTGCTAAGACATCTTTTGGTTTCTCAATATTTCATTAAATAGTCTTGTGAGCGAAATGATTCTTATTTCTCCTAGTATTTTTCAAACTTCTATAGGAATATTGTCTGGTCCTACCGATTTACCACCCTTCATATGTTTAAGAGCCTCTTTGACTTCATTCTTTTGAATACGTCGGTAGAAATTATGGTTTATATACTTTTATGATTTGGCTCTCTCCTAAGCTAATAATAACATCTTTCTACTACTACAACTACTACAACTAAGCCCTTTTCCATACTAGATGGGGTCAACCATATGAATTCTTTGTTTTTTTTTCGACACAGTTTTATGCTGGTTGTCGGAAGCCGAACACAACCCTCTTCCTTTTTCTGGGCTTGGGACTGGCCATGCAAGGGTGATTCCTTACATAGGCGGAGTTCTAATACTAACATCTTTATTTTCATTAAAAAGCTTATAAACATAGTTTTTCTATCTATTTTTTTATATCATCATTTGCCACTAGAATTTTTTCATCCTCGTCCTTGATGCATCTAACATAATTAATATCTTTAGTTTTCTTATCTCTAGCCCTAGCTATCTTACAAATATCTCTTTCATCCTCTTTTGAGTTGAGTTTTTTTTATATAAATCCTCCCAAATTTTAGCTTTTGGTTCACTGATAGTCTTTTTCGCTTCCTTCTTTGCTTTCTTATAAGCCTCTAAAGTTTCACTAGTTTTCTTAGCATAATGTAATTTGTAACATGTCCTCTTTGCCTGATTTTATTTTGCACTACCTCACTCTACCACCAAGCTTCTTTTTATGCCGGTACACCTCCCTTAGATACACTTAACACATCTTTCGCCACTTTCCTAATATGTATAGCCATATTGTTCCACATATCACAGGGTGTACCAACATAATTCTAAACATCTCTTTGAAGGACTTTCTGTTTAAATATATCTTTTTTCTCGCTTTTGAGGTTCAAACATTTAATCCAAATAGCTCGATGCACTTTTTTCTTCTTTGTCTATTTTTTTATTTGTAAATCCATAATTAAAAGTCGATGTTGGGTGGTTAAGCTTTTTTCTTTTGGAATTACCTTGCAATCTTTACAACACACTATCTTTTTTTCTACAAATAAAGTAATCAATTTGTGTTTGTGATAAGCCACTCTTATAAGTAATTAAATGTTCATCTCATTTTTTTAAGATTGTATTGACTATAAAGAGATAATATGCCATAGCAAAATTTAAAATCTCCCTACCTTCATCATTTATATCCCTAAAACCAAAGTTTTCATGAATACCTTGATATCCTAATGCCTCTTTACTGACATGTCCATTTAAGTCTCCTCTTAAACAAATCATCTCCCTTTCTGGAATCTTTTGAATCACCTTATCTATCTCTTCTCAAAAAGTTGTCTTTATACTATCTTCTAGTCCTACTTGGGGTGCGGTGATCGTATCGTTGTACGTCTACTACACTATCCTTTAAATCTTTATTTATGATAATACCAACTCCGTTTCAAGCTTTTTCTTTACCTCAATATCATAATTTAAAACCTTTATCCTCTATCTCTTTTGCTTTTTCTCAATCCATTTTGTCTCTTTTAAACATAGGATATGAATCTTTCTCCGAATCATAGTATCTACTATCTCTATTAGCTTACCAGATATTCTAAGAACAAATACGAATCTTATTATCTATGACTAGCTTCCTTACCCCCCCGCATCCGTTCATATTCAAAATGCGGAGACCCTTTTTTAAAATTATTCACTACATTCGGGCGGCAATGTAGCGAGACTAACTTCTTTACCCACACCCGTCAATGATGTTGGAACCCTCTCTGCAATTGATTCACTACATTCGGGCGAAAATGTAGTGGCCCTTGCTTACTTATCACTGCATTCGGGCTCTGCAGCGCGTCGCTAGGCGAGAATGACCCAAAGCAATGCTCATAATTTTTGTAATATCAGTATGAAAATTGCAAGTGTTATTTTTTATGCACATCATAGTACAAGATAAGAAGAATAAGTGTACTAGCAAGTTAAGCAACCAAATTATCTTCGTTCATATTGGTTGGAAATTGTGCAACAAATGCTTTGCAAATATACTAATATTACTATATTATGTAAGTTAGTTGGGCGGAGCCAAAAATTTGGATTCATAAGGCCCCCATGAGTATTCGTTCACCAACACAGAACATTTTAATATAGTACGCGAATCATCCTTGAACAATAATATTAAGGATCTTCTTTCTCTTCAATTTTTATGTAACTTTCAATGTGATGAAGAAGGGTGGATGGTGCATTGCTGTAGAAAGGTGGTTGTAGAAAATATGACTACAAGACAGCAATAAGAAGAAGAGCTTAATCCAATGAAAGCGCAGAAAATATCTTGAAAAGTTGATTTTGATTTTATTTTTCGAGAACATAATTCTCTAAAAGGAAAAAACTTTATTCAAGCACAAATGCAATGTATTGAGTTCTTGAATCTTGTTGTAATTTCAAAAAAAGACCATGAACATAAGAAATCATCATTCAAGTTTCCTAAAGATGGAATATCTTAAAAAATTCCCAGCCACAAGATCTACGGTACTGAATCTGCAATGAAGACAGTTGGTAGAGGGGTGACTCCTGGAGATTGGTGTATATATTATATATGTATGTATATATAGAGAGAGAGACATGGCCATTGTTCTGGGCTATTACTCTATTTAAGGGGGATTACTATTCATACACCCTTTTTACTATCCACACACACTCTTTTTTAAAATACCAAAATTATCCCTCATCACCCCCACCCAATTCTAGCAAGGGTCTCTCTTTTCGAATCTCTTTACTTCGGCGATCAACATTTCATTCATTTTTAATATTATTGTTTTTTTCTCAGTTGGACAACACATACTCTTATGCCAAAGAAAAAGAAAGAAGAAAAAAGAAGAAGAAAGAACAAGAAAGATGAAATCAATAACAAGAATACCAAGAATAAGAATCAAGAACAAAAGAAGAAGAAAATCAAGAAACATACGAGTATATTTTTACGAACATCACGTGAAACAAGAAGAGATGTGGTTGAGCCGTATCCCTACCAATAGAGAGACGCGATTGAGGCACGTCTCCCTCGCAAGGGAGATGTCCCATACTGCATCTAGAGTTAGCAACTTGATATCATTTTTTTGTTTTGATTTTGATTGAAAACGAAATCAATACATCAAATAAATGACAAAAACTAAATCAAATCAACAAAATAACCCACCATATCACTGAAATCCTATTTGAATCGGCTTCCTTCTCTCTTTTTCTTTTCTTTTTCTTTCGGGTCGAAGCACTAATGGACGTTGAGTGGTTCAGTATCATGCATTGGATTGACCTTCGAGTTGTGAGTCACCGAGAAATGGTGTGAGACGATCAACGGTAAGGTGAGAACCTGCAAAGAGAGAGTACCATATGGCCAGAGGCATCAAGGTACAACAACAACAACTAAGCCTTTTCCCATACTAGACGGGGTCAGCTACATGGATTCTTTGTTTCCACAGATTCCTATTGTGTGTCATGTTAGCAGTTAACTCACAATAAGCTAGATCATTGTTTATTGTTTCTTTCCAACACTTTTGTAGTCATCCTCTAGCTCTTTTAATACTTTCCAAATTTAGTTTTTCATACCTTCTTACAGGTTCTTCTTTTGATCTTCTTTCTATATGTCCAAACCATCTTAAACAATATTCTCTCATTTTATCCTCTATTGGTGTTTTTAATAACCTCATTATGTATATGGTCTTTTCTTGTATCACCACTCATCTCAATATCTTCATTTCTGTCAGTGACATCTTTTGTACATGTTGATGATTAACTGCCTAACACTCAGAACCATAAAACATGGCTCGTCTAATTGCTGCTCGATAATATTTACCTTTTAACTTTAATGGTATCTTCTTATCACAAAGAATATTTGATGCTCCTCTCGATTTTAACCAACAACAACAACAACAACAACTAAGCCTTTTCTCATACTAGATGGGGTCGGCTACATGGATTCTTTGTTTCCACAGAGCTCTATCATGTGCCATGTTAGAAGTCATTTGTAAGTGCTAGAGCTCCGGCAAGGGCAATACAGGCAAGAACATGAGGGAGAGAAAGTGAACCACAAAAAGTCTGGTCTTTTTTCCACTTTTTAGTCATTTTTTGTGGACAAAGACAACCTTGCATACTTTCAAATTATCTTGTTTGGCCCAAATTTGACTAGGGATGCATTGACTGCATACGACACAGTTTGGTGTCAACTTTCCCGCATTGAACACGGTGTCCGTGTCTGCACTAGCATTGAGCCTGAGCCCAAGGAGACACCAGATGACTTATGTTATAGAATACAAAGGGATCACAAGTAACCAAAATCGGTTTACTCTTAGATACTTTAGCCATGGAATCCAAGACGGCCATGTGAAGGCATTGTTGAGCTGACCAAGCCACTCGATATAAATCAACAACTATGGAAGCCATAATATCAAACATGGTTGATCCACATAGAAGCTAGAAGATGGCAGTGATCAAAGCACTGTTCTAACCTTCTCATCTTTCTACAGTCTAATGGTACAGGTATGTCAGCTGAAGAATGAAACTTTGTCAAAAGGGGAGGTAATTTAAAAAAAACACCCCATCAGGCATTCAAATAAATATTTTCCAGTATTAACCAACCAGCATTTAGCCGACCCCATCTAGTATGGGAAAAGGCTTAGTTGTTGTTGTTGTTGTTGTTATTAACCAACCAGCATTAATTCTATGCATAACATCTCCATCAATTCTTCCATCACTCTGAAAAATTGACCCTAAGTATTTAAAACTTTCCTTTTGGGGGATGCAATATGTGCCAATTTTAATTTCTATGTCCTCTGAGGTAACCAAATGATCAAACTTACATTCCATATATTCTGTCTTTGTTCTACTAAGTTGAACGCCTTTGCTTTCTAATGTTTCTCTCCATAGTTCCAATTTTCTATTAACTTTTTCCTTATACTTCTCCACTAATACAATGTCATCTGCAAATAACATACACCAAGGTACTTCATCGTGAATATGTTTTGTTAACTCATCAATCACCATTATAAATAAGTATGGACTTAAAGTTGATCTTTCATGTAACCCAATATTAACTTCAAAGAAGTTTGTCATTCCTTCATGAGTCCTCACACATGTTTTTGCACCATCATACATGTCTCTTATAAGGTTAATTCATGTCAATGAGATACCTCTTTTTTCCAAAGTTGTCCAAAGAACCTCCCTCGATACTCTATCATAAGCTTTTTCTAGATCAATAAATATCATGTGAAGGTCTTTTTTTTTCTCTAATATGTTCCATAAGACGTCTCAAAAGGTGGATCGCTTCAACAGTAGATCTGCCTGACATGAATCCAAATTGGTTCCCTATTGTACTTGATACTTGTCTTAACCTACGTTCGATAATTCTTTCCCACAATTTCATAGTATGGCTCATTAACTTGATACCTCGATAATTCACATAATTTTGAATGTTTCCCTTGTTCTTATATATGGGTATATGTGTACTGTTGAAGAATATGAGTTTAGAGTCAGTTTTAGTAAATTTGATGTTTTTAGGTATTATTGTAATTGTTCGAAGTACTAAGGGCATTTTGGTAATTTTTTGTATTGAGGGCATTTTGTTTATTTTATGTTTTACAACTCCTTATATAAGGGTTGATAGGTTGTATTAGGGTTAAGAGTTTTGTGATTAAAAAAGAGAGAGAAAGAGGAGGAGCGACCTCCATTGGAGGTCCGCCCCCTACTGTGATCTCCACATTTACTCTTCAATGTGTATGATTTCTTCTTTTTTTGCTGCGCAACTGCATTTTTCCAACATGATATCAGAGCAGTTCTTCATCCTCCTTGGGCGAGCATAGCTACTGGTGTTCTTGGAAAAACATGGGAGAGCTTCACCCAATGCATGGGGTCAATCGGGCTCTTTTCGACTTCTGGATATAGGTAGTGAACAGGGATGATAAACCATCGTAAGCACATTCGAAGAGATGCTGTTTCGCCAGGCTCTTCGGTGTTCAAAATGAGCTGAGAAAAGAAAATGGGGGAGGGCTGAAGCCCATGTGTATTAACAAGGAATGGCGGTCTTATTTGTATGTAGAAAAGGAAATGTTGGTCTGCTGCCCCACATAGCTCTATTTTTTCACCACATATTCAAAATGCGTTGGTTGTCGTCTCACCGAACTCTGATTTTGTGTGCATGCTGAACTGAGAGAAGATGCATTGCCACTCGATACCCTTTCCTACTAGCACCTCCGTTTCGTTCACTAGAAGATGCAGTTTCAATGAAAAAGCTTATTGAACTTAACGGAGATTACAGATGAGACTCTTGCATTTGGCTTACAGAGGGACCAGATTCATTTTCCTGTTTTAAGCATAAAATCAGAAGGAAATAAAAACATCTGATTCAGTTTCTGTCAGGCTAGCACTTGGCTTAAAAACTTCTGGTCCACTCAAACTTGAAGAAGTGAAGAATGCATATAGAGCCTGTGCTCTCAAATGGCATCCAGACCACCATCAAGGTTCTTCAAAGATTGTTGCAAAAGAAAAATTCAAGCATTGCAGCACAACATATCAATCATTATGTGAAAATCTGGCTGTTGTTTAATCGAGTCTATGCCTGTTGCTTGCGGTACTAGTTGATATCACTGCTTGGTTTATACCTGCACGTGAAGTGTTCGATGAAATGCTCAAGAAGAGATGATTAACATGAATATCAATTGTTTGATGAAATACCCAAGAGAGATATTTACATGCACATCAAATGTTTGAGTAAATGCCCAAGAGAGATATTTATCTGCGTATCAAGTGTTTGAGGAAATGTTCAAGAGGGATGCAAATTCAGAAAAAAAAATACAAAAGATATAAAGCAGTACGTGATGATTGCCTTCATTGGAAAAGTAGCTGAATGCAAATAGAAGGAAAGATGAAATGCAGAAAATCAATCTTTTTTCACTACATATGCATGAAAAATCAATCATAGAAGAGGTTAGAGGGATTGATTGGTATGAAATTTGGTAGGATCACTAAGAAGCATGAAAGTTAAAACCTTGAGTTGCTGAAGTAAACAACCAAGAGGGCTGGAAAAGCGGCTGCAGTCACCATGTGAATGGGCGCAGACTGACTAGTATAAGCAGATATTTGTATTATGCTATTTCAGTGGTAGAGAGAGGGCACCCAACCAACACACCGGCTACAACCACCATGTGAAGGGGTGCAGGAAAAACTGTGTGAAGTGCGTATGGTGGAGTAGTACTTCCTATCAAAAAGATTAGCTTTCTCAAGAGTAAAAAACATGACTTTTGAAGTGTAGCTGCCGAATCACTTTATGGAGAAGAAGAAAGTGAGCAACCGACACCTATAGAAGGGTCATGTGCTACCCATGCGTTCTTGATTGTTCAATTTGTTTTTTTACAAAAGCCTCAAAGAGATCGCTCGTGCACGTGTGGTGAAGAAAGAACCAGTTTTTTGGCAAGTTTGGAGTTCGAAGTATCTCACTCCCAACTTGAGTGGGGGTGTTGAAGAATATGAGTTTAGAGTAAGTTTTAGTAAATTTGATGTTTTTAGGTATTATTGTAATTGTCTAAAGTACTAAGGGTATTTTGGTAATGTTTTGTATTGAGGCCATTTTGGTCATTTTATATTTTACAGCTCCTTATATAAGGGTTGATAGGTTGTATTAGGGTTAAGAGTTTTGTGATTAAGAAAGAGAGAGAAAGAGGGGGGTGGCCCTCCAAACCTCCCTCCTCCGATCTCCACATTTCCTCTTTAATGTGTATGATTTCTTCCTTGTCCGCTGCGCAACTACATTTTTCCAACATGTACTTGCTCTCCATTCCTCGGGCATCTTTTGGTTTTTCCATATTTCATTAAATAGTCTTGTGAGCCAAGTGATTCTTATTTCTCCTAGTATTTTCCAAACTTCTATAGGAATATTATATGGTCTTACCGATTTACCACCCTTCATATGTTTAAGAGCCTCTTTGACTTCATTCTTTTGAATACGTCGGTAGAAATTGTGGTTTATATACTTTTCTGATTTGGCTAACTCTCCTAAGCTAATACTAACATCTTTATTTTCATTAAAAAGCTTATAAAAATAGTTTTTTCATCTATTTCTTATATCATCATTTGCCACTAGAACTTTTTCATCCTGGTCCTCGATGTATCTAACATAATTAAGATCTTTAGTTTTCTTATCTCTAGCCCTAGCTATCCTAAAAATATCTCTTTTACCCTCTTTTGAGTTGAATTTTTTTATATAAATCCTCCCAAATTTTAACTTTTGCTTAACTCACGGCCTTTTTCGCTTCCTTCTTTGCTTTCTTATAAGCCTCTAAAGTTTCACTAGTTTTCTTAGCATAATGTAATTTGTAACATGCCCTCTTTGCCTTGATTTTATTTTGCACTACTTCACTCCACCACTAAGCTTCTTTTTGTGCCGGTACACCTCCTTAGATACACCTAACACATCTTTCGTCACTTTCGTAATATGTATAGCCATATTGTTCCACATATCACATGGTGTACCAACATAATTCCAAACTTCTCCTTGAAGGACTTTCTGTTTACATATATCTTCTTTCTCGCTTTTGAGTTTTCACCATTTAGTCCAAATAGCTCGATGCACTCTTTTCTTCTTTATCCATTTTTTTTATTTGTAAATGCATAACTAAAAGTCGATGTTGGGTGGTTAAGCTTTCTCCTGGAATTACCTTGCAATCTTTACAACACGGTTTATCTTTTTTTCTACAAATAAAGTAATCAATTTGTGTTTGTGATAAGCCACTCTTATAAGTAATTAAACGTTCATCTCATTTTTTTAAGATTGTACCGACTATAAAGAATACCTTGATATCCTAATGCCTCTTTACCGACATATCCATTTAAATCTCCTTCTAAACAAATCATCTCCCTTTGTGGAATCTTTTGAATCACCTTATCTAACTCTTCCCAAAAAGTTGTCTTTATACTATCTTCTAGTCCTACTTTGGGTGCATAAGCACAAACTATATTCAAAACCTCTTCTCCTAACACCAATTTCAACGTCATGATTCGGTAACCATATCGTTGTATGTCTACTACACTATCCTTTAAATCTTTATTTATGATAATACACTCCGTTTCGAACCTTTTCTTTACCTGAGTATCATAATTTGAAACCTGTATACTCTATCTCCTTTGCTTTTTGTCCAACCCATTTTGTCTCTTGTAAACATAGAATATGAATGTTTTTTCGAATCATACCACGTCCATTAGCTTACTGGATAATGTTTCGATATTCTAAGAACCAATACGAATCTTATTATGTAGGACTAGCTTCCTTACCCCCACATCCGTTAATATTCAAAATGCGGAGGCCCTCTTTGAAAATTATTCACTACATTCGGGCGGCAATGTAGCGGGACTAACTTCTTTACCCACACCCGTCAATGATTTGGGAACCCTCTCTGCAATTGATTCACTACATTCGGCCGAAAATGTAGTGGCCCTTGCTTACTTATTACTGCATTCGTCCTCTGTAGCACATCGCTAGGCGGGGACGCACCAAAGCAATTCTCATAAGTTTTGTAATCAATGTTATAAAAATCCGACAAAGTTTTACGCTGGCTGTCGGAAGCCTAACATAACCCTCCTCCTTTATCGGGGCTTGGGACCTGCAATGCAAGGGTGACTCCTTACATGGGCGGAGTTCAGAGGCATCATGGAAATTTTCAAATTTTAAAAGGGGTAAAATCGAAATCACGATAAAAACGGTGTGTGAATAGTAAAAAGGGTGTGCACATATCACTTCTGTTTTTAAGTAACAAGCCAAATTAGGTGTTGGGATCCTTAGGATCTCTGGATCCTAAAAGATCTTACAAAATTTAAGATCCTCAACTTGGAATTGGACACTTGTAGCCTTTAATAGATCATCATAGGGTCTTATGATCCAAAGTGTGATCTTCACAAGCATGATCCTGTCACTTTAAGTTTTAACCTATCTTTGACCTTATAAACCCATGCACATCTATTGATTTTCTGTGAAAGGGATAATCTGTTCAACTTCCTAAACGTTGTCTTGTCTAATAGCTTCTGGTTCATTATCAAGTGCCGAATCCACCCAATATGATTTTAGCTTGGAGATAATTGCTGGGTACAAAAAGTTAAGAGGGAGACATGACAAGCTCTTTTTTCATGATGGACGGATCCTTGGAGACAAATCTACTTGGTTTATGGTGACTAGTGGATCTTTTAAGTGCAACATCATATTCTTGCCTCATGAACTTGTCCAAGCCACACAAAGTAGGTTTTCCGTTTCTTTTAATATATTTGATCATGTGTTCTCCTATAGTATTCTCACCAATATCATTCTGTAGGCTTGCTACCAACGTCCCATCCCATGATATTTTTGTTAACAACAATAATCCATCCTTTCACGTTCTACACCATCGAGTTCAAGACTAATCAAACTTATTGGGAAATAATTATCAAATGCATCATTGAAAGGCTTATAGGTGTTGACAAATAATTTTATATTCTAAAAGGATAACATTTCTTGAAGTGCTTTGTTTAAAAAAGCAATAAAATTTTGGGTTTTAGAATATCCAAGAAAAAGACATTCTATTGCTTTTGGTCAAAGTATGTCCCAACCTTATAACAAACTCTTAAGTCATTGATATTCGAGTTCAATTTTTAAAAGCTTTTCAAGAGACATGTTTTGTTTGTCTTTGGTTGACATTCTATTATACATGATGGTGACTTCATCCCTGAAGCCTGTTGGCTTACTTTTAGCTACTAAAAGGGTCTGAGTAGTTTGAATAACATGTCTATGTTTTCTTTTGGCCAAAACATCTTTTTGGGGATTACTAAGATCTAAAATTTTTCTAGTGAGCTTTCTGGTGATTACTAAGATAGAGGGTGTATCATAAAATAAAGTTCCAACAGACACCCGATGATGCTGTGAACCATTTTCCAACTTGGGCACTGTGAAAGCTCCTCATGGAGAATATTCATAGCCTTCTTTTGTATATTTTCAGCTAGTACTAGTAAATTTTATGCCTGTGTAGGAGGTTTGGTGACTATAATTTTACACCAAAGAAAGAAGATTACCTTGTTGAAGATGGCTAAGTCTTTGTTGAAAACTTTACTTTTCTGTCTTAAGTTTTAAACCTTTCGGTGATGAAGACTTTCCTTTGTTGTAATTCTTGAAAACCTAAGTCTTCTTATTTGTATTGTCATAGCTTGTCATTGCAACTTCAGGAAGGTTAGCATGCATTTATTGGGCTTATTTAATAATTAGTAGATGCTTTATCGATGAAGTGTCATGTAATAGACAACCCTGATGTTTTGGGACTATCTTTTTTTCTTTTTCAAACAGTTGTGATCTTTTCAATATGATACAATATAGTATGCTACATATGTTAATTTTTCCCATCATTTTTCTGTTTACGAGTAAGGATGCAACAGTTACACACTATCTTGTATGTCCATGAGGGCAGGCAACCAAGAGAAACAGTTGACAATTTGACCACATTTTTCTGAACCTGACCCAAAGAAGCTATGGTAAGGAGGTACGAGAAACTGGATGATGAAAATGTTAAAAGAGGAAGAGGAAGACCCAAAGGTATTGAAAGGAAACAATAAAAAATGATCTAGCTTTTGTTGGGTTACCTGTTAGCATTGCACAAGATCGAGCTCTATGAAAACAAAGAAACCATGTAACCGCCTCATCTAGCATGGGAAAAGGCTTAGTTGTTGTTGCATTTGTGGATCTATATCATCAAAATTTGTCATCAGTTAAGGGAAGCTCAGTTAGTAATTTGGATTATTTCTTTACTTCAACCAAATGTATAGCTCCTCTTCAGCAAAAGATAAAAAGAGTTTTGGCTGCAAGTTTTCTGAATATGAAAAGCAGGGACACAAACAAGACAGCAAGCTAAGTCATGTGATTTCTGAAATCGTATGTTTTGCTGATTCTGATTATCATCTGTACCCAAAAAGGAAAATGATACTGAGAAGGTAACCTTGTTCACCTTCTAAGTGGAAACATAAAAGTAATTTTGTTGTTTTCTATTCAACTCTCCAGGCTACGTGATATCTAAATTAGAAAACCTTATTGTCAAAAAACCAGTGGACATTGAATCAGAAGATAATTAAGGAAACATGGACTCATATAGAAAAAGGAGAAATGCAAAAGCAACTCCTTGTAGCAGAAACCCTAACCTTGAGGTGGCGCGAATGGCACCATATATGCCATCTTCTGTCTTTTCCCAAGTCTCGTCCTGTCTAACAGAACAGTGGCATAGTAATCCGAAATTTGCAGCCATCTCTTGTGATCATGTCCTCCTCCTCTTTCTGTCATTATGAGTGATGGTTTTGTAGTTAGTGTTGATCAAGTTGTGGTTTCCATGAACACGTGCTTGTAGAAGCCTGGAGTATCACCATGGTCTAAGAGGGAAGAAGTATTCTACTAGAACTAAGCATGTGAAACCGTTGAGTAGGAGAGTGCTCGCTTCTATCCTCTCAACTATTGTTTCTGTGATTGCATTGATGGAGACATACCATCTAGATTGATATGTTAGGGCAGGATTGAAAATTTAGATGATATTGTCCTGGGCATGTAGATTTTCTTGTTGCAACACATTGGTGAGTATCGGATGTTAATTGGTGGTTGGTGGTTCAGCTTCAATCTTTTGTTGTCTTTCATTGTGCATTTTAATCCTCTTTTCTTTTATCATGGCATGCAGTTTTCGTTCAGGAGTGTCAGATTTTGTATTTAAGAGGAAACTTTTGTAGTTTGTGCATCTATTGTCGTAATCTCCTGGCTATCTATATTATTAGAATATTAGTTCTGAGCATGCACTTCTTTTGAACTTGTTGTGCTGTCGGATTCGTTAGGCTGTCTTCTTCTTATCTTCATTTTTATTTTGATCATGTGCTGATCCTCTACAGGTTTCATCTACTATTCTATGTTGTGCTGAACCTTCTTATGCATGATGTTACTTTGTTGACTCTTCAAATTATCTTTATGTTCTTTTCTGATCGATGTCCTGAATCTTTGCATGTATTGCAGGTCAGTTTCTGCCAGTACGACTATTGGAGTCAATAAGTTGGATGGTGCTACTCAACCAGGTGGTTTAAATGTCCGTCCTATACAAAGGACAGAACCAGACATGACCCTGGACAGAAGAGAGAGGATTGGTGGATCAGATAAAGAGAAGGCCACAATGAAGGGGATCATCAAGTATAAACAACCTAAGTTTATGCAGTTGTTAATGTCAAAATGGCTTTGATCTTGCTATGTTGTGCTTTTGGTAATATGCTTCTTTTGCTCCTTTACTGTATATGCAACTTTAGTGTCAATTGTGATCATGCAGGCAAAATGCTCGTGACATACATCAGGGAGGAAATCATCCAGTTGCAAAAGTGAAGGCTTCAAGAGCACCACGAACTGGATCTGGATCAGTATTTAATTCTTCTGCCACATTCTCCCATCCTGGTGGAGCTGTTGAGGGATGGGAGAAGTCTTCCAGCTTGAGCAAGGCCCAGGGAATAAGTGCAGTTAACAACAATCGCAAGCGACCTGCATCTGCTCAGTCACCTTCACCGAGGTCTTCTTCACCGCCTGTTGCTCAGTGGGTTGGTCAGCGGCCCCAAAATAGCTCACGTATTGCTAGAAGAACAAATTTAGTTCCTCCTGTCACAAACAAAGATGAGTTGCAGCTACTTCCTGAAGGTATTCCAAATGCTGACACAAGGGCTAGGTTGACTACTAGTGAAGCAAATGAGTCTGGACCATTAAGGCGTATCACTAACACTCCTCAGCAACTTAAACTGAAAGTTGAAGGTGTTCCACCTCCTGGTGGATTCTCTGAGAGTGAGGATTCTGGACCTGCTAACAATCTTAAAGGCAAGGGAAAGATAAGCATTGAACTCGATGATAAATCTGTCAGTTCAATTCAAAAGGGTACTCATTTTGTAATGCCTCCAAAGAAGAATAACTTTCCTACAAAAGAAGAACTTGGAGATGTTCGAAGGCAAGGAAGGACGGGAAGAGGCTCTGCCTTATCTAGAAGCTGCTTGCTGCTTTCTAGAGAAAAAATGGATATTATGTCTACACCAAAGCATAGGAAATCTGTTCCAGATAAAATGGAAAGGTGCTTAGCTTTCTGTGTCTACCTTACTGAGCATGCAGCAATATTGCTCAAAAATCTGGCTGTTGTATATTTTGTTTTGACTTTGTTGTAACACTTTCTGGTTTCAGTAAATCTGGTCGTCCACCAACTAAAAAATTATCAGACCACAAAGCATCTACTCGTCTAGCACATGTGAATCTTACTTCTGATTTGAGTGGTAGTTACAAGTCCTTTCAAGTATCCGTTTAGTGTTGATATTCACATATTTAGTAATTTTATCTTTTGGGCTGAGAGTTTACTGCAATGGCTTTAGGGGAAGCAGATGGTGATCGTGAAGAACTTGCCACAGCTGTAAATTCTGCTCGGAATTTCAGATGTATGCATGTTCTTAATTTCATTAGTATTCTACAGAATCTACACTGAAATGCATTAGTGAACATTTTGTTATTTATGCCGTGTAATTTAATTACTTGTGCAGATGATGCTTGCAAGGGCCTCTTTTGGCAGCAAATTGAGCCTATTTTTGCTTATGTGACACCAGATGATGTCGCCTGCTTGCAGGAACTGGTAATAAGCAATAATCATGCTGCAATAATACAAAAAAAGCAAATATAATTCTGAGGTCTTCATTCATTTGATTTACTTGTCCTAGGTTATCAGTGAGCCTTACTGTGTTAAGAAACTAAATTTAGGTTCTGTCTATTTTCTCTCTCTTCCTAATATAAATTCTTTAATATTTTCTTGTGTTGTTGCAGAAGAGGCTTGCAGAGGAGTTGGAGAATAGTTTGTGCGTCCAATCTGATGATCAGAACAGAAAGGTATATAATTTTTACTTTTTCCATGTTAATGGTACGATGTGCATATGTTAATGGAACTTATTTAGTACTTGCCTTATAATGCATGTGTATTGCACAGAAACTTGTATAGATAGTAAAAAGAATATTCTTTAGTCTCTATGGCTTTATGTACCCATAGAGCATTTTTACGCTTTCTTGGATTTATATGTACGTGATATCTAAGCTTGCTGCATAAAACCTTCGCTGTATTTCTCTGGTGAAGTGACTTTCTTGTCCGTCTTGAAATTGCTTCTAAAATCCTTTATCTGTTATGACCTAATTTCTTCTTTCCAGGAGCAATCTGTCTTTCGGATGCTCACATCATCGCCTGAACTTGTGTTTGAAGACAAGCAAACAGTTCAGTCAAATGAATCAGGAAGGACTGGGAGTTCTGTTGATGAATCACAGGATGTAGATAGTGGGAAATTGGGAAGTGAGAGGTGGCCTGAGAAGACTATACCCCTTTCTCAGAGGCTGCTTGCAGCACTAATTGTTGATGAAGTTGGAGAAAATAATTGTCTTGGGGGAATTGAAAGAGATACCTATCAATATACAGGTGATGATTCACCATGTGGTGCTTGTAGCCATGTTGGTGATGAACCTAAAGATATGGACAGGTACGAGTCTGAAATCGAGTCAGAGGGGGAGATTAAGAACCATAAGTGCCACTCCGTTGACAACTTTTCATGTGATGGAAGTACTGTATCAAATGGTTTTAAAAACCCTAAAACTGGGAACTTAATGTACAGGGAGGAACTTCTGGAGGAAGATGACATTATGCAGTTGGATGCTACTCATGCTAGTGATCATCATAGGATTAATGGATCACAAGCCAGTCATTCAGGCATTTCTGGTATCACTTCAGTTGACAGTTCTTATCAACAAATGTCAATCGATGAGAGGATAATGTTGGAGCTTCAGAGTATTGGACTATTCCCAGCAATGGTGGTAGGTGTTACTTCAGTCACTTGTTTATTGTTCCTTCTGCTTCTGTTACTTGAGGCGGATGCACTTACTTTCTGCTTATGAAACCTGTTCTAGTTGTATGACAGACATTCTTCTGACACTTTAGTGGGGGTCCAAACAGTTAAAAAACCAAGGACTGTTTCTGTTTCCGGAAAGAGGTCCAGCTATGTACCCTGAGCTGAATTGGATCTGTCAATAAAGGCATCTCCACATAATGAGAATCTCACTTACTCCATGCTTCTCTTCTGTTTCTCTCATATGTGAACTTATCTTTGTGACACTTTTCTTAAATGTTTTATGTGCCTTTCATGTGCTTCTTCAACCTTTTATCTTTCTTTTCAATGCAACAAGGAACAAATGAAAGACGACTTCCGGTTAACCTTTTTGTAATTTAAAGGTGAAAAGCTTATTTGTTAGTGTTTGTTACACCTTGTTTTTCATATAATAAGACATGTCACAGAAGATATATGAAGAATAATAAATTTATATGGTAAAGTAAGCATGTTATGCAGATATCTTTTGTTTAGTTTTCATACTGTGCTTTTTGATTTATTTGTTGGCTGCTTTTTCAGAAAGAAAATCGCTAAAGCCGTCTTGTGTCTATCATTTTTCCTTTCATTTCATGTTGACTTCTTGTTTTGTATCCAAGTTGACTTTCAACTTAGTTAATCACTTATGACTCCATTTTTTCTTAGAAAGTTTCTTTCCTTGCTTTCTGCTTCCCAGTTTGGTACGTTATCCCAAACCGTCAGATAATGGGGTGGGACCTAGGTCATGGGGTATCGTTGCAGGTGCAGATGTAAGAGTATGATACAACAACCTCCTAATGAAATACAGGCATTGCTTAGATTAACATTTTGGTTTATTGTCATGGACTGTTTGTTATCACGATGAAGCAATGGAAGACACCCAAGAGCTCTTTCTGATGAGGCCCAACAACCTCACGCCTACATGCTCTTTGATAGCAAAAGAGCACCCTATTTTTTTGTTCTCTCACCGCGTAGGCTGCTGCGGCCAAGGTACTCATCTTGAGAATGGATTGGAGCTGGGGCAGCCCATTCAAGACGCTATATTTAATATTTTATGGAAATCAAAACCAATTGATAACAAACTAATTATCGTCAGTATTTATTAAAGTGTGGTTTGGGGAAAGTATCGGGTAGGCCGAGCAAGATACTTCACCTAAATGTAGTATCAGTGTAACATATTCTGGAACTTTACCTGTTTGTCTCTATCAATATGCTTGCTTATATGAAACGGTATCACAGATTTTCTTGTATTTGGAGTCTCTCCTAGGGGTGTGATATCCCTTCAGAATTCTAAAGATAACATATATTTGGAGTCTCTTCTGCGGTGTGATATCCCTTCACACATCTAAAGTTAAACTTGCTTGAGTGAGAGCAGTACTGGAATAGATGACCTCTTGTGAAGTCCTTATGTTTCTTCATTCATACGAACTTAGGGTCTGTAGATGATCCTATGTAAAGCAGGATGTTCTTCTTATGGTTTGGAGCATAGTTTTTAGCTGTTAATTTGATCATGCAACCATATGCATTACGTTTGATTGTCCTCATTATCCAATTATTTCTCCTCTTTCAGCCTGATCTGGCACAGGGGGAGAATGATGAAATTAATAGAGATATCTCCAAGCTTAAGGAGAGGTTGTTGCAACAGGTTTGTTTTATGAAGATTTTCTTCAAACTTGTTCAGTTATTATGGTTTATGTTATTCGGAGCTTTGTTAAAGTTAGAAATCTTGCTTGTTAAGCCAGAAAAGCTTCTTATAAAAAAGATGCATTTGTTTATTACCTAGAAATGATAGCTTCATGTCTCCTGCCGTATATGGAGGACATATTTTTTATCATCTTTGGATCAATATGTCATTTCCTGTTAAAGCATAATTATTCATTCACTCTCGGCAGGTGAAGAAAAATAAAAGTCAGTTGTGCAAGTTGGAAATGGCTGTTCTTGGAGAAAGAGAGCTTCAAGAAAGGTAGGATGTGTATTTCCAAACCGAATGAGGTTTCTCATTGAAGAGTGCCCGTCATTCACTAAACCCTATCACCGTGCAGGGATCTTGAACATCTGGCGATGAACAAACTAGTGGAGATAGCATACAAAAAGAATTGGGTTATTTTTCCTGTCTCTTTGTTATTCCCAATCATTTTGATTGTTTATGTATTGATTATTATCTATAGATTTATGTTCATTATCATGTCTACCGTATCCAACTATGAGCGTGCTTTTATTACCTTTTCAGTATTGAATGTTTTCTTTTATCTCCTGATTTAAATTATCTTTCGTGTTTAGCCTTTTATTTCCTTGCTTAATGATGCTTGGCATGACAAAACCTGTTCAAGAACAGGATTTGGTACATTATATTATTGATGAATGCTGGAAGATACCATGTTGTCAATAATGATTAAAACCGGGCATGCGGCCAACCCATGTTGTCAATAGTGATTGGAGAACTTGAGGTTGCGATGCCTTTGGTGGGGTACATGTTGCTAAGGCATTTATTTGAGGTTTCAGCCGAGCCATACTTTTCTTATGCAAGATTTAAGGTTTGGGATAGTTAGATTTATTCAAATGTAAAGCTGTGACGGCCTTGCTTGTTGTTGTCCCATTGCTTCGAAACTTCTGAACAAGTCTTATAAAGAAATCTTTTGCACTAAAGAGCAGGACAAAATAATGATAGAACGAGTAGAAGAGTTTTGTATAGAAAAGGGGTTATGCTTGGATCTCTGGTGGTAAAATTTTAGAAGGTTCCATTTACTTTTGGAGTTTTGATTTGGAAAGGTATTGGTCTTTAAAAGGATGTTTGCTGTTCTATTGGTAACTTTGACTTTCTCGATGCATGGGTGCGAGATTGTCGGTATCATGTTTGGTAGCATATAAAGGCATTATATCATGTTGTTTTTAGCCTAGTCTGATTCGTGAAATAGCATGCAGCTCCCATTGTATATGATTCATTTTATCTCTTTCTTTTACAGGCTTGTCGAGGTAGTAATGCATCACATAAGAGTGGTGGTAGAAAGATCTCAAGAAAAGCTGCCCTATTTGCTAGGCGAACGCTTGCCAGGTACAGGAAGTATAAAGAGATGGGTATTAGCTGCTTCAGAGAGCTGCTTTTCAAGGATGAACATCTGTCTGCATCCATGTGCAGCAGTGGTGCAAAATGCAGTGATGGTATTAAAGAGGGACAGATTCTAAAACCCTGCCAAGCGGCCTTTGCAGGTCTGAGTAAATCTGAGGCAAAAGGTATTCCTTTAGCGTTCACTGGCTCTTGCATAGTCATTGACGCTTTAGTTACATCCAGGATATTGCCAATTGAGTTCTTTCTTGAGGTTTTTAACTTGTAGAAAAGTTCTCTACTTTTTTCCTTTTTTCTTTTTTTCTTTTCTTGTTTTATGTTTTGTACCTCTGCTATTGCAGGCATT